>CP124185.1:0-600000 GCA_029952725.1 Salmacisia buchloeana
CCTAACCCTAACCCTAACCCTAACCCTAACCCAACCCTAACCCTAACCCTAACCTAACCCTAACCCTAACCCTAACCCTAACCATAACCCCAAATCCTAGCGGTCGACGACGATGTCGAGCGATGTTGCCGACCCTAACGACGTCGCCGACGGTGCTGGACGCGTCCGCGCTGCTGCCCGAGCTTGCGGTGCCCCTGCCGCAGCCTCGAAGCGGCGGGGATCGCCGATATGCTTGTACGAAGCGGCGCAGAACGGCCTGATGTTGCACGGGGGGACGCTGTTCTAGCGTGGCCCGCCCGCCCACCCCTCCACCCTAGCCAGGGGAGCCTGGGGGCCGGGGGAACGCTGTTCTAGCGTATCCCACCCGCCCACCTTCTACGCCGCAGCTGGGGGCAGCGCCTGTACTGGGGGCGGGCGGGGCGGGCTGGACGGGGCCGGGCTGGCGGGGCTGGGCGGGCCGGGCTGGCCGGGGCTGGGCGGGCGGGCTGGCCGGGGCTGGGCGGGCCGGGCTGGGTTGACGGGCGGAGCGCCGGACGACGGGGGGGAGACGGGCCGGGTTCGTTCGAGCGTTGCTGGCCTGAACGACGTCGCCAGCGGTCCTGAGCGCGTCCACGGCGCTGCCGGGGCGTGCGTTGCTGCTGGCGATCCCATGAAGCGGCGTCAATCCTCGAATGCCTCAGTTGAAGCGGCAAAGTACGGCACTCACCTTGGTAGGGGGCTCTTGCTGTCTTGCACCATGTCGTGTCTTGTTCGTCCCGCCGCCGAGCATCCGTCGCGATGATGCCCCTCCTCCGCCTCCCTTTCCTACGTGGGCCCGGCGGCGGTGATGCTTCCTCTTTGGTGCTGCATGCTTGATGAGTCTTGCCTTGATGCGTCCTTCTTGCCGTGAAGCTGTGATGTCAACAGTTATACGCATCGCACTCACCGAACGCGTCCCGCCGCGGTCATCCATCGCGCGCATGCCCTCCTCCGTCTCCCGTGATCGCATCCTCGACGGCGATGATGCTTGTACGATGTTGCTTGATGTTGCTTCATATGTCTTGTGCTTGACGTGACCTTGTTGCTGTAACACTATGATGTTAGCAGCACACGCGCAGCAGCACACGCGTCCCACTCACTCGATCGCCGCCGCTCACGAACACAACGATCCTCCGCCGCCACCGGCCTTGTCGCGCGTGACGGCGGCGGTGCGTGTACTGTGATGCTTGTTGGCTGATGCAGCTTGTTGCTGATCTTGATGCGTACCTGCTGTGTCGTATTGAGAGATGTTGTGAAGTACGCGTCGTGCACTCACTCAATGCGTGCCAACACCGCCCACCGACGCAACGGTGCCGTCCCTCCTCAATCGTGCGAACGACAGCGTCTTCGTCTTGATAGAGTGCTGCTCTATACCGAGTGACGTCTGTCGGGTGATGTGACGGTGTCAGCACAACGCGTTCTGCATCCATTCATCAGTACCATCGACACTCACCACCTCGTGCTGCGGCCCGCGTCTCCCTTTCTGCTCGGTCGGCGTCGATCTCGTCTTGGTGGAGTGCTTGATGCCCTTGCTTGTTGCCTTGGTGCCGTTGCTGTGAAGTCGGACATGGTCAGTGACACGCAGACGTACTCACCTTGCAGCCGCACATCGTCGCGCGGCGGTCCCTTCATGCTCTTGCTGCGCGCGACGTCGATGCTTGATGCCTCGTTGATGTACTTGAACGATCTTGATGATCGTCCTGTGAAGTAGTCGTGTCAGCGACGCGTCGGTCGCCACTCACCTGCATCTTGTCGACGAGCATGGGACGACGATCTCTCGTTGCTGTTCCTGCTGCGCTTCGGCGGCACCGTCCCTTCTTGATCGGAATCTTGTATGGTGATCTAAGTCCTGTACCTTGATGCCTTCAAGCCGAGGAGGCCGATGTGCTGCACATCTGGTGAGAGACGTGGGTCAGCGTATGTCCATGACTTCTGAGCAGAATGACCTCGCACGCGTACTCATCTTGGCTGCGGGCCGGTGACGCGTTGATGCGGCTGGTGCTTGATGTGCTAGAGGCCGTGGACCAGCGTCGACGCATAGTCCTTGGGTGTGAGAGAGGGGGGGGGGAAAGAGGAAGAAGGCAAAGGAGGAAGGGATGGATGAGAAGTGAGCTGCTGCTGCAGATGGAAGGTCAGCAAAGTGGTAAGGTGTGAATGAGGGAGGCACGACACGCGCAGGATGTGAATGTACGAAAATCCTGGGCAGCGAGAAGGAGCAGTGGTCAGTGCAAGTTGCTGGCGGATGCGCGTGGGGTAGGTCACTACTCACAGTGTATTGATGGTGCTGCTGGGGGAGTCTTGACGGTGGTGGAACGCGTGGTGGTGCTGGTGGTGCCGGTGATGCTGGCTGGGTGGTGCTGCTGTTGCTGGTGAGGGGCCTAGTGTTGCTGATCGTGCTGTGGGCAAGGTCGTTGATCGCGGTGAGCGTGGTCGCGGCGGGTGCAGCTGGGTTGGCTGGCGAGTCGAGTGACGCAGCATGAGAGTGTGCGGGTCGTGGTGATGGTGCGAGGGCAAGAGGAGCGCACGGGGACGACGGCGCAAGAAGAGACGGGAGCAGCACCAGCAAGAGCGCATGATGATATCAGTGACATGCGTGATGTACAGGAGAGGGGAGATGGCGTACATACCGTTAGGCGGGGAAGCTGCTGCTGCTGCTGCTGCTGCTGCTGCTGCTGCTGCTGCTGCTGCTGCTGCTGCTGCTGCTGCTGCTGCTGCTGCTGTAGCTGCTGCTCGAAAGCACGAGCAGACGCAGCGTGGACGCCGCTGCGCAGTCGATGGTTCTTGAGGTCAGCGCGCTATCCTTGCCGACGACGGCTTGCGTGCGCGGTGTGCGCGAGGTTGGTGTGCGTGTTGATGATGTTGAAGATGTGCTTGTACTCGTTGGTGGTGGACGTGGTGGACGTGGTGAGGTTCTTGACGAGGTGCGCGCCGCTGCGTAAGTCGTAACCCTAACACACGCACGACCAAGTTGGCGGATGGGTTTGGGTTAGGCGCAGCTGCTCCTCAACCACCAGCACCAACACCTTCACTCACCACACAACATCATGACGGCGCGCGCGTACCACCATCGTGTTCAGCGCGTTTTTCTACGTCGACTCGTACACCTTTGAGGTTCGCCAGCTTGATCTTTGGGCTTGCTTGGTGGTGACCATTGAGAGACTGGAAAAACCCCAAAACCCAACCTCCTTGGGTTGACAGATGCGTCGAGGGTTAGCATCCTTCTCAAGGTCGACACCACAACTCCACGATGACACCTCGTACGCACCTGCAAGTGAGCTTGCTGGGTTGTGAAAATGATGCTGAATGTCCTGGTGTTGTCTTTGACGCGTCGTCGTATGAGGATCGAGGTGATGATGGCACGAATGTCTCGGTGGGCAGCTACGCAAGGTGTTGGCTGTTGCTGTCGCACCAGAAGCGACGCCCTGCCAGAGCACCGGCAGCAGCAGCTTCATGTTTGGCGTAATGCGTCTGCTTGTAGTGCTCGTCGCATGAACACAGGCGATGGTCGACTCGTCGAACAACCGACGGTCGAAGTCGTCACGCATTCTGGTCATTCTCGAGTAGCCGGCCTCGATGATAGAAGGATCATGACATTCGTATGGCGAGGCGCAGCCATGATCGATGCCGGGTTTCGGCAACAGGTCGACGGCCTGCCTGTCGGTGGTCTCGATTGGTGCGCGCTTGTCCGCAGTCTGGTGTTGAGACCAACGTCAGCATGCGCATCGTGATAGCGTGACGCCGGTTGAGTGTTGAAGCAAAACTTGCAGCCCGTCGCTCCGATACCGAGCTTGCTTGGCGCATCTTGCTCTTCGTAGCTTGACTCGGGTGATCGCAGTGTCCTTGACCGTGCCTGATGGAAGCTGATGGAGGACAGAAGGCAAAGGAAGCGGGGCGCTGCCAAGGGCCTACACGAAGTTGTCTGCAGGATGGTCAAGCTCAGCACAGTTGGACTTGATCGGCAGATGAGACACTTACCTTATTGAATGCCAAGGTCGGACCAGCTTCCGACCCTTGTGATGCGCCAATCGGCTCGTCAAGCGGAGCCCAGGCCCTCGTCTTGGTTCAGCTTTGTCTGCCTATATGACGCGACAATGGAAATGAATCAGAGAGGTCCAAGGCTGCTTGATGTAGCTCAAGCTGGATACTCACGACGCGTCTGTGCTCCAGCCGGCGCCGCTGGTGAAAGCTTGAGCAGCCGCTGTCCAAGTACTGGGCCCTTGATCCTTGGGCGACGGTCGTTCTGCAGCAGAGCGAGCCGCGGACAGGTGCCTCTGGACGTCAGCGTACCGTTGTTGGGGATGGCGACGCAGCTTGCTGTAGCTCGGCTGAACGCAGCTGGAGGGAAGTGTTGATCCCGATGAGGACGACGGCCAACGTGGGGACGATGGCGAGCTTGAAGAGCGGTATGGTAAAGCTGAAGTGATGGGTGCTACGTCGTGAAAGCCCTTGGCGAAGAGAGACAGCCTGTCAGAGACGGCATGGACGATGATCCCTAGAGGTGGACAGCAACTCACAGAGCGCGGCTTGGGAGAGTACGCCCCAGGGCTTGAGAGTTGCGCCCATTCTCGTAGTACGACGGGCTGTCCCCGTGTACAAGATCTGGCATGGGGTGGGCTGAGTCTGAGCCTCGCTTGGGAGGAGGGCGGACGGACCTTCGAGACGATGGCGAGGACGCGAGCGCGTCGAGTGTTGGCTGAGAGCGAGCGGCGTGGGCGCTTGGGTCCGTTCCCTTGTTGAACGGCATTGAGCCTTCGGACGTCGACGTCGTCTTGGGCCAGAGTCCGGGGCCCAGGGTGTGTCGTCGACCACCGAGTGAGGGCGCGCAGATTCACCCCTCTTCGCCGCGACCTTGCGCCGATGGGTTGACCGCCGGCGCGGTGCTGAGCTGGGCCATCACGATGACCGACCCGGTGTGGGTGAGCTTGTGCTTGTGCTTGGCTCCGGCGAGGACGGCAAGCGCGTACGGCAGCGCCCCCGTTGTATGCGCACCTATCCACCACGTCGTCCGCCTTGATGGCCTTGGGGCCGTGCTGCTTGGTACATCGAGGACTTGGGCTGCTGGAGGTGCTCGAGGTGGTCGTGGTCGTGCGCTACGATGGCCCGAGCAGCAACGAGCTGCTCAGGATCAAAACATCGGCTAGGACGCCGACTAGCACACGTGATCGCGTCGCGGGTGGACGCGTCGAGGGTCTCGAGGTGTTGATGGAGCAGTGTTGACGTTGATGTCGCACCGAGCTCGACATCGCTCGCTACGACCACCATCTGCGGCAACATCGATGCTCCTCCGCTTCGGTTCCAGATCCTCAGCACCGTGCAAGAGGTCGCACCGCGCACACGCAGCGCCGACGGTGTCGTGGCGTGTGGTGCGATGCCGGGACATTGGCGTGGGCCTGCTTGTTCGTCACCATCCAGCCCTCGGTGACAGCCCGTCTGAGCTTCTCGACGATCCCGACTGGCAAACAGACGGTGGTCGGTGACAAGGCTTGCGGACATGCCACTAGTACCAGCGATGAAGCCTCGGCAGCGTTGACGGCTGCTCAAGTGCTGGCATGGTCTTCGTTGTCCATTGCCAACGGTCGGCGGTGCGGACTTGTACCAGGTCCGGCATGCTGGGACAGCAGCAGCAAGACCTGAGCCTCCCACTTGGGGCTTCAAGCCGTTGCGTCTGCAATCGCCCGCTCGCCCGCTTGTCCGCCCGCTGCTGGCTCGCTCAGTCTGCCTTAGCACCATGATGAGCGCTGGGTGCAGGTCACAAGCAGGGATCGCCTCCAGCATCAAGCACGCTGGCAAGGCTCCAACAGCTCAAGGCGCGATGGCTAGTCTGGTGAGCACTCGCTTACGTCCAATACTCGTGCCTACATAAAGCTGACCTCCCGTGCCCACATTCTTACCCCAAGTCTGCTGCTCGGGTCAGCTGAACGACAGGTCACCCACGAAGAGGACACGACCCGAGACTCAAGTCCTGGAGACCACTCGCAAAGGTAGCAAGCATCAGCAAAAGCGCGACATCGCCTCGTCGTCACAAAGCACTGCTCCTCGATATGACCAGCAGTCCAATCCGTATCGAAAGGGTGGCACCCATACACACGCCCAAGTCATCAAAGTCAACCGCAACTGGCGAATGGACAGCTTCACCGGTGGACGCCTCTACGGATCAACGCCAGGCGGGTGAGCAGTACACAGAAGCACCGCATTGCCAAGTCGCCATGCTGATACAATCCCTCGTCTTTCAGCTCCCGCATCGTCTATTCGCGTGAGCAACTCATGTCCCTTGCCACCTCGCCGCTGGTTCACGAGCCTCTGCGCCTCCGCGGTGGAGCTCAAGGCATTCCGGCTCAGATCGCTCGACATTCGGCCACTTTCCGGCTCCCCTGAGAAGAGCTCAATGCGCGGGATGGCAATGCTCAAGCATGCTAGCGCCGTCAAGAGCGCGACGACAAGTACCCGCCAGACCTCGCCATCGCGTCGACCAAGCAGCTCCAACCACAGCGCGTTCGCATGCCGCTCTGAATGCGAGGAAGACGATGAACGAAGTGAGGCCGACGCAACTTTGACTACAAGCGATGCGGAAAACAAATATCCACTACGAGCCGTGGCATGTCGGACGAGCGGCAAGGATGCTGTGGTGCAGGTCACCAACACTGACACCGAATCGCCAACCTCGCCGCGCCGTGGACGAAATCGCCAGGCCCGTGTTAGCTTGGGCGCGCTCAATGCTGGCACACAAGCGGCGATTATGGAGCACGAAAGTAGTGACGAGTATGCGGAGCAGGGAACGACCATGCGCGGTCAACTCTCAGCGCGACAACATGAGCGCGAGAACAGCTCCAGCACGGCTTCGTCCATCACCTCAGGGCCGCCATCGTCCCGGTCGTCGATAAGCGGAGAAGCGCCCTTCCTTATGGAGTTGTGAGGTGTGATTGTTAGGCGTAGCATTCACCCCTTGTCCAACCACCCTTCCTTCGAGACCAACCGCCTCGCACGCATGCCATGTCCTGACCGCTTGGCCAGTTGTAGCTACTTCTCGCTGTGATGCACCATCTAATTGTACGAATGCGCAATACAGACAGTGTGCACGGTAAGATTGGGGCACTCGTTATGCCAATCGGATCCGCCCCTTGGCCGTGACGCGCTCAGGTATCATCCTTCATCTCCACGTCGCCGCTACCGACGGCAGCAGTGGGGGAAGATGTCCCGTGAGTAGGGCCGTGACCAGGTCCGGCACTTGGATTGGCGGCGTCGCTGCTGAAAGATGATTTGGTCCCTGTGTAGCCGGTAGCATCCGACGCTGCAAGCGCAGCGGCGGGTGCTGATGTTGACACGGCGTCGACGTCTGTTGCAGATGCTGTTGTTGGTGCGGTCGTCTGTGCAACTGGCGGAAGGGTCTCCAGTGACATTGAGGTTGCGTCCGCTGCGACAGATGCATTGCCGTCTGATGCGACTGCTTGGCTGGTCAGGTCACGTTGTCGCTGGAGTATGGGCTCCATGATGCTAGGAGTGGGTCGTGGTCTTGTTGAAGCACCAGACGCGTTCGAGACTTGCACACCTGGCTCTTGCGCCGACTGCGCCGACTGCGCTGACGGAGCAGTGCTTTCGCTATTGAGCGCGCCGTTGGCGCCATTCGATGTGGTGCTTGACACGTGCCGCTCTTCTGATCCGCCGTTGCTTGACCCGTGTCCATTGCGCGCTGGGACGAGGGGCCTCGGAGAGCGGTGGCGCAAGCCGCCATGGTCAGAGACATTCCTCCTCCCATCGTCGCCCTCATCTTCAGAGTCGCTGAGCTCCCCGTCGCGTTGAACCCTGCGCTGACGACTCGACGCGTCCTTTGACGCGCGGACATCCGGATCTAGCGGACCCTCCCGCGCTATGTCGTCCTCTTCGTCCATCAACTCGTCATGCGGAAGCCGGGGTTCGACATGGCCTTGTATCGATGGCGCAAAGCCGGTGTTGCGGAGATTTTCGAACACTTGGACCTTGATCTTGTCGAGATACTCGCGAGAATTGTGATCCTCGGCATTAGAAGGGCGCACATCCAGGCGATAGTCGGGACCGAAGTACTCATAGTACTCATTGACCGGCACCTGTGCGCTCAGCTCTTGGCCTGCTGCGAGACCGGTCTCGTACGCCCACGCGCGGCTGACATTGCGAATGGTGTAGCCGCCGCCGCCGAGAAGTAGCAACGGCAAGCCAAAGCTCTTGACGAACTCCACGCAGTTGGCATGCCCTAATGAATTTTGCACCTTTGGTTAGCAAGGATACGGTTGTCCAGCTTGATCAAGGTTACTCACCTCGCATGGAGAGGTTGAAGCCACCAATCTTGTCGCCAGCAAGCGAATCCGAGCCGCACTGAAGAACGACGGCCGAAGGCTGATAGTACTCCATGATTTTGCTGATGACCTGTCAAAGGTCAAAAAGGTCAGCAGAGTGTTCGGCTGCCCTGGGACAGGAAACGAGATCTTACGGGTTCGAAGACGCTCTTGTAGTTTTCGTCGTTGATACCGTCGCGCAGAGGGAAGTTGCAGGTGTAGTACTTGCCCTTTCCCAAGCCGATATCCTGAAAGAGCAGCGATGGTTAGCACGAGGCAAGAACACATGCGTCTGAGGACACTCACCCTGAGCTCGCCTGTGCCGGGGAAGAACTCGCCATACTTGTGGAATGAGCAAGTCATTACGCGGTCTGTCGTGTAAAAGGCTTCCTCTACGCCGTCTCCGTGATGTACGTCAATGTCGATGTACAGCACCCTTTGGTGATATCTGAGCAGCTCGAGGATGCCGAGGACGATGTCTGTGATGACGCCATGACCAATTGAGCAAGTCCAGTCGATGACCTTGACGAACCTTCGAACTCACCATTGATATAGCAGAACCCGCTCGCCTCACCCTTCTTCGCGTGGTGGAGACCACCGGCCCAATTGATGGCGATATCGCACTTATCTCGTGAGAGACGTGCGGCACCCTCTGGAGGAGCGAGGCATTCTGTTAGCAAAGGCCGCGCTTGTCATAGGACTGCTGCGAGCCAACACACCCATTGAGCCTCCAGCAGAGATTGAGCAATACTCAAAGAGACCGTCGAACACTGGGCAGTCGTCTCCGACGTTGACTGGCAAGTTGCAGAGTGAATCAATACCATAGTCCGAGACGCGAGCTCGTGCCGATCACTCACACTTTGCTTGTTCCCGAACAAAGGCGTCTACGTTGTCTGGCGTCACTCGGGCTAGGAAGTCGACGTATTCGTCAGTGTGAAACTGTGACATCTCGCGCTTGGTTGCAGGTTTGGCGCGCTGGGGGGAGCGAGATAGAACTGGTGAGCATGGAGTGGAAAGGCCCCCAGTGGCAAGAGCACACTTACAAAGATCTCCATCTTCTTGTACAAGCCGTAGTTCATGACGAGAGAGTGGCACATGCGTATCCTTGACGGTTTCATTGGATGGCCAGGTCCGTAGTGGTAGTTGCCGATGTCCGAGTCGAAGAAGTAACAGACACGCGACTTCCAGCTGGGCGAGCGCGATGTAGGCGTGAGCAACGGCTGCGGTTGGAACGCCCCTTGGCCACCGTGGCTGTGGTTGGAGCCGATGAAGGTCGACGCCATGATGTGTATGACAGGTCTTCTTCTTGAAGTACACAGTCAGAGGTCGAGGATGGGGGGTTGCTTGACCTTGGGTACCGTGCCCGGCTTTGAGCGCGTCAATCGTCAGAATGCCGCGCCTGGAGGACGCGCTTGCGGGCTGAGCGTCTGGGCGTCGTATCGATCTCGATCCGGGAGAGACGAGCCTGACACCGACAGCTATGGAGCGGATTGCGATGCGCCGTGGTCGATGGTCGACGTCGTCCGGATGAGGGCAAGCGCAGAGTACGTCGAGGTTGGGGTTGGCGGCCCTTGCACAGGGCTCGGGTGCGGATACGCGATGCCAGGCGTGGGAATCGAGGACCTCCACGCCGGACGGGAACACCGACGATGGCGGGCCGGACGGGCCCTGGCCGGAAGACGCGCCGGCGCTCATGAAGGGGCTCGAGCTCAGCAGCATCGACGTGCTTGATGACCACGACGTCGACGACGGCCAAGGTGACCAGGACGACGTCAAGGGTCAATGTCAATACAATCGCAGGCGGCCGAGCGCACGCTCGTTGCGCTCATCGCTGACGAGGTGAGTCGCCTTCGCATCGTACGCGCACTCTGATCTTTATCGCTGACGGGCTGCTCCGTGGACCCCGAACAGGACTCGACCACGGGCCTGCTCCTCGCCGGCATCGGTCACGTCGATGCTTCGGGATCGAAGAACTTCTTCATCGTCGACAACAAGGTGCGTGTGTACAGCTCGTGCGCGGCTGCAGGTAGCCTGGCAGCTCGCTGACTGGGGTCGTCTTTGTCTACAGACGCCCGTGGCCGAGATCGAGTCGCACTTCGTCCACCTAACCCAGGAGCGCAAGGACATTGCCATCCTTCTCATCAACCAGCACATCGCAGAGAAGATCAGACCGCTCGTCGACAGATACACGCAGGCCTTCCCAGCCCTGCTGGAGATCCCAGCCAAGGACTTCCCCTACGGTGAGCGTGCTCGAGGTGCTTGTTGCAGCATTGGGACGGACAGGCACTCAACGTCGTCAATCACACCCTTCAGATCCCTCGAAGGACAGCGTCCTGAAGCGCGTACAGAAGCTCTTTGGCGAGTAGGCGGGACTGGTGGAGAAGTCAGCAGCGCTCGAGATGTAACAGGTAGCTTCCGTATATTACCCCAATGCTTGCCCCTCACCACCCGCGTAAAGAAAGGCCAATAGCCACCCCTGTCAGCCGGTGCTTGTATGAGCAGCTGCTCGTTCTCATCCTTGCGCGTGCTGGCAGCGCTGTAAAGTGGCACTGGCAGTGCCGTTCTCGTGGAAAGGATGAGTGTGTTCGAGCGCAGCGACGTGGTCCTCTTCGAACGTCACGACCACCACCATCGCATCTGCCTCTCACCCCGACCACTATTCGAACGCAGGTGAGCATGTCTGGGACAGCGCCAGCTCGCAAGTCTGTCGATCAGCTCCTCTCCGACTTTGACAACCTTGGTACCGGTGCTGGCGCGGCCAGCGCTGGCCCAGGAGCGACCGCCGGCGATGCCACCTCGACACACAAGGACGCTCAAAGTCTACTCGATGATCTCGACAGCTTAGTTCAGACTGCGCGGAGCGGAGGCGGCAGCAGCAGCAGCATTCCCAGCGCTGGCAAGAGCGCTGCCACGGTACAGGGCTCCACGGCGTCCACTGCTTCGTCCAGCGCGGCAGGCAACACCGCGACGACGTCCTCTCCTACCTCAACTCCTGCACCCTCAGCTCAAGCGACCTCAAGCTCTGGAGCCAGCACAGGCGGCTGGGGCTCTTGGGGAGCCGTCTGGTCATCCGCTACTCGCCTGGCAGATCAAGCCCGGGCAGAGATCGAGAAGCGGGCGCCGCCCTTGACGGTGAGCGGCATCAGCGCGGACGGCTCGATTCAGACGGAGAAGCCGGTTTCCAGCGCTCAAGCGCAAGAGGCAGCGGCAAACGCTGCGCACGCTGCCAACGTTGCCGCCTCAGCGGCGCAGGGCGTCCTTGGCCGTGGACTCAAGCTGGCGGAGGGGGTGCGCGGGTACGTCAAAGAGTCGGGATGGGACAAGATTGGTGAGTGCTGGATCGATACTACACGAGTGGTCAATGCGCAAACAACTGGTTACACTCCTTCACTCAGGAGAAGACCTAACGAGGGCAGGTCGCAGAGGCATCAAGGACATCATCAACGCTGTCGCTCCTCCTATCTCTGCACATGAGGTTTTGCAGGTGACGCTTAGCCACGGTAAGCACGACCCAGTTGTGATTTGGTCTCTGTTTGCGGCTGAAGGCATTGCCTTCGTAGACATGATCGGCTACGATGGCATCGAGACCGTCGTCTTCCAGGCGCTTGCCAAGGTTATGGAGCAAGTTGAGCGCAACGACATTGAGCACCAGCTCGTAGTCAATAAGGCGCAAAACCGACCGGGCGGCTCGTTACCCAAGGCCCAGGACGACCAAGCAGAGCATCGCGAGCAAGATTTGAAAGCAGTAGAGGGCTTTGAGGCGGCATTCAAGCTGGCCGAGGTAGGCTTACCACTCGTCCCTTCGCTCAGTCGGTATGACTGTAGGTGCCAGACGCGTTGACACCCAGCTTCATCGCAGGCTGAGCTCACCGCCCTGATCAAAGCTCGCCCGCCGGTGAAGCGACCGCAAGGCTCGGCCCCAGCCGCCGCCACTCCAGATGCCATCCAGACGGAGGGGGCCGCTTCAGCCGCACGCGTCGACTCGGACACGAATGTGAACGCGCCGACCTCGCTGATGCTTCCCATCACCGAGTGTCCGCTCTTCATCAGAGTACAGCCTCTTGTCGCCCCCCTGCCCGGCCACGGCTCATCTACGACGTCAACCTCCACAAACACGTCCCAAGAGCGTCCCAGAGCACAGGACAAGCACCTCTTCTTCGCAATTGTGCTGCAAGACCCTCTGCACGATTTGCGACACCAAGTCATCAGTCAGAGCGTACCTTGGTCATGGGGTGAGTGCTTTGGGCTGGCAGTTCTCAGCCTGCTGAGGGCATTGCTCCGCCGTCGGACGTTACTGAGACGCGCTCATGTTTCCTTCAGTGGAGCTATCCTTCGATACCAACGCCTGGGTCGAACAGGCGCTGGTGGACGTGCTGCACGGCGCCTTGAGCATCATTGGGCAAGATTACGTGCATGGCCGAAGTGCAGGCAAGTCAGCTTGAGCTTGGATGGCATCTCCACCAGAAGCCTTGTCTTCACAAAGCACACATGCTTGCGGCAATGATGATGAATGATGGTGAAGTTGAGAAGCTGGTATAGAGAAGGCTGGCGGACCGAAGCGCAGACCAAGAATGTGTAAAGGAGCGGATGGGCGAGGAAGCCAGGGGCCTCACAAACATTGGGCAGGTCGTCATGACACCCAGCTCAGCAATACACAACGGAGGCCATGCCTGCGCCCGCGTTGACGGCGAGACCTTCATGCTCACGTGCCATGGCCGTAGTGAGCATTCCTTCCTCCTCGCGCTCTTGACGCGTCTTGGGCACCGTCGATGGCCCTGATCCAGAACCGGCCGTGACCTTGCTGCATAGTTGGTTGGCGGCGCCGGCGATGGCACCTGCCGTTGCCCGGACGAGTTTCGGGGGATTGCGCGGACGCGGGCGGTGCGGCTTGGTCTTGCGCGTCAACACATCAAAGGTGTCGGTCTGGTCCTTGACCGTGTGCACTGCACGGAATCGGTGAGGATCGTGCAAAGACTCCATGCTGGCTGTCAAGGCTTGATTGAGGTAGATTTGTTGGCTTTGGGATCCAACGGAACTCGCTGCACTTGGACGACGATGCTCTGGCGGCGGAAGACGCGTGTAGAAGCCAGCGATGGGAGGCAGTGTTTGCGTTGGCCGAGTGTCGGACGACAGTGAGCGCTTGGGAGCAGACCCTTGACGAAGCTCGTCCATTGAATTGAAGCGCTGTGAGGAGGAAGCTCCCGTGCTCGAATAAACCTGGCCGAGGCTGGGTTCGGATGGCTGGTGTCGAAGACCTCCGTACTTGATGACTAGTGGCTGAGTAGAACCGGGGATCTGATATTGAGGTCTGTCGAATGGGGTGTCGGCGAAAGCATGTCGCAGCTGCTCTTCGACCCAGTCCGGTAGTTGCTGTGTGGGCTGCATATTGGACTTGAATGAGTCGACAGGTGGAACGGCCTGACGCGATCCAAACCCAAAATCAGGGCGCTGGACATATCCGGGTCGAGGCTCTCCACCCTGGTTAGGGTGACCAGCGAAGGCATTGTGGGTGGTTGACGCTTGGGTGGCCTTAAAAGTGGGCTCTGAGTTCTGGCGTTCATGCCGCTGCACTGGCGCCGTGATCTGCTTCTCGTTCACTGGCAGAGATAAGGCTCGCGCCCGGTCGAAGGCCTCCTTCGTCCTGCAGGCAATCTTGCGCAGACGGCTTCGAGAAGCAGCCGACGTGTTTGATGGACGGCGCAGGGAGTCCGAGGTGCCGAGGAGATGGAGCTGCCCGCTGTTGCTGAAGGAGGGTCGGTGATGAAAGCGATCTTTTGGAGCAGGTCCATCCGCAAAGCCTTGCTGAGGACGGAAGGTCACCCGCGAGTCGTTGCAAAGTCCTTGTACATCGCGCCCGTCAGCTTGCCCTGGCCGAGAATACAGTGGGTACGCCTGTGGGAGACAATGCTTAGTACACATACTTAAGCGAGCTTGGTTGTGAGAGTGCGCAGACTCTGCAGACGTACCTGTCCTAGCCCTCGGTCTTGGAAGTGGCTGACGCCATTGTCGAACCGAATGCTTCGTTGGACTTGATTCGAGTCTGGAAGTCGAGCCACTTGAGTGGTTTTTTCGATGCCAGAAATCCACCCGTCAACGGAAACTTTGCTTTCCCGAGCTTCTGCCTCCAGCAGCGATGCCAAAAGCGGATTCGACATGGCTTGCGACGGTTTGCGTTCGAGCCGACGAGGGGCAATGTGATCTGTGGCGTCTTCTGGCGTAGGTACGACCTGGACGCCGTCGGACCTGGCGAACGGGTCCTGTTCCAACCCCAAAGGAGTGTCCACGGTGGGCGGCTCAGACTCATGCTCGAACGCCTTGCTCAAGATGAGAGTATCACGATATCGCCAGGCGATGGTGGCGCTTGACTTTGTCTTGACCACCTGAGACCCGGATTGATGGCTGTCGGTAACGCTGTCCGATGTGCCCGACTCCTGAGAGGGACGTCTGCATTGACTGTCGGTGACGCCCTCCGAATCGCTCGACGCCTGGGAGGGACGTCTGGACTCCGCGATGTTTGACTGCGAGTGTTGTCTGGTCCGATTCCAAGGAAGTTGGGTGAAAGACTCGGCGAAGGGTGATGGAGTCGCCAAGCATTCTTGATCCGAGTGATCTTGGGCGTCGTCAAAGTCACCCAAACGGGGGGTTAAGGGTAGCGGTTTGCTGTCCGTCCGCTTTTGCTCGCTCGATGGTGCTGGTGCCAACTTGGACGATGTCGACACTGGAAGGAGCCTGGACCCTCGTTTCGTGAACTCCACGAGGTTACGGAGTGAGCGCTGAGATAGTTGGCGGTGCAAGCTTGCTTTGGACTCCAGCAGCAAGGGCTTGAGGGTCGCACCAGCTCGACTGCGGCTGCTCTCGGAAGATGAGCGACTGCTACGATCGTTGCGGTCGCAAGTCGCGCCTGTGGAAGAAACAGACATGCTCTCAAGCGTCCGACTTCGTCGAGGTGCAATGGAACCGAATTGCATGGCGCCAATCGAGTTGGCGCGGGCTCTTCCGAAGAATGTAGTTGGTTGCGATGCCTTGGTGGTAATATTGGGATCTGAATTCAAGCGCTCGAGACGAGGGGCCTTGAGTTCAACTTGAGTATCCGAGTCGTCGGTGCGGATTTGCCGCTTGATATCGCCGATTTTGACAGGGCCAACCTGGGTCGGATGTGCTGTCAAAGCAAGCGGCTTAACGGTTGGAGGCCCATGACTCGGAAAGTTCCACGCAAGCGGTTGCAGCACCGATGTGACGGCGGTGGAACTCGACGCACTCGACTCGGACAAGCGCTGACCTTGTTTGCCACCTTCGCTGGCGCTATATGTGTCGTATTCAGGTGAGGCTGGCGTCTCGGAGAGCGAGCTGGAGGCGGAGTGGATGGACCACTCCTCGCTCTCGCCGTCTTGAGCGATCACGGAGTCGGTGCGGATCTGTTGAGCGAGCTCCTTTGCAATCTGATTGAAGGCGTCCTCCAAGTCCGAGGCAAGTGATGTGATGCTGGCTCGAGCTTGAATGCGACTGTCACGTTTGGCGGAGAGGTAGCTGGCCCGAGCTGATGCTCTGAGACGGGCCTCGAGCTGCTGCGCTCCCCGGTACTCGAATGAGCTGCGAAGGCGAGCAAGCTTCCGTGAGAGGCGAAACTTGGTAAGCGCCGCCGTGGGAGAGGTGTCAACGTCGTCACCGTCCGTTGGCCTGGTGCCTTGCTGGAAACGGACAGTTCGCCATTGTCCACCTTGAGTGGAAGTAGAAAAATTGGACTCGGCTGAGGGGCGACGGTCGAACTTGAGCTGGCTGAAGCGTGGGGCGTACGTCGTCTTGAGGGCCGACCTTCTTGGCCTTGTGGTGACGGAATCGCTCTTGAGCGCAGCGGCAATGTCCGAGGTTGCTGAGGAGCTGCTTCGATAGGCCAGAACGGAGCGGCGTCTTGCATTGCGCTCGTACACGGCGTGATTGCGCGCCATGCGAGGAGCCATCGTGGTGTGCCAGACACCACGGGAAAGGGTAACGGAGCCGAAAGGTGCGCTGCAGCGGAGGAGGTGCAGAGCAGAGAAACAGAAAGAGCGAGATCCAGTCGGGAGACTGGGACCGTAGCTTGGATGGATATAAAGGCGCGAGGGACGACTCGCTGGCTGGTGCTGGATTGGGCCTGGCCGCCTATTTGAATGAGGAGGCGCAACGTGCCGGGCGGCGCCTGGTCTTGTGAGCTGTGAAGCGGCGAAATAACCTGCCCGGCCCAGCAAGGCGAGGCTATCATCAGCTCGGCCAATGCCATCTTGGGTCTGCGTCCGAGGATGGCGCGGGCGTCACGGACGAGGTTCATGTTGAGGGCGCTGCGTCCAGGCACCTGTGATGTCCGCCTGCCCCTCGAATCTTCAGCCCGCCCGGACGCGCCGGCGCCGGCGGGGCGTCCGGACAAGGAGCGCAGGCCTGATGAGGGCGTCGAAGCGCATCGTGCTGGCGGATGAGATGACTGCGGTGATGAGGGAACCAGCGCCTTTGCCTTGCGCCGCCGGTGAGGCTGCTCGACGCAGGCAGCTCGTACTCGTACGCTGCTGCGCCCCGGCAACCGTGTCTGCGCTGACGATCACGCCCGAAGACAGCGCCTTGACGAGGCCTCCTCCGAGGTGTTGAATGGACACAGTCGTATGCTTGACGGCGGTGATGGTGGTGGTTATGAGCTAGAAAGGTGGCCTGCCAGGAGGGGACATGGGAGAGAGGTGATCCGTGCACCAATGATCCATTGGAACGCGGGCCGGTTGGCGCGGTAAGGGTCCACCCTTTGAGAGCGCACGTGACCGCGACGGCGCGTGCGTGTGAGCGTGTAGCGCCGGCGGTGCCCGGGCGTTGTTGTTGTTGTGGACGGGGGGGGCGCGAGAGCAACACACCCGTCCTCGCCGCCGAGGTCGATGTGGACGACGGCCGCCGGAGGACTGCCGACTCGAGTGTGTACCGCGTCAGCTGCCGCGGCGTTGAATGTCGGCATCCCGTATTCCTGTCCCATCGCGCTCGCACCAGCACCGATCTCGCTCGCCTTCCCCGTCGACCACATCGCCGAGTCCAGCAGCGCCCGTCGTCTCTTCTGCTGCTGCCGCGTCGTCCAAGACGAGAGCCTCTGGTCTGCTCCAGCCGGGTTATTCAGCACTCACCGCCGGCGCCGACTCCTTCAGCAGCGACGAGGAGTCGCTCTATCGCCCACCGCCCTCGCCCACGCCGGCATCTTACCAGCCTGCAAGTGGCATCAGGCCACCTGCTCTCCAATACCCGCCCCTGTCGTCCCAGTCTGCCGCAGCATCAGCCATGTCGTCAAGCTCGGGCTACCGGGCCTCACCCCTGGGCAGCCACCACCACAACCCTTCGGCCTCCTCGCTCACCGGATCGACGCTCACAAGCGGTAACAATGCCGAGCTCGACACGCGCAAGCGCCAGTCCAAGCGCGACGAGGCCATTCGCAAGAAGATCGAGGCCGACCTGCAGCGCAAGTCAGGCAAGTCGGCTAACACTGCCTCAGCACAAGCAGGCGGCAACCCAGGCTCACGCCGCACCCGCAAGATGAGCCGGCCCACGGCCGCCGCAGGAACCGTCAGCGCACTGCGTCCGCTTCCGGCCCTCACCGTGCCTCAGAGTATGAGCGTCGCCGACGCCAGTCAGCTCTGCGCGGCCAAACGCACAGACTGCGTGCTCGTCGTGGACGACGACGAGCACCTCGCCGGCATTTTCACTGCCAAGGACCTCGCCTTTCGTGTGAGTTTGAGGATGATGCCTCGCTGCTCTTGCAAAGAATCGTAGACTGACATTTGACACTGTCGCTTATAGGTCGTTGCCCAAGGTCTCGATGCGCGCAACACCCCGGTCAGCGCCATCATGACGCGCTCGCCCATGGTCACTCGCGACTCGACCTCGGCCACCGAGGCTTTGAACACCATGGTCACCCGCGGCTTTCGTCATCTGCCAGTATGCAACGACGAGGGCGACGTCGTCGGCCTGCTCGACATTGCCAAGGTGTTCTACGAGGCCCTAGAGAAGCTCGAGCGAGCGCATGGCTCGTCGCAAAAGCTCTACAACGCTCTCGAGGGCGTGCAGTCGGAATGGGGTGCCGCCGCAACATCGGGCCCCCAGGCTGCCATGCTGCAGTACATCGAGACCCTGCGACAAAAGATGAGCATCCCAGATCTCACCACAATCCTCGACGCTCGCACTTTGCCGGTCACCGTCGGCGTGCGTACTACCGTCAAGGAGGCGGCAAGGATGATGAAAGAGCATCACACCACGGCCGTGTGCGTCATGGAAGGTACGGGTCCGACAGGCGCGACGGCAACGAGCTCTGGCGGTCCCGTCTCCGGCAAGATTGCAGGCATCTTCACCTCCAAAGACGTCGTGCTGCGCGTCATTGCTGCTGGTCTCGAGCCCAAGTCGTGCTCCGTCGTACGTGTGATGACGCCGCACCCGGACACGGCCCCGCCAACGATGACGATACAAGAGGCTTTGCGCAAGATGCACGATGGCCGCTATCTCAACTTGCCCGTCGTAGAGCCAGACGTAGAGCCGCGTCTGGTAGGCGTGGTCGATGTCCTCAAGTTGACGTACGCGACCCTGGAGATGATCAACAGCATGAACGATGATGCAGGCGGACCCGGTGGCGCCGGCGCCGACGGCGGTGGTCCCATGTGGAACCGCTTCTGGAACTCCTTCGGTCAGACGGGCTCGGCTGGTGGCAGCATGGCCGGTGGCAACGACGACGGAGACAGTGTCATGAGTGGGCCTACCGGCACGGGTACAGGCACGCGTCCTCAGTCGATGTACGGTCTTGGTGAAGGACCCGGCACACCTAGCAAGACCTTTGGCTCCGCGGCCGACTTGAGTTCCGACCTGCACCCGAATGACTCGGCGAGCGCCGTAGGCGCAGACGGTACACCTCTGAACGGCCGCGGCAACGTCTTTGCCGACGGCGCGAGCGAGGTCGGCGGCGCGGCAGGTGGTGCCTCGGCTGCAGCCGTGCCGGACGACGGCACGTACCTGTTCAAGTTTGTGACGCCCTCCGGTCGCACGCACCGTTTCCAAGCACGATATGATGAGGGCAGCTTCGAAACGGTCCGCGAGATTGTGACGAACAAGCTTGCCCTGGATCCGTTCTTTGAGCCGCCGGCCCCCACGGCGGATTCGCTCGCGGCGCCGATATCGTCTCCTGTGGAAGGCGATTTGCTGAGCCCGACGGGTGAAGAGCCTGGCACGCCTGCGGCGCTTCCGGATCCGAATGATTTCTCGCTCGCGTACACCGACGACGACTCGGATGTTGTGCTCATCACGGCCGATGGTGATATACTCGACGCGGTCTCGGTTGCGCGCAAGCAGGGCAAGGACCGAGTGCTGTTGATCCTCCAAGGCGGGCGCGCATGGACGGACGCGATGGCCAAGGCTCAAGCGGTAAGCGTACTCGCCGGCGCTGCGGCTGCTGTGGGACCTGGCAGTGGAGCCACGAAGCGGACCAAGGCGCGTCGTGCCAAGGGCCTGGGCATGGTGGAGGAAGACGAGGAGGACGAGGGCGAGGCTGGTGACGAAGGGACGAACGGCTCGGCCTCCGATCAAGGTCGTGCAGCACACAAGTCCAAGTCGGGCAAGAGCGCTGGATCGGACGAGCTGTTGTTCGGCGTGCTCCCCAAGGATCTCGCACTGCCGGCAGCGATTGGCTTCCTCGGACTCGCCGTCATTGGTGCCGTGGTGGTAACCCGCGCCAGCGGTGGCAGCAGTCGCTACTGAAAAGCTCGGTCGCGCTTCGACGCGGTCAAGGGTCTTCAAAACGTACAAAAGATAATTTTCAACCTCAACTTCAGCAACCACTCTTCAGCGACGCGTCGACTTCCCAGCCGGAGGGACCCACAACCGGACGCGTCCTGGTCTGGACGCCGCCGATGGTTGGTCGACCTTTCCTCATTTCCTCAAGACGTACTCGATTCTTCATCTCAGCTTGACGAGAGCCAGTGGTCAGGTGCCGTGCTCGACATCTACAACGACGGGCAAGCCTCGCTCACTTTTCTGACCACGACCTCTGGTTCTAACTTCCTCAACAGTATCCGGCTCTCACATCACCACTTGACTACCGACTATCCTCCCATCCCAATCCACGATGATGAACCAGGCTCGACCTCATCCCGACTCACGGCCCTGTGCTGATCCGACCGCAACTTCCTTGTCGGGAGTGTTGAGATACGATTGGTGACTTGCCAGCATGGACAATCAGCAAGACTCAAGACGGCGTAAAGTGAGCCTTCGCTGTTGCTCAACTGGTCTGCTACGTACTGTACTGACGCCTGACGCCCCGGCCGCCCACGAATTCCATCCTCGAAGCAGGAGAGCACAGCAGTCCGCACTAAAGACGAGCAGCCACCGCCCGCAGGCGTTATTGAACGGCGGGTTGTCATGCACACTGCGTCACCGCCCAGGCTCTTTAATCAAGGCACGGTCGAGGGCCCATGGGCCATGCCGAGCACGGGGAGGCGCCGACGGGTGGCCGACCGAAGGACGGCCTTTCCTGATTGAGGAAGCAGGGATACGGATGAGCAACGCGGATCGCGACGTCGACGTCGATGAGGATCACCACGACGACGACATCTACGCTACGGCCAAGGTCTTGAAGCATCCCATCCACCGCGGATCCAAGCAGTGCAACCAAGCACTTGTACGCGGATCGGCCAGCAGGGACTCCCACCTCCCTCACGCACGCACGGGACCCTCCCGGGCTGGGCACGCAGGTCGGACGCTGCTGGCTTGGCCGTCTTGGCATCGACGAGACGGAGCGGGACGACGCCGTACGGCAAGGAGACGAAGGGTCTTTGGAAGGGGGCCTGATCCCAATCGTCAAGGAGTACCCCACGGCTCAGGCGCTCAGGGACAAGTCACAGGAGCCCTCGTTCGCGACCACGATCACCAACAGCGTCGACGAGGTGCAAGACGAGGTGATCCGTCGTCTGGGAAGCTCCCATTTCATCGCCTCATCTCTTTTCAGTCGACTGCGACATCAGCGCAACAGAACTTCATAGAAGGCCTTGCGACGATCGGGACAACCGACAGGGGACAAGCGTCCACGGCGAGTACGATCGCGGCCACCGACGAGGACGAGAACGACGAGGACGGGGCTCGCAACGGTGTCTGAACTTCCGTCACCATGAACGTCCTGCAAGCCCGACGCTTCCTGATCACCGTCGTGGCAGCGCTCGCCATGCTGCACCTCGACGGGGTCGTCGCGACGTCGAGGATGAGGACGAGATCAAACCCGGCAATGCTCAGACGCAGCGCGCTCATCGACAGCACCAACTTCACCCCCAACATATCCATGCTCAACACGGCCACCGACACCATTGCCTCGTCCCAACGTGCATCCTGGGAACAGGGCACAGCCGCCTCCGCCTTTCTGGAGCTGTGGCACGCCCCTTGGTCCGTTTGGGCAGGGGCTAACGCCGGTCCACCTTATCGTCCCGACCATGTCGACCCCCGTCGCGCTCCACGCCCAGAAAAGGTCCTTAGCATGGGCCTCCGTTGCATCGCAGCACAGGACGGCATCGGCAGGCTCTCATCTCGCGTCACGGGTGACGAGTCGACCTCCTCTGGCTCAGCCCTTGACTCGGCTTCCGGTGGCGAAGCTGTCCTCATTGGCGCCTTCGTCGAGGGGGACATCAACGAGGACAACGCCGTAGCCAACAGCGCCGGCGTGTGGTTCAGCGCCGCACAGCGCCAGCTTGCCTTTGTCCTCAACACCGTCCCGCGTGCGACCAACGGCGCCATATCACACCGCTTTCCCGAAGTTCAGATATGGTCCGATGGTGTCTACAGTAAGTCACCTTGGACCACATGTTTCGAGGTTGAATTTTGCTGATCGTTCTCTCGATTACCACCTCGCAGTGGGACCACCTTTCTATGCTCAGTACGGCCTCATGACCCGCAACCGGACCCTCCTCCAGCTCGCCTATGACCAGTGTCGCCTCTACCGAGACATCCTCCGGATCACTCAGGGGACCTCGACCGGCTTATGGGCGCACATATGGGCAGCAACGTCAACGACAGGTACAACCAATGCAACCACCACACAGACGCCAGGCTTTCGCTGGATCGACTCCAATTCGTGGGTGACCGGCAACGGTTGGGCCTCAGCTGGCATGCTCCGCGTGGCCGCAACGATAGCCCAATCACCATTTGCCAACGACATGTCATCTCAAATCAACGACCTCACCACCTGGACCCGGGAAATACTCGACGCTGCCTTTCCACTCGCCGATCCTGCCACGGGCCTCTTCCACAACTACGCCAATGTGTCGACTCAGTTCCTCGACTCCGCCGGCTCATCGTTGCTGGCATATTCAGCATTTCGACTCGCTAGCATGGGCGGCCTCGACGATACTGAGGTAGCAAGACTCGTCGAGCCAGCGGAGCGCATCTACGCTGCTGTCCAGGCTGGCCTCGACCCACTCGGTGACTTGACAAGCGGCCTCGACGTTGTCAACGTGCTCTCTTTCAACATCGACTCGACGCATTCGTCCACCGAGAGCCTCAGCTTCTTGCTCTTGCTCGCCGCCGCTCGACGAGACTTTGCTGCGGGCAACGTGACAGGCACGGCTGGCCCGGGTACGTCGAATGCAGGCAAGCACGGCTCTCTCTCCAGCTTGCCTGGTTCCAAATCGAGCGGCTCGTCGATCTCGGTGGGACCGATCGTAGGCGGAGTCCTTGGCGGCCTGGTAGCTGGCATTCTCGCCACCCTACTCGCACTGTGGTGCATCCGCCGACGCTGCTCTCGACACGACAGGCACGATCAAACATGGACGCGAGCTCGATTTGCAAACTCGGACGGCGACTTTGACGGGCAAGTTGCTCGCGATCGCAACATGTCTTCGATGACTACCCTCGGTACGCAGGACGAGAAGTATCGTCTGGGCCATCGGGCAAGTGCAACTCAAGTCCAGAATGGAGGCTCCAATTCTGGAGGAAGCTCGAGCCCGAGTCGGCCAACGCTCAAGACGGCAGGACTGCGGCCGGGCGATGATCACGCAGCGCAAGGAGGTGTGCCGTCCGGTGTCGCTGCAGGTGCCATGGCCAAGGGTGACGATAGTGACGAGCTGCCTACGACTGCCGTCGACCCGGACCACGCGAGCGACAAGTACACCCTTTGGAAGTCGTCGACAGCCGACCTCCCACGCGGCGTCTCATTCAAGGAGGGTACCAAAGCCCAGGGTCAATGGCAAGGGCATGGTCATCGCCGAACCAACACCACGAGCTCGATCGGCTCACACGGAGGCCAGCTGGGACGCAGCGGTACGCTCAGTCGCGCAGGCAGCGAACGCCGTCGTGCCGCAGTACGCGCTCAGGAGTCGGCCGTATTTGACGAGGATGAGATGACGGTACACGATCACGGCGGCAGCAATCCGGCTATCCAAGACATCGACTGGTCGAACCGGGACACATCAGCATTGTCACGGGCTCATGGTCAAGACGTACCGACAGTGACTGTTGCTCCAGTGTCGGCTCCCTCGATTTCCCCTGCGCCACCTCGACAAGAGGCATCTCATCCCTTGGCGACCTCAGCTACGGGTAGGCAAGAGAGCACCACTCCAAAGCGCTCCATCGAGCTGGCGTCAGGGCTCGCACCCAGCTGGCCGATGAATCGCGCACAATCATCTGGCTCCTCGAGTTCAAACAATGGTGGCGGCAACAGAGATGGCAGTAGCGTCGGGCACAGCAAGATGATTGGACGCTTGCCAGTTCCACCACCACTGGCACGCAAGTACTCGTCGTCGGACGCGGAAGACGGCGGCTCTGCTCCAGTTGGTCTGGCAGTCACATCGGATCTGCCTACCCCTGCAAGTGTGGCGCCATCTGCTTCGTCTTGGATCACGGCCATAGGACCCTCCAGCGGGCTATCAAGTCGACGTGGCATCACAACAGCCCCCACTGCTGCGGTCGTGTCGAAGCCGACCGACTACTTTGCCACACCCGGGGCTGCCAACGCGTCTCGCGCCAATTCGCTTTCCGATCACGGATCAGCCGTCGCCGTCCCGTTCTCGTCGGTGCCACCACCTCGTCCTGCGAGGCACTCACGCAAGCCAAGCTCGAGAGCCAAAGCGCTCCGAGAGAACCGGGACAACATCTTTGACAACATCGGTGATGATGGTCCAGCTTCCTCTACCGGTCATGGCCAAAGCGGTGGCAACCAGGCGGCCACGAACATGAGTCGCACCCCTTCGGCAGGTATCGAAGCTTCAGACACGGAGCTGGCGACGCGTGCTGAGGAGGGTGCGGCGCTCAAGGGACGCGTACTGCGTCCTCATCAGCGCACGACAAGCAACGCATCGAGTTCGCACTCACACGCGAGGTCGGCGTCTCATGCCGCTTCACCTGTGCCGGTACCCGCATTCCCTTCCGCTAGCTCCCACGGACGCAGTGCCAGTCAAGCGAACCCTTCGTCATCTTCGCCAAGACGGCAAGAAGAGGCTCGCGAATTGCAAGATTACCTCAACAAGGCTGAGGAGGAGTTGCGCTCCCTCGCTCGTGCGAACAGTCGAGCTACTGGACGCCCTGCCGGAGCGTCGACCCGCTCGAACGCAATGGCCTCTGGCGCGGACCGCTCTCGCTCGGCCGATCGCTCGACTCGTCCAGCTGAGCCGTCGGCGCCGGCGATGAGCCAAACGCGCTCAGCGTCCGAACATCGGTCTGCAATCGGCGCTGATGCCAACGGACGTTCCATCCGCACCGTCAACCCTGCCTCTGCTGCGCTTGGCGGGTTCAACTCGGTGTCGGAGGGTGTCCAGTATCCGTCTCATCGGGGACCGTCGCCGTCAGCTACGGGAACGAGAACGGCAAGCACGAGGCAGCCGACGACACGGCCTGGTGGCTCGGCAAGCGGAGGACGCACTCGAGTGCCGTCCAACTCGTCCGGCGAGCAACGGCCTCGGTACATATGACTTCCTGCTTGAGCGGTGGCCAAGTCGGGAAGAACGGAGGCAACGACGGGCGAAGCACAGGATGGCTCTCGCTACCTTACCCAAAGAAGATCAGCACAGACAGTATATATTCGACACGCCTACAATCGCTCTCGTCCCCATTCATCGTCCATACACTTCACCTTGCCCTTCTGAACAATAGATGCTTCTCCATCCTTGCTTTGATGAGGACGGTAAGCAGTTCAGACGATGATCAGCTTGCGGATATTCCAAGACGCTGCTTGCCGCTTCGTCGACGAGGTGCTGAACCACCATCACCACCAACCACACACTCGTCCAATCGTCGTCAAGGCATTCGAGATGGCCGCGCCAGCATCAATGGCGGCCAGCGCGGTGCGCGCTGCCTTGCGCGGGTACTCACAAGCCGGTGCCGCCGCCTTGAGCTCGACACCGAAGACTCCAAGCTCCTCCAGTTGGACAACGATGCCTCAGAACCGCTCAACGCCGAGGAGATCCTTCTCCTCGAGCCATATAGCGTCCAAAGCAGCAGCGGCGCCCCTCGCCAGCTCCTCTTCCTCTGCGGCAGAGACGCCGACGCCTTCCAATGCGAGCGACACGGCGGAGAAGACGCTGAAGCGCTTCTGGAAAACGGTGTCGGTACAACATCACCCTGCCGGCGCCTTGTCGTCCTCAACAAGCAAGGCAGCCCTGCCGGCGCACTACACGGTCAACCTCGACGGACGCGCGGTGCGCACGCCCTCTGGAAGTGTGCTGCGTGTGCCTGAAGAGCGTGCGCTGCTGGCCGGTCTGATTGCGCAGGAGTGGCATGAGCAGCGCAAGGTGCTCAAGCCTCACGCACTTCCCTTGGTGAGTCGCTCCTTGGTCCCCGTCCTGACGAGCTCCCCATTGACCCTTCTCGGCGGCACCAGACAGACGTCCCTCGTCGCGCGCGCAATCGACGGCCTCTCCACGCCCTCAACACGCCAAGGCGTGGCCGAGAGCCTGCTTGCCTACCTCGACACCGACACCATTCTCTTCCACGAGCCCGAGCCTGAGCCCTTGGTACGACTCCAGTCGGAGCGCTGGACGCCGCTCATCGACTGGGCATCGAAGCGGTTCGGCGTGCGCATCGAGGCGTACACCTCCCTCTTCAACACGTCGCAAAATGACGCGACGCGCCAGGCATTGGGCGCCCATATCCAAGCCCTCGACCCGCTCCGTCTTGCCGCCTTTGAACGAGCCGTCCTCTCAAGCAAGAGCTTCCTCATCGCCCTCGGCCTACTCGAGCGCGCTCTCACCGTCGAGGATGCCAGTCGAGCGGCCGAGGTCGAGGTTGCGAGCCAGATCGAACGGTGGGGCGAGGTCGAGGACACGCACGACGTTGACTATCACGACATACGCAGGCAGCTTGGTAGCGTGGCCCTGGTCCTCATGCCACCCAATCGCGCGCCTCCTTCGGTCGCAACCTCAACATGATGCAATCAAGAATGACCAACGCGAGGCCCTCTCGCAGATGCATCAGACTGCCGAGGATGAGAACATGCGATGATTGCCGTGGGAAGCAGCGAAGGCAGGCGCTGAGAGAGGAGAGACATCGGAATGGATGTGAGAGGAAAGAGGATGGGCATGGACATACTGCGAGAGAACCGCATCACGAGCGGGTACGGACGACCGAGTCCGTCGCGGACGACGAGAGGGAGAGTACAATGTCCGGACAAGAACCCCGTCGCTGAAGACTTGCCACCATCCTCTTGATAGAGTGTGAGGACAAGTAACTCCTGCCTCGCTTGATACCGAAGCTCTTGCAGTGAAGATTCGCATGACTGGCTGACGCTCCGCTCAGGACCGTACGATGACCGAACGGATGAATGGACATCAAGTGGGCCCAGTGTGTGTCGTGGAGAGATTGAGGGAGTAGAGTGGTCCGAGCTTTGAGTATGCTTCTTGGCTCGTCTACTTCTTCTCCTCGGCCTCGAGCTCGACAGCGACAATGGCCGCCCTGTGGTGAAGAAGGACAAGGGTCAGTTATCAGTTACGATGGCTGAGGTGAAGTTGGTTGAAAGGCCCAAGAGTTTGGAAGCCGTCCGCCTCGCCTTCGCCGTGTTCCAAGGAGCATCTCTGCCTTGTACAAGCCTGCCTCCTGTCTTCTGTCCCACGCAACGGTTCCTGGCTTCAACCTCTTGGGCCCACTGAGCATGTACGCACCTCTTCTCGGCGAGCCGCTGTGCGCGACGCTCGCGCATGCTCTTGTTCCGCTGGCGGCGAGACTCCATCTGCTCGGCGATGTGCTTGGAGCGGGTCTTCTCCGCCTTGGCCTTGTGGATGTGCTCCATCAACACACGCTTGTTCTTGAAAACGTTACCCTTGGACTTGAGGTAGAGCTCGTGGTAGCTGTGGTCAAAGACCCGCCGCCATCAACCGGGTGAGCGACTCCACTCTCCAAGGAGAAGTTCGTGAGAACTACTTACAGGTGCTTGTCGATCTTTCCGGACTCGCGGTACTTGCGCAAGAGACGGCGGAGAACCCGCTGACGCCGCATCCATTGCACCTTGGTGGGCATACGGGCCTCCGAAGAACCGCGGCGCTTACCGGTGCCGGTGTGTCGGCCGAGCCGCTTGGCGGCGAGGGCAGCACGGGTGCGTGCCCGCGATGCACCGGCGCCCGAGCTGCGGATGATGGTGCCGTCCTTGATGAGTTTCCGGATGTTGGCACGCGAGTTGGCCGAGGCAATGTTGGCCTGCTCGGTGGGGTCGAGCCAGACGGCGCGCTTGCCGACACCGAGGACGGAGGCGGCGAGCCGCTTCTGCGAGCGAAGGTTGGAGGACACCATGGCTACTGTCGAGAACTGATCAAGACCAATGGCAGAGAGGAGGCCGCCACCACGGAGTCGACCGGGTGAGGATAACCAAGTGACCCCATCGCCGCGATCGAAGGGGTGAGGTGGTGCAGCACCGACACCAGGACATCGATGGGAGTGTTGAGAGCAGCAGGTGTTGATGCCGTGTGAGGTATCAACATGGAAAGAGGGGAGAAGGACGAGGCGCACCTGCGATCAGCACCGTCCCCGGCCAGCTCGCAACCACGGCAACTCACCTGGCTCGTGTTGGGGTTCCAAGCGACGAAGACGGTCAGTCGGAGCGATGAGCGGCTTCGAGGGAATCAGCGAGCGTCCGAGTCGTCCTTCTTGAGAGGATGCGAGTCGGGGAGGAGCACGCCGTGGTTGATGGTGGTGGTGAGGGTCAGCGCAGTGCTGCTGCCAGCGCCGAGGGCCAACGAGGGCGTGTGAAGAGAAGAGCGAATCATTCAAGCCGAGATTGTGAAAGCTCACGTGACAAGATGTATGGCACGTGGCTCCACCTTGCCACCCATGATGGCTTCCTCACGACGACTACACTCTCGACGACCACCATGTCCCCCAGCAGCCCAGCGACAAGACCAGACCGTAGGCCGTGCTCGAGATCGTGCGGCGCCGCGCGTGGGGTGTCTGCGTACGTGGCCCTCTTATGGAAGTCGACGCTGGAGCCAGTGATGCGATGTCCTTCTGGCGCTTCGGCTGCTCGCTCAAGACCACTGATTCGCATACGCCTTCCTTGCACCTGATCGACGTGTTGCTGAACGTCTTCCCTACAGATTCAGCGACATCGAAGTTCTGCCTGCGCCCTGCTGACCGACTTCTGCTCTCTGAGTCTCGCTCCGTGCTGACTTTCGCACGCCCAATAGCAGCCAGTCCTTCTTCCACTCCCACGCCATCTTCTCGCCATTCAGGAGCTTGTTGCCTCAAGTAGATATCGACAGCAGCTTCCGTGCCCTCTCAAGCAGGCTTCTTCGCCAGCCTGGCTTCCACACGGACGTTCTGCCGCGGCTGGCAACGTTTCGACGCGACCACGGCACGTCTCGGACATTGTAGACTCGCCAAACCGCCACGCCAACCTATCGACGCTGGTCGCGGCGCCTTGATCGAAAGGCAGCACCTGTCAGAGAAGCTGATGCCAATCATCGTCGAGCCCTCTTCGTCGCAGACATCCAACCAAGACGTCGAGTTGAGGTGAATGCATGGTGCATGTCCTGTCCGCTCTTACGGCCTTCTTGCAACCACCTCCAACATCCGACTAGGTTAGACTATCTTGCCCTCGCCGCGTACACGACGCTCGTGTGATCATCCTGACGGCTAGCATGACCTGACCGCCAGTAATCTTCTGGTCTCGCCACGGTAGGCACGAGGGGAAAAGAGACAGCTGCGCCCCAGAGCGGAATGGCAGATTCGAACATGGCGTATGACAGGGAATGGGACGCTCAATTGCGTGGGTACAGGAAGCGCGAGAGCCGTGCGATCGAGCGATGGAACATGCTGCATGGGCGTGGCCAGTATCGGCTAGCAGTGGACGAGTTGGAGAGTAGGCAGAGTGTCCTCTCCTCCTATCCGCCACAACCGCCGTACGCCACCGAGAGGAGATACTGAAGCCGAGAGGTCATGACCAGACGTTCATGCCTTTCGGCGGAATGAGCAGCCTGTGATTGGTACAAAGAGCATAGGCGATCAGTACCAGTACCCGACGTCTGAGCAGCTCTTGAGCGCGTTCGCATCATCGCCTCAGGGTGAAAACCCTAGAGGGAGACGGCCGCGAAGCTGACACAGGATCGGAGAGTCACTCACCCTCAGTCAATCGTGCCTTGCCGCCAGTGGGGGTGGAGAGGATCTGAGAGCAGCTGCCGCAGAGAACAACGGTCTGCGCGTGCGAGAAGACGGTCGTGATGGCGAAGCAGCCAAGGCACTGCAAGTCCGCGAGTACGTGGCACGGCATGGACAGTGTGGCAGAGAGAAGAGGCAAGTTCAGTACGACATGTCCCAAGCAGGCCCGGCGGCCAGCATGACAGCACGTTTCTCTAGCTGCTCACCTTGACGTCCATGAAGTACGAGTTGGGCGACTGTACGAGCCGCTTGAGCTTGTGGCACTGGCGCTGCTGCTCGGGGTTGGGGTTGAGGAGGTCGACGGCGAGAGTCATGCTGGGCGATGGAAGAGCTGGACGGACTTGAGGAAGAGCTGCGCGATGCGTTCGACTAGAGCGACGACGTGGACAAGGAAGAGGACCTTGACAGCGCAACGAGCTCGAGGTTGGGATGGTCGTCGAGAAGGACGAGGATGGTGATGGTCGAAGTTTTGCTAGCGAGTGGCAGCCGAAGGCTTCTCAGACCCCATGGGGGTCTTGGAGTCTCAGAGACCACCACCTCGAAGGCCGCGAGGCTCCCGCTTCTACCGCCTCGCCACTCCCGTCACCTTGACGACGACGACGACCACCAGCTCCTTCCTCACGGCCGGCCCTCTCTGCAACTCTCCTCTTCCTCTACGTGACAGGCTCACGATCGCCCTCGTACGCAAAGCGCTCCAAGCAGCTTCCTAGGTTCCAAGATGACTCTCGCTGTCGACCTTCTCAACCCCAACCCCGAGCAGCAGCGCCAGTGCCACAAGCTCAAGCGGCTCGTACAGTCGCCCAACTCGTACTTCATGGACGTCAAGGTGAGTACGCCGCTACGCCCTGCGCATTGTTGGGCCTGATGTGCTGATCGCTCTGTCGTTGTCGCTGCTTTCCACTGCTTGCCACTCATCCTCTTAGTGCCTGGGCTGCTTCGCCATCACCACCGTCTTCTCGCACGCGCAGACCGTCGTTCTCTGCGGCAGCTGCTCTCAGATCCTCTCCACCCCTACTGGTGGCAAGGCACGATTGACTGAGGGTGAGTCAGCACAAGTTCTGACGAGGGTAGCGGTAGCACTTGGACTTACTTCTTGACGTCGGTTTGCAGGATGCTCCTTCCGGAGGAAGGCTTAGGATCGTCTCCAGCCTCGCTCTTCTCTTCATCATGCCTGGCCTTTGCGCTTACCAACGTCGCAGGCTCGGCCGGGTCCATCGTTCGCGGTCTCGCAAGACGCGCCACGCCCGATACACCATCGCCTGCTCTCAATTGCCACGGTGCAAGGTGCTGGCAATCCTCGACCACTCTCTCCAGTGAAAGGAAGAGTGCCAGGCGTTGGGCTAGCCTTGCGCATCGCCTCTGGCACTCCTCCCTTCACTGTTCGCCTGGGTTTTTTCTACAAAAGGCGGCTCTCTGCGAGACCAGCTGCCGTGCGCTCACGCACCCTAACCGCGCATCTGTTCGACGACCTCTCTGCCGCCAGCACTTGTACTCTATCGCCCTCACGCACATCACTTCAGTTTCAGCTGCCTCGCATTGTGCTGCTCTTGGTGTCGAGAATCTAGTTGCTTCCTAAGGCCGGCAGGGCTCGAAGTCTGGTGGATATGGTCTGAGTCGGTTGCTCGACGGCATACCGGCCCGGGCAGCCGTCAGCCAGGCGCTGAGAAGGTCGTCGCACGGTCCACTTCCAGATCCCTGTCCTCCTCATCAACCACCACCACCATTCTCATCCCTGGCTTCGTCACTCCTCTCATCTGCCAACGCGCTGCTTTCCAGGTCAGTACCACCAAACGCTGCCTGTCTGCGCCTTTGTGCTGAGCCTACGCCTCGTGTACTGGAACCCTCTCCATCCCGCCGCGCTTACGGTTCATGGCGACACGCGCACTGTTCTCGACCTCGGCGCCGGCTGTACGCGCTTTTACCACCCGCAACTGTGGCTCGACTGGACGTGTCGCTCTCGTCGCCGCCCCGGTGCGACTGCGTTGGCCACCTGCTGCGACGCGTGCGTCAACCGCGTTCGTGCCAAGCAGAATGTCGTCGACGGTCTACAAGGTTGTCTCCACGGACAAGGCGCCCAAGGCCATCGGTCCTTACTCGTGAGTGTCGCGATTAGTCCAGCAGCTCATACTAACGTGACTGACGAGCGCCTGTATCGCATCTCCAGCCAAGCAACGGTGCACAACGGTCTCGTGTTCTGCTCGGGCTGCATTCCGTTTGACCCCGTCAAGATGGAGACGGTCGAAGGCGGCATTGAGGCTCAAGCTCAGCGCGCGCTTGACAATCTCTTTGCTGTGCTTGAAGCATCTGGCTCAGGTGAGTCGCTGTCCTGAAGGTGAAAGCTGGACGCTTTGGTACTCAATGGGTCATCTGACATCTGTGATGCTGGGCCCACACAGACAAGTCTCACGTCCTCAAGACGACGGTGTTCCTGAAGGACATGAATGACTTCGCCAAGGTCAACGTAAGTGGTCACGCCCCGTTCGTGTACGAGGACGGGCTCACCGACCGGGAACTACGTCTCCAGGCCGTGTACGAGGCCGCCTTTGCGCCATACAAGCCCGCCCGATCGGCCGTCGAGGTGGCGCGCTTGCCGCGCGACGTGCTCGTAGAGGTCGAAGCCATCGCGGCGGTCAAGACGCCTTGAGGCGGGCACTGCTCGTTGCGATTCGTTCAACTGTGTCGTCCGAATCTGAAATTCGAGGCGCGTGCGACTTTGGTCTTTGTATGGACCGCACACTCTGAAGGTTCCCTCCATCGGTGAGCCGTTGAACGCGACGCGTGAGCCAGCTGACGGTTGTTGCTCCCGTTTCTGAAGCAGCTGCGAGCTTCCAAGGCATTCTGATCACGGAACCCCGTTTGTAGCGCCGGGGCCCGACTGGACGTCCAGCAGGGTGCTCCCAAGTACGAGGGGCTGCAAAGCAACAATGCGGCGGCGAAGGTCGACGACTGACGAGTCGGTCAGACGGCCAGAACATTGCGGCGGCCGAAAGCACGGGGCTCCCGAAGGTCTCAAGAGGTGCTGGTGCATGCAACTTTGTTTTGACGGCGGCCGAGGCGAGACATGGACGAATTCACTCGCGGCGAGCGGCAAACGGTCGGAGACAGCGAGACTAGGAAGCCACGGTTCTGCAACCTGGAGATTGGCATCGGACGAGCCATCCGGGGCGGGCGGGGGCGAATGACCTGCGACCTGCGTCGATCTTGCCGCGTGGGGGGTGTTCGCCGTTCCAATGGAGCATTTTGCTTCCTTCGGAGAACGCCTTGCGCCGCGGGATTGTAGAGGAGCCGCTATTCAGAGATGAACATCGACGCCTGTCCGCCTTGGGCCTTGGGCCTTTGGGAGAGGGCTCGCTGGGGCCGTCGTGGCCTGCTGGCCTGCTGGCTGGCTGAGAGGAGAGAGGGAAAGAGGCATAGTATGGTATGGTGCTGTTCAGTGAGCGATGATCACTGTGTTGTGGGGAGGGTCTGTATGGGACCGAGGGTGTGGGTGAGGGCAGAAGGCCGGCCGTCCATCGTCCGGGGTTTCGGTGCCTTCACCACTGTCTGTCCTGTCACCCTCCGTCTCGCTGACCATCAACCACAGCACAAGGCGATACCCGTACGCCAGTCGGGCAGCGACGACACCCCGTCGGCAGCGGCAGCGCTCCGTGTCCTCGTTGTCGAGCGGGCCGCCCGGGTCAGGCGTGTGACACAGCGCGCCCAAGTCGGCCTCAACACGGCGCACCATTTTCTCGTACAGACCGCCCAGATCTCATTCCGCCCTCAAGAGTCCCTCATCATCTGTATATACTCGTACTCAGACCCGCCCGCGCGCGCCAAGCAAGTCGACCTTGAGAAGCGCGCTCCCACGCAAGGCAAGCATCAAGGAAGGCGGGCGGCGCAGAAGCGACGGACGCCGAGGTGTGCCTTGCCCTACTGCGCCAGGACGACGAAGACTCCTCCTCGACCCCCACCCAAGGCCGCAAGCTCGCGGCATCCCTCCTGGCAGCGGCGCACTCACTGGGTACAAGGGCGTGCTTCAAAGCGTAGCCGCCCGCCGCAGGTCAGGTCGACGTGCTCACCTCGCCGTGCTCGGGAGTAAGGATCACGCCGATCTGCGCTGGTGACTTCACGACACACCAGGACCGCGCTCTCGTATTGTAGGCGTTGTTCTCACACCTCATTTGGGCGGGCATACGGTCAACACGTCCACGCCGCGCCTGGCGAGCACCGGCCTAGCGGAGGAGCAGGGTGCTGGGTGCAGCGCTATCGACTTCTGGGCCGACAAGTAGTCGCGAGCTCGGTCGCAAACGAAGGTCCGCCTGGTCTCCACGCCCCCCGAGGTCGACATCATGAACACTCCCCTGCACGGTCATCACCAAGACGCGCCGGCCGCCCTCGGTATGGCAGGCCCAAGTCTGTCTCCACCCACGACGGGCTCACCGCCGACCGACGCAAGCGGAATGCCCAACTCGACGCCAAGCTCGGGCATCCTCCCCTCCCAGCTGAGCTGGGGACCAAGGCCGGCTCTCAATCTCCAGTTGCGGTCCAATCCCGACTTGAGGTCGATGCCCATGTCACAAGTGCCCATCGGCCACGAGATGGGTCACGCTCCGACGTCGCAACCTCATCATCCACCGGCCATGGCTGCGATGGGCATGTATGGCACAGCAACGCCGAACACAATGACCCCAGCACCGCTCGCCCACCATCAGCAAACAGCGCCAATGGCAATGCCACACCCTCAGTCGGTGCCCTATCCTATGCACCAACATCATGACGGCGTAGCGTCCTCGTCCGTGGGCGGCAATGTCATCTCCGGACCGAGCGCGGAAACGAGAACGATCTTTGAATCGACTTGGCCATCAGCACCCACCTTGCAGACGGCGAGAGACTTTGCGCTCAACTTCCAGGGCAGCACGGGCGTTTGGCACGGGCCGATGTCCCAGGTGGCCGGGTCAGCATCGCATGCCGCGCCACTGCCGCCCTCAGGCTGCCTCGTTGCCGCAGCGGCGACCAATGGCGGGCAGGGCATCCAGGACCACATGATGCACCCGAACCACATGGCAGGACATCAGGGCATGATGCACATGCCTTCAACGTCAACTAGGGACGCTCCATCCTTCGCACACGCACCGCCTCATCAACAGGCCGGTCATGTCAATGGCCAGCCACAAACCCCGATGACGCCGGCCGCCCTGGCCTATGCTACGAATGAGGCTCAAGCACCTGGCGGAGCCGATCCTGCCTTCATGAACGCCATGTTTCCCGGCGCCGCAAGGCCGTCGTTGACGATGGATGACAGGCGAGCCTCGATGCAGTCGATGGCGCACACACCGGGCTCGAGCAATGCAGGCGTCGGCCAATCAAACGGTCCCGGGATCATCCCGTCCGGCCTCGCCTTCGCTCCTATCGCGTCTCCGACCACACCAGCGACCACGTCCGGCTTGCCAATGCAGCCTCATCTTGTCGGCTCGCCATGGACGCAAACAACGCCTCAACAAGGACCAGCCTCCTCTCTCCCAACAAGCATGGTCACCTCGTTCCTCCAGCATAGCTTGGAGCCAAATTTCTTTGCCCCTCTAGGGGAAAGTTTGAACGGCATACACGAATCGATGGGCACGCCGCTCACCGCACCGGGTTCAAGTTCGGCGAACCCTATGGGCAGCGCATCGGCCAACAACGCTCTGCTCGCTACGACCCAGATCTCAAGTGGTCAGCTCAGCATGACGGATCCCTTCCACGCCGTCTCTCTCGAGCTGTGGCGTCAATTAGGGTACAACTCGAGTCAGACGTATGGTATCCTCGGTGGCGACAGTGTGCGGAATCAGGGTGGGGCGATGATACTCGACCCCAACGAGGCGATCAATGGCGCAGACGGTGGATCAGAACCTCACGGCATGCACGGTCTTGGCTCAGCCATTTCGTTGGCAGGACCTGGCAGCGGCAGTGTCGATGGAGTGGGCGCTCATGTCGAAGCAAGCGGCAGTACTTTCCAGCTTGGCAAGCCGTTGCTAACTGCCGCCGGTGCTACCGCCGCTAGCTCGGACTCGCCACAAGCTCCGAAGGCCGATGAGGACGACGATGGAAACGTTGACGACGCCGAGGAAGAGTCTTTGCTGGGTAGCGATGAAGACATGGACGAAGATGACGGGGACGACGGCGAGGAGCCATCCAAGAAGGCGGCTCGTTTGAGCGCGAAAAAGTTGAGGCTGCATCGTAGACAGGGCGTGGTGAGTGACTAGTCAAAACCTTCAGACTTATGCATCAGGCTGAGCCTGATTGCTCTTCTTTACAGACATGCGATCAGTGTCGGTCCAAGCACCTCCGGTGTGATCTGTCCGACCGCAAATTCAAGGCCTTTGAGGCTACCCTCCAACGATCGCTAGGTCTGTCAAGAGCCGCAGATTCCAGCGCGCATGCTCGACAAGAGGCAGCGCTGGCAGTGCAGGCGGAGGATGAGGCCAAGCTCGATGCTGCCGCAGCGGCCAAGGCGGCGGCTAGTGGTACGCCCGTCGTGTTGAACAACCCTATCCGGTGCACGCGCTGCGAGAAGCGCGGCTTGGTGTGTACCAAGAGCTACAATCCCCCGTCGAAGCGTAACCCGCGGCCGGGTCGGACAGGCAAGCGCATCGAGCAAGCCCGACAGCTGCATGGCACTCGACCGCTTGGGGTGGGCATGACGGCACCGCTCACAGCCCGTGAGGTCGCCTTGGAGGACGTTTTCAACATGCTCACGGGCGAGACCGAGATCTCAGCGTCACAGTCAACGGACGCTCGGCTGTACAACCGCATTCTGGCCTCGAGCATCAACATCCGATTGCTTACGACGTACTTCGCGGTCTTCCACATTCAAATGCCCGTCATCGACTTCGACAACTTCTGCTTCCGCTTCAATACAGCCAACGGCGACGCGCGCAAGATGGCCATCATGGCAAACGGCGGAGACGACGAGGAGGGCTTGCCCTCTGCCATTCCGGGACATCGTAATCTGATCATGCCGGAGTCAAGCGATCCTAGAGACAGCACCATCAGCACGGCTGGAACCGTCGAGGCGCTCATCGCGGCCATGCACCTCTGCGCTGCGTTATACACCGACATGCCTCTCATACAGCCGGTGAACGTCAAGAAGCTCTACCGAGCTACGACGCCGGGGCGCAAGTACCGAAATCTACCCAGCCGCGCTGATGGCTCAGGATCCGAGACGGTGAACTCCTTCATCCTTCCTCATCCCAAGGGCTCGAAGGAGCATCAAGCCACCGAGCAAGCTGTTGAGGCGGCCGCTGCGGAGGCTGCCGGCAAGCAGAGCAATAAGCGGTTGAAGCGCAAGCAGGGTGTTGCCTGCGATTCCTGTCGCCTTCGTCGCGTGCGCTGCGACTTGACAGAACGACCCAAGGGCGCCAGCTGTACACGATGCGAGGACAAGAAGATCAACTGTACTGCCGAGTACATTGAGAGCATCCGAGCCAAGGGCAAGACGGTCGTGCTCGATGTCGTCCATGCCAAAGCAGAGGCCGTACAAGAGAATCGCGCGAGGGACCGGGAGGTGTCCAAGCGGCGAATGGCGGCGGCAGCTGCTGCCGCTGCGGCTGCGGTAGTGAGCAAGAACAACGGCAGTACCGACGGCTCTCCAGATAAGGCCGAGGGCTCAGTCAACGGAAGCGAGGGCGACGGAGCGGCGGGGGCTCTCGTCGTGGGCACACGCAGTGACCTGGGTGATGACCCTGCGGCGGTCGCGGCCGCTGCGGCTGCTGTAGCTGCGGCCGCTGCTGAGGAGGATGAGGACGAAGAAGACGAGGAGGGCTCGGAGAGCGACGGCGAGCGCGCACTCGAGCGAGCCCAAGAGCGCTGGGTTCGCTCTGGTGCCATTGGCGCCGAGTTCGGCCGGCTACGCATTGCCGACGCGCCGGAAAGCACCACCACGATGATCAACGCCTCAAACGCCAGTCTAGCAGGGCAGCAAGACGGCTCGGTCGACGCGCAGCGTTCGACGTCGAGGGATGTTGACATGGGCGGCTGGGCCCGGGTCAGCCCGCAGGTGCCAGACACGGTCGACCTCGTGCACCAAAAGGACATGCTGCAGTGGGGTCGTGCGCGTCAGGGCCTCTTCAAGAAGCTCAAGGAGCGCGCAATCGAGCTTGTCTATCGTCACGACCTTCTTCAGTAAGTGATCCGCTTGCACCGAAGTCCAGCATGTTCCCAGCTCACACCTTCCGCCATTCTTCGCCTTCAGCCGACCAAGCACAGAGGCGGTCCAAACGTTGATGATTCTTTCTCACATTCTCTATGCGGTCGATCCTGTCCAAGTCAAGCGTAAGTATCCACGCCGTGCAGTCTCAATCGTCCCTCGTGTGCTGACCATTCTCATCCGCTGCGTCTGTGCACAGTGTTTGCTAGCGTTGCTCTCAAGCACATCAAGGCCCTCAATCTGCAGACAAGGCACGAGGTGTACGAGCAGGACCAGGAGGCCGTCGAGCATCTGCTGACTGACATGCAGGCGAGCCGAGTCTACCTGACGTCATGGACTCGGTGAGTCGCCGAAGATGAGCTGTATCCTTGCGGAATATGCTGACTTGACTTATCTGTCTACGCAGAGACGGTATCATGTCCGGAATGTACCGAATGGAGCCCAACTTCCCCGAGGAGCGCACCATCCAGGTCAAAGGCGGTCAGCGCCCCTTCGATCCCAGCGACCAGCTCAAGGATGCGAGTATCAGCGGTGCTGTGCAAAGTCAAAACCCTCAGCCGGTGTCCAAGGAGCTCAGCGGCCAGATGGGCTTGACATTCTCCAGTACGTGCATTGCGCTTTCCGAAGTGCAAACTCACGGAGCTGACCCGACTTGCTCCCATTGCAGTCATGGCGATGACACAAATCGGTGCTCTCTCGCGCTTTGTCGCCAAGCACATCGATCGCACGGAAGGTGTGCCAGCAGGTGCATCGGCCACGGATCGGTTCCCGCTGCTTCCCACGCCTGGCGACATGAAGAAGCTGAGCCGTGTATGCAATGCTGTCTGGCAGGGCACCGACGCCCTTCTTCAATTCTTCGACAAGTGTGCCGCCCGCAGTCGCGAGAATATGGAGCGCCTCAAGCCCTTCCAACCTCTACCGTGGATCGCAATGCTCAAGATGTGCGGCGCCATGCTCGACCTGGCCGTGTACCGGGTCCTCAGCGAGCGATATGGAGTCAACGCCGCCTACATGGCTGCCATCACTCGGCAGATCCAGATGAGCAACGGCAAGGCGGTGAACCCCAAGATCCGTGCGCTCAGCGAGGAGGACTTCGAGCAAGCTCGGATTCTTCGTGCCCTCTTCGAAAAGGGCCGCAACCGCGCCATGATTCGCTCGCGTCGGACGGCTCATCTTGCGGCGTTCCTCCTTCGCAAGAATGTTTTTCAGTTTGGCGGCGTCATCATGCGGCAGTTCTTTGCCGTCTCACAGTTCCTTGCGCGGATGCCTTGCGAGGACGCCGGACTTGCCGCTATCGCGGCTCGGGAGCGGGCCCAGGCCGCCTCCATCACCACGCTCGAGAACACGCCACAGCAGGCTGGCTCTCCAGTCGACGGGGTCAACTCGAACTTGGCAACTCCACCGCCGTCGGTCATGGGCGCCGAGTCGGTGGCCTCGTCATCGCGACCTGCGTCCGTCCGAAACGGCCATTACCCGTCCGACAGCACCGACAAGGGTCCGATGGCGATGCGATTCCGGCCAAGCTCGCCCAGTTCAATCTCGGCGCTGTCGCAGTCCGAGTCGAATTACTCTTCAAATCGGACGACGGCGAGCATCGAGGGCGAGAGCCATGTGCCTTGGTACGTCGGTGCACGCGAGCTCGGGCCCTTCGATGCGGCAGCGAAGAAGCGCGAGGTGGGCTGGTGCCTCGAGGCAATGGCACAGATCGGATACGCGTGGCCGGACATGGAGCTCAAGATTGCTTCGGTGAGTGCTTGACAGCATTGGGACTCTTGTCAATGACATCGGTGGCCCTCCTTACTGATGTATTGCTCCTGGCGTTGCAGGTCGAGGCCATCATGCGATCCGAGGGCCTGATGCCGTGAAGGACGGCTCAGCCTCTTGCAGGCCGCAGCCCAGCAAACTGCGACCTCGTCATCTATCGCGTCTGATCATCCGGCCAAACGGACTCATCTTCCAGACGTCGTCTATCCCCAACCTGGACGATCCCCCACTACCCTCGGCGGCCAGGACCTGTGTCCCAGCATCAGCTCCTCTCTCAAGAGCACTCTCCTCATCGGCCAGTGCGCCGAGCCGCCGCCCAAAATGACCAGGCGTCTCTCTCAAATCTCAAAGGAGGACGCGACGCGTTCGCGTCCCTCCTGACGCCCGACTCCATCCGACACGCACTTCCATCTTCGCAGATCCAGTTCGCATTCGTCAACTTGCTCTTACAAGCACGGTCCTGCCTCCCGCCTGCTTTGCAGCCCGCCATCGCCGCCGCCCATTCTCCATTCCCCATTTCCCCCTTTCGCCTTCGCATCCCTTCTTGCAGGCCCCTCACGCCTCACGACTTTGATGCCCCTTGGCCTCGTCCCAGGCGGTGGAGTGGGCCCTTACCCCTGTACTTTGACCTTGCTTGACTCGAGAGTCGCGAATGCATCGAGTCTCGTGTACGACGCGCGTCGAGGCGGTCCTGAAGGGATGGGATGGGATGTGTATAGATGGGTGCGAGAGGGCAGCGGGGTCCCGTGATGAATATGGGCTGGATTACAGAGGTGATAGGATGAAGTCTTGAGAAGGAAAGAGTGTGGTACGCGCCGGGCAGGAGTAGCGGCGCAGGAAGGGCATCTTGAGCGAAGCAGAGCCGAGCATAGCAATGCGAAGCAGCGCCGAGCAGCTTGGAGATGGCTAGGAGGGCCGGAAGGGATTGCGTGACGAGTCTCCTCCATTCGAAGAGAGAGAGTGCCGATGACGATACGATGCGACTCGGGCGTGCGTGCGTGGGTAGTAGCGAAGAGCCGGGCGGGGTCCTGAGCGCCTGTTGAAATGCGTAGCTTGCTCCGAACCATCGTGGCAGCGTCGAGCCAATAAGAAACGGATCAACCCGAGGAAGACGCGTTGCTGGGTCCCAAGGGAGATAAAAGGAGGGCAGTTGAAGTCGAGTTGAGGGACGCCTCGGTCGGACGATTTGAGTGTCCGTGTTGAAGTAGAAGAGAGTGTTTGATCGGTAGGCCCGCCGCCGCCGTAGGGTCGTCAGGGGTTCGAAAGGCGGTTTCAGCGTCGCCGACGTTCTTGGCCAGGAGCAGGGTTGCCTATTCCATCGTCGACGTCGCTTCCGCTTCCGCTCCCACTGCCGGTCCCACTCGCCGTGGCGTTGGTACCCGGCGCCGGGGCCGTCGAGGCCGCGAGCGAGCAAGCGTTGTTGGGTAAGGACGCGAGGTATTGCGCCAGTCCTGCGGCCGAGGCGGAGGAGGGAGTCGAGATGAGCCCTTGTGTAGCGAGACCTTGGAAGTTGTACATTGCCATCTTGTCGCTTGAGAGGGCGACGACGGGCGATGATCTGGTCAAAGGGACGGTCAAAAATGATCAGCTTCACCACCTTCTGAGGTCCAAGTCCGGGATTCAACTCACGAGCTAGTTGACTTCCACGTCCTGAGGAAGGGGAAATCAAGAAGCGCGGACGACGTCAGCTCTCACTCATCTCATGGAGTCCGACCGACGCGAGACAAGACTCACCAGAACGCGCTACCAGCCGACTGCGAGTAGGCCGCAAGCTGCGTCTGATAGAACTGCTGCGTCCAGCCGTCGACGCCCTCCACGCCGCTGATCGCGCTCCACTCGCCCACAAAGATGGGCAAGCCCGAAGGCAGCGACTGAGGCAGCTGGACGACGTCGCAGATGCGGTTGTAGATCGAGTGCTGGGATGAGCGGGAGGGGAACCAGCCCGGGTAGGCGTGTACCTCCCAGAGGAGCGTGCTTGGGTCCTTGTCCGCCAGCCAGCTTGCCCACATCGCCGGCTTGCTGTTGGGTCCCATGCCGGAATGGAGCGCCATCACGACGTTGGCCTTGTTGATGATCGCGTACGCGAGGGAGTAGAAGTTCTCTAGCGTGGCTTGAAAGGTGCCGTCGTCGTTGGTCATCTGGTTCGGCTCATTCACCGGTAGGACCGCGGCCACCGTCGAGGCGAGCTCGGGCGTCAAGGCGCTGATCCAGTCCATGAGAGCTTGGACGGTGGCAATGGAGCGTTGCTGGTTCTGGGCGTTGAACCAGTTGGCGCCGCGGCTCGAGTTGCGGAACTGGCCAGTCGACTGGTCACCCGACTGCGAGCCGGGCATCTGCAAGCAAGCGGGGGCAAGTATGGTGAGCGAGGGGGTCACGAACCAAGAGCGGGGGCAGGTCGATAGGGAGCAGACTCACGCCATGCAAAGAGATGATGGCACGCATCTTGCGCGTGTTGAGCCAACCAAGCATCTTCTTGAGCTGGTTCATCTGGCCCGCATTGACGTACGGCTCGTTGCCCTGGGTGGGGATGAGCGCCCAAAAGCCAAGACTGATGCGGACCACGTTGATGCCGAGCTTTTGCATCGCGTCGATGTCGGACTCGGCGACAAAGTTGTCCTGGTGCTGTTGGAGCGCAGTAAGAGCGGCCGAGTGGCCGAGGTTCTTGACGCAGTGGTACTCGTCAAACACGGTGGAACCGCACATCGATCTGTAGAGGCGTGACGAAGTGTCAGAGAAACCTTTCTCCGAAGAAGAGCAGAGACTCCAAGACTCACACAAATGAGTCCTCATCGAGCCAGCGCTCGAGGACGAGCCAGTTGCCCAAGTTGACGCCAAAGACACGCGACCCCGAGCTGGTAAAGTCCCACTTGGGCAGCGTGAAGTAGGTTGCAAAGCCGCCGGGTCCGGCCGACGGGGGCGCGTTTCTCGCCGCGTTGTGCGCCTGGATAATCTTGATGGCGGCGACGACGCCACCGGCAATGGCGCCGATGACGAAGAGGATCATGAAGCGGATGAACCACGGTTGACGCTGTTGGAACGACTTCTTTTCCGAGATCTCGCCCTTGATCACGGGCAGATGGGGACGCTGTGGTGCAGCGTTACCGGCTGCGTGAGGGGCGGGTGCGGCGCGCATTGCAGACGGTGCCGATGATGGTGCGGACGCGTTGCCGGGGTATGGGCGAGTGTTCCGCGCTCCTTGCGGACCGACCTGTGACATTGGATAGGCGTTGCGCAGACCGGACGCGTCCTTGGGCACGGCATTGCGGTAGTGGGAGGAGACGACGTGGGCCTTGGACGTGGTGACGGGTGCGATGAGGGCATTGACGCTTCCCAGCGTGGTGCTCGATTCGGCGTACGAGGTGATCCGGCTTGCGCCTCCTCCGCCGAGGTCTTGCTGTACGGCTGCGTATCGAATCTGTGGGTCGGTGAGGTGGTAGTACTGTTGAGGGCCCTCGCCTGGCGAGTGGGGCTGGTTCGGGTCCTCGACAACGAGCTGGGATGTGCTTGGTCGTGGCGAGGCGGTGGGCGACGGCAGCTCGGAGCTCGTCTTGAGCGAAGACGTGTCTGGCTGCGCTGCTGTCAGGTATGGGTTCATCGAGCGTCCATGGTTGCCGTATTGCTGTTGTTGGTACTGCTGAGGGTGGTGGGTGGTGTAAAATCCGTCCTGCACGCCGTCGTCGTCGTGGTCGTTGTCGCGGCGATGCTGCTGCTGCTGATGGTCGCGTGAGTGAGGCTCCATCGTCGTCGTCGCTCTGCTTGAAGGTGAAGAGGACCAAGTTGGCTACCGAAGACGAAGTTGGAGGAGGAGAAGGGGGGGCCGCCGTCCGTCGACGTCGTAGGCGCGACGAGAATAAAAGGGCTCAGCGAGAGGCGTCCGCTGGGCAGCCGTCCAGGTGCGCCGCGGACCTCGACCGCGCGACGAGCCTCGTCTCCCGCGCCGCGCTCCGCCCGTTGCGCTGACTGCTGAGTGGGAGGAATGTCCCTTCTCAAGTCGACCTCGTTTGGCCATCGTCCCTCGTTCCCTTCCATCCTCTCCTCCTCAGTCCCGTCCCATCTCATCACATCCCGTGCCGTCCACCGCCGCCGCCGCCCTTGGCAAGCAACCGCGCGTGTCGGGCTTGAGAAGAGGAGAGCGCGCTGTTCCCGGTCGCTGGGGCGGAGTCGGAGCCTGCCCAGCGGAGACGTGGACGCGAAAGAGGGTGTAAGCTGTTGCGGCTCCTCCTCCCAACGGTCGAGCGTCGGACGTCGAACTCACCTCGCCCTTGGCACCCAACGTGGGGCCGTTCTCTCAGGCATGTGCGCATGGCAGCGCTGCCTCTCCCGTGCCGCCATTGTCGTCTTCGTCGTCGTTGATGTCGTCGTCGTGGTCCTCGTGGTGGTGGTGGTGAGGGTCAAGCATAAGGGAGGGACAAGGTGGCTCATGCGCTCGTATCGTAGGTGGTGGCAAGGGGGGCAAGGCAAGGTGGAGTGATCATTGCAATATGATCGACAACGCGGATGTATGAGAGATATAGGAGGCTATGGAGGACGAGGACGAGGACGGGGAGGGGCTCGCAGCAGCCAAGGCATCTTCCATCCCAGATGGAAGCAGGCGCAGTCGCGAGAACCGGGTTCGATCGGTGCTGAGAAGCAGAAGGAGCGTGCTGGCGAGTCGGTCTTGACGAAACGAGTGCGGCGGTAGTTTAATAGGCGGCAACGAAGAAAGGCGAGCGAGGAACGTCGTGTACGACGGGCTCCTGCTGGACTGCGCCTTGGTAGATACCCTCCCAATCGAAGCCGGGCCCGGGCGGTCCAAGCCTATGCGGGACCCACAGGCCCGGGCTGCGTTGGTTGAGGGGGCTTGAAGGGAATCGTACGTCTCGTCGAGCCAGTCGACCTTGCAAGAAGAGGAGCTTGATCAACAAGCTAGCCCGCGTCTCCGTATCTTGTATCTTGGAGTCGAGTGCTCAAAGCGTCGAGCACCGAACAGTCGCCGTGCAGACTCGAGCAACGAGTCGACAAGGTGGACCGCGTACCGCGTCGCGTCTTGACGCGCCGATTTGGAGCAGTCGAGTCGCGTCTACTCGGCGTGCGACATCGTCGTCACGTAATCTTGAAACTGCGACGACGCCGCACTCGACCGATTCGCAGGCTCGAGGTGGTAGCCCGTAGGCACACCCAATCCGTAATGGCGCTGCTCAGCGGCCTCGAGCCGAGCTTGAACTCGAGCTTGAGCTTGAGAGTCATGGACGTGCGAGTGCAAAGACGAGTGCACGCTGTACCAATCCGAGGGCGCGCCAAAGCCGCCCGCGTCAGGCCGTCCCGCACTCGTGTCCGTAGCAGCCGACGCGAAGGACGACGGTTGCACATCTTGCGTCGGCAACGAATCCGGATCCGCCACCGACACGCGCACTTGGTACGGAAATTCGACACTCGAGTCGTCCTCGATGCCAGAGACGAGCACCGAAGCTTCATCTGCAGCGCCGCCGGCCAAAGTCCGCGGCCCATCGAGCTCGTCCACATCCAACAACTCGGACGCGTCGATCAGCGGCGGCTCGGGCATGGTCGACGTGTTCGGCTGCCGGGGCGACGCAAAGTCGGAGTCAATCGTGAGCCGCGGGATGGACACCGAGTCGACGCTTGCGTCCTGGGACGAGCCCAGCCCAGCGCCGCCGACTGCGCCTCGGGCGCCTTCCAGCGGCGAGTACACTCCGGCGTCCGGCCGAGGTGACTCCGCCACATCGTCCGCGCCACCCGCATCCGCATCAGGAGCTTGCAAGCCGAACAGCGCCAGCCGCGCCGCCAGTAGCGGATCCGCTTTCTTCTTGCTGGCATAGCGAGCTTGCCGTTCCGCCTGCCGCTTGGCCTCTCGCACACGCTGACGCTCCTCGCGCTCAGATTGCTCTTGCTTGCGCGCAGCGATGGCCTCTTCGGCGGTGGCGTAGCTGATCTTGCATGCGCGACGGCGCGAACTTGTGCTCTTTGGCGAGCTGTCCACCCCTTGAGGTGTGGTAGGACTCATCGACGCGTCAACGTCTGCCTCGCCGGCCTCAGGAACGACAGGGAATTCGGCATCCACACCCGGCTTGGTAGCATCTTAAGGGGGACGAGAGCGCATCAGCACTGGATCCAGTAATGCTACAAAGGCATTCATACTCACCTTTGGCGACACCGTTAACCAACGGTCCATCTTGGGATGTGACGCTGGTCCGGAAGTCGTCCAACGACATCATGACAGCTTGATGCGAATGCCGATGAGGCACATCGTCCACTACAAGCGGGCGTAGTGTCTGACCAGCCTGCACCTTGGATCCGTCGCGCGCAGCTTCAAGCTCGGTGTGCGACACGAGGTGCTGGCGCTGCCGATCGTTGAGGGAGATGGGTCGGTCCAATGCCGAGGTAGGGCCGCCGTACGCGCTCAGGGGCGAGGTTCCCGCATTCGAAGGGGAGAGGTGCTCGCGGATGCCGCCACGACTCTCGTTCGCCACCCCTGGCACACCTCGCCGGACCTCAATCCGAGAGGCCATCACGACTTGCGCATTCATCACGCTCGCCACGTCGGCGTCCGTATCGAGCGACGCCGTCTCCGATGGCGTATACGCGTTGCTGCCGCGCCAGCTTTGCGTATGTCCGTGGCCGGACGAGCCAGAAGGCCCTTGGCTTTGCAAGCTGTGTCGCGCACCCGGCGTGCCTGGTATCAGGTTGGCAGGTGGGAGATCCGGCACAAAGTCGTCCTCGCCTGATCGTTCGGGGCTATCCGAACTACCGACCGCGCCCGCACCACCGGCATTGAGCGTCTGCGAGGCGCCAATGCTACCGCGTCGCCCGCTCAAGCTGTACCACAGCCGGTTTTGATGCGACGATTGCGAAGGCGCATGCCCGTTCGCTGCCTCGTGGCCGGATGTCGCGTACGAGATCGGCCTTGAGGCATGCATCTGTTCCGAAGGCACGGTCTGCTTGCCAAATGTTGCGCCGGAGAAGTGATGAGAAACGCTAGCGTCGACATCACTGCCGCGGCGGGAGTCATCGTGCGCGTAGGACCCCATCTGCTTGTCGCCGTCACTCCCCTTGCGCGAGGGAGGATGGCCCTGACTCGCCATCGCCGGGCTTCCGACCTGACTGAAGTTCGGCGTGCCTGAGACAGCACTCGTCGTCATGGTGGTTGTCGGCGAGGTATTAGGCAAGCCCAAGCCGAGCAAGCTGGCCAAGGACAGCGTACGCGTCCGCCCATGTGGCCGTGTCCGACCCTTGCTAGTACTCGATTGAGAGAGGGAAGCAGGAGCCTCGCTGCTCTGGTCGGCCTGGTCGAAGGTGCTGGATGGTGACGTTGTCATCTGAGAGAATGGCGATGTCGGCACGTCCCGTGGCTGTGTCCGCTGCGCATCGTCTTGGCCATCGTACTCGTACGACTGAGGAGACACGCCGTCGGTGGGCTCTTTGAAGCCAAGGCCGCGTAACGGTTGCTCAGAAGCATCGCGTAGCGAGTCGGAGATCGACTCAGTGTCGGTCTCCGACTGCTTGCCCTGTGAGCCCACCAAAGGCCCAATGGTAACGATAGGCGGATCGACCGTGCTTGAGCCAATGTCGACAGAGCCACGACTGATCTTGCCCTTGCTCGTGGATCCACTCGAGGCACCAGCGAAATGCGCGCTCTTCTCGCCGACAAGCACGGGTGGTGTCACGCCCGCGTTGATCGCGTGCGAGTGTGGCGTGAGCGTGCGGCTGTGATTGTGTGCCAGCTTGCGCGTCGGTGCTTCCGGATGCTGGAGGACCTCGTCCAGCTGTTGTGCCATCTCAGCCTTCATCGAGAGCTTGTTGAGAGGACTGACTGGCCGGTTGGACTCTGCCGACTTGATCTGCTCTGAGGGTAGCACTACATCGGCTGGACCAGACGGAGTTGTGCTCCGTACAGAGGCTGAGATGGACTTCCTTGGTGGTGCCGTCAGAGACTTGGAGCTGCCGCCACCGCTGCCGACGCCCGTGCTGGCTGGTGAGGAGGCCTTGGGCAATGGTAATGATCCCTCGCGTCTTTGAGACGGAGAAAGTGTCTCCGAATCTCCTTTCACGCTTGTGCCGTGACGAGAGAGTACCGAAAAGGGCATTGGGCTGGTTGGACTGACCGTGCCGCTCGTGCCAGCTGGAGAGAGTGCTTGCGAAGCACTGCTGTTTGACATCATGCCGCTCCCCAGGTAGGAGGCGCCAGGGTTGGCAGTCCTTGCCGCAAGGAGCGCGAATGCCTCCGTCGGCCCACCGCTGATCACGGTCGCGCCCCCTCCCAGCTTGCTGATGCCAGCCTCCTCACCATCAGCGTCGAGATGGACAGGACCCGAGATGTTGATGCTGGCCGAGGACCCGTTTCGTGCATTGCGTCCCCGTCGTGCGCTGCCAAACGTCGAAGAAGACGCCTTGGAGAGGAAGGTGTTGGAGCGGGATAGGAAGCTGCTTCCCACAGACCCACTTCTCTTCAGGCCCTTGGCGGGCTTGCTGGCCGATGGCGGGTACGAGGTCTCGGTGGCGAGATCCGTTACTTCCGTGACCGGTACGCTGACGGGCTGTGTCGCGTCGACAAGGGACGCGTTCCGGCTCGGTAGCAGTGGAACCTGCTCGCTGGCCGGCGGCGACGTGGATTGAACCGGATCTGACGTCGTTGGTGTCTGCGGGGCTCGCGACCTTGAATTTGAGCTGAACGATGAGGGCTGTAACAGCATGGTCGAGTCGACGGAGGGGTTAACCGGTACCGGCTTTCTTCGTATGGAACCTAGACCACCAGTTGTTGACCGCGAGAGGCCATACGAGGCGGCCGCTGCACCAGTGCTTGCACTTGGAGGTGGATAGTGTCTCTTCTCCTCGACAGCGTGTGCCCGTGCGATGCCAGAGCCGACTGCACTCGAGGTGGTCTGCATCGAATTGGACCTGTAGAGGACATTGGAGTGTCCACTGTCGCTGCTGGATGCTTGGAACTGCCGGATTGCTGGAGAACTTGGCACAGTTTGAGAGGTGGCAGTTGCCTTGGCTGGGAATGCAAAGGACGAGAAGGATGGGGATCTCTTTCGCAGGGTGAAGCTCCGTTTGCGAATGAGGCCTTCTGACGTGCCCGCCCCCGGTCCTTGCGCGAGAAGAGCTATCTGCTCCTGCGACGCGGCCGCCTTGACGCGGGCTACTTGCTCTTCGAGGGCGAGCTCCGCATTGCTGGTCGTATTGCTGCGCTCGCGCTGATGAGTCTTGGACGCGGACACAGAGCCAAATCGCAAAAGGTTTCTTGCCTTGCTCACGCCCTTTGGCTTGGTCGCCGAAAAGTTGTTCTCATCCGACCCATCGTTGCCGTGCGCGTCTGCCGATTTGGCATCGACCTGAGCTCTCTGCGGCTGATGAGAGTACTGCGTGCTACTATGACCGGTTGAGCTTTCGAGTTCCTCATCGTACGCTGGCTGAACGTGGAGCTGGTTGGATGCGGGTTGATCGCGCAGGGCACCCGTGCCTGCCGAGGCCAGCCTCTTGAGGGCTCGGGGTGCCTTTGTGATGGACATGAAGCGAAGGCCAGAGATGGACCCGCTCCTTTGGGGAGCGCGATCAGCGGGTCGCTGCCCAGCTACGGGTGGTGTTGACTGTGCTGCTGAGGCGTGCGTTGAAGTCGAGGGCGATGTCGCGTACTGGTTATGACTTGATGCCGACGCGGACTGGTTGAAGTATAAAGGCGAGGGTAGCGGCGCCTTGGCCGATACCGGCGAACGCGACGATGGCATTGGGCCGTACGAATGCGATGGATGACCCGCGCCTGGGCTGAGCGCTGGTCCGCCTGGCTGTGCTGAGTGGACGGTGAGATGACTGCTGACTCGTGGCGGGACGATGGCGGCGGCGGCGAGACTGCCAGTGACTGGGTAACCGGCTGGTAGAGAGGATGAAGGTGGTGCATCGTACATGCTCGGTGGCCGCGCTGGGCTGTCGCCGATGTGCGACGCGGCGAGCATGGCTGCTTGACAAGCCTATGAGGCGCTTGCGGTGGCAGGAAGAAGAAGAGGTGTCCGAGATGCGGGCAGTGGTGGTTGTGGTATGGTGGCAGGCGACGACTGGTGTCGCGTCTTGGAGATGATGATGATGGTGCTGTTGTACTGATGGCGACCGAGATGAGGAGATGCGTGCTTGCTGCGGAAGAAGAGCGGGAGAGAGGCGGGGCCCTGCCTGAGATGATGCTGGTGATGGTGATGGTGTTGTCCCTCGTGCTGGCGCGGCGGTGTAGCTGGCTGGCAGTGAGATGAGGGTGGGGTCAGCAACCACCCCTTCGTCGTCGTCGTCGTCCCCTACGAGGCTCACCTCGTCCGTCGTGGATGCTGGGCCACCAACACGCGCTGCGCGTCCGTCTGGGCGAGAGAGAGACAGAGAGAGGTCAGTGATGCTGGCCTGGATGGCAGAGACACCCCCTGTGTGTGTATTGGCTTGGCCCACACTCACCTCGCCGCGGCAGAGCGCAAGGTGCCCCGAGGCCGAGCGCTGCGGCTGGACGCGCCGGCCCCCTTGGATGGACGCGCTCAACGAGCAGCGATGATGCTGACGGCGCCGAGCCCAGCGATGGCGATGGCGATGGCGAGGACGTTGCGTCGTGCTCGGTGATGGTCGTCGTCGTCGTTGATGAGAAAGGCGAGAGGGGAGGTGTTGGGACCCATCCCCACTCGATTACGCTCTCCCCTTACCCACCCACACACCATCACCACCTCGAGCATGGACGGATGAGCACAGCCCTGGCAAGGCCATCAGCAGCAGCAGCAGCAGCAGCGTCGTATGTCCGCCAGCTGACCAGCCTGCCAGCGCGCCGCCCCGTCGCCGTCCCCGCCATGGTCGCCGCCCAGCACCACTGGCTCATGAAGGCCGAGCCCGACTCGCGCCTCGAAAAGGGCGTCGACGTCGCCTTCTCGTGAGCAGCCCCTTCCTCCTCCTCATCGTCGTACACGCCGGACGCGCTGGCCTGGACGCTGACCGCGCCAACGCCTGCCAAATGACAGCGTTGACCACTTCGAGATGATCAAGACGACGCAGTGGGACGGCGTGCGCAACCCAGAGGCCAAGACCATCATGAAGGACCGCATGAAGCTCGGCGACGGCGTCCTCTTCTACCACTCCAACTGTGAGTCTCCTCTCTCCGTCTTCCCTCTGGGATGGAAGGAACGCAGCCCATGCTGATCATGGCCTCGTCTTCTCCTTCGCCTGATGTCCTGATGTCCTGCGGTCCAACAGGCGCGCTTCCAGGTGAGCCCACCCCCTCATCTTGCCAGCCTTGCTTGCTCACCCACACCTCCCTCCCCTACTACGACACAGGCATCGCCGCCCTCGCCGAAGTCGTCAAGGAAGGCTACCCCGACCACACAGCCTGGGACCCAGCCCACCCGTACTACGACCCCAAGTCCGACCCAGCCGCGCCCAAGTGGTACATGGTCGACGTCGCCTTCCGCCGTCGATTGGACCACTTTGTGCCCTTGGCCCTGCTTCAACTTCTCGCCGTGGGGCGCGGCGCAAAGGGCAGCGCGGCGAGTGGGCCAACCGGATTGACGGAGGAGCAGAGGAAGCAGGTGGCCTACCTCACCCCGGACCATCTCCACGCCATCGCAGACATGGCCCTCCTCAACCGTGGCCGGCTCAGCGTACAGCCCGTCTCGCCACAAGCATACGACGCCATCGTCCTCCTCGGCACGCGCGGCGGCTTTGCCACCTGGCCAGGCAAGTGGAACAAGGCAGCACCCAAGGCCGGGGCCGCGACAAAGGGAACCAAGCGCAGGACGGGGGCTGAGGACGACGGCGGTGGGGACGGTGATGCGACGACGGCGAGCGTCCCAGCTCCCACGGCAAGCTCGAAGACGAAGCCAACAAAGAAGGCCAAGACGGAGCAGGGCATCGCCGACAAGGACGCAGGCCCATCATCAGCAAACGGGACAGGGGCGGCCCCTCCAGCATCATCGAGAAGGAGATCCACCCGCCTGCAAAGACATTCGCCAAGCTGAATCATGTCTGCAACTTGCAAGGCAGGCTTGACATTTGCGAGGCGAGCAGAGTGGGTTGACTTTGAAGGTGGGAAGAGAGTTGTACAGGTAGAGTGCGATGTTTGCGATGGACGGGGCTTGTCATGTGCTCAGTAATTGTCATTGTCCTGGTTTGTATCTTGAAGTCGAATCGTCATCACCGCGTCGATTGTAGCTGGTCAGGCAGCGACACGGGGGTGCGAGCTGCCTGCCAGGGCTCTGTTGTAGGTAGGTCGACGTGCGATGGTCCTTCTTCAGTCGTAGTCATCCTCGTCCGCCTCGAGGATCGTTCCCTCCTCCGCGATCGCGTTCTGTGGACAGTATGACCCGCCGACAGTCAGCTACCATGCCCACACGAGACGAGCTGGGCCACCTTCAGGTGGGAAACTCACATGGAAAGCCTGCATCTGGAGCAACGCGTCACGACTCGACTCGCACGACACGAATGCACCGGGGAACGAGCTCAGCTCAAGCACGGCCGCGTTGGGGTTGCTCAAGGCGCGTCGTATGGCGGGCTTGTCTGCGCCGGCGCTGGCCTTTCGGCCGGGCACGTACTTGGCGCATCGTCTGTTGAGGAGGCAGACCCAAGGATCGTCGTCAGTCATACGAATGTCCAGGTCCTGGTCATCTGCAAGTACTCACGCCTCGCTCAGACTATATAGCCACTTGAGCTGGTTCCGCAGCGCGAGCGCAAAGCTCAGGATCGTCGACGTACGCGCGAGCTCGGTCTCGCGCGCCTTGTCCAAGATCTGTTCAGACGATGCCGTTTGGGACTGGGATGCTTGGAGCGTCGTAGCTTCCACTGGGCGAAGTCAGAATCGTCAGTCCTGTCGGAAGCTTCAAACGCTGATACTGCTACAACTCACCTTGATCAGCATTTGCGTCTGCGCCGGCTTTGTCACCGTTCTGGCCACGCTGCGGACGCCGGCTGACAGTCGGTATCTCGATCCACACCGTGCTCGTCTGCGATGGAAGCCAACATTAGCAACCCTTCCTCGACGTGCATATCGAGCGCTCACAACTCACCTTCTTCTGCGAGCTCTGGGCCAGTTCCTTGAGCTCGGCCGCGCGCTCCTCCAACTCGTCGTCGATGGCGGCATGCGTCTGCATCCCTGCGACCGATAGGATCGTCCGTAGCTCTGCGACGATCAGAAGAACCTCTTCATTGGTCGAGTAGTCAAACAGTGCCAGGTTGTCAGCGAGAAAGCGCGCGAAAGCGACGTCCTCCCGTGAGCATGGCGCCTCGAACCGGCCGGTATCGAATGCCTTGACGAGTGCTTTGAGCATGTCGAGCTTGGTCTGGCGTTTCTCAGCGACGAGCGAATACCAATCGCTGAGCATGGCTGCCGGACGCTCGTCCATACGAAGGCCTGCGACAATGGAACAACCTCGTCAGCAAGCGGTAAGCACAAAGAATGCCGACACACACACCTCGTAGCTGGTCGATATCTTTGATGGACAACTGGAAGTTGAACGCGGCTCGAGCATGGTCGAGATAGCGCACGGCCAGGATCGAAGCATGCTTGACTGACAGATGGCTGTGCATCTGAATGGCTGTTTGTCGAATTCGTTCCACGGCGCTCGTCTCCAGGGCGATCAGAGTCGGTACGCATTGGAGCGGATGTGAGAGGCCTTGAAGCACGGTGACCTTGACTATCGCCAGTGCTGTGCGTTGCAGACTTGGCACGCGTACACAGAGGGCAGCCTCGAGGATTCGGTCGAGATATCGTTGGACCACCACCGAGCTGACACTGTGCAAATCATTCAGTGATATGTTCAGTGCTCGACTTACTCTTCACACATCTTCGAAGTGCACTCACCTCGACTCCGCAAACGCGTCCGTGTCACCTATAAGCTCGGTCATGTTCACCGGCGCTGAATCGGTATTCTTGGTCTTGTCCTTCTTCGTCGCTGTACTATCGAGGTTCTGCTGTTGCCCGTTCAGGAACTCGAGAAGGCTTGAAAGCAACAGCTCACGCTGCTGAGCATCGCCCTGAGCCAGGACCTCGTCCATCGTCCGGGTGGCATCATCCCTGCCAAGCAGTGCCGGGAAGGAGCGGAACAGCCAGCCTGAGATGACGATCTCGCGCGGTCAGATGGCCACCAGAATCAGGCTGGATTCCGAATGACTCACCTAAGCTCTGTAAGGCCGAAGCCTTGTAGTTCGTGTCCTCGCTCTGATATATCGTCACCAACAAGGAGTACACACTCTCGACCACCGAGCCCTGTGGTGCCAACCGAGTTCAGCGATCTCTCTGCGATGAGAAGTACCAACGACTTACTGAGGTCATGTTGTTGATCTGCGGTGCAAGCGTGTCATGCTCCCGTCTCAGCTCGTCAAAGTCGGCACACTCGCATAGCCGGGTGGTGAGCGCGATCAAGATGCTGGTGGCCGGGTCAATCTTGAGGCTCGGCGCCACAGAGACGTGGTCGGCGGCGAATTGTAGTCGGCCTAAAGATGAGTGCAGAACAAGGTCAATAAGGACCTTCCACAATGGCCTCGGAACCTGCGCACGTACCGTAGCACTGAGCGAACATCTTCAGGAGGATCGAGTAGTTGTGCGTATGCAGCTTGATGACCTTGACGAAGCATTCGGTCAAATCTTGAAGCGCACTGAGTCTTGGGCGATTGATCAATGGGAGCAGAGCGCGCTCCAGCTCAGCGGCGAAGGCGATGGCGGTCTTGGGCATGGCCGGTAAAGCCGCGCTGAAGACACGAAGCAAGGCTTGTACGACTTGCAACTCGGCATCGCTTTGAGCACCCTTGAGGAACGGGAGCAGGGCCTTGCCACGCGTGATTGTGAGCACCGAGGGAAGTGTTGAGACGAGGAGGTGCACAGTCTTGACTTTGTCGAAGACTGAAGTTGAATGAGCTGCAAGGAGCTCCTTGCTAGCTTCCGTCTGCTCGCCTTGCGACGCGTCCGTCGTCGCTCCGTTGACAATGGCATCGATCAGAGCGTCGCTCAGCGCACGTAGCGCAGTGCGCAACTTGTCGGCATCTTGATCCTGGCACTGCTGCAACAGTCGAGAGAACACCTCGTTCAGGGGCGAAGGCTTCTCGCAAATCATAGCGGTGACCATTGTGATCACCTCGGCATGCCGCAAGCATTCGCTCTCGCCCGAGCTTGTGGGCTTTGGGTTGACGTCTTCGGCCTCATCGACCGCGACGAGCTTGCCGCGCTTGGAGTCAGTCACCTGCATGGAAACGTCGAACCACAGCTTGGCGATGGTGGCAACAGCCAGGTCCTGGATAGCCGTATCCTCATCCGTCACGCGTCCGATGAGGCGTGCGCAGCACTCTGCTTGAAGGCGTTTGTCGGTAACGAGGTTGTATGTGTCGGCGAGGAACCGGACGACACGCTTGCGGACCGAGACGCCCGTATCGGTCAGGTGGTGTACCACTTGTTCAAAGTGCACATGTATCTCCTTGGGCCGATGAAGCACATATCGGATGAGTAGGCTGATAGCAGCCTCCCGAACACCAATGCTGCTGTCTTCGAGCCGGGCCTCGACCGTCAGGCGAACCTCTTCATCCGCAAGCAGATCCGGGTCAACGCTTGCCACGCAACTCAACGCGCGGACGGCCTTGGCTCTGTTCGTGACGGCTTGACGTTCCGTTGCATCGAGCAGATACTGTTGCAGCATCTCGTATTGTACCATAAACGCCGTGGAGGAGAGGACCTTGTACGATGTGGCCGTCAGCTGTTGATACTGGGCGGGCGTGATCTCGTCGGAGCGCGGTAGGTCCTTGCCGACCTCCTTGGGTGCTTGCTTGAGCTCTTCAGCAAGGGCTTCGAGCGCCCGACTCTCGTCGACAGACACAGCGTCCCCGCCGATGGTCCCTTCGGCCAGTCGTGTCATGGCTGCCGCCATTTCGGCAATCCAGAGTGCCTCCAGGAGCTCGCGAGCGGACTCTGTCGATCGGTCCTCATCCGAGATGCGACCCAGAGCCTTGCGCAAGGTCACATACGACTGTTGAAGAGCCTCGAGGGCGTCCGTGTTGACCTCGTCGCGCTCATTGATGATGTCCCTCACCAGCCGTACCGCTCCGCCGCCTCGCGCTGGTTCCGTCGCCCCAGTGCCGACGTGAAACTGACATTGGACAGCACGCAGTCGTGCAGCCGCTGCACCAAGCATGTCGATGGCGATACCTCGCGTCTCCGGGCCACTTTGAGGCTCGTTGAGCGCTGAGCAGAATGCGATGCAAAAGGGCGTCAAGAGGATGGCCGCCCCTGGCCACTCTGGCAGGAATACCATCTCGAGCAGGTCACCCATGAGACCCTCGATGAGAGGGATGAACATCGCATCGTTGGTGCTCTTGGTCGTCTTCGAAGCCGAGACGCGTTGCATGATGTAGTTGCTGATGGATGATGCCGTCCTCTGAGGTCCCTCCATGCTTGTCATCCAAAGAGCAGCACGGGAACTTGCTTCTGTCGAGTCCGACTTTGCTGGGCTTTGGGACCCTCTGCGCTTGTAAGCAGACCGAGAGGATGTTGGCGATTGGCTGACAGAGTCCGGCGCGCTCTTCGAGTGTATGTGATCGCGAAATCCGTGCGCAGATGCTTGAACGAGGTGCAACAAGAGAGTCGTAAGATAGTCGACGGACTTGCCTGAGCGTAGAACAATCTGTCGCGAAGCCCGCCTGCTACCCGCCACCTTGCTGAGCGAGCTCAGCACCTCTTCAATGATCCATGAGCGATGCTCCGGATTACGAGCAAAGACGCTGCGGAGCAAGCGCATCGCCGGCGAGCGCAGGCTGCGCATCGCGCTTGTTCCTCCGACGGCATCGATGGCCGTTCGTTTCTCCGTAGAGCCCGCCGCCGCAGACTTGCCCTTGGTGACAGTGGCTTCAGGCTCCAGAGTGAAGAATGGTCTGAGCGCCAGCATGACGATGTCGACGAGGACGCCCTCAGAGAGCCGTACGTCCTTCGACGAGACGAGCTCGTGCGATGCGCCGAGGGCCGCGTACGTGCGAACGAACACGCTCGTGATCCGATCGCCACAGGTCGTAATAGCAGTGACAGCCTTGACATCGACAGCCACCTTGTTCTTGCTAGCCGTGCGTCCGCGCTGCTTCTTCTTCAAGGGTGCCGGAACGAGGTTCTGGATGAAATGTCGCAGCAGTGGTCGCGTCGAGGCTGATTTGGGATCGGCGCAGCCCTCGACGAAGGGCAAGATGGTCTCGTTGACTGCCACCTTGAGGGCATTCAGGCATGCTCGGAGGATGTCCTCAGAGCTCAACGTCGATGGAAGCCCATCAGTGCTCAGGAGCTCAAGGCAGCACTCCGCTGCAAGCACTCCGGAGGCGATCCGCTCGAGATGTTGAGCGAGCTCGAGATAATGGCCAGTCCGGTCTTGTGACTCCTCGCCCTTGGTGGTCTTCGATGTCTGTGCAACCTTCTTTGTCCTCGATGACTTTTCGACACCAGGGGTATCTGCTCCCTTCGTGTTTGAGGGCTGACCTATTTCGTCGGACGTTGAGCTGCTGTGTTGCGAGTCATCGAAAGGTCGAGCATCGCCTGCTGTCCGCATCGTCCGTTCAAGCACGTGCAAGAGCCGGCCCAGTTGACCGACATCCATGTCTGCGATGGAGCGAGCCTCGGTTTCCTGTTGCTGTTGCCGGCGCTGGGGCGAGGCAGCCGATGGTTGCGTAGCTGCCGCGTTCAATAGCGAAGTGCTCTTGCATGTCTTGATGAGTCGGAGCAATGAGTGCAGCACGTCGGTACGCAGCAGGACGTGGCGTTGGTTGACGGCAAAGACGAGTGCTGCCTCAGCGCACATGCTCTCCGTTGAGGTCGCATCGACAGGAAGGATGTCGTCGCCCTCGATGATCTCCTGGACGAGATCCAGCAATCTTCGCATGGGTGCTGTGATGAGGTTGAAGTTGTCAGTTTCGCGTACCGACCAAAAGAGAAGCTCAATCCAACGTACTGCGATTGTCAATTCCCTTCGCCTTGCCTGCACTGAGCCGAGGCTGGAGCTTGAGATCGAGTATCGTGTCGTGGTCGGCATCGTCTTCAAGCAGTTGCAGAACCGGGTTCAACAGATTTGCGCTCCAATCATCTTCGTCCTCTGACTCCTTGTCTGAATCGACATTCGCTTTTGAAGGACGAGATGGACGTTGTTGGTCCTCAGCCTTGGTGTCTAGCTTGCGTGGGCGCTTGGCTACTGGACCGATAGTTTTCCGCGCTTGCTTTGGCTTGGGCGCGTCACTTGACACATCGTAAGTATCTTCACCCTCCTGCTCATCATCATCATCGTCTTGGTCCTCGTCCGAGCTCTCGATGATGGACTTGCGCTTGGCCTTGCGTTGAGGCCGAGAGCTTGTCGACAGATCGACAGGCACCGAGTCGGTGCTTGCAGCCTGTTGCTCAGCTGGTGCGCTCTTGCGAGCCCGGGTTGGCTTGGAACTTGAGGCAGATGTTTGGTCGGTGGGCTTGACCTTCAGTGGTTCAGTCACGCGCCGTCTAGCCTTGGCATCTGATCTCGTTGTTGTCGCTGGCTTGGCCTCGTCACTGAGCTTTTCTGTGGGTTCCGGGCGTACCGAACGAGGCTTCTTAGCCACCTTCTTCGCCTTCTTCTTGATCTCAGAGGGTGATGATGAGCTTTCATCAATGTCCAGTGCGGCAGAGACTGGCGTCTTGGCCGTCGAGGCTGCGATAGCGGAAGCTTGATTATCCTTCCCGTTTCTGATTTGTGACCGTGAGGGCTGACGCTTGATACTTGCAGAAGGCGTCGGTAAGGGCTTGCTCTTAGCCAGCTTTTGCAGCTTGTGCACGTCTAAGGGCGAGGAAGACGAAGGTTGAGGGTCCTTTGGCCGTGACTTCTGCTCTCTTCGTGCTGATGTCCCTGCCTTGATTCCGGCCTCGTTATCGGAGTCATCGGAGCTGATCAGCTGCGAGAGCGTACGCTTGTGTCCAATCGTCTTCTCTCGACCTTGACGGGCATTTGAGGTGCTTGACTTCTTCGTCCCAGCAGCCTCGGTAGCAATCTTCTTCATGTCGGCAACGATGTTCAGGAAGTCGTCCTCGTCTTCTTCGTCGTCGAAGACTCCGTGGGCTTGGAGATGTATGCTTCGGAGTGGTATAGGTGAGCTGAATGCGTCTATCGGATCTGGACTCCCTCCCGGCGACGGTGGGGCCATCACCCGAGGCACAACCCCATTCGGGGCTCCGTATGTAAAGGTTGCGTGCCGGGCCTGTTGAGCCAGTGTATCGACAGTGCCTGAAGTAGCTGCTGCCGACGTGTTCGAGTAGAAGTTGGTAGCACTCATGACCGAAGAGAGGATCTTCTTGGGTCGCTTGGAGGCCGGCACTCGCTGCTGGTGGAGTTGCGGCTGAGCAGTCAGCTTGGTTGGCACGGCTCCCGTCCGCGAGCTCGACGACGGCGCCGAAGGAGCGAGTCCTCCGTGAGAGCGAGGTGTCGGCTGCATGTTGTACTGAGGTAGCTGGCGCGCACTGCTGACGCCCGACCGCGACGGCGCGGTGAAGACGTGTATGCCGCTGGTGATGCTGCTGTTGCTCCCGCTGCTCTCGGGCGAAGGCGGCGCGGCGAGGCCGGCCATGACTCCTACTGTAGAGCTCATCGCCGCCAGGGGGCCTCCTGATGTGCGCGGGGTGCGATGCGGCGCCTCGTGGAAGGAGGGTGCGCGCTTGCCGTGCGGTGTTGACGACGTTGTTGTTGCTCCTGCCTGTCCTTGCGGCGCTCTTGAGGACCCACCGTGGAACGAGCCCTCGCGCCGCTTCAAGGCCAGCATGCTCGATGAGCCCGACATGCCGCCGTACATGGCGCGGCCGCTGCTTGCGAGCTCGCGATGCCGTGTTGCTTGCGGTGGACAACGTCGTCGAGGAGGAGGAAGGCAGGACGGGGCGCGGCCGGGCGCCGTGTTGTTCTCGAGCTTGGAACCCTGGGGCCGACGCGTCGGCGCGCGCGCGCGTAGAGCTGGCGTCGCACTCCCGGCAACCACCAGCACATTCCTCACGTGGGTGGCGACGAGCCTCCTTCGCCAGGTCTCCCATCATCCACCACGTCGTCCTCCTCCTCCCTCAAGCACAGCTTGCTTGCCGCTGACGACCAAGACGCTCGGGGCAAACACGATGGCGAGGCTGCTGAATCAAGTTAATAGTCGGTACGCGGCGATGGGCGTCCTGGGTGTCGCTTGGCTTGGTGCCGTTCATCTGGTGTCGGACGAGTATCTGTTCAGCTTCAGACAGAGCACTGGCGCGTCCATGTTGCCCACCCTGGCCATGGAGGGCGATTGGCTGCTCACGGTGCGCTGGCCGGTTTACGCACTGCTTGACAGCATTCAAGAGTGCGGCGCATGGACCGAGGACGCCCGGCTCAAGGTGGCTCAGCGCAAGATGCGGTACAGTCGAACTTATGGCCGGCCCATCGCTCTGGGCGACCTCGTGTCTGCCGCCTCGCCCAAGGATCACTACAGTGTCTGCAAGCGCGTACTCGGGCTGCCCGGTGATGTCGTCCTGCTCGATCCAAGAATGATGCCCCTGCCGCGGTCGGCGTGGAACTTCGATCCCTCGTCAATCACGGACAATGCTGCCGATGATGACGAGGAGCCTACGAGGCAACCTGACGGAGTGATTGGCTCAATACGGTCCAAGGCAGAGTATGTGACGGTGCCCAAGGGCCACGTCTTCCTCTGCGGCGACAACCTCTCGGCGAGCATCGACAGCAGAGACTACGGGCCAGTCCCCCTTGCCCTGGTCTCGGGTCGCATCGTAGGCAGGGCCAAAGGGATTGTGTTGAACGAGCTCATACGCACCGCCAGGAAACGGCTGTCGAAGATACTGCCAATCGACGATTCTTGATTCAGAGCCAGTATGGATCATGGTTGTGATGTGAGAGGACGGAGCCAAGGGCCAACCATGCGTAGAGGAGGAATCATGGATAGATGATGAGAGCGTCGCTAGCGTCGTCGTGATGTGGAGTTGAGAGGTAAGGGTGCGCCCGTCTCTCGATGACATTGTGGTCGCGCTGGATGAGTACGAATACTGAATTGTACAGTCGTAAGGTCTCTGAAGATATTGTCCCGGTAGCTGAAGCGGCAAAGCCGCGTGCTACACCACCATAGCCCGCATCTTGTCGAGGCCAACCAGCCAGCCGATCTCACGCTCGAAGACATCCTTCACCCAATCCATGGCCGCCCTGATCGCCTCCTCCTCGGGCCGAAGTATCTTGGCATCGTTTGTGACCGAGCTGGCTGGAGTCCCACTTGAAGGCGTGCCGAAGCCGAAGCTACTGGATTGTATGGGTGCCGACGAGCCAAAGCCAAACCCGAATCCGGAAGAGGGCGCCGCCGTCGTGCTCGATCCGAACCCGAAGGATGGCCGACTTGCGTGTAGGCCGAAGCTTGAAGCACCGAAAGCAGTGGACCGTCCATCAGAACTTGCAGAAGCCGCGCCGCTTGAGCCTAGTGCGATCAAGGCACGGTACCATCCGAGTACGACTTCTTGTCCAAACATGCGTCCTTGCTGATTGACAGCGCTGCTGAGCCGACGCAGTAAAGTGTCCCATTGTGCCAGCAAGTTTGGCAACAGGATCTTGACGAGAGCATCGGCAGACGATGATGTCGACGAAGGCTCGCCGCGATTCAGGGTTCCGAAAAGTGAACTGGACGCAGCTTGGGCCCTCTCTTGAGATGTACGAGCGGCTTCCTTGTCGTGCAACGCCTGCTTGAAGACCAGCCATGAGCTCGTTTGTGAGGCTGTGGCCGCGTTGCTTTTGGACGGCGATCGCCCGTTTGCAGTGCCACTGCCACCGTTGGATGAGGACGAACTAGACGTCATCGAGGTGGTGTCGTAGAGCAGGGACTTGGGAGGAGACGGAAGAGCATGCTCAATACGCAGCACACGTGCTGTGAGGTCGAGCAAGAAGGCGAAGGCTGTGGTGGGATGCACGTGGCCGTCTGGGTCGAGCTCTGTGGTGGACTGTGAGGCTCCAGCCGCGAAAGACGAGCTTGACGAAGCACTGCCTGCTTGAGGGTTGCGTCGCTGCAACAGCGTCTCCGTCAAGGCCACAGCTGTGGTGGCAAAGTCGTTGAGTGGGGTGCGAATGCGGCCCCACACATACTCAGGGCGTGCGCCAGCGAGAGGCATGGCCTGTTGAATGGCTGCCTCAAGGTTGTTCAGAGTTGCACTGATTGACTCCAAGGACGGAGTCGGCAGCAAGGCTTGTACTTGTGCCGGTAGCGAAGCATCGGTGCTGGTGCTCAATAGCCGCAGAATGAGCGATAGCAGCTCAGGCCGATCGAGAGAAGCTGTTGGGCAGAGGTGCTTAGCGAGCGTGTAAAGTCCCGAGGCTTCAAGTCAGACTTACCAAGCATCTTCCCGAGGTCGATGGACGATGGTGGGGGAGCCCCGCTTCCTCCTGGCTCGCCGTTTTGGGTTGCTTGCGAGTCGATGAAGGACCTGAGCTTCTTGTGAACCATCGGCCGTCCATTGGGTGGCGCGGCAAAGGTGAGTTGCTGTGCGGTAGATGTACTGGCCGAGCGCTGCTGTGCCCAGGACGCATTGCGGCTGTGTAGCGTTGGAGAAGAGCTGTCTTCTCGCACCGCGCTCATGTCCGCATCGTCGTCGTCGTCCTCGTCGCGCGACCGCTTGCCCGACGTTGTGGCGGTGCTGGGACCGGCCGCTGATGAAGCCAAGGACGTGAATGCGCTTGCCACAGTGATCGAGGTCGGCCCAAATGCTTGACTCGAGGAGCCCGAGGGGAGCGCATGATGACCGTAGCTGTTCGAGGAGCTGCCCGCGCCCCGTAAAGGGTTCAGAGGTGGGCGATGGAGCGCATGATGGAGATGCGGTGAGCCGGACGACGGTGCCGGCGACGAGGGCGCGCTGATCAGCAGCGGAGACGGCGAGCCCATGAGCGGCATCGCGGCTGCCCTTTCGATCGATGCTGCTGGGACCGTCCAGTGACCTTGCCGCTGACTTGGTCGAGGGTGCGTAGGACAGGACGAGGGCGGTAATGGTGGTGGTGGTGGTCGTCCCCATGTGCACTTGCGCTCGAGCTTTTTTGGGTCAGGCGGCCTCATCCCGAGATGCTTTCGAGATGGGAAGCTCTTTCCAAAAGCGCTTTCCCATGGCCTCTGCGCAACATTCGAGCTTCGAGGCTCGAGCTCGTTGCTGGAGCACGTCCTCAAGGTCAACGTCCACCACGTCGGTCAAGAACGGTGCGCCTCGTTGTCGGAGCAAGCTTGGTGCGCGCGATGGCGCCCAAGAGACCCGCGGAGGATGTGGCGCCCGCTGATTCCAAGCGGCCGCGCCAGTCGCTGCCCACGGCGGCGGCGCCGGCCTCGACAGCAGGAGCGACTGCCCTCAAGGCAGCGCCGACGGTACCATCAGCGGCGGCCGCGCCAGCACGGAGTGCGGCTCAAATTGCGGCCGAGCTCGCCGCTGTGAGGGCTCGAATCAATGCCACCCTCGCTGCAAAGGGTCTCTCGGTGCCAGGGGCAGCCGCGCGAGCAGCGCCGCCACCTCCCAACGGAGCTCAGCAACATCAACCGCCGCCGCCGCCGCCTCCGCCCTCGGCCTCAGGGTCAGTACCACCACCACCGCCCTCGGCGCCGACGACAGCGCGACCCAAGCCAGCGACTGTTCCCGCCAGCTATTCGGCAGCGCCTCGCACAGAGGACCGCCGACGACCGGGATCCGGACCAAGCCAGCAGACGACACGCTACGGCGCGCCGCCGCCTCCCCCTCCACGGTATGGAGCTGGCGCAGATGGTGTACCTCCGCCACCGAGCGGGCTGCTCCCTCTGGGCGGCGGTCTGGCATCATCGGCACTGGCCACGCGTGGCTCAACACCCGGAGCGGCCGCCAAACCCGCCAAGTCGGTGTACGAGATTGATGACGCAGAGGCAGCCACGCTGCGCCACCGCTCGACCCATCGGCCACTCCAATTCAATCGACCTGGGCGACACATTGCTGCGGCAGAGGAGCTGCGGAGGCAAGCCGCCTTGGAGGCTCTCAAGAAACGCATACAAGAGTCGGCGCGCAAGGCGGGCATGCAAGATGATCTGACAGGCGAGGAGAAGAAGCTCAAGGTAAGCTCGTTTGTCAGCTTCATCCAGGACAGGTCACTGAAGCCATATGCACCTCACAGAGACCAGCACCTCCAGCGGTTGAATGGTGGGATCTTGCTTTGCTCCCACCCGACCTCAGCTACGAGGAGGTCGACCTTCGTCCCCAAGGTCAGGCTTCGACCAGCAGCCTTGTGTCCAAAGGCAAGGCCAAGGCCGAGCCTGGTGAGGACAACCACGCTCTCACGAGTGACGGTTCTCTACCTGCGCCTTTCATTGATGGAGAGGGCAGCCCGATTGACATCTACATCCAACATCCGATACCCATCCCGGCACCCTCATCCAAGATCAAGGTGGAGCCGCGAGCTCTCATGCTCACCAAGAAGGAGCAGAAGAAGCTGCGACGGCAGCGACGCGCGGCCGAGCTCGAGGACAAGCGCGATCGCATCAAGATGGGCCTGTTGCCACCGGATCCGCCCAAGGTCAAGCTCAGCAATCTCATGCGCGTGCTGGCCAGCGAGAGTGTGGCGGACCCGACCAAGGTGGAGGCCAAGGTGCGGCGCGACGTCGCGGCGCGTCGGGAAGCGCACGAGCGGACGAATGCGAACCGCAAATTGACCGACGAGCAGCGCCGGGAAAAGGTGCAGACGAAGCGGGAGAAGGAGGAGAGCAAGGGCTTGTTCACGGCCGTGTTCAAGGTGCGGCATCTCGTCGCCACGATCCACAAGATCAAGGTCAGGCGGAACGCGGAGCAGTACGGCCTGACGGGCGTCACCGTCTTTCACCCTTCCTTTGCCCTCGTCGTTGTCGAGGGGAGCGCCAAGGACATCAAGGCGTACAAGCATCTGATGCTGGACCGCATCGACTGGCAGGAAGGTGGGCGTATCATCGATGTGGAGACGGGCAACACGGCCGTCGTTGCCGAGCCTGAGGACGAGCTGGGCGGCGTGCTGGGCAGCGGCGCCGTCAAGACCGGAGAGAACGGAGGCGACGTCAAGCCGGGTGTCAATGGCAGAGCGCACGCCACCGGCTCCGAGGGCACGGTCGACCTTTCCACGAACCGCTGCGACCTCATCTTTGAGGGCGCGATTCGGGAGCGACTGTGGCCACACGGCTTCCGTGCCCGTCGCGCCGAGACGGACGGGGATGCGCGCGAGATTCTGGGTGACAAGATGAAGGGCTACTGGGACCTGGCGCGTCGGCTGGGTGCGAGCGGTGTCAAGGAGGAGGAGGAGTGGAATTGATCTACCCTGCTCTCGCTGTGCCTGCGTCACTCTCTGTCCGCTCAAAGTTAATCAATACCTGAATGCAGACAGCGTTACTGGGTCTGCGATGTATAAGAGGACGCGTCAGGACAAGGTATCGAGTCGAAAGGCTGAAACTGCCTTGGGATGCATACCGTACGGGGAGGTCGAATCACAATGCTGGTTGGATCATCGTCTGACAGAAAAGAGGAGGCCATGTCAGCATCGTAGCGCGTACAGACTTCTTGCAAAGGGTCAGACGTACGATGGTGTCACCCTTGAGCAGAATGCGGCCTAGCGAATGAAGCGGAGGAGAACATTGTCAGCTCCATAGCATGCCGCTGGGGGCCAAGCAGGACCTGGCGCACTCACCGAGATCTCTCCTCTTGGGCTCTGCCTTGGCCCAGACCTCCTCCGCCTCTGTGAGCACCACGTTCATAAACTCGTCAAAGCCCTGCGCATGCAGAGAGGCAAGCTCAGCGTCAGCATCACCTCTCAAGGTACTAGCTAGCATCAGAACCGGGGCCACTCACCGAAATCTTGCCCTCGATCCTGAAGTCCGAGTTGTCGTACAGCCAGAGCGAGACGCGCGTTTGGTTCTGGAGATACTTGAAGATGATGTTGATGGGCTGTACCATCACGCGTTGCTGGCGGGACGACATGGTGGGCGAGGTATGGCGCGGCGCGGCGCGGCGCGCTGGGTAGAGAACGGGTGGGAGGAAGGGCCGAGTTGGGCGGGCGCTTGAACGCGAGGTCGGGCTGCTTGCTCACGGCGCCGTCTGGATGCGTGCTGGCCTTGCTGAGGGAGGAGATGGTGGTGGTCGTCGTCGAGATGGAAGGGCCGCGTCTCGAGCTCGGGCGTGGTGGTTGGGTGGGAAGATGCGAGTCCCGGACGGGAGTGCCGATCCGGCATGGTGTCCGGGATAGACGCCCTCATCGTCATTGCGCTCCGCCGCACTCGCGCTACGAGTAATCGAAGCCTGGGCTGCTCGCCTTGCCGACGTCCACCACGAGCTGCCTGGGCAGCGTACCCGGTCCTCCTTCTCCCCCCAGCACCCGCCACGGACAGGCGCTCCACAGCCCGCTCACCGCCAGCCAGCCAGCCAGCCAGCCAGCCAGCGATGCACCACGGCACGGCGTCGGCCATATCAGGCGCCTCGGCCGGGCTCGCCGCGTCCATCGTCACCTGCCCGCTCGACGTCGTCAAGACGCGCCTCCAGGCTCAGGTCGGGCCCCTGCCGCCGTCTCTACGGCCACCGCCGCCGCCGCCGCCGCCAGGAGGGGTGACAGCAGCTGGGGCAGCAGCTGGCGCAGGCGTCTCGCAGCTCGCCAAGGAGGCCGTGGACAAGGCGGCCAGGGCGGTCGTGGGCGCATCGCCCGCAGGGCAAGGCGTCGGGGCGGCAGAGGCAGCAAGAGGGGCTCGGCACGCTGCCATCCCAGGTCTCGAGGCGCAGTACCAGAGCATACCACGTGAGTATCCGTCTCGTCTCCAAGGGGGCAAGGACGCAGCGGGCTGACCGCTGCACCTCGTGTGCTCCGCCTCCAGAGATCATGAGGAGGATCTGGATCGAAGACGGCTTCAAGGGCTTCTACCGCGGCCTCGGCCCGACCATCTTTGGCTACCTGCCCACCTGGGCCATCTACTTCTCCGTATACGATACCTGCAAGGACACCCTCGCCTCTACTCTACGTATGTCCACCTTGTCGTGCGCCTCACGAGGTTCGTTCCGAGATGGCTGACGTGCGCACGATTGCCCATCTCAGATCTGAACAGCGGGCATACAGAATTCGTCAACCACATAGTCGCAGCCATGGCCGCCGGAGCGGCGAGCACAGTCTGCACGAGCCCCTTATGGGTCGTCAAGACGAGGTTCATGGTGGGTCACTCGAGTCCAGGCCGCACTCCTTCATCGAAGACTCACCCAAGTCTGTTCTCTTTCACAGCTGCAAACAGCCACGGACCCAAACGTAAAGCGCTATCGGCATACCGGCGACGCCTTCGTTCAGATCTGGCGCGCCGAGGGCTGGCGGGGCTTCTACAAGGGCCTGCTCCCGTCCCTCTTTGGCGTGAGCCACGTCGCGGTCCAGTTCCCCCTCTACGAGCAGTTCAAGTCGTGGGCGCGCGCCAGTCGGAGGAGGAAGCTCGAGCGCGAGCGGGGCATCGCGCCTGGGTCCGAGGCGGGACCGAGCGCGCTGCGGGAGGCGATTCTGGGGAATGGCAATGCGACGTCCAGAGGGACTCCGGGCGGCGGCGGCGGCGGCGGCGCGGTGACGGCGGAGGAGGAGGCGGCGCTCCCCTCGAGCACCATCCTGGTGTGCAGCTCGACGGCCAAGATGATTGCGAGCGTGGCGACGTACCCGCACGAGGTGCTCCGGACCAAGCTGCAGATGCAGCCCAAGACGTCGGCGGCCAAGGGGGCGGCGGCGGCGGCGGCGGCCGTGGGGGCTGGTGCGGGTGGTGGGAGGGGGGTCGCGTCGGTGCGGTTGGGCGAGGGCGCGTCGCGCTCTTTCCACACGATGCTTGCGAGGAGCGGCGGGTCGATGTCCAGCACGGCGGCGGTCCCGTCGACGAGAGGCGCGACGTCGAGCCTGTCGTGGCATGCGCTGCCCCCTTCGGCCTCGGTGCGGCGACGGATGCGGAAGGCAGCGCAGGGCGAGGGGAGGGCGGGCTTGTCCCACTCTGCGCCCTTGCGCGATGGTCGGACGCCTGCATCTCCATCACCGAGCCAGCCTCGGCATCATCATCTCGAAGGGCGTGGGCCCTCCCACGCGTTGTCGGGCCTCACCGATCATCACCACCACCACCACCACCATGACCACGCCGAGGCCTCACGGTCGCACCCACCTTCCTCGGCGTCGACGTCGATGGGAGGCCGGTACACGGGCGTGGTCCAGGCGTGCAAGACGATTGCGCGCGAGGAGGGCCTCCGTGGCTTTTACCGGGGCATGACGGTGAACCTGGTGCGGACGGTGCCCAATTCGGCGCTGACCATCCTGACGTGAGTACAGTGAGGGATGGGGCCGGGTCCTGGTGGCCTGGCTGTGGAACTGACATGGCGGGTATGAGATGTTGCAGGTACGAGTTGATGATGCGGCAGTTGACGGGGTCGAGCCCATGATGGCCGGCCTTTGGCAAGCGTGGAGCCCCGGGAGGAACGAGCTGGTCAGGGCCTTGCAACACGAGTACACACGCTGCCAGTGCCGTCCCCGCGCGTCGTCTGAGCGGCGAGAGCGCTGAGCATTGTAATCCTCGTCCTCGTGCTGACGGCGAGGGAGGAAGAGGCGCGGACGGTGCGCTGTGCTGCGCTTGGGCCCCGTCCCCGTCTTGCTGGGTGGGAGCCTTGCCTCCGGGCGCAGTGTGAGGTGCGGGGCAGTCGTCGCTCACCATCACCACCACCACCACCATCACCATCGACAAGGACGGGCAGCACGCGCCCAGCGCAAAGCCATGGCCAGTCTCGGACCCGCGAGCAGCGCAGGCGCAGGCGCAGGCGCAGGCAAGAAGAAGCGCAACATCAAGAACCTCCAGCTCGACGACTCGCCCCTCACCACACCACGCCCCGCGCCCGCCCATGCCGCCGCCGCCGCCGCCAGCCTCGACCCAGCGGCACGGCCGGACACGGGCGGCGCCAGCACGTCGTCCCTCGCCGCCCCGCCCTTCAGCGCAGCCCAGAACGAGACACCAGGCGGCTCCGTCCTGGTCAAGCGCATCCACCTCCTCCCCGGCGGCATCGCCTCCGACGGCCAGCCCATCAGCGGCACCAACTACCACAACAAGCTCTCCGAGCAGCTCGCCAACCTCGAGCTCGGCGGCCAGCACAAGTTTGAGCTCCAGAAGAACGAGGATCTCACCTTTATCAGCGAGCTCGGCGCGGGCAACGGCGGCACCGTCACCAAGGTGAGCCCTATGCCCCGTGCCCAGCACTGTCCATCGCTCACCCGACCCATGTCCTACAGGTACGACACGAAAAGTCGGGCACCATCATGGCCAAGAAGGTCGTCTTCATCGACGCCAAGCCCTCCGTCCGCAAGCAGATCCTCCGCGAGCTCCAGATCCTCCACCACTGCGACTCGCCGTACATTGTCGATTTCTACGGCGCCTACCTCTCCGAACCGCACATCTGCATGTGTCTCGAGTACATGGCGAAAGGGTGCGTCTCATCTCTCAGCTTGCTCGGCTTGCACGCGAGTGGCCACAGCTGATGCCTTGCCATGTCGACGCCCCCACAGCTCCTTGGATACGATTTACAAGAGATGGGGCCCGATCAGCCCACAAATCTGCGGCAAGGTCGTCGTCGCCGTCGTCAACGGTCTCACCTACTTGTACGAAGTACATCGCATCATTCATCGAGGTGAGTGCTCTGTCCCTCGGCTCGTCTCAAGCTTGCGAGGGCAGTGCTTGCTGACCCTGCATGGGTTGGCAGACGTCAAGCCGAGCAATGTGCTCGTCAGCGAGAAGGGCCAGATCAAGATTTGCGACTTTGGCGTGTCGGGCGAGTTGATCAACAGCATCACGGATACCTTTGTCGGCACAAGTACCTACATGAGCGTGAGTGGTCTCGTCCGCGAACAGGTCAGAGCTTGGCGCTTATTCGCCACCGCCACCTCCACCAGCCCGAGCGTATACAAGGCGATCAGTACAGTGTCAAGAGCGACGTCTGGTCCCTAGGCATCACCGTCATCGAGCTCGCGCTCGGTCGGTTCCCCTTCGCCGTAGGCGAGGACGACGACGCCGACGTGCCCGAAGAGCTCGCCGGCACCCTCTCCCCGACCAAGCCCACCCCGCACGCCGCCATCGAGCAAGCCAAAGAAACGGCGCGCAAGCGACGCTCCAAAGGCGGCGTCTCGCTCGAAGGGTCCAGCGTGCAGCTCAGCATCCTCGACCTGCTCCAGCACATCGTCAACGAGCCCGCTCCGCGCCTGCCCGAGGGCGGCAAGTTCCCCGCCCCCATGGAGGACTTTGTGAACAAGTGCCTGATCAAGGAGCCGGAGGAGCGGCCGACGCCCAAGGAGCTCCTTGCGGATCCTTGGGTCGCGGAGAGCGAGAGGGCGGAGGTGGACGTGCTCGCGTGGGCGGAGAGCTTGAACTGATTCGAGCCTCGCCGCATGGCACTGCACGCCTCCCTCCCCCGGGTGCGGGCTGGACAAGGACCGACGAAGGACAATCTCTCTCTCTCTCTCTATGCGCCAAGCGCCCGCCCTCCCGCGGCTCGCCATCTCGCCATCTCGCCCGACTGCAACGCGATACCAACCTATCTCCTCAACTCGACGTCCGCCGCTCGATGGCCCGCCGGTCCCGGTCCCGGTCCCGGTCTTCAGCACGAGGGGCACGAGGGCGGCGTCCTGACAGCGACGCCACGGCGACGGCGACGGGAACGGCGGAGGTGAAGGCAAGGCAAGCATGAACGCTCGGAGCCGGCTCCGACCGTCCGGCACGCGACGCTGGTGGTGGACGCTAGCGAGGCGAGGACGACGCGCCACCTCCCCCTCTCTCTCAAGACACCATCCCCTCCTCCCCCGCCCCGGGCGACGAGGCGGCCAGCAAGACGGACCAAGCGACACACAGCCCTGAGACCCTCTCCAAGCGCCCGCCTCCGCCGTCCGTCCGTCCGTCCGTGCCTCCCGCCATCCGACCGATCTCAAGCTTGTACATACATTCATCAATCACCATCATCATCATCAACCGTCGGCGCCGGTTCCTCCCAAGCGGCCGAAGGGGGGGAGGTTTCGAGCCCGCGCGTGTCGTCGCGAGCCGACGCCGTTCAGGCCCGGACCCAAGCCCAAGCCCAAGCCTCAAGGCCCTCGTCCTCTCTGCTCCCCTGACGCTCAACACGGCCATCCATCGCCTACGCGTACGGCGCCTTCGAACAGTCTCGCGGCTCACCGGCTCACCTTCCCCACCTTCCCCACCCTATCTTGCCCCCTCCCGTCTTCCCCCATCTCGCAGTGCTCCCCAATCCCAAATCCCAAGTCCCACCGGCTCCCCTTCCCCTTCCTCATCGTCATCGCTCACTCACTCACTCACTCACCAGCCATCCATCACCCAATCCATCATTCACCAAGTTATCATCTCTCTCGTCCGGGTCCGGCTCGGGGCGTCCGGGACGTACGTACTCGTACTCGTAGTACGGTTCGGGACGTACGTGCAGGTACTACGAGTACGTACGCACGTACATAGATATGGGTATGCATTCCCTTTGGGCAGAGGGACGGCCAGCAAGCGTGCTTTTGAGCGTGGGGTACGGGTAAGGGCAAGGCAGCAGCAAGGGAAGCGGAGAGGAAGGAGGGGGGGCGAGGAAGGTCCACGGCTGAGTAACGAAACGGGGCAGGAGGGAAGGGGGAGGGGGAGCAAAGGGGGGCAAAGGAAGAAGCATCCGCAGAGCGCAAAGCGCAAGGGCAGGGGCGTGGGGAATCGTTGGGCATATCTTGTTCTTGCACCGTTTGGATGGCCAGGGCGGGGCACGGTAGGATATCGACGTCGGAAGACAGAGTGGGACGCGCAGAGAGGCGCTTGATAGTAGCCCAGCGCGCGGCGCGTACCGTACCGTAGGCGTGGCATATCGTAGCGTAGAAGCCAAGCCGCCCCGTAGCTGAGGTACGACGCGTCGTCTGCGCTTTTGGGAGGACCCGGACGCTCAGTAGACGAGCGGGATGAAGCGGTACGGCACGATGCTCTTGTACTTGATCCAGTCGCTGTGAGGATAAAGATCAGCGCCGATCAGTTTCCCTGTAATCTCAGAAAGGAGGGGGGAGGGGGGGAAGGAGCAGGGGCGGAAAGGGGGAGGGACTCACTCGCCGTACTTGCGCGCACAGCGCTCGTCGTCGCGCCCACATCGGTGGGTGAGCACGAAGAGGAAGAAGGCAAAGTAGCTGCAGAAACGAGGAGGATAAGGTAGGTCAGCAATCTGCTCCTACTCGTGGCGCGTCGTCATGCTGCGAACGGAGCTTCGCAAAAGAAGAATTGGGATGGGGTCGGAGGAGACGTACTAGTATGGGATGATGGAGCCAGAGCCGGCGCAGAGACCCCAGGTAAAAGCCTGGACGAGGTCCGCGCTGTAGTTTGGCTTGCGAAGCTGTGGAATGAAGCCAGATTGCGTCAGTTCAGATAATATCGACCACCTTGCGCGTAAGGTCCCTTCCAACAAGCTCCCACTCACGAATTGCCACCACCCATCAATGAGCAGCGCGTTCCCATGCGCCGTCTGCAAGTAGCGCGGATTGGGCAGCGTCGACCAAGGCCACTGCGGGAACGTCCACCGGACCTTGTAGCTGCCCTGCAGCATCATCCGGAAGCGCGATTTCTGGGCCATGCTCGAGTCGAAGATCCAGTGCGCGAGGATGAGCGTGGTGAAGAGGGCCACGTAGGCGGGGGTCGACCAGCGGTAGTGGTGCGGTGGGTGGGCGGCCATGTAGACGATCGAGTAGCTGTCGTGAGAATATGAGCCAGGGCGTCAGCTGTGAGCCTTGGCCCGCAGATCACAATGTGTGCTACCTGTACTCACCAGTAGGTGAAGGGCACGCCGGAGAAGTTCCAGAAGATAACCTGTAAGAGAGACGAACATTCAACAAGTGTTAGCGTCGAACTGTGGCAAGCAGACGCGCCAAACTTGGAAGGAACTACATACCATCCAGCCCCACTTCTCATGGAACATGTCCTGTCATGCGTACGTATAATGTCAGCGTCCGGCTTGTCCTGAGGGCGAAGGACGCGTGGTATAAACTCACCCATGTCTGAGGGATGCACTCCTCGCCCTTGGCACACGCGTTCATGTAGAGACCTGTGGCAAGGACCATGAAGGCCATGTTGGGCGTCACGTACCCGTAGTTCTCGCTGTAAAGCAAAGGAGACGAGAATGAGCTACGTCACTTCCAACAGGAAGGGGAAGAGAATGAAGAGGGAGACTACTCACTACTGCTTGCACGCGCCGCTGACGGAGATGAGGAAGAGGAGGACCCACGGGATGCGGACCTCTGCCCACATCTTGAGGTCGACGGTGCCGATGCGCGGGTTGAGCGCGGCGCCCATGAAGAAGTCGTAGGCGACATTGCCGCTCATCCTGTGCGTCGTCTTGGTGTAGACGGCGTGGACGTAGGTCGCGATGGAGACGGCCCAGCCGGCGATCATGCTCACCGTCATGTACTCGCCGAAGTGCTCGATGATCGTCGTGAGCCGGTAGACGCCCGTGAGGTGGAGAGTGCCGTAGACGAGGAGGGTGGCGTACCAGCATTGCATCGCGTTGCACTTGTACATGAGCGTCTTGTAGCCCAGCGAGGGCACGGGGAGGCCCTCCTGCCAGAAGCCGGGCATGTAGAGACCGAGGAGGAACTGGAAGACCATGAGGCCGCCGTAGCCTGCGAGGGCGCGCGGGGTGGGGAAGGCGTCCTGGTAGACGTGGTTGAGCATGCGTCCGAAGAAGGGGCCGATGTCCGAGACGCTGCCGGGGACGACGAGCTTGCCGTCGTAGAACCAGAGGCAGATCCAGAGGTAGTACATGAGCATGGGGAAGAAGATCATCATGGCGATGACGCCCCGTGGCCCGCCAAACTCGTACCTGTCCAGTCCAGCCGCGAGAAGGTCAGCCGCCTGCCTTTCGAGGGAGTAAGAATGGGAACTCACTCGTAGTGCTCGTCGAGCTGCCTGTCGCGCTCCCTGCCCTTTTCAGAGATGACAATGCCCGGGGTGTGCTTGACGACGTCGCGCTCCTTCTTCTGCGCCGTCACGATGGCCGGGTCGGCGAGGTCGGGGTGGAGATAGGCATGCTTGAAGGCGGTGCCGTTGCTCGGCGAGGAGACGGCGGTGCTGGTCGCGTCGGTGCCGTGCGCGCCGTTGGCCGCGCTGGGCTCGGCAGGGTTGCGGCGGGTGCGCATTCGTGCGTGCGACGTGTCCTCGGAGGCGAAGCTGGCCGTCGTCGTCGTCGTCGTCGTGAAGGTCGTCGTTGATGCTATGGATGGATGGTGTCAAGGTGCGCGTCCCGTGGGACTTGAGAAGAAGGTGAGCTCGTGCGCGCCGCTACTTGTACTCTTCTCGCTTCGCGTGCCAGTGTTGGCGTTCGTACTTCTTCCCTCTCAGCCCCCTCTTGTTCCTACTCACCAACATGAACGGCGCTGTGAGCACCACCATACGAAGACATGCTGGCGCCCACGTCGTTGTAGCCTCGCAAGAAGACGGCGCCTCTGACAGTGATGAGGTGTCGGAAAGACGAGGCGGGTCCAGCATGGCTTACTGACCTCATCGTCTCTCCCCGCCCACGAATGATATCAACCCAACCCCCTCATCTCATCCAGCTCGGCTTCGATCGAAAGGTCACGGCTTCTTCATTTCTTCTTGATCCGATTCACACTCGTCGAGGTCTAGGCCCGCGCCCGCGCCCGCCGCGAAGCCACCGCCTTGCACCAACGCCCGCCAGGCCGCGAGGGGCTGACGCGTGCTGCCCTCGCCCTTGAGCACGGAGGGGCGCAAGGGGCGAGAAGACGTGGACCGGGGCGTCGAGCTTGGGTGGGGTATGGAGGGAGCCTCCTCTTCTGTCTTCGTGCTTCTTCATCGTCGTCGTCGTCGTCGTCTTGTGTACGAGTATGAAGGGCGTCGGAATGTGTATGAACGAGATTGTGGAGACGGTCGACGGTCAAGGCCCGGGCAGGCAGGCATCAAACTTGCCGAGCTTGCCGTAGCACGAGCGAGACAGCTGGCGTCACCGTCCGACGCTGCATCTTGACAAGCGGCTCTTGACCAGGCCCTGACGTGGTGTCGGTTTTGAAAGCTCACTTGACGAGCACGTATCGGTTTTTGCAGACTTGGGAGGGAGGTGAGGTGATGTGGTGACGCCGGGCTCTTGGGAGTATATATTGGGTATGCGATGCTGGCGACGAGGTGGAAAGGTGGCTCATCTTTGATCTTGGCGAGCGTCGGAGGGGGAGCGCCGTCGAGGTCGAGGTCACATTGTGCTTGACAGGCAAAGGTCCCTTGCAAGCAAGCGGTACCACAAGGCCGAACGATCTTCTCAGCAAAGCTTCTTGCGGATCCTCTCGGCCACCTTGCGCGCCCAGGCCGCGACCGACGAGCCCTCGCCGTACGTGCGCGCAATGTGCGGCGACTCGAACAGCTGGAGGAAGAGGAACTGCGAAAAGTGCGCCGCCAGGCTCACGAAGAAGACGGCGTAGCTGGCCGAGCACAGCGAGAGACCGTAGTAGCCCGCGTAGCCGATGCTGTACATCGGGTCCGGGGCGAGGTTGTAGACGCCGTCAAAGACGAGCTGCTGGAGGCAGAGGAAGAAGCAGTCGCCCCAGTACCATGCGTAGTCCTTGACGACGCGGTGGGCGTCGAGCTTGACCCACGCATTGAACGCGATGAGCGTCCAGCCCAGCGCCCAGCGGCCGACGTGCGCCCAGAGCGAGTGGCCCTCGGGCAGCCGGGTGCACGAGAACGCAAAGAGCGAGTACGCGACAAACTGTGGTACCAGAAGGGATTTGAGAGGTCAGCGTGGGACGGGAAGTAACTTGGTCGAACTGGCACGTACGTCGTTGAGCAAGATGACATCGACAATGGAGCGGAAGAGGAGCCAGATGTTGTACTCGTTCGGCAGCGACTGCAGGAGAGGGACAAGGGAGAAGTGAGCATGCTGAAGAAGCAGTCCATTCGATCCAAACGGACCCACCTCAAAGTCGTAGTCGGCGCGCATCTTGACCTCGAGCTGCTGCTTGATCCACGCGCGCGTCTTGGGCGCGCGCACAGGGTCGAGCCACCCCCTCTTCTCGACAAAGGTGACGATCCACCCCTTCTTGCTCTGCTGGTTGAGCACCCAGCCCAGCCCGGCATTGTACGCGGCGCGCCAGAAGAGGAAGTAGACGAGGAAGAAGGCCTGTGCCTGGGAGCGCGAGGTGACGAAGTAGATGCCGATTTGGGCGGCGAGGGAGACGAGGGTGAGGATGTCGAGCGGCGTCTTGGGCTGGCGTGGGTCAAAGATGGAGGTGAGCATGTCGGGCGTGCTGGGCACTTCGAACTCTGCAATGGGGGGAGGAGGACAAGGAACGTCAGGCTTGGGCTCATGACAGGTACACGACAACGACACGATGCTCACCTCGGCCGTCCTTGAGCCTGCCCATGAGCGGCTTGTCCTTGTCCAAAGCTGGTTCCGCCGACGAGGCCGCGGACGCGGCGGGCTGGGGTGATGCCACGGCGCCGGCGGTGCCATTGGCCGCCCTACGCTGCCTGATGTCAGCCTGAGCGTGGGCATGACCGGGCGCCAGGTCTGCTGGTGTCGACTGCGACTGCACGAGCATGGCCGACATGGTGCTTGCCTTGTCCAGTCGGATGGGGGTCGATGGGTGAAGATGAGGTTGGCCAGATGTTGAACAGCTGGCTTGCGAAGAGCGTCGAAACAGGGAGCGAGAGGCCCGGCAGTCGATCGAGGTTGAGCTCGATGCTACGCTGGGGTGACAGCAGGTGAAGCTGAGCGCTTGGGTACGTGAGTCGGTGTTGATGATGGTCGTCGTCTCGAGGATGAGGTGGGCTGGGTGGGTGAGTGGGTGGGCGGTGCTGTTGGCCAAGGCGTGATATGGCACACGCTGGTGATGGCCCGACCTTCCAGCCTCCAGACTGGAAGCACTCCAACGGCCCTTTCCACCATTTCATCATACAACCCACTCGTATTACCACGCCGGGACAGCATTCATCTCAACAGCGAGCACACCCACAGCAGGACGGACTGGCAGCGCGGCCCAAGGAACAACGACGAACCAGCGCGCACGGCGGGTGGACGATGTTGACGAGGTCCATCATGGGACAGCGAGAACGGCGCTGTCCGGGGGGTGGGACCACCTCACACGACCATGGTCTCAAGCCCCACCCCTCCTCCGCATCTCCCGGCCTCTTTCCGCTGCGCTCGGGTTCCCTGCCCTCCGCCCGCCCGCCCCGAGCCGAACGCACGCGAGGTTCGCGCGCTCGCATCATCCCCCATCTTGACATCTTGAAATTGAACGAATGCGCGCCAAGGGCCGCAGACAAAGACAGCCCGCACCGCGGTCCGAGCGCGGTTCTCGCCAGCTCTCCGCCACGTCGGTGTTGCGGCTTCTCTGGGAACTTCGGCGCAACGTCGACGTTCTCGCTCCCCGGTTGCGGTCGGAATGGCAGCGTGACTTGGAGAAGAAAGCGACAGGAGGAATGGTACATGTCCGTCCCCGTCGCACCGTCCGGCCCGAGATCGAAGGACGTCGCTCGGCCTTGCGCGTGTTGAGGCTGGGGAGGTCCAAGCCCGCGTTGCCCGAATGTATCGTCTTGATATGTACAAGAAAGACGTCAGGCGCCGAGCCCAAGGACGGTGGCGAGTGCGTTGATTATGACGCCGTCGTCGTGGGCCTTTGCCTACTCGATCCCGGCCTCGTTCGTAAAGGCAACATGCCTCTCAACTGTTGATCAATGGCCAATGACTCTTGTCAGCGCCGCCGCGTCCAACAGCTCAGTAGCCAGCCGATACTTACTATCAGAAGCTGTCACCGTCGGCCGCACTTGCTGTATCGCCCTCAAAAAGTCATTCATCACCAGCGGAGGCTGTCAAGCAAGAAGTCAGATGTCAACGTTCCCTCCCTCCAGCCCGCAACAAGGACCCAATGCTCACCTCGAGCAAGTCCTCCGAATTGACATCGGTCCACGTAAGCTCCTGCGCTAGTGGATCACCGGGCGAGCATGGCGTCAGGTACTCCTTGGTCGCATTCGGGTCCACAGCCACCGCTGGCGCAGGGGCAACCGACCCGTCGCCCTCCTTGCCCGCCCCGTTGCTCAGCGCCGCAGACGGAGGCTTGACCGGCGCAATGACCTTCTTGAAGTGCGTCGCGCTCAGCACCTTGCGCACAGGTTGCATCAGCGCGTCGCGTACCAGGACCGAGATGTCCGAGCCCGTGTATCTGAGGGCAAACCCATGAGGATTAATAAGAGAGGACCCTCGCGTCAGATGGTAAGACTCACCCCTCCGTCTTCTCTGCTAGTGCCCTGTAGTCCTTGTTCGTAAGCGCGCACGGCGTCGATCCGACATTGAGCTCAAACATGCGCTTGCGTGCCTCGAGGTCCGGCAGTGGAATGTAGATGCGCTTCTCGAACCGCCTCTTGATCGCCAAGTCGAGGGCCCAGGGTCTGTGGACAAGCAGGGAGCGGTTGAGCGGGTGAAGCTGTCCAGGGGCGTAAGCTCAAGGAAACTCACATGTTTGTCGCACCCAGCACAAGCACGCCAGCCTCGTCATTGCCTACACCGTTCATCTGCACCAGGAACTCCGTCTTGATACGCCTACTGGCCTCCGACTCGCCCTCGCCACGTGTGCCACAGAGCGAGTCCACCTCGTCGATGAAGATGATGGACGGCTTGGCCTCGCGCGCCATTGCGAAGAGTTGCTTGACCAACCTGAAGGTCAATTCGTACACATGTGCATCAGCGTTGGCCCAAATACACGCGTTGAAAGACGAGGGGAAGATACGCACCTCTCACTCTCGCCCATCCATTTGCTGACCAAATCCGAGCTTGACACGCTGAAGAAGGTGCTCTTCGCCTCCGTAGCGACGGCCTTGGCGAGAAAGCTCTTACCCGTGCCGGGCGGTCCGTACATGAGGATCCCCCTCCAGGGCGTGCGCTTGCCTGTGAAGAGTTGTGGGAATTTGATGGGAAGGATGACGGCTTCTTTCAGGGCCTCCTTGGCGGTGGCGAGACCAGCGACGTCGTCCCACTTGACATTGGGCGTCTCGGCGAGGATGGCGCCTACACGCACGTGGCATCAGCAACAGCACATCTGCATATTGGCTCTGTGTCGGGTACTCACTACTTAGACCAGCGCGCAACTTTTTGGTCTCTGGGTCGACTCCATCGTCGTCCTCCCTGTCCAAAGTAAGCAGGTCATCAATCAGCGCTCAGAAAGAGTCGCGCCATTGGCTCGAGAGACTCACTTGCCACCAGCGCCTGCACCACCGACGCCCGTCTCGCTCCCATTGGCGCCGACGGCGCGCCTGCCCTTGGTCTCTTGCGACTTGGCGAGATGGTCCTTGAGCTTTTCGGCGCGATCGAGGTATTCGACGAGCTTGTTCCTGATGAGCTCCTTGAGCTTGTCGTTCTTTTCATCTGTGTAAGGAAGTAGGGGTCGCGCGAGGCAGGCGGACACGAAGCCATTGAGAAGAGACGAGTCAGAAGCGATTGCAGAATGAAGAGACCAGCTCAGAGCTGAATGGACGAGCTCACATTTGAGGGCCATCATGAAATACTCGAGCGCATTTTGGTACTGCTTGTAGGCCTCGACGTAGTTTTGCTTGACGTCCTCGTCGATGGCTTTTTGCACGATCTCGATTCCTTTCTGTGAAGCGCAGCCGTGGCGGGAGTATCAGCTCGGGTACATTAGCTTGCGCCGGAGTCGGTGGGCGTGGTACTCACATCTAGGAAGTTGCCATTCGCCCTGATGGAGTGGGCCCGCGGCGGAAAGCAGGGATGATGGCCGGCGCTGTCAGCCAGGCAGCCGGGGATGAGCGGGATGAGCGCGCACCCTGCGCACTCACATGATGGACCGAGAGACACTACGAGGAAGCGTATGAGGTGATCAATGAGCCTGAGCGAGTTGACGTGCGCGCGCGACGATGCGTCCTTGCTCCGGGGCACGATGCTGGGGGCGGTGGGCGATGGCGATGGCGATGGCGAGTGGGTGGTGAGTCGATGGGACCTGCCGATGGCATGCTCGTCGTCGTCGTCGTCCTCGACGAGGAGGACGATGCGCACGCCGATGCCAGGTGCCCGTGTTGTTGATGCCCGCACTCGTCATGCTCTCGCTGAGCGGCGCCGCGCGCCGAGGACGCGACGGTGTCCAGAGGAGTGCACGTGAGCCAGGAGCTCACCGTCATCGACACGGTGTTGATAGATGTGAACCTCGCCTCTTGCCCCGGCCGCTCGGCTCGCCCTCGTGTTGGCGATCTTCCACGGCTCGCTGGCGAGCAGCTGGCGACGTGCCGAGGTGCTCATCAGACACAGAACGGTGTTGCGCCAGGCTTGGATCCGCGCCGTGGCAGTCTGGCCGGCCTGCACGCGTTGCCGTGATGCTGTCGTTGGTGCGGGCGTCGGTGGCGAGTGCCGAGTGCGCAGGGCGTGGTAAGCGGCGTCGTCGTCGAGGTCCTCAACCTCGACATCGAGCCCGGCATCGTCCTGGACGACGACGACCATCATCCTCACCCTCCCACTCTCTACACGCATACAGAGACGAGCCAGCAGCCATGCGGTTGTCCACACTCCTTCCCACGGCGGCCGCCCCGTCGACGTCGCTCGCCGCCCTCGCCACGCTGCTGCTCACCAGCGCCGTCCAGCCCGCGCTCGCCGGGTTCGACTTCAAGGTCGCCCCGGACAAGTGCCCCAAGATCAACATCCAGCTCACCACGGGCTCCCTCGACGGCTCCCTCTCGGCCACAGCCTTCAATCTGACCATTGCGCGGCTGCCGCCCCAGGGCTCCTTTGTCGTCCCGCCGCCCTTCTACTCGACCCGGATCGCGCTCGACAACAGCGCCCTCTTCTTCAGCAAGAGCACCGACAAGGGCTACTTCTACAACCAGTCCCTCGGCAGCGACTACAACAACCAGGAGATCCGCTCCGTCCTCGTCAACGTGAGTATCTCTCCCTTGGACAGCTTCATTCACGGTCCAGCTGCTCACCCTCGTTTCTCCCTCTCTCCTCGATGAATAGGCGACGCTCCTCGACATTAACAACCAGCCATTGAAGAACATCTTTGGCAAGCAGTACATCAAGACGCAGCTCCTCGACCCCCTCTGCCGCACCACGGGCACAGGCAACAACTACCCAACCGTCTCCGGCATCCCAGGCTTCATCCAGCCCTCCGCCACCTCCACACCCGCACCAGGCTCCGCAGGCTCCTCCGACGGCTCCAGCGGTAACGCCAACGAAGACGGCGGCGACGGCGACGGTGATGGCGGCCCCGACGTCAAGCTCATCGTCGGCCTCGTCGTCGGCCTCGTCGGCGGCCTGATCGCGACCATCATTGCCGGCGTCGTGTGGTGGCGCCAGCGCCAGGTCAAGAAGGGCAAGCGCCAGGCGGACCAGAATCCCTATGCGGCTGATCATATTGGTTCGGACGCGCGCGAGTGGAAGCCTGTCGACTGAGCGCGGCCTCCTTTGACCGGGCGCCTCCCTTTCCGCACATACGGTCGAACGCGCTCGTGCCGGCCGCGAGGTAGTGTCGATTCAAGTCTCTTCCCTTCTCCTTCGAGCTTCTCCCGGCCGCCACCGTTTCCGTCCCTGGTCCTTGCTCTCGGGTCCATCCTAATGACCGCGCTGGATTGTCAATACTGCTTGATCCCGTCCTATCCTCTTTACCCGTACCGTCCGGACCTGCCCGCATCCGTCTGACTTACAGCCCCTGCCCTATCCTCACACCTGCTCTGTCAATGTACATACATCTTGCCACCCACACACGCGTCTGAGGAGTCTGTCCGGTAGCATCGAGACAAGAGGCTACACCTGCTCAGCCTCACCCTCCCCCTCGAGCCGCCGCCGCTCCTCCTCCTCCTGCTCCAGCTGCGCAAGACTGGGCACCACAACCGCCTTGAGAATCTTGACCTCCTCCCGCGGCCGATCCTGCGCATCGACACCCACCCGCCCCAACCGATCCACCACGCCCATCCCGTCCCGCACCCGCCCAAAGATGGCGTGTTTCCGGTCCAGATAGGGCGTCGGCGCGAGGGTGAGGAAGAATTGCGACGTGTTGGTGTGCGGGGCGCCCGTGTTGGCCGAGGCGAGGATGCCGGCGCCTGTGAAGCGGAGGGCGGGGTGGAGCTCGTCGGCGAAGGGCCCGCCGTAGATGGAGGTGCCGCCGCGGCCTGTGCCGGTGGGGTCGCCGCCTTGGATCATGAAGTCTGCGATGACTCTGGAGGGGGGAGGAGGCGCGTCAGTGTGTGGATGAAGGAATGGGTGGGAGTGAAGGGAGCGTGGACGCACCGGTGGAAGATCTGGACGGTACGCCATCGTAAGGACGGACAGGAGTCAGCGAGCCCGAGCTTGACACGTACAAGAGGATCGAGCAGAGGACTCACAGTGCCATTATAGTATCCCCTCTTCGCGAGCTGGTAGAAGCTACAAGATGGACAACGCACACGATTGAGCAAGCACCGTCCCACATTGAGGAAAGTCAAGGCCCAGCGACGAAGCTCGCTCCACACTCACTTGGCACACGTCCGAGGGGCATGGCGCCAGTACAGCTCGAGCGTGATGGCGCCCATCGAGGTCTGGAGCGTCACTGCAGGGCCACAAGCGACGATGAGCGTCCAGAGCGAGATGACCTTGAGCCCAAGGGGAGGAGGGAGGAAAGAACGCACCGTCGCCTTCTTCCTGCTTGGATACGAGGGCCATGATGGCAGTCCCCCTATGCGTGCGCCGTGCCCCTTCTCTGCCCTGCCAGACGCGCTTGCTGGTGGGCCCCTCCGCTCTGGCCTTGCTTGGGTATCGGTCGAATAGGATGGTGGTGGACGAGGATAGGGAGCTCGTTGGCGAGAGCGCCCCGTCTTCGAGACGCGTATTCGCCACGTGGCGGTGGCGATCGTAATGCACATTGACAAGGGCATACAGCATTCAACTACGTATTGTTACATTACAATTGACCCCAACTGGCCTTGACGACATCAACAACCTCACTGAGAGCCGCGATCTCCTCCCCTGGCTCGGCGCCGTCCCTGCCCGGCCTGGCCGCCTCGCCGGGTACAGCTTGGTGGGAAGCCGCGCGTCCTCGGCCTCGGCCTCGTCGAAGCCAGAGCGCCCTCAGACCCGCATCTTTGGCGCCCCAGTAGTCCTCATGGAGCTGGTCGCCTACGTAGAGGACTTGCTGAGCTGCTGTCTCGGTAGACTGGGTCGAAGGGGTGGGATGGAGGTCAAGGACGAGGCCTGCGCGTTGGACGGCGTGGTGGAAGAAGGCCGCGTGGGGCTTTTCGGCTGGTGCGGCGTAGGAGAGCGTGGGAGGTGGATCGAGCGCGGGGTTGGGTCGTTCTTCCTGCTGAGCATGACGGGGCGCTCCGGGTTGACCCGCCTCGGTGTCGCGTGTAGAGAGGTTCAAGTAGGTGCCCAGGCCGAGGTCGCGCATGGCGTGGAGGATGGCCGCGTCCGAGTTGGTCGCTACACCCAGCGCGAGACGCGGCTGGGACGTGATACCCCGGAGCGCCTGCAGGGTGGGCACGACGTCTTGGAAGAGGGTGTACGCCTGTGCCGAGGCGAAGCGGTTGAGGAGGGCCCGGGTGAGAGCTGGCAACGCGTCGTCCAAGGGCCGGGCGTGGTTGGGCTGGGGCAGATGCTGCATGGTGCGCTTGATGAGGAGAGTCCACCACGCGGCTGGGTCGGTGAGGCCCGTCCTGATGCCGTATCTGGGATGGTCTGCGAGCGTCTGCTTGAATGCTGGGAAGCCAGGGGTGGAGAGGGGCATGGTCAGCTTGGACAGGTTGCGATTCAAGGCATACCTGGATGCTCACCTGCCTTGAACGCCCTGCCCATGTCCTCCTCCGCCTCGTCCCCGTCTGCATCCCTGCGCTCCCTGCCCGCGCCCCATCTGAGGCCGTGAGCGCGTGCCTCGATGGCGTACTGGATGTGCGGTGCTGGCGTGGGCTGGAGGAGCGTGTCAAAGACGTCGAAGAGGACGATGCGGATGCCTGGTGTTGCTCCTCCTGTCCGCGTTGCCATGGTGTGCGCTGGCCCAGCTGCCATCGTGGTGATGGGGTGGTGCCGCTCCTGCTCATCCTCACCCCCGTCGATGTCGACCTTGGCCCCGTCGAGCGCATCCTTGTTGGTGAGGTGCCGGCGGTTGGGACGCGTCGGAGGATTCGTGCCAGCGGGAAGCTGAGTGGCAAGTCGGGCATGTGAGTGAGGGAGGGAGTGGAGGCAGGGGCGGGAGTGGAGGATGGGGCCCACCTTTGCACCCCCTCCTGCTCCCACTCGGGCTCACCCACCCACTCACTCACCCATACCCACTCCCTCGACCTCGACCACCACCTCCTCATCCTCGCCCTCGCCGTCGTCGACAACGACCTCAACCTCGACGTCAACGTCAAGAGGGCGGGAATATACCACACTAGCAGTACAGCGCAGGAGGCAGAGGCGGGCAACACGCGTGAGTACCACACCAGGCTCCTCATCGCAGATGGCCTCCTCAGCTGACGCGTCTCTCTCCCATACTCTTGAACCCAGGACGGAAGGAAGCGGCTCTGGGCTCCCCGTCGAGGTTGCAGTCGCAGTCGCTATCCTCAGACCATGTCCGCCGCACAGCAGATGCCCATCATGCCCGCCCATCCACCACCACCGCCGCCGCCCGCCTCGTCGCATGGGGCAGCATGGAACCCGTACAGGGCCCCGTCATCCGCACGCGGCCGCCTCGATCTGCCATCCAGCAGGCGCAACAGCACAAGGATCAGCGGCGACGAGGGCGAAGACCACTTCACCGACGTCGACAGCGGGTACGGAGACCCCAACGAACCCAGTCCCTCGCACCAGCACGACACAGGCGGCCGCTACCACCCGGCCAACCTCGCGTCCGTCGCGTCCATACCAGGCGCAACACCAGCAGGACTGCCAGCAAGACAGGCCTCCTACTCGTCCTCCTCGGCATCCTCCTCACACGGGTCCTCCTCCCCGCGACAGAGCGCAGACGTGCCCACCTTCAACCCGCTACAGCAAGCCTCGGCTCGGCCCTTCTCCGTCAGCTCGTCCATCTGGGCAGGCAAGGGCGCCTTGCACCCCTCTGCGGCCAACAACAGAAGGCGCGCCGGTCAGCCGCCCGTGCCGCCGCTGCCAGTCCCCGCCATGCCATCAGCAGCATCAGCATTGGCCGCGGCGGCAGCATCAGCATCTCCCACCAACGTCGGCCGAAGCTCCACCTCGACTTCCAACTCGGGCGCCGGTCATAACGGCATGCCTCACAGCCCGCACTCGCTCTCCAGCCCGCTCTCCGACGATTACAGTCCGGGACCGCGTCAGAGCTTTGAAAGCTCGAGCTTGTACTCCTACATGGACGACGAGACGCGGGCCGGACACGGCAACAGCCCGCGCAGCCCACTCGACTGGCGCTCAGCCGACGCGCAGGGGATCCTCCCCGACGGAACCTCCATTCCACCTATGCCGCCCTTGCCAATCACGTCCTCGGCGCACAAGAGCACGGTTCCGGCTATCAGCACCAGCGAAGTAGCGGCCGCACCCATACCGCCTTCGTCATTGCCGTCACCGCCCAAGAACCGAGGTCTACGCCCACCCCCCTTGCCAGGCACAGTGCGTCGGCATGTGCTTTCATATGAAGAAGCCGAGGCGCAAGAGGAGGAGGAAAAGGCGGCCGTGCTGCGAGATGAGGAGCTCGTCGGTGGGCCGGCAGCGAACAAGCGCCTCTCCGCCATGGGTCCCAAGCTCAAGAAGAACTCGCTTGCCCCCTGGGAACTCGGAGACGATGACGGCAGCAGCGGTGGAGTCCCGCTCTCCTCCAGCACAGGAGGGAGCAGTAGCGGAAGCAGCTTCAACCCTTTCAGTAAACGGCCCAGCACCGACGGACGCGATTCGTCGGACGCCAGACGAACTCCTCACACCCCCGCCAAGGACGTCATCGCCAATGGCGCGTCAACTCTGGCAAGCAACCTCTTTGGAAGACCCTCCCGCGATTACGGCGCGCTCTCAAACAAGAACGAGCACCCGGGCATGGGAGGGACGACCGTGGAGTCGGAATACACGGACTCGACAACGACGAGCTCGGGCTTCCACACCTCCTCCGGAGACGCGTCGTCGGCCACCACGGCAGCCAATACGAGCGTCGGCTCGCGCTCGCGGACAAAGAGCATCTCCAGCGCCGCCGCCGCTGGCGTGCTCAAGGGCCTTGGGCTCGGTTCGGCGACCGGGTCGGGGCTGCCTGGCGGCGTTGGCCCAGTTTCAAACGGGCTCCCCTCCTCAGGGTCTGGCATCCTTGCCTCAGGGCCCTCCAGCCTGGGCAAGAAGTCCAAGCTCGCCAAAGCGCTCCGACTGGGCAACAGTGTGTCCGGTGCCAGTGCAGGCGGCTATGTCGGCGGCGGCCCGTCGAATGCGCAACCTGAAGATCCTCGACGCGCCGTTCAGCCGGCCTTCTACGCGCCGCATCAGAACCGAGGCTCGGGCTCTGGCCTTTCTCATGACGAAGGCAGCGGGACTGGCAGCGGTATGGGAGGTGGCGTCAACCAGATGCCGCCTCTTCCTCAAGCCGTCGCGCCTCCAAGCCGCACCTCGACTTCGGCGCCTCACTCGCCCGTGTCCTACTCGCCCCGAGGTGCGGCCTCGCCTCCGCTTCCACCCATCAAGAGCCAGGCGCTTCGACAGAACAGCACGAACACGACCACGACCACCACGGTCGACGATGGGCTGATGAGTCCAACCTCCTTGGCGAGTCAGAGCCTGTCGAGCACCAACGCGCACACGACGGCTAGCTCTGTCAGCACCGGGCCAGGTCAAGGTGCCGGCGGTAGCAGTGTCAGTGGGCCGAGTTCGAGCGCGGGCGGAAGCGGTGGCAGTGCGGGCGGCCTCAAGACGCTCAAGCTCCAACCGCGCTCGTCGTCGACGTCGGGACAGGGCGCGGCAGCTTCCATCCCGTGGCGCCATCGCGGCAGCACTGGCGATGGCTTCGGCGGAGCGGGTGGGCCGTTGACGCCTCATCTGGGTAACCGCGGCGATGGGGCGGGCAACGAAGAGGCCGAGGCAGAGTGGCGCAAGGTCGCCACGCTCAGTCCACGGACGACGAGCCTGGCCATCTCGCCTGGTGGTGGCGGCGGCGGTGGTCCTGGAGCCAATGGCAGGACAACGCCGAATGGGACGCGGTCCCGCATCGCCACCTCGCCCTCGCCTACGCCGACGCGTCTGGACAGCTTGAACTCGGGTCTACAGCCAAGCGACAGCGCGCAGACGATCACAGATCCAAGTCAGAGGCAGACCTCGATGCTTTCTATGGGCAGTCGTGCCGCCGGCCTCGAGCGTCACGCGTCGCCACCGCCCATGATGCCGTCATCTCAGCCTAGCCTCGCAGGCGCCAGTGCCAATGCCAACGCCGCCGCAGGCGCGTCTGGTGCGCTGGGATTGATGTCTTCTTCCAGCGCCGGCGATCATTCAGACGAGCACAACGGAACAGCCAACGTCCCGTCCAGCGTACCAACGACGATCGACAGCCAGCTCTCATCTGCGCAGAGCTTCCCACGGCCTGGTCAGGCTGAAGGTGTGCCGTACCGGCTCATCTCGCTCGAAGAGGCGCGTGCGAACCAGGCGCGCGAGCGCGAGGAGCGCAATGCACGCGCGGCCAAGGCCAAGGCGGCCGCCTCTAGTGGGTCCGGAGGCGGCGGGTCTGGAACCGGCGCTGCCTCCTCCGGGACGCATAGCTCGTCATCCATGCCGCGCTCCCACTCAGGTGTCAACGGCGTCCACATGCCCAGCTCGTCCTCGCACAGCCACGACGAGCACGGCGATAGCGCGCTCCACGGGTCGTCGTCCGGTGGCAAGGTTGTCAAGAAGAGCAAGTCGGGAGTCTTCTTGCGCATGTTCAACAAGGATCGGCACGGCGATCACCATGCGCACCCTCTGCCTGGTGGGCACCGATCCGGCTCGGGCGAGGAAGGGAGGGGCGGGTATGCTCATGGTGGTGGAGAGGATGATGGACGAGGGTCGGGACGGGGCAGTGCGGGTGGCCATCACCCCATGCCCAAGTTTACCGTCTCTCCGGACCTCTCTATCTCCGGCTCGACAGCGGCAGGAGCTGGAGGCGGCGCGGGTCTCGGCCTCGGTGGCGTGGGTACGGGTGGAGCAGGCGGCGGCCTTTCGGCCCCTGCGCTCAAGCTGCGTCCGATGTCGTCGATGCTTTCCGGCTTCTCTGCCGAGCTTCTCGATCCGACCCTCACGGAGACGGGCCTCAGCTCGGCCGTCACCGCGACGAGCTCGTCCGCCGGGGCCACGGGCAGCGGCAACGCGATGGTGAACGGGACCGGGACGAGCTCGCGTTCGGACTCGATCTCCAAGAGTCCAATGTTGCTCTCGCCCAAGGAGGCGGCCAGTCTCTCGCCACACTCGGGGTCGCGCTCCGCCTCGGTCACGTCCTTCGTCTCGGCCAACAATCTGGCGGGCGGCGAGGATGGACTCAAGGGCATGGGCGTCGTGGGCGGCGCTTCGCTCGCGGCCTCACAGGCTAGTCTGGGTGCTCCGTCCAAGGTCGGACTTGCGGCTACGGGTGGTGCGACCGCTGTCGGCGCCGGTCCCGCTCAGGCACTTCTTGTCGGTGGCGAAGCGGCCAGCGCGTCCATGTCGCGTCGTCCCTCCGATGCCGGGCCGATGGTCGACGTCTCCAGCCCGTCCAACCTCAGCGCGGGCGTCAGCCCAATCCAACAACAACAAGCAGCCGCCCTCTCCCCCGTCATTGTCACCTCGCCCACCCTCAACGTGGTGTCGGACGGCAGTGGCACCGGCACCGGCACTGGCAATGTGCCAGCTTGGAAGGCGCGCGCGCTCGAGCTCGAGGCCAAGCTTGAGGAGTACGCGGCCGAGCTGACCGAGTTGCGGAATACGTACTACACGCCTGCAGCCGCGGCTGCTGCTGCTGAAGCGGCTGCGGCTGCGGCCGCTGCCGGTGGTGGAGGAGGAAGCGCAACGGGGGCAGGCTCGGATGGGGATGGACACGAGAGTGGCGACGTGTCCATGTCTCCCAGTACGGGGCCAGTCAGTCCCTTGGTCGGTCTCAGCGAGCGCGAGCGCGAGCGCAGGACGATCACCCCCGTTGGCGGGGCCAACCCGACCTCGGCACAGGGCACGCCCGCGCGCGATGGGTCCCAACACCACCAACCACATCCCCAACAGGACGGCGGCGCTCCCCCCACAAGTGTGCCGGGGACGATCATCCCCCCCTGCGCACTGTGCAGCTGCTCGTGCGCCGAACAGCGCCGACAGCAGGCGCTCAACGCGGCCGCGCTGCTCAAGGGCCTCTCGGTGCTCGATCGCGGGCGGGCGATCAAGCCGGGCTTGCAGCAGTCGTCGCGGTTTGGGAGCTATGCGCTGCGGAGCTGAGCTGAGCTGAGCTGAGCTGAGCTGAGTGGTACGCTGGCAGGCTGGCTGGAGGCGTCCTCTCTCGGGACGAGGTATCACGGTCCGCCACTCATACATGCTGTACCTCTCTTGCTCTACACCTTGTGTCCCTCTCGTTATACCTCTTCTTCTCCCTTTCAAGCTTTCGCGCGCCCCGTCTCCCTTCTACGCCCTCACGCGCCTGTACTCACACATATATCTATATACCTCGCTGACGACCTGACGTTCCTCCCCTTGATCCCCCCTCTACCCCCTTCTCTCTCCCCCTCTTTCCCGTGCTCGCTGCCTACCTTTCTCGCTGCGTCGTCTTCGGTACCGATACCAAATGCGAAAGGGCTCTTTGTGTGCCGTTCTGTTGACGTGGCTGCTATGCTTGTGGATTGGGACGCTCTAGGTTGACAAGCAGGGACGAGGTAAGGTCCTGGACGCTAGCTTGTCGCTCTCGCCGATCGTATGTCGATGTCCGCGTTGCTGACGCATCGACACTGTCCGTTGGCATTCGTGTCGAGCGCTTGAAGACGAAGGCATCGAAGACGAGGAGTAGGAGTCCGTCCCTGGACGCGGGTTGATGTTACCCGGCCTCACTTCTTCTTGAGGTAGGGTCTCAACTGCGTAGTCCCAGGAGAGAATCGTCAGCGCCACGTCCAGGGACATCAGACAGGAGGGAGCCATCCCGACTCACCCGCTCCAGCCGCTCGGCCGCGCGCTCCAAATCGCCATCCTTGCAGAACGAGAAGCGAATGTACCCCTCGCCCGCGACCGCATGCGCATCGCTGTAGAAAGCCGACGCCGGGATGGTCGTGATGCCAATCTTGGAAGCCAGGAACCACGCGATGCGGAAGTCGGCCGGCTTGGCCGCGATCTCGGGCGGGACGGTGAAGTCGGCGGGGACGTCGATGGCGCGGCCGTCGACCATGACGAAGTAGCCGCCTTCGGGCCAGGAGTAGGGAAGGCCGACGGCGTCGAGGGCGCGGCAGAGGATGAGGCGGCGCTCGGCGTACTCTTGTACCTGGGTCGGGAAGAAGTTGTGCTGCGCGGCTTGCTCCAGGCCGACGGCCGCTGCGGTGGCCGAGATTCAGATCCAACAAAGGGATGGGGTGGGGGTCAGCTCGAAGGGATGCACATGCTAGAAGGGAAGGAACGGACTCACCCCCGACGGACGCGGCGTGATTGGTGCAGAACGAGATGCGGACGTGGACCGTCCACGTCGGCTGCACGAGATGGGGCGGCCCAATCGCCCAGCCGACGCGCCACCCCGTCGCCGCAAAGGTCTTGCCCGCGCTCCCAATGGTAATGGTGCGCTCCCACATGCCCTCAAAGTTGGCGAGCCGGATATGCTCCACGCCGTCGTAGGTGAGACAGTCGTACACCTCGTCGGCGAGGACGAGGAGGTCGTACTTGATGCAGAGCGCCGCGAGCTTGGCGAGCTCGGGCTCGGTGAAGACCTTGCCGAGCGGGTTATGGGGCGAGTTGTAGATGATCACCTTGGCCTTGGGACTGGCCATCGCTTGCTCGAGGGCGGCCCAGTCGACCTGCCAGTCGTTGGACGAGGGCATGTTCTTCGAGGGCCCGGACTTGTTCGTCGGCGCGTCGAAGGAGGGTGGGATGAGGGGCACGTAGACGGGCACGCCGTTGTTGAACGTCGCCTCGCAGTGGTACTGGTCAAAGGCGGGCTCAAACGTGATGACCTCGTCGCCCGGCTCGAGAAAGGCGGCCAGGACGCAGTACATGCCCTGGTTGGCGCCGGGCGTGACGACGATGTCGGTGTCAGGGTTGAGGCTCACGCCCGCGTCGGGCCGGCGCTTGGGCAGGGCGTCCGCGTCGCCTCCGCCGCTGGGGTCAAAGATGTCCCTGTCGGTGTCCTGGGGCTTGCGGAAGGAGGGCGAGTAGAAGTCGGCGATGGCCTTGCGGAGACGCGGGATGCCCTTGGCGTGGGCGTAGTGGTGCACGTCGACGCGCTCCTGGAGGGCGGTGCTGACGGCGTCGCGAATGTAGGCGGGCGGGGGGAAATTCATGAAGCCCTGGCCGAGGTTGACGTTGTCGGTGTGGCCAAAGCCGACGCCGAAGAGGGTCCAGACGTCGATGCCCTTGGTGAGCTCCTCGTGAATGCGCGAGGCGTGCTTGCCCACGATGCGCGACGGCCTGCGCTCCGTCGTCTGGCCCGCCATGCTGGTGCTCGGTGTCGAGGACGAGGCGGCGCGGCGTGAAGTCGTGCTCGGTGGTGCTGGTGCTGGTGCTGCTGAACTGGCGATGGCCTTGAAAACGACGCTCGACGCAGTTCTGACGGCGGCTCTGTGCATCGACTGCTGGTCGACTGGCCGCGCAACGACGTGCGTCTCTTCGTGATCGTCGTCGTCGTCGTCCTGGACGAGGTCGACGTCGATGAGGTCGATGAGGACGAAGGTCCGGGACGGCGCCCGTCGGGTCGACAAGGCGCGTGACTCATAAGCACCATGTCCCTCCTCTCTCTCCTCACCATCCTCAACCCCTCTCCGTCTGTGCAAGGCATGGATCCCAGCCTGGCACTCTGCACGCAAGGGCGCAAGATGGTGCTGTACCACATTCTCCATTCCCTGCTGACGACGAGGGGGGAAGCACTACGCGCACTGCCCAAGCATCGCATGGCCAGGGAAGCGCTTCCCATACCCGCCCTGCTCCCTCGGCTCCGTCCACGTCGTCAGATTCGCATTCGCGTACGCCTCGGCGTGCTTGTGGATGTACGCAGACGTGGGCATGCTGCCCTGGTGGCCGTCGCAGCCCAGGTTGATCGCGTCCTCCGCTTGCCAGATCCGCACCCAGTCGCTGGTTGGGGGGGCAGGATAGCATCGGTCAGCCTCTTCTACGTAGCATCGATGGGATAGCACCCATCTCAACTCACATGAGCATCTCCGCCGGGAACTGCAGCTTCTCCCAGTCCAGCCACGTAAAGCTGTCCGACATGCCGAGGTTCATGATGGGATACATCTGCTCAGGGAAACAGAGAGGCAAAGGGTCAGTCCGGTCCCATGCCACCGACGAGGCAAAAGACAACGTACCGGCTCCTGGGGGATCAACCGCTGCCCAATCTCCGTAAGGCGGTTCGGACCCAGCGCAGCGCCAGGTAGCGTCCACGCCTTGTCCCCGTCCGCAATCCAGGTCACCACGCCGTCGTCCTGCTTGTCCGTCGAGGGCACGTACTCGAGCCCGTACACCGCCGTCGTCGGCCGTCTGGCTTGCTCGGCCTCGTTCTCGACTTCGTCATCGGCGCTCTTGCCGTCGCCCTTTGCCTTGGTCTTGTCCGTGCTGGAGCTCTTGCCCTTGCCCGTTCCGCCGGCCCCGCCACCGTGGTGCTTCTGCTTCTGCTGACCCTTGCGATGACGACCACGACCGCGCCGTACCATCCTACCCATACCCAACCCCGCCTGCAGATCCGCCACCTCGTACGCATCCTGATTCGTCCGAATTATCGCACTCACAGCCTGCTGGTACGGCGAGCCCGTATAGTCGTTCAGCCGATCCCCGCGCTCGGGATGGTACACCGTCGTCAGATCGGGTCTCGTGAGGTTGTAGCCCGAGTCGTACGGCCCGAGCTGGAGGCTCATCGAGGCCCAGCCGTGCCCGCCGTCCTGGGCCGAGGCTTCAAAGATGTCGAGCTCGGGCGCGGAGCGGCCTTTCCATGTCCCGTCGGCATGGCGGGGGCCCGGGTGGTCGGTGCTGTTCGAGCAGGTGCATCGGCTCAGACGCTGGCCGGGCAGGTAGCTGCAGTGAACGCACAGGGGCTTCAGTCGTCGTGCCAACGTCTTCCGAAGGTAGGGATACTCACGACAGCGCCGGACCATACGAAGCCACCCAAACCCCCGTCATCTCGGCCGCCAGTGGGCCTCCCGTCCCGTTGGGTCCATACGTCTGATTAGCGAGGGTGCCCACGTCGCAGGTGTCGTACGAGTACGGCCAGGTGCCATGCGTCGACGCGCCGTAGCCCGCCCGGCCCAGGTTGCCCATCAGCCACGCGGCGGGCCACAGGCCCGAGATGTTCGGTGCGCCGGGCAACCTCACCGCCATCTGTGGAACGTCCTTGGATGAGCTCGTTGCTTGTTACAGTCTGATGTTATAGTCGACTTACCTCGATGCGCCCGCCTGTGAAGCACAGCGAGTTCCACGCCTGTGTGCATGACGAAACAATGTCAGCGATGTCTCATCCAAAGCCACGCAGCACGGCAGAGGTCACACGCACATTGATCATGCCACTCTTGAAGTTGCGGCCAAAGATGGGCTGCTCGGACATCTTGATACTGAGGTAGCCGTCGCGCGTGGTCACCGCGCTGGGGTGGTAGTACTCGTAATCACCCGTCCTGACAAGGTGCACTTCCGGTCAGCTCTGGATGCTGTAGAACGAGGCGGCTCGGCACTGCGTGCTCACCCCCAGTAGTACAGATCTTGAGCGAGCCTACCCATCAACAAGGATGAATCAGTCGACCTCGCCACCTGATCAGAAAGGACGCCATCCCCACTCACCAATACGGATCATCCCCCGGGAAGAACGTCCGCTGGTCCGTATTAAACTCGTCCGAAAAGACGAGCCGCAGCCGCGTGCCGTCCGTGCCCGTCTTGAAGCGCGCGCTAGCGGGGGTATCCTCGTCGATCAGGCCGTGCCGGAGCGGGGCCCAGCCCAGCGTCGCGTGTGGGCGCACTCGGGCCTGGTTGAGGCCTAGCCTCAGTGCCGCCGCCCTGCTGGATTCCCCACCGCTGCCATCGCCGCCACCACCACCGGCCGGTCGGAAGGCGGTGAGGATCGGCCAGCCCGCAAAGATGAAGACGAGCGAGGCGGCGAGGAGGACGAGGGTGGCCATGTTGAGGAAGCCGCGCAGGTCGGAGCAGAGCCGGAGGCCCGGCTTGTCGTCATCGTCGCGGTCGTCGTCTTGGGAGACGGTGGCACGGGTGGAAGCTAGGATGCCGCCTCGGGACCGGCCGCGACCGTTGCCGTTGCCGCTGTGTCGAGCGCAGGGGAGGAAGGGCATACACCCTCGCGAGGGAGGGGGCGTGGGCGGGCCGCCACTGCCACTGCCACTGCCACCGCCGCCGCCGCCGCCGCCAGCGCCACCAGCATACGTCCACCCACCATGCATCGCATCGTCCTCCTCGGGCCCATCGTACAAATCCGCACCGAGGGGAAAAACGGGCCCCATGAGCGCAAGGAAGGGCGTCGACTCCCTCCCCGTCGTGCCGCTCGCGCTGACGCTGAGCTTGCCCGGCTGGACGCCTGCATCGGGCACGACGCAGTTGAGGTACGACGCCGTCGAAGCCGATGCCGAGGTGGAGGAGGAGAAGAGGCTCTCCCTCCGTCCTGGGAGGGGCGGGGCCGGTCCCGCCTGCGGCGAAGGCTTAAGGCCGCCACCGCCACCGCCGCCCACGCCCACGCCCACGCCCCTGGGGGGCAGATTCGTCGCGCGCGCCCTGAGTCCGATGGGGTCCGACGCCGACTCGTCAAAGGTGATGACGGGCTTGCGGCGCTGGGGGGATACCATTCTCATCCGCATCAGCTCCATCGACGTCGTCGTCGTCGTCGTGGGAGCCCGGCTCGATCCTCCATCCGAGAGCCGCCCGTCTTGCATGAATGTTGAGGTGCCGTACGCGTCGCGAAGTATGGCGATCGAGTCGGTTGTCGTGCTTGTGCCGGGCCGTGCACTGAGATGGAGAGGGCTGTGCGACGCCGACGCCGACGCCAACACCGACGCCGATGCCGAGGTCGGGCCGTATGCCACCTTGTACGCAGCGCTGCCGAAGCTCGGATACCCTTCCACGGTCGTCGTGCTCAGGTCGGGAGCCGTTGCACATGCTATGTCGCCACCAGCCACCCCAGCTCGTCCCACGCCGATGCCGGGGGCGTGGTCTCCTTGCGAGCTCGGTGCAAAGGAGAGGTGGACCAAGTCGGCAAAGCTCATTATCGACGTTGGCCGGCTGAGCGCAAGCGTCGCTGCTTGTCCATTCCCTTGAGCCGTGGGCCCGTTGGACGAGGGTACGTTCAAGCTGGAACGGTCCAGGTTTGCGCTCGTCTCCTGTGAAGTGCCACCCTGGTCAAGATCGGTGTTCGGCTGGGAAGGACAGAATGAGGCTCACCTTGCCAGAAGCCAGGCTCGAGGCTCCGTGCTCGACAGTGGCTCCTTCCCCCTGAATCGTCGAGGCCTTGAGATATTCCTCCTCGCCATCTGGGGCTGCGCCATTGACGCGTGGAGTGCTTGCATCGTTCAGGACCCACGACTGGCGACGCGGCGATGGTGTACGACTTGTAGAGTGTCGCCAGGGCTGATCGAGCGTCGACGACGCTCGTGCGGCCGCGTCCGTGTCCTCCTTGGTGAGAATCGCAAGCTCGAGGCTAGGCGCTCTGTTCTGGTCTTGTTCGGAGCCCATCTTGACGCTCGAGGTGAAGGGACTCGGACACGCACCGGTCAATGGGGGGGGCGGTCGAGGAGGGCTTGCTGGGAGGGAAGGCTGGACTATTTGTAGGGCTGCGCTGGGAAAGGGAAGGAATGCAGACGTGAGCCATTCATGATGAACCATGCGTCCGCTTGCTTACGCAGATTCTGTGATGAGGCGGGCAGGCACGCAGCCGGGCGCTGGGTACGCATGCGCACTGCGCAGGCTGCCCGAGATGGGCGTCTCGAGCACCACCCATCCCGGGCGCGCGGCGCGTCGTATTTTCGGTGCGGTCGAAGTTCGGCTGATCAACGGCGGGGAGGGAAGGCAGGGGTCGTTGTGGACGAACCCGGGTGCGCCAAGACGATGGTCGCTTCGAGGGCTCTGGAGATGAATCGCCCTGGAAAGCCCGGCTTGCGGGACGAGGGTTGTGAGCCTCGCGCTGGCTGAGGAGGAGAGGGGAAGGGCTTGTGCACAAGTCGGAGAGGCGTGAGCGTCGGCATGGGGAGCTTGAGCAGGGTGAAGGTCATGAGTCTTGTGTGTCTGATTGCGGGATGCTTGGAGTCATGGGGACAGGGAGGGGCCAGATGGATGCGCGTCTAGTGCTCTCCCTCGCCAATCTCGTCGCGTGCGCTGAAGTACTTCCACTGGCCCTCGGGTGCTGGGTGCTCGAGGGGCTCGTGTCTGTGGGTTGGCGGACAGGGAGGGGGTCAGCCTGGGTGTGCAAGCACGCCTGCGAGAGACACTCACGCCTTCCACTCGAGCATGTGGGCGACGAGGCTGAGCTCGTCGTTGGCCTGGAGGACGACTTCCTCGATGAGGCCGAGGTCGAGCTTGTCCTCGACGGCCTTGATGGTGTCCTCGTCGATGGGCTGCCTGCCTGCGGCGAGGGCGGACTGGACGACGCTGAGGCGGTGCGAGGTGAGGGCCTCGGCGGCCTGGCGGTAGACGCTGCCGTCGGGCAGGGCCTGGAGCGCGGACAGGGTGCGGGTGTACGTGTGCTGGAGCGCGGTGAGCGGTGCTGGGTGGACGTCGAGGCCAAAGATGTCCGTCGTCTGCTTGGCCCGCGGCGCGACCGACGGCGTCGAGGGCCCTGCCGACGAGGACGCGGCTGCTCCTGCCGCGCGCACGGCGCTGGATGCCGACGTCCTGAGGATGCGACTGGCGGCGAGCATCTTGGCGGGGGCAGTGGTGGTGGTGGTGGTGGTCGTCGTCGTGCGCATCGACGCCTGCCTCGCGCTCAGCGCTGCCTACGCTCCTCCTTATGGACGGCAGTATGGCCATTCCTGCGATGCTCGCTGTTCTCTCTCTGCGCGCCAGCGACGAGGACGACGAGGCCAACGATGGCATTGGGGCCATGCTGCCCAGTGAGGCTGCCACGTCGGCGTCGATGCTGGCCATGGTGGCATGCGCGAGTGGGTGAGTCGCACCGAAGTCGGTGGAAGCGGCCCCCCATCCATGCATGCTGGTAGGGACCGTCGGCCGAGGGGGGGGTCCCATCTCGGCCGAGGCCGGGGAGGCTGTACCCAGGGGCCGGTATATAAGCTGGCCGACTGCGCAGTCGCCCCCTTTCTCCCTTCTCCCTCCCCACCACCACCATCTCCTCCTCCTCGGCGAGGGCATCGACAGCAGCAGCAACCATCCCGCCATGACGGCGTATCTGCCACCTTCCACAACAACCATCGCGCAGGCCGGGTCGAGCGACGGCATGGCCAAGGACCGCATCGACTGGTCGCTGCTCTTCGCCCACGCGTTCACCCACCCACCCAGCACGCTGCCCAGCGACGGCGTCCCCACCGCCAGCCCCGAGGGCTTCTCCGTCGGCTCACCAGCCTCGTCACGCGACTTTGAATCGCCCCTCCTCGACTGGGAGCTGCCCTTCAGCGCAGACAACGAGGCAGCCCTCTTCCCACCGGACCAGCCCACCGAAGTCACCGACTGGCTCGCCACCTTCAACCTGCTCAGCAGCGGCAACAGCAGCGACCCTGCCACAGCCGTCACCGACAACCAGCCCACCACCACGACCGCCACGGACGGCAACATTGCCTCCTTCCTCAAGACGGCAGCCCTGCTCACCGCTCAGCAGCACTCGGCCAACTCCATCTCACCCCCAACGCTCACTCTCAGCCAGCAGCAGGACCAAGTCATCGCCAGTGCGCTCGGCGCCAGCAGCAACAGCACCGACGTCACCGCATCCCAAGACAGCGCCGTCAAGGCCAGCTTGTTCGACGACGACTATGTCCCCATCCGAGGCCCAGCCACCCTGCCCGGCCCAACCTCGCTCGGAGCCTCACCCACCATGTTGGCAGCCACCTCGCCTCACACCGTGCCCGACTACGTCAGCCGCATGCAGTCGCCCTCCTGGTCAGCCCAAAACGCGCCGCCCATGTCGGACTCGATTGTCAGCTTCAGTCAGCAGAGCAAGGCCAGCACCGTCCAAGGCAGCCAGCAGTCGTCTCGCGGTGGATCACCCTCACCCTCGACGACGTCATCCTCGGCAATCAGCTCGCTGGCCACCGTCTTTGTTCGAGAGTACGCTCGAAGCCACGCCATCCACGACATCGACGTGCTCGTCCGTGGCTTGCGACTCGCCGGCATCGACATCGCCGACGACATCCTCCGCGACATTGTCGGCCCTTCTCCGCTCAGTCTCGGCAGCCCAGCATCGCAGCTCAACAGCCCCCAAGTTGCTCTGAATGCCGTCTCTCAGCCGCCCACAAGCTCGATGCCGGTCGCATTCAGTGCCAACGCCGACTTTGCCATGCTTCTGAGCGGCCTCGGCATGGCAGTCTCCAGCCAGGCGGACTCGGACACGTTCACCCAGTCGAGCTCGGTCAGCAGTCTGTCCAGCTTGCACAACGACGGCACCCTCTTCCCGCAAGCCTCGCAGTCGCAGTCGCAGTCGGCCATGTCCCAGTCCCAGTCCGAAGACGGTTGGAACAGCGATGCCAGCTGGACTCCGTTCACCGCGGGCACGGCACAGAAGACCAAGGTGGCACAAGCCTCCCCGACCACACGCACACGCTCGTCAGTGTCCACCCAGCGCACGACGGCCAAGGCAGACATCCTCGGATCGCCCGCTACGGCCAGCGCCAACACGTTTGCGCACCGGACGCCCTCCGCCGACGGCATCATGACCACGGTCTGGCTGCCCACTGGCAAGCGGGCCTTCTCCTGCAACGTGTGCCACAAGCTCTTTGACCGCGCCTTCAACCTCCGCACCCACGCCGACACGCACAAGTCGCTCGAGGAGCGCGAGAAGGGCAAGCGCTTCATCTGCCCTTACAAGCAGGGCGAGGCCGACGAGTGTGGCAAGCCCTTTGCTCGCAAGCACGACTGCATTCGCCACTGGAAGACGGTCCATGGCAAGGCTGTCGCCGGCTCCAACTCGGCTGCGGCGATTAACAAGCTCAAGGTGCCCCAGCCTGTCATCAAGGAAGGCGGCCTCCACGAGCAGCACGAGCCTTCATCCTCTTCCTCTGCCGATGAGGATGAGCTCGTCGATGATGGTCTCGACCATCTCACCGACGACGGGCACGTCCTTGACGAGACCTCGGTCTCGACCGGTGCGTCCAGCTTTGGCTGACGACCGGGTGGCGCCAGCCCACTTTTTCTTTGAGTGAGCATCATTGAGTGAGAGAGTGCCTCGTCCCATGACCAGGCTTGGATCTGACCTTCTCCTTCTTCACTCTCCTCCCTGCTCAGACAACCCACCACTCACACCCTTTGCCCGCCGCATCATCGACCGGCGGTCCTCGCAGAGGATTAGAGCACGGACGTCGGCTTTTCCCAGCCGTCTCCTCCTCTTCTTCCCTCTCGGACCCCCACCCGTGAACCATTGCGCGCGTGATACAACCTGGACGACGACGACACCCGCCTTTCCAAGAGCGGGGGCCGTTGTCTCCTTCCTGCTTCCCGTCGACGTGCGTCGAGGCCCTCGGCCTCCGCATGGGCGACGTTAGCATGGCGGTGAACGAGCGACATCGACAGTGCACAACGCACGCGTCCTTGTCCTCGACGACGTGTTGTCCCCGACTCGTCCCACGACAACAAGCTCGGCGATCCTCGACACCCATCATTCGGACCGATCAGGAGCGGCAGACAGTTCTTGTACGAACTGTCAGAGGGTTCTTTGTCTCGACCTTCCCCTTTGCGGGAGTCGATTGACTGAAGACGACCTCGCGCCATTGGTTCCCTCGGCTTCCGACTTTGATACTTTGTGTGTTCCCGGATCGACCCCGTCCACCCCCACCCCACCTTCCTCCCGTACCAACCAGCCTCAAACGTGACTCAAGCTCTCGGTTCGTTCGGCTCTTCCTCAACCTCGCGCCCCTCTCTTTCTTCAAGATGCTGTCCAAGCAGCGTTCAGGGTCTCTGTCGACCTCGTAGCGGTTGTGGATGTACCCATCCTCAGCATGTCTCGGTCGACGGCCTCGGTTTTCCCAGCTTCCTCTCTTGCCTCGTCTAAGATATCCTCACATCGTGTCTCGTCCTCGACCGCGGCTCGACTCTCTCTCTCTCTCTTCAAGCGCTGCCTTTTTCTCGACTCGACTCTGCGTGCCGTGATTCTCCTCGACGTGGCCCCTCATGCGTATCCCAAGCTCCATGCTCTATCTGTCCACCTGACAATACGAATCGTACCCATGCTCTTGACTCGTCTTCGCGTGCGCTGACTGGACTGTATCGAACAGCGAAAGGCGGGTAGGAATCGCGTTTGAGGGCGGGACGCTTACGAGACGTTACCAAGGCCGCCGTGAAGGGCCAGGACCGGCGAGGACCTAGCTTAGACTAGGCGGCCGTAAGCTGCTGGATGAGGAAGGCCGCGCCCATGTGCTGCACCGTGCTCGAGTCGCCATACTTGCGATGCGCCGTGAGCCCGCCCGTCCCCGTCGCATCGCAGATAGGGTCGCCCCCTCCCTCGCCCACGCCCGCCCAGCAAATATCCATCACGCGCCCCTGCGCCACGAAGCGATCAAAGAGGGGCGGGTAATCGAGCACCGTCTCGCCCGACGCGCCCGCATTGGGCGCGTCCTCGCCCCTGTGCCCGAGCTCGTCGACGTTGCTTTGTGCGCGGTGCGGCGCGCGGAGCGGGTTGCCTGCGAAGACGAGGGCCCTGATGGCGTCTGTCACGTTGGTCCCCTGCACAGGGGGTGGGAGGCGGAGCGACGACGTCGCTGCCATCGTGTGCAGGAGGGCGCCCTGTGAGTAGCCCAGGAGGGCAAACTTGGTCGTGGGGCAGGCGTGCAGCGTGGAGGAGAGGAAGGCGAGCACCCAGCGCACGCCTGCGGCCGTGTCGAGGATGGAGGCGGTGGCGGGGTAGACGACGTCGATCTCGGCGCCGGACATACCTGAGAGCGCGGCGAGCGTCTGCGCGATCATGCCTCCAAAGGCCATGCTGGGGCCTTGGGCCTCCTTGATGCCGCGCGCCGAGACGAGGTAGAAGTCCTTGCACGCCGTCGTCGCTTCCGTCGTCGTCGTCGTCGTCGTCGTCGGCGGCGGCGGCGGCGGCGGCGCGCTGGCTGGGTCAACCGGGGCGGCCGTCGTTGAAGACGCGGCGAGGAGGAGGAGGAGGAGGAAGAGGTTGAGGAGCACGCTGAGGGCGAGCATCCTTGCTGCTTTGGAAAGGGATGGAAGGAGGGTGAGCAGGCCGTGGCAGAGAGGAAGGGGGAGACCATGTCAGCTTGGCCTTATATCCCCTCGCGCTCGCTCGTCCCCTCTGTACGAGAACGAGTACGAACACGACCAGGATGGGGAGAGCCGTCAGCCCAACGCCGCCCTATCTATCGCATCCTTGTGCCGCCTCGTGCGCGCATTCTGCCAAAGGCACAGCCGCTCGTCGTGCCCTTGTCCCTGCGCGCCTCGTCTCTGAGCCGCCAATGAGATGGTCGGCGGTGCGCAGGGAAGGGACAGAGAGGGAGTGAGATGGTGGTGGTGGTGGCAACGAGCGACGGGCGGGCGGGCGCCTGCGAGAGTGAGTTGTTGAGTTGGGCAGCTGATTCCCACGCCCTTCGTACACCACCTCAACGACAACTACAAGGACGCCAACGCCGACGCCGACGACGACGTCGATGTCGATGATGAGGAGGCCAGGCCTGGCCACGCCATGGTGCGCAGCAGGGCGGCAGAGCGCGTCGGTACGTCGTGCACGAGCACAATGAGCGCATGGAGACTCGCTCACTGACTGGAATTTCCTTCCCAGTAAACGCAGCGAACAAGGTGAGCCTTCCTCCCCGCCGTGCCTGGTAGCCAGCCGCTCTCATCGTGCTCATCGTCCATGCTGTGCGTTGCCCCCAGTTGTCCAGCGAGGACCTCTTCCAAATCGCCTTGGCAGAGCTCAAGGCAGAAGGTCTGGAGCATGCCCTCGTCGAGCGCGGCGTGCGCTTCACCACCAAGAAGGGTCGCTCATTGTACGTACTCTACACTCGGTGCTGCCCTGAATTTCCCCTTGCTGACTACCTGGCCATCTCTCCCATGCAGCGTGCTGGACAGGTCCATCCTTACGTCCGAGGTCGATGGCGTCGTCAAGAAGCAAGTCCTCGACTTGCTCCAGAGCAACATGAAGGAGATGTGCGTCTCAGACACCTTTACAAATAGGTACTCCTTGCTCACCTTCAACTTGATCCCTACGCCAGGTACGGCCGCTCCCACTTCATCAACTGGAATGACGACGAGAAGATCAGCGACCTCACCCACGCCGACGCCCGGATCCTCCTCGCGTGGACAGACGACAACGCGTCCATCCCAGCATCAACACAGCAATCAAGCCAGCGCCAAAGGCCAAGCCAAAGCGAGCCGACGGCGCTGGCAGGATACCTCCTCTTCCGCTTCGACACGGAGGAGACGGACCCGGACGATCCCTGCGTCCGACGAGGCCAGGACACGCTCGAGGTATCCTACCTGTACGTCTTCCCCAGGTCCCACTTCTCCTCAGCAGTGGCGATGTGCTCTCGGTCTGACACGCCCCTCCCCCCCCGGCAACAGCTACGAGCTCCAAATCGCCCCTCACGCCCAAGGCGCAGGACTCGGCCACGTCCTCACGAGCATCCTGGAGCGCATGAGTCGGGGGGCCCACATGCGCAAGGTCATGTTGACCTGCTTTGCCTTCAACAAGCCCGCCCGGGCCTTCTACGAGGCGGAGGGGTACGTCTCTCCTCGTCCTGAGCCTTTGACACGGCCGCCAGAGATCGCTTCCTGACTCTCTCCTCTTCTGCACAGATACGAGCTTGACATGGTCTCTGCGAGATCGAGCTGGGAGCTAGACAGGAGAGAGTGCGACTCGCCCGTGCCAGACTATCGCATCATGTCCAAAGACCTACTGCATTCCTAGTGTTCTTTATCATGCACTGCACAATTGGACATTGATATCAGGGCCGAGCCAGGTCATCGTCCCTCCCGCGCCGCCTTCACATCCGCCCTGAGCTCCTCAGAGATGTACAAATCCTCCTCGAGCGCCTCGAGAGGGGTGTCCTTCCCGCCCATCGAAAACGCCGCAATCTGCTCATCCGCAAATCCGTGCTGCCGACGGAGGTAGATCTCATCGACGACCCACTGCGCGGTGAACGTCTTGCCGTCCTCCTCGAGGACGCGCACGCCTGCCTCGGCGACGATTTCGGGGGAGCGCCAGCCTTTTTGCGCTTCGTCGGCGTTGCCGCTGCCCGCTGCGACGATCCTGTCCCCAACGGTGGAGAAAGCAAGGAAGGAAGGAGGTGAGCCAACACGCCCCGAACGCAGGCAGGTAGGGTTGCCACCGATACGCACTTCATCGCGCTCGTCCCGATCAGCGTGTACGGCCAGAGCGCATTGACCCCGACCCGGCCCTGCAGCTCGGCCGCGAGCGCCAACGTGTGCAGACTCATGCCAAACTTGGCAATCGTGTACGCGGACGCCGTCTGGGCAAACTGGTCCGGGTACGCGTCGCGCCCTCCTCCCCCTCCTCCTCCTCCTCCTCCTCCTCCTCCTCCTGTTGCTGTTGCTCTTGCTGCGTTGGGCTTGTCTTTGGAGGCGAGGAGGGAGGGTGTGCGGAGCATGCCGTAGTTGAGGGGTGGGGAGAGGGTGAGGATGTGCGGGTTGCGCGATTGGCGGGCCGAGTCGAGGAGGTGAGGCAGGGCGAAGCGCGAGACGAGCCAGGTCCCGCGCGAGTTGATCGAGTTCTGGAGGTGGGGTGTCGGATTGAGTACATTCTATGTCCTTGGGTCCTCGATGGGCGTGCTCACCATGAGATCGTACTGCGTCCAAGGACGGTGGCAAACGAAGCGATCAGCAAAGGACGCCAGCACTCCGGGCTGGTTGGGATGGACTCACGCTCTTGACAGTGGCCTCAATGGTGGGCTTCATGGAGATTGCTGACGCCTAACGAACGCAAAGCGTGATCAGCGCCGAGTTCACGTCGCCGTCTTCTTCGACGAGCTCACATTGTTGATGACAATGTCCAGTCCTCCAAGCTCCTTCACCGTCTTGGCAATGGCGCCCTCAACAGCATCAGCATCACGGACGTCCATCTGGATCGCGAGCCCCCTGGCGCCGCTCCCGTTCTGTTCGCCAATGGTCGAGATCTCCTTGGCGGCCGAGTGGATGGTCCCCGGTAGCTTGGGATGGGGTTCGGCCGTCTTGGCTGCGACGGCTACGCTGGCTCCGCGTCGTGCGAGGGCGAGGCCGAGCTCGAGGCCGATGCCTCTGCTCGCGCCGGTACTGTGAGTCGATTGAGGAGATGGTGAGTGAGCAGTGCGTGCGTGCGAGCTGAGGTCAGAGCGTACGTACATGAATGCGACCTTTCCTGAGGAGGAGCACAGTACATTGTGTTGAGTAGCTCATATCAGCGACGACTTGTAGCATGGCTTACTCACCTTTGAGAGACATTTCAGAAGAGGAACTGGGAGGTCAAGGAGAGGAAGGAGGGGTCAGCAATGGGCCTCCAGCTTAGATATCGACGTCGAGGGCCGCTCTACGCCTGCCGCACGCGCTGGCCGCTGGCCGTACTCACAGAGAAGCGCCGAGCTCGTCCTCGGGCAGGGGCGACTTCAAGGTGACCTCGGGCTGGAAGCTGTTGCCCGTGGTGGTGATGGTGGTGGTCGTCTTGACCGCCTCGGCGTGGCCCGAGCTGACGTCGAGGAGGGAGTCGCTCCGGCTATGAAACGACTGCCGGGCCGACGTCAGCAACACCAACACCAACACCGCGTGTCATCTCGTGACCGCGTTTGGGAGCGACGCGTCGAGCTCGTCGAGATCAACACGGCTGGCTGCGACGCCTTCCACCACCACGACCGTCAGCCAGCCTCGTCGCGCAAGGATACAACAGCCCCGAGCGATGCGCATCGACGTCCGTCTCCCACTGCCAGGCAGCAGCCAGCGCGCCGCCGCCGCAGCCGCGTCCATCGCCTCCCCGCCCATCGCCAAGCTCGCAGCGACGGGCGAGCTCGTCCTCATCGAGCTCCAGGGCGCCCTCGAGTTTGACGGCCTCGACGACGCCGGCGCGTCGCAGCTCATCGGCACGCTCACCTTTGATGGGCCCAAGCAGGTGTGTCTCCATCTCCTCGTGCCCTTGCGCTCGAAACCAGGCTGGACTGACCTGTGCCTTGCTCCTGGTCTGGTCGGGACAGGACCGACCCGTCCTCCTCATCTCACACCACCGTCTCTACGGCAAGTTTGTAGACCTGCACCAACCCCTCGCCGTCCTCCAAAAGCACCAGCGAGCACCGCCCAAGGACATCGACTCCTCTCCCGGCGCGAAGCGGCGCTGGCTCGAGCAGCCGTGGACCAGCGATGTCGAGGATGATGGCGGCAGTGAGTCGGGAAGGAAGCGGGCGAGAAGGGAGGGAGAGGCAGGGCCGAGCTCGTCGTCGCCGGTCAGTTCGCCATGTAGACCCTCAGCAGGGCGAGCCAAGGGCAAAGACGCGCCCGACGTCAAAGCTGGTGCAGGAGGCCAAGGCGACGATTTGGACAATGAGGATGACGAAGAGGACGAAGACTCGTTCAGCGACACGGACAACGACGACGGCAAGGAGACAGACAACGACGCGTCTCAAGACGATGCAACGACCAGAACGCGGCCAGCACGCTCACAGCGCGCACGCGCACGGCGCCCACGAGTCTGGTACGACGTCGTATGTCTCATCAAGCGCAAGATTCTTTTCGCACAGCGGCCCGAGCCCGTAGTCAAGCTGGCGCCCGAGTCGGGCGTGGATGCTTCCGCGGTGTCGTCGCTGGGCAGGCCTCCTAGCAAGACTCTCGTGGCCTGATCATTGTCACACGCATATCTGTCCTTTCATCGCAGAGGTATCGATGTGAGGCCTGACGAAAGGGTGCCATGACAGAAGCGAATCAAGGAAAGTACACATCAAGGCTTGCCCTTCCCCTTGCCCTTCCCAGCTTTGGACGCCTTGCCACCCTTCCCTGCCGCCCCACGCGAAGCGCCTCCCCCACTACCAACCTTGCCAGCGCTTTTGGCCGGCCCCGACCCAGACCGCCGCTCCCCCAAATCCCGCTGGAACGCACCCGTCCCCTTGCCCTTGATCGCAGCCGACACGCTGCTCACCGCCTTCTTCTTCTTCTTTTTCTCCTGCCTCTTGCTGACCTTGCCCTTGAGCTTGGCCTCCTTCTTGAGCAGGCGCAGGTCCTTGACGCGCGTGTCGGGGTCGCTGAGGTCCGTGGGTCGGATCGCCTTCTTCGCTGAGCGGACGGCGGCGTCTGTCGACTTCTGCAGGAGGGGTAGGGGGCACCATGGCATTGTCAGCCTTCGTTCTTGACCACAGCCTCGGCATCATAAAGGAGACTCACCTGCAGACCCTCAGCTTCCATCTCCTCTCGCGCCAACCGCGCCCGCTTCTGACGACGCGTCATATTCTCGAAGCGCTCCTTCTGTGACCCTCTCAAAAGGTGGTAAGCTTCACCGCCGTGCTGAGCAATTGGACGCGATACGCACCTTCCGTTTCTCCTTGGCCTTGAGCGCATCCATCTTGGCGAGATGTTCCGCCTTCGAGAGCGCTAGTGGGATGCAATGTGTCAGTACCGATGGCCTAAGATGTGCACAACGCTCACAAGACAACATACTCTTCGAAGCCTCCTTCTCCTTCTCGCTCGTGAACCACGTCCGCTTGGGCCGACTCATAATCTCCTCCTCAAACTTGATCCGGTTCTCGCCCTTGCGCGCCTCCATCTCGGCAATCGCCAGCGCCCTCTCCTCCTTCTCCTCCCGGAGCGCCTCTTCAATCTCGGGCTTGAGCCGCTCGAGCTCGGACGCGACGGAGGCGACGGCGTCGGCGGGGAGGACGCGCTGCTTCATGTTGGACGCGGGCGAGTGCTTGAGCGCCGTCTTGAGCAAGCGTCGGTCCGCCTCGCCCACGAGGGTGACCGCCCTTCCACTCCGCCCCGCACGCGCCGTCCGACCGACGCGATGGACGTACATCTCCCAGCTCGCAGGCATGTCAAAGTTGATGACCGTCTCCACGCCGCGAATGTCCAACCCGCGACTGGCCAGGTCGGTAGCGATCAAGAAGTCCTTGTCGCCTTTGCGGAACTGCTCGAGGCTCGCCATGCGCTGCTCTTGGCTCAGGTCGCCGTGCAGCTCGGCGGCGGCTAGGCCGAGCAGGCCAAAGACGATGGTGAGCTGGTGCGCGAGTTTCTTGGAGCGGACGAAGATGATCGTGCGGGTGGTGAAGGTGCGTAGGCAGAGGGTGAGGAGCAGTGCCGGACGGACCGCTTCGGCGTTCAGCGTCTTGGAAGGCCCAGCTGGGGCGGCACCTGCGTGGCCTTGGCCGTCGGGAGCCTGCTGCTCATCAGCAATGTTGAGAGAGCCGCGAACGCGGACAAATTCTTGAACGAGGTTGTTCGCCGTCGCCTTCTGGAAGTCGACAAACAGACGCACAGGTCGACGAAGACTGAGCCTGACAAGCTCGTCGACATCGTCCGTCATCGTGGCCGAGAAGAGCATCGTCTGGCGACCCTTGGGACAGCTCTTGACAATCTCGTTGAGCTCAGCCTCGAACCCTTCCTCCAGCATCCGGTCGGCCTCGTCCATGATGAGGATCTCGACATCGTCCAAGCTGAACGAGCTCGTGTTCCGGACGTGGTCGATCAGACGACCGGGCGTGGCGATGACAATCTCCGGCCGAAGCTTGAGCTGGACCTCCTGCGCCTTGACAGAGAGACCACCGACACAGAGACAGAAGCGGATGTCGGTGTACTGTGCCAGGGCGCGTCCGACGTTGTGACACTGGATCGCCAGCTCGCGGGTAGGGGTGAGCACGACGACGCGCGTCTTGGCATTGGCTTGACCACCCGCCTTGGCTCGATGAACGAGACGCTCAAGCGTGGGGATGAGGAATGCGGCCGTCTTGCCGGAGCCGGTGACTGCGCCTGCGACGAGGTCCATGCCGGCCAGCGCGATTGGTAGCGTGCGGGCTTGAATGGGAGTGGGCTTGGAGAACTGAAGTGTGGAGAGGGCGCGCAGGATGGGCCTGCTGAGGTTGAGTGCTGTGAAGGAGGAAAAGAGTTGCTCGGCGTCGTCCGCATTGCCAGCTTTGCCTTTGCCCTTTGCGGTGCCCTTGCCCTTGACCTGGACTTCGTCTGGACTGGCAAAGTAGGCGTCCTTGCGCGCCTTGACGGCCGCGTCCTCTTCGTCTGACTCGGACGCTTCTGAGTCTGACTCTTCATCAGCTGATGCTGCGTCCGCAGACTGCCCTTGTGCGTCGCCGTCATCAGATTGGCCCTCGTCCGCGCCGTCGAGATCATCGTCGGAGCCAGCTCGGAGCTCGTCCAGTGCGCGTTTACGCGCTCCTGCTCCAAACTCGAACTCGTCATCCTCGTCCTCGTCTGCTGAGAGTTCCAGCGCAGCATCGTGCGCGGCGCCGAGTGCTTGCGCGTCTTCGATGTCCGAGTCCTCGTGCTCAGCTTCTAGGTCGTCGTCGTCAGAGTCGTCGCGCTTGGGTCTTATGGACAGCGGTCCGAGCTTGGCGCGTCGCCGTTCGATGATGCCGTCGAGCACATGAGCGCCCGGCTTGGAGGATGTTGAGGGCCCCCATGAGTTGATATCAAGGGCGTTGAGCGAGGTGGCCGCTGGACTGCCGTCCTCGCCGGCGAGGGTGTCGAACTGGAAGCCGTCGTTGAGCTGGAGATCGCCCGACGCTGCGGCGGCCGCGCGTGAGGAGCCCTGGCCGGTGCCGATGATCTTCTCCCTGACCTTCTTCGCCTTCTTGCCCTTCTTTCCGTTGGCGTCCTGGCCTCCGTTCTGGCCGTGCTGCGCTGGCTCCTGTTGGGCTGGCGACTCGGCCTCGCTGGCGCCCTGCTCGTCGTCCGAGTCGAGGGTCATGATGAAGTCGTCGACCACGGGCAGCTTGCTCATGCTGGGCCACCTGTCGCTGCGTGCGATGATGCTGCTGCTGCTGCTGCTGCGCCGTTCCGTGGCTACCAGGATGATGTTGAAGGGCCGCTCCTCGTCCTGGGTGCTGGTGGACGTCGTCAAGGTCACAGCGAGCGGTGCTCATCCCAAATTTTTGGGAAGGCGAGGGGGAGGACCCGAGGAGGGAGCCGATACCTGACCAGGTCGGCTTGCGGGCCGGTTGATCCGATGCAATAAGACGCGAGCCGGCGGTTGAATCTGGGCCCCGTATGCGAGGCCTCGACGACGCGCCCACCCCTGAGGAGGAGCGCGGGCCCGGGTGACGGGCGGCGGGTCGTCGTCGTCCTGCTGCTTATCCTCGATGCGGACGACGACCGCAACGACGACGACGACGACGGCGAGCTCAACGTCGGCAGCACCGCCAGCCTGACGTCGGCCAGCGTGGGCATTCGCAAGGCAGACACGGTCGCACACGCGGCGTGACCGGCACTCGTCGCGCACCGATACGAGGAGATCAGCATGACACCGCCAACCGCACCACCGCCCAACAGCGCAACGGGCTCAGCAGCAGCAGCAGCAGCGGGCAGGGCGCAGGGGTCGGCGCCGCAGTCGCCCACGCGCTCCCAGCCTGCGCGTGCTGGCCATGGCGGCGGCGGCGGCCAGGACGACGCCGGCGCCGGTCAAGGCGCCCGCGGCGAGCCGTCGACGTACTCGCTCAGCACAACACCGACCCAGTCGCAGGTGCTCAACTTCCAGTCACCTCGCTCCACCTCGGCAGGCGCACCAGCGTCGTACTCGCACTACCAGCAGCAGATGGCCGGTCAGCCCCTCGCACGCGCCTCCAACACGGCAGCGTCCCAACGCTCCGTATCATACGCACCCTCGGACATGTCGGGCCTCTCCCTCTCCGAGTACAACAGCTCCGGCGACGAGGACTACGACCAACAAGACCTCGGCAGCGGCGAGCTTCGGCCCAGCAGCAGGATCAGCAAGGGACGAGGCGCCGGCGGGCCAAGCGCTCAGGGCATGTCCGCAAGCGCACACGTGGGCTCTGCCACCAGCTCGGCAACGCAACGCGAACGCCGCGCCGGTCACCCTCCCTCTGCCTTTGACAGGCATCTTGGAGCGGCTGCTGGAAGTGCCGCAGCAGGCCTTGGGACCTCGGTCGGCTCATACGGCGTCTCTCACCAGCAGCAGCCCTCGGGACAATCATCGCAGGGTGCGCCAGCCAGCACGCGGGCAGGTAGCACCTCTCGCGCTGCGGGACGCAGTCGGCCTCTGTCAGAGCGCCGTCTCTCGTCCTCGGGTCGTGAGCGCGAGCGCGTCGATCGCAACACTTCCAAGTCGCGTCGCCAGAGCTTGGCTCGAGACTCCGGCCGCAACGGCGGCGAGTCCGGCCTGGACGATGATGACGATGACATCGGACGCTTCGGACCCTTTGACGACGAAGATGACGAGGTCGAACGTCTTGATCGTGGCGAGGAGCTCGTCCGCCGTCGTATGAAACAACGTCAGCGCGAAAAGGCTCTCAAGAAGAAGAAGGAGAAAGAGGCAGCCTCGATCCGCCAAGCCGAGACGGAAGGACTGCCCATACTGGGTGCCTCGACCACTCTCAGCGCCAGACCGCCTTCCAAGACCTCAGTACACGATGAAGATGCCGAGCTTCACCGAGATGAAGAGCGCGACACGCTCACGGGCCTCGTCACCGAGCAACAGGCGGCCTCACAGGTACCCACTCAACAGCCACCACCGGGCCAGCAGCGCGTCTCCGTCTTCAGTGACGACGACTACCTCAGCCAATCTGGCCATGCCGCAGAGGACGAGATGCGTTCACCAAGACTCGCCGGCTCCGTTGCTGGGCTCGGTGGTGTCGGTGGCGCGATGATCGACGAAGCTGACGACCTCAAACCACTCGAGGAGGGCGAAAACAGTCCGTCACCAGAAGACCTGTCAGAAGCCGGCGATGTCGAGTACACCTTGAAGGATCGCCAAGATGCCATCAACATCGAGCATCCTTTCGGCTTGCCCATCTGGAAGCCGGCCCTATACAAGAAGAGTCGCTCGGTCACCCGCAACGCCGAGACGGCACTGCACTCGCTGCCTTCGGCTGCGGCTGAGCGACATCTCCTCCCCGGCAACGTGCTGTGGACGGTCTTCTTCGGCTTCTGGCTCAGTCTGCTGTGCTTCGTGCTCGCCTTGGTTCTTCACTTCGTTCCCAACGGAGGAAGCAAGTACGCTCGAGTCATCCGAGAACTGGGCCACTATCTCCTGTGGCCATTCGGCAAGTACGTCGAGGTGGAGATTCATCCCTTCGGTGGCGACCGCAACAGCGCTCGGCCCTTCTCTGGCGTCGGCGACGGCGACGATGCTCGCCTGCCCGATGCTGACGCGTTTGAAGAGGAGTACTTTGCACACTACGCCCAGCTTCAGAACGCCAAGTTGGGCAAGCAAGCCAGTCGCAATGACAGCCGAGACGACGAGTCCGAATATCGCACCACGCCCTTCACTCCGGTGGCGGCACGTTGGCCGCACGATCACGCCCATCGCATTGCATTCAACTCGCGCGGCACAAATGCAGAGCGCTCGGACAGTCAGAGTACCTACCGCGGCCCGGGCGTTGGTCACGACCTTGACACCTACCAAGAGGACAACAATGAAGACGACATCAGCCACAATACTCTTCGTCGCTCCGATGCAGCGCGCTTTGCGGCGAATCAAGCAACGCATGAGGAGCAGCAGGCGGAGAGTAGCTCATCTGGCGGATCGGGCCGCGATGGTCATACGGCCACCTTGCCGGCAGGCATGAGTCCATACGGCTCGCGTCGGATGCCAAGCGAGACGACATCGTTGAGATTCAGCGACGCCGTCGGCAAGAACAAATCATATGGCGCGACTGACGGGCTCGGAACAAGCGAAGAGGACCCTTTCCTCTCTCAACCGGCACTTCGGAATGGAGCAACGGCTACGCCCCGGCCTGATGAGATCTCGGGGCTGTACGGCTATGAGCTCGATGAAGACGGTCAAGATGTCGGCCGCTCCAAGCGCCTTCTCGGCATCTTCGTCTACGGCGTCGTGTTTTGGCTGATTCTCGCCCCGCTCATGGGCATTGTATGCCTGCTGTGTTGGGGCATGGTCATCTCTGTGCCCATGGGCAAGCTCAGCTGGGTTTTGCTCAAGAACCTCGCCAAGCGACCCCTCGCGCTCCATTTCCGGTCTGCTCCCAAGCCTCCCAGTGCCAGTGCGGCGAACGCGCAGGACGAAGAAGACGACGAGCAGGTCACCGATACATCGGCTCGTCGCCGCAAGGCGTCAGACTCCAAAGCAGCCGAAGTGGCTGGGAAGATATGGCGTCCCTTGCGCCCCGGTCAGCTCGCTCCACGGTCAAAAAGCTTCCAGGGCAAGGGCAGCTCGGTCCGCCACCGCAAGGGCAAGATCCTGCTCTGCACGTACCGTGCTGTTGGCCTACAGTACTACAAGTACACGGTGGGAGGCGTCAACATCATCTTCATCAACCTCTTACCCGTCATCGGCTTCACCATCCTGGACTTCTTCGTCCTACACAAGTATGCGGAGCATCATGGGATCCACACCGGACCACTAGCGTTGATCACCAGCCAGACGTTCATCTTCCTGCTCTCACTGGGCAGCGTGATTCCGCTCTCGTACTTCATCGGCATGGCGGTGGCGAGTATCAGCGCACAAAGTTCCATCGGGATGGGAGCCGTCATCAACGCGACCTTTGGTTCGATCATCGAGATCATCTTGTACGCGCTCGCGCTCACCCAGCACAAGGCACGCCTGGTCGAGGGTTCCATTGTCGGCTCGATCCTGGCCGGTGTGCTCCTCATGCCCGGTCTGTCGATGGTGTCCGGTGCCACCCGTCGCAAGGAGCAACGCTTCAATGCGCGGTCGGCCGGCGTGACCAGCACCATGCTGATCATGGCCATCATTGGTATCCTGACCCCGACCTTGTTTTACCAGATCTACGGCACAGTGAGTGATCTCGTCTTGGCCATGCTTGGACACCAACACTCATCAGCGTTGCTTTCGACCGACAGTTCCAGCTCACATGCGAAGGGTGCCCACCTGGATCGATGCCCGGCGAGTCTTGGACGTGCAAGAGATGCTACTACCAGCACGTTCCGCCTTCGACCGACCCATTCTTCCAAACCAACCTGAAGGGCCTGATGTACACCTGCACGGTCATCCTCGTCCTTTCCTACGGCATCGGACTCTGGTTCTCGCTCCGGACGCACGCATCTCAGATTTGGCAGAATCCCCAACCGATACACACCTCGCAGCCTCAGCAGCACCTTCACGGCTTGGGCGTTCAGGGTTCTGGCGGTCACGACTCCCTCAACACGGCAGCCCACATGTCGACTTTGCCCTCGGCTCAGCGCGCCTCGATCTACAAGCGTCTGCTGCCGGTGGCCGCTCTGCACCATGTGCTGCCAACCACACGGTCAAACACGCAAGTGTCAAATCAGACGCAAGGTCACGAACACAACCAAGGCAGTCTCAGCAGCCGCTCTCACGGCCACGGTACCGATCGACATGGTTCAGGCGCTGCAGAGCCGGCTTTGCCACCCCTCAGCTTGCCGGACAGCATCTCGCAGGAAGAGTACGCCCGCGCGGTCGCCATCACGGCCAGCGCCTTCCATTCAGCCATGCAAGAGCACTCGCGCGTCGCCTCAGGTCAGCACTCGAGCGCGGCCAACCAAGCAGTGCCTCGTCACGTGGCTGCCGAGCGCCATCTGTCGAAGCACGAGGCCGAGGCCGAGGACGGAGGCCATGGAGGTCACGACGCGCCGTCATGGAGCCGAGGCACATCGGTCAGCGTTCTGCTTGGCTGCACCGTGCTGTACGCCATCATCGCCGAGATTCTCGTCGACGTCGTAGATGTCGTCCTCAAGGGGTCCGGTATCGACGAGAAGTTCCTCGGCATCACGCTCTTCGCCCTCGTGCCCAACACGACCGAGTTCATGAACGCCATGAGCTTTGCCATCAATGGCAACATTGCGCTCTCGATGGAGATCGGCTCCGCCTACGCGCTTCAAGTGTGCCTTATTCAGATCCCCGCCATGGTCGCCTTCTCGGCGTACTACAACCGCGACAAGCTCGGCGAGGTGGTCGATTCCATCTTCACACTCATCTTTCCGCGTTGGGACGTCATCGCCATCATCTTCTCAATCTTCCTTCTCACCTACACCTACATCGAGGCTCGGTCCAACTACTACCGCGGCAGGTATGTCCGGCTCAAGGAAGTGCCACACTTGGAACATGTATTGACGCGTCTTGACTCCACGTCCACAGCATCTGCATCCTGTCATACCTCGTCCTGGTCGCCGGCTTCTTCTTTGCGCCGTCAACGGGCGACACGGAGATCCCGCCCGGGGATGGCTTACCCAGCACCGTCTCGTTGGCCTTCAAGACCTTGCACGGGGCCTTTGGCGCGCAACCCGTCGCTGGGATTTCCGAAGGTGGCGCCACATCCATCGGAGGCGTCGTCGCCGCTGCGGTGTTGCCGACCATCCGTGGCGTGGACTGGGTCCAGGCCGTCATCGGCAGTCTGTGGACTCGGTAGAATCCCGCGGACCACAGCATCGAATGTGTCCTACACCACGACTGGACGCCGGTCCCAAGCACGAGCCGGCGACATTTGCACAGCACGGCACTGAATCGGACGCAAGGCACACGACCAAGCATACCCGACCCGACGCCGCCCTGGTCCGGTGGGACCGACCCTTCATGCTCAACGGCGCAAGTTAGGAACAGCCGGCTGGCGGCAATCAGCGATGCAAGGGTCGCACATTTCCGGGCTTCTCAGGATCTCACAAGTCTCGACCTCATTACAGCTCTGTTCTCGATTACATCTCTTCCGACGCCCGGCACGAACGAACGATTACGACCTCAGCCATGCTCCCCGAAAGGAGTCGCCGACCTCTCGTGCGACGCCTGGGCCATGAACGTGGACACAGGCACCCGGACCTGCGCCGCGACGTTGCCACGAGCTCAAGTGTTACTTTCCCTTACAGCGGTCTCTCTTCTCATCTCTCTCAGTCGCAACAGTCAACGCGTCGACGCCAAAACGTTCCACGGCCAGCGGGACATCTTGCGGGTGGCGACACCTTTCGACCGGGCACCCCTCAGCCCAAATGAATGTCGGCTCATGAACCTCATCTCCAGCGCTCAAGGGCTGCAAGATCGTCACGACATGCGCCCGACCTTCAGCCTACGAGACGTTGCGCGGTCAGCGGCCTTGGCCGAGGAGTTCTTCAAACCTCCTGACCATGCCGAGGACGCGCCTGAAGCACGGGCGCATGGCACAATCGTTGCGCCCGTGACAGCGAAGCAGGGGCCACCGATACGCCGCAGCAGTATCATCGCTCATCAAGCTGTTCGCCAAGCCGCCCAGGGTCACCAGCCCACCCGGGCGTCCTACTTCATCGCCTGCGCCATTTCAGGAGGTAGCCAGCGAAGCGATGACAAGATGTATCGTACTCGTACGCTGCCGGCGTATACCTTGCCGACCGGGACAGCATGTGCCCCTATGGGGACCGGCCGTCGACTGGTATAAAAAGGTGCGCGTTGAGGCCGCTGAACCATCTCCTCTCCCTCACCACCCTTTCCAGGGTTGCTCTCCCACTCCCTAGCTGTGACCACCCCTTTGCCTTTGCCCCCTTCCGCGTTACTGCTACGCGTTCCCCCGCCCTCAACCGCCAAGACCTGCCAACGTCAGTCAAGGCCCAGCCCATCATCGATGCGAGTCACTCAGCTGCCCCTCCTCGCCATCCTGCTGGCATCAAGCGCGACCATGGCCGTGGCGCGACCGATCGAAGGCGTCTTTCGGCCTACGCTCTCGAAGGTGAGTAGATGGGTCGGTGATTGACGCGTGGAGCGATCAGCGTGCTCATTGGATCTCTCTCTCTCTCTCTCTCTTTTTCTCTCTCTCACACACCACAATAGCAGGCGGATGAGGCTGGACTGGCCCAAGGAGCTATTCAGCATCAGACTCGACAGAATGGACCGCCACACGCGCCGCCGCCCACCACGCCGCACGCTGCGCCACCCACTGCGTCGCACGCGCCGCCGCCCGCGGTGCCACACGGTCCGCCGCCCACCACGCCACATGGTCCGCCGCCCGCGATGCCACACGGCCCTCCGCCCGCCACGCCGCATGGTCCGCCGCCCGCGGTGCCACACGGTCCACCGCCCGCGACACCACACGGCCCGCCGCCCGCCGCGCCGCCAGGGCTGCCGTCCGGAACGACGGTCTTGAACGTCATGCCGGTGCCCATGCCCTTTGTCGAGATCGGACCGACCGTGAAGGGCAAGGAGTACGGCTGGACGTGGAACGGCTTCAACGCCGGCTGGTACGCTACTCCCTGGGGCTGAGGCTCTTCTGATTTTCTGAATCGTCTATGGAGGGGCAAGGAACAGGGGCATCCACGGTGCGGTGGCGGTCACGGACGTCTCACAACGGAACGCGTGCACGCATCGTCAAAACTCGGGAATGCTCTCCTACCCCAGGCTCTGGTTATCTCTCCCTTCTCTGTTCGGGCCGGCGTCTACTTGTTGTAACTCCATGTTCGCTTCTGTTCTATCTGAATCCTGATCCGTTCTCGCCGTCTTGACCTCATTCCTGCGTCACGCGACTGAACAGCCTACGTGAGCGTTGCCCACTTGAGCACCATGGCGATGGCAGGGAGAGATTGTGACGCGCTCGTTCGAAATGTACAGGGTACGACGGTGGTGTGGCCGTACGGGGCTGGCCGATCTTCAGTAGAAGCTGGTATGACCTCGACTTGTCGTTTCTAAGCCGCACGAGGGATAGCCGAGGCTGTGCTTGCACACGAAGGACGGACCGTGGTTCCTCAACCCGTCTTCTTGTCGGAGCCGGGTGCTTTTCGCGGTTCAGCGCCGAGCCTGTCTGGCGCGCTGACTTCGGAGAGCCGGGCGACGACGAAAAGAACGAGGGGTCCGACGAAGGCGCCCATAACCAGGACGGCTAGCAGCAAGCCTGGCGAGAGGAACTGTTTGACGCGACGCGTTGATGGGATCATGTGGAAGGCAGAATAGGCAGTCAGCAATGCTTTGCCATGACCTTCAAAACTTGAATATGGACCCACCTGATAGTTGTGCAACAAGCCCGCCTTGGGGTAGGAGACTGGGATGGGCTCGACCTTGGCGCGACGCTGATAGGAGGCACCTCCATCGTCCTGTCCTTGCGATGCGGCGGCTGACGCGGCGACGAATGCCAGCGCAGCGAGGCTGAGAGGCGCCAGCCGCACCACCGCTGCTTGTGATGTTGTCATGACCGAGCAATGTTCGAACAGCCTTGACCGCGCTTGCCGTGGTCGACGTCGTCCGCATCGACCTCGACGGCGAGCTCGAGGAGGTGGCCGCCAGCGACAGGGAGTGGAGGTCCGTCCACATGGTACCGTTGAGCTCACGTGAGCCCGGCGCGTTGGAAGAACGCGCGCGCCTGGCCACTCCGGGGAGAACAACACCGCCAATGGGACGTGCTTCCTCACCACGACCACGGCGCACCGTCGAGCTGTCAAGCAGGTCGTCAGTCAGCAAGGCAGACGCGCAAGCAGCCAGGGAGATGCCAGTCAGCCTGCGCACGTCGTTGGGCTCGGCGCCCGTGCCAGCGTACGAGGATCTGATCCGGGTGAGTAGGGGAGGTGCGTTGAGGTGCCGCTGGAGCTGACAGGCAGGGCTTTGTACCCTCCAGATCGCCTTGCCTGGTCGACTGGGGCGCATCTATGCGTTCTCCTTCCTCGCCACGCATCTAGCACTGTCCATCGTGCTCACGGTGCCGCTCTCCCGTGGCGGATGGCCGTGGCTGTTCCTCCGGCCGTTCTGGCCACAACTGCTCGCATGCTCGGCAGCGGCGTTCCTCGTCGGCCTGCTCCCGCTCCTCATCGCGGATCGACGGGCGACGTCTTGCTTGACGGTGTCTGAGCCCAAGAGCACGGGTGCAAGATCGACGGCGCACGCTGCGAGTCCGGCATGGGTCACGCTGCTGCTGTTGCGCGTCAACTACGCCCTCGTGTTCAGCGTCGTCTGCGCCACCGCCTTGGCTTGGACCAACGAGGCCACCTCACCGACCTACCGAGACAGCTGGGCGCCGTACCTTCCAGCCTACTATGGACGTAGCGCAGACGCTTCCTCGATGAACGCCGGTGCGAGACGCAAGGCCACAGGGGCGGCTCACGTACAATCCCGGCCCAATGAGCGATACATCTTCTTGGTCATCTCCACCGTCATCACTTCGATGCTGGTCCCATACCTGTTCTCGCGCACGTCCGTTCAAGGCGCATCTCGACAGCCTGGCGACCAAGCGGCGTTGCTGTTCCACCCTCTCGACTTGCACGCACCCTTAGCCTCACGGCTCCAGCGCAGCGTCCTGCCACGGCTCTTCTCAACAGAAGGCGCTCTTGAGCCGGGGAGGGAACCCGCTCAACTCTTCCGCAAGCACACCGTCACGGCACTGCTTTTGCCGGTGACCGTCTACTTGCCCGTATACGCGGTCATACGTCGTCCGCTGTATCGCTCAATCCTGCTGCTCTTGCTCCGTCTCACGGCGGGCGAGACGCGCTCCAACGCCCAATCTCTGAGCGGTGCGGCGCGGACTTCAACACTTGCGGCTTCAGCAACCTCGCATTTGCGCTACTACCTCATCCCGTCAACGCGAGCTGGCTTCTTTGCCTTCGTGTTCAATGCAGAGCTGTGGGTGCGGCCTGCGCTCCTCAGTGCGGCCATCTTTGCCATTGCTGAGCTCAGCCTGGGCATCGCACGCGTCTATGCAAGCCAGCCTTTGCTGGTCAGCGGCTACGCGAACCCGCAGCCTGTCGCAGGTCAAGCATCGCCCGGGGTGGACCAGTACACGGCACCGACACGTTGCCTCGTCGAGGGCGTCGTCAAGGCCAGCTCCACCTTCGTCAATGCTCCAGCAGAGTCGGACAAGAACACGTACGTACTTCATCTCGCCACTGCCGAGCTTGCCATCTTGGCAAGCGCTCAAGACGCCGCACGACGAAGAGCGCTCTTCAACGACTTTGGCAGCGCGGGTGCGTCGAGCCGACTCAGTCTGGGCATGGATACCGTAGGAGGGTATGGTCCTATGTTGCAGCCCGACAGGCAGAGCGCCTGGGAGCAGGTCGCCCGTGCGGGTGTCAAGATACTGCGGACAGAGACGGCCGCGATCAGACATCGTCTGACGCCGCCACAACCTTCGCCTGCCGCTCAAGCCAAGCCGGTCGCATCGGATGTTGACAGGCCAAAGATCGGTCGGGACGCATTCGTACCGTTCAGCCCGCCTTCGATCGAAAAGGACGGAAAGACTGCTCCGTCGCTCTACAAGAGTCCGACAGCCTCAAAGTCGGTCTGGGACAAGCTGGCCGAGGAAGTGGCATCCTCGGGCAGTGCTCAGGCACCTCAAGCTACGCCAGCTTCATCAACGGCGGTCGCAGGTCAAGGAGTGGCTTCGACAGCTCTGATCAAGCCTGCCGCCTCGGCGGCTAAGGCCACCACGTTGGTGTCCAAGGTGCTTCTAGTCATCAGTAGCATTGCGACAATCCTTCTGCCACCTACACCCGCTCCCTCTGCACCTACTAGGACATCTGGCGCTGTTCAAAGGCGCTTTCCATTGACGGAGGCACCAATGACTCCCCTGGACGCTGCGCAAGCACTTCTCGCAGCTGTCAAGCAGAACATACAGATTGCTCTCCAAGCTCTCGACCAGGCCATCCCAAAACCCAAACGAGATGCCGTTCTGAGCTCCATACAAGGGTCCGTACCGGCAGCCTTGTCTCCCGAACAAGGTACGGCCAGAGCACTGGACCTGCTCCTGCCCGTCTCGGCATCGACTCTTTCTCGCGTGCTCCCAGCGCTCACGGTCGAGCGCGAGGCTAGCACGGCGGCCGCAACGCTTGCGAGGGTGCTGCCGCCCCATCCCGCTCTGGCGATATGGACGGCCCAAGCCCTAGCAGATCTGGCGGCTGCCAGTCTGTCCGAGGACGAGTATGGCTGCGTGCAAAGGGCGAGTCGAGCCTCAGCGCGAGCTTCTCGGGCCCTTGCCCAGAGCGCTGGCCCCGTCGCCAAGGATGCAGACCTGGGAGCCGGCGTGGCCGACTTGATCAGCGCGATGCTAGATCTTCGCGAGGCCGTCTTGGCCGCCATCAAGCACGAAACCTCCGCTCAACCGGTGGACGGTGGCCCTCCTTCATGGGAGGCGAGCGTTCAGGACATCATCCTGATCCCGCTCCGCCGTGCCATTGGCGAGCTGTGGGCTGCATTTGGCCGCTTTGGGCCCGACGTTGGCTTTGGCGACAACCAAGACGGTTTTGCTCGCTGGCAAGATCGCATTGAGGCCGTGCTTGTAACTGCATAGGCGGAGCACGTCGCTCACGCTGCCGCATCCGACATCTGCGACGCGTGGACTGGCCCCAGTGCTTGTTCAGTGCTCCCGGTGGATGGAGGGCACGAGCTCGAGAGAGGCGAATCGATGAAGTCCGGCGGCCCATCAATCCCTTCTCGCCTCACGGCCGTGGCTCAAGACGACGTCATTCGCGTCGTCGCACGATGCTCGGCTTGATTCGCTTCGAACCCGTGCCTATCCGCACTTGCCGCGAGCTCATTTGAGAAGCTCTTATCGACCGTCCCATGCCACGTAGGCACAGCCCGGAACGACCCAGGAACGTACGGGCGGACACCAGTCATCATCCCATCCGCAAAAGTACATCGCCCGGCGTTGTATCCAAGCACGATCCACACGGCTCGACGCACTCCGCCCCGAAGATTGGACATAGGAACAGCCTAAAACCGCCGACTCCTTCAAAAGAACTTGTCGCTCAGCACCGCATCTCGACGGCCCGGCGACGCGTTGGCAGCATCGAGGACGAAACCCGACGGTTGGATGCATGTCCCGCAGTTGCAGCTGGGCGCTGGCATACACGTAATGTGGTATACCTTGGGCCATCGACCAGGTCAGAGCCTCATACCGTGTCAACTCTTCGCGGCATACAAGCACCATCAAAACCCGGACTCTTTTCATTCTCGACGTTTGTCGCACGGGAGTGGTGGAACGGCCGCTGGCGGTGCATGAGGCAGGCTCTGAGATACGGCCGCGACGGTGCACCGAATCGAGCCCGCGCTCAGCTGCGACGTGGCTCGCCTCATCTTACGCCTTCCTCATCCAGGCAAAGACGAAGAGGGATGACTGTCCTCGCACCTACTCGCACAAGCACGAGCGGACAATGGCCCTTATGAAAAGGACTCTGGCGCGTGACTCAGCCTCCGCGCCGGTGAGCGGGAGTCGTAGAGTACTTGGATGAGGGCCAATTGCCAAGGAGAAGCAGATGGTTTGCGGTGAGTATTCGTTGATATAAGAGCTCTGCTCTTTGGAAACGGCGCCTTCTAACGATCGCCCCCATACCCCTGCTCCCCCAACAGTCTCTCCTCCCACCATCGAAGAACAGACCGACATGAAAGCGCTCCTTTCCACCCTTCTGTTCGTGATCAGCGTTGCGGCCGCTCCGGCGTCGGTGAGTGCCTGGCTCGCGGACTGTCATGATCAGGCGGTCTTCCTAGCATGGACTGATACTGCATCTTTCTGATCCCAGCTCGATATCGCACGCCGCGGTAGCTTGTCGACCCAGATGGACGGCGCCCGCTTCGCTCGTTCGGCTTCGAACAGCGAGGGCGATGCCGTGATGCCACGGTTCAACGTCAACCCTGCCACGGGCGAACCGGCTGCTGTCACAGGCAGGGACCAAGTCGACGGCAAGGGAAGCATCAGCGCGACGAAGCGTGTGATCTCTTTCCCTCCGTCTTTGGCCCCCCCTATTCCAAAGTACGCACACCCGGTCGCGGCTGTGAAGGGGCAAAACAACTTCGGCTGGGGGAACCATGGCTATGGCAGCCAGTGGGGCTGAACCCAGCCTGTGGGCAAGCACGAGTAGGAGGATCATCGACGGTGCCGTTCCACTGTTGATGGTGCTTTCGGGCGTGATCCAGGCTCGACCCCTTCGCACCCTTTGACTCATGTCACTCGCCATCACTTCAACCTTCAACCCCCCGTCCCCTCTCTCAACGCTACTGCTCACCGTGTCAAGCGGTGGTGCGCGTCCTTGATGACCTCTCCCTGCAATGCGATTCCCGTGCGGCATAAGGCTGCCCTTCCGTTTCGTCAGTAGGGGCTCCTCCGACATCCGTTCCCAGCAGTGCCTGTGCTGTTCCAACTCTGACCACCGCCACCACGACCGCCACCACGACGACCACGACCACGACCACGACGCACAACCCGTCATCTTGACGACCATGTTGCGCCCGTGCCGGCGTACGAGGATCTGATCCGGGTGAGTAGGGGAGGTGCGTTGAGGTGCCGCTGGAGCTGACAGGCAGGGCTTTGTACCCTCCAGATCGCCTTGCCTGGTCGACTGGGGCGCATCTATGCGTTCTCCTTCCTCGCCACGCATCTAGCACTGTCCATCGTGCTCACGGTGCCGCTCTCCCCTGGCGGATGGCCGTGGCTGTTCCTCCGGCCGTTCTGGCCACAACTGCTCGCATGCTCGGCAGCGGCGTTCCTCGTCGGCCTGCTCCCGCTCCTCATCGCGGATCGACGGGCGACGTCTTGCTTGACGGTGTCTGAGCCCAAGAGCACGGGTGCAAGATCGACGGCGCACGCTGCGAGTCCGGCATGGGTCACGCTGCTGCTGTTGCGCGTCAACTACGCCCTCGTGTTCAGCGTCGTCTGCGCCACCGCCTTGGCTTGGACCAACGAGGCCACCTCACCGACCTACCGAGACAGCTGGGCGCCGTACCTTCCAGCCTGCCCCAAGCACACCATCACGGCACCGCTTTTGCCGGTGACCGTCTACTGGCCCGTGTACGCGGTCATCCGTCGTCCGCTGTATCGCGCAATCCTGCTGCTCTTGCTCCGCCTCACGGCGGGCGAGACGCGCTCCAACGCCCAAACTGCGGCGTCGACTTCAACACTTGCGGCCTCAGCAACCTCGCATTTGCGCTACTACCTCATCCCGTCAACGCGAGCTGGCTTCTTTGCCTTCGTGTTCAACGCAAGGACCGAAAGACCTCTCCCTCCGTCGCTCTACAAGAGTCACCCAGCTTCAAAGTCGGTCTGGGACAAGCTGGCCGAGGAGGTGGCATCTTCGGGCAGCGCTCAGGCACCTCAAGCTTCCCCAGCTTCATCAACGGCGGTCGCAGGCTCAGAGCACCGGCCCCGTCGCCAAGGATGCAGACCTGGGAGCCGGCGTGGCCGACTTGATCAGCGCGATGCTAGATCTTCGCGAGGCCGTCTTGGCCGCCATCAAGCACGAAACCTCCGCTCAACCGGTGGACGGTGGCCCTCCTTCATGGGAGGCGAGCGTTCAGGACATCATCCTGATCCCGCTCCGCCGTGCCATTGGCGAGCTGTGGGCTGCATTTGGCCGCTTTGGGCCCGACGTTGGCTTTGGCGACAACCAAGACGGTTTTGCTCGCTGGCAAGATCGCATTGAGGCCGTGCTTGTAACTGCATAGGCGGAGCACGTCGCTCACGCTGCCGCATCCGACATCTGCGACGCGTGGACTGGCCCCAGTGCTTGTTCAGTGCTCCCGGTGGATGGAGGGCACGAGCTCGAGAGAGGCGAATCGATGAAGTCCGGCGGCCCATCAATCCCTTCTCGCCTCACGGCCGTGGCTCAAGACGACGTCATTCGCGTCGTCGCACGATGCTCGGCTGGATTTGCCATCGAGAGGGCTCATCTGAGCAGCGCTATTTGCCCGGCCCGTGCCACGTAGGCGCAGCCCGAAACGACCCAGGCGGCGGACATCAGTCATCATCCCATCCTCAAGAGTATGTACATCGCCCGGCGATGTACCCAGCGCGATCCAAACGGCTCGACGCGCTCCGCCCCGAAGATTGGACATAGGAACAGCCTAAAACCGCCGACTCCTTCAAAAGAACTTGTCGCTCAGCACCGCATCTCGACGGCCCGGCGACGCGTTGGCAGCATCGAGGACGAAACCCGACGGTTGGATGCATGTCCCGCAGTTGCAGCTGGGCGCTGGCATACACGTAATGTGGTATACCTTGGGCCATCGACCAGGTCAGAGCCTCATACCGTGTCAACTCTTCGCGGCATACAAGCACCATCAAAACCCGGACTCTTTTCATTCTCGACGTTTGTCGCACGGGAGTGGTGGAACGGCCGCTGGCGGTGCATGAGGCAGGCTCTGAGATACGGCCGCGACGGTGCACCGAATCGAGCCCGCGCTCAGCTGCGACGTGGCTCGCCTCATCTTACGCCTTCCTCATCCAGGCAAAGACGAAGAGGGATGACTGTCCTCGCACCTACTCGCACAAGCACGAGCGGACAATGGCCCTTATGAAAAGGACTCTGGCGCGTGACTCAGCCTCCGCGCCGGTGAGCGGGAGTCGTAGAGTACTTGGATGAGGGCCAATTGCCAAGGAGAAGCAGATGGTTTGCGGTGAGTATTCGTTGATATAAGAGCTCTGCTCTTTGGAAACGGCGCCTTCTAACGATCGCCCCCATACCCCTGCTCCCCCAACAGTCTCTCCTCCCACCATCGAAGAACAGACCGACATGAAAGCGCTCCTTTCCACCCTTCTGTTCGTGATCAGCGTTGCGGCCGCTCCGGCGTCGGTGAGTGCCTGGCTCGCGGACTGTCATGATCAGGCGGTCTTCCTAGCATGGACTGATACTGCATCTTTCTGATCCCAGCTCGATATCGCACGCCGCGGTAGCTTGTCGACCCAGATGGACGGCGCCCGCTTCGCTCGTTCGGCTTCGAACAGCGAGGGCGATGCCGTGATGCCACGGTTCAACGTCAACCCTGCCACGGGCGAACCGGCTGCTGTCACAGGCAGGGACCAAGTCGACGGCAAGGGAAGCATCAGCGCGACGAAGCGTGTGATCTCTTTCCCTCCGTCTTTGGGCCCCCCTCGCCCTGTGTCGAAGGGTCATCCCACGGGCAACAATGGCATAAACTACAATGACAAACCGATGAAACCAGTCAACGGCTTCGGCTGGGGGAACCATGGCTATGGCAGCCAGTGGGGCTGAACCCAGCCTGTGGGCAAGCACGAGTAGGAGGATCATCGACGGTGCCGTTCCACTGTTGATGGTGCTTTCGGGCGTGATCCAGGCTCGACCCCTTCGCACCCTTTGACTCATGTCACTCGCCATCACTTCAACCTTCAACCCCCCGTCCCCTCTCTCAACGCTACTGCTCACCGTGTCAAGCGGTGGTGCGCGTCCTTGATGACCTCTCCCTGCAATGCGATTCCCGTGCGGCATAAGGCTGCCCTTCCGTTTCGTCAGTAGGGGCTCCTCCGACATCCGTTCCCAGCAGTGCCTGTGCTGTTCCAACTCTGACCACCGCCACCACGACCGCCACCACGACGACCACGACCACGACCACGACGCACAACCCGTCATCTTGACGACCATGTTGCGCCCGTGCCGTGCGCACGATGTAGGCCCAGCAAGACATCAGGGCCAGGAAGCAGAACGACTGTACTCGTAGCATCGGACGCGGACCTAGCCACAGCCCTCATCACCTTTCCGAGGTCTGGCGCGCCGGCGAGCGCAGCGCCGTCGAACCCACTCTGCAAGCACGGCGAGGACTCACGAGTGACGAAGCGACCATGTTCTGGCGGCGCAGACCGACCCTCACCCGCGTCAAACGTTGCCCGGTGGACGGAGAACGTTGAGGGGCGGGATGTCACCGCCGGGACGATGTGGCCGCGGACAAGTAGAAGGCTAGTGAAAGGACGGCGATGTCAAAGACGTTTCCAAAGACGGCAACATTCAATCAAGCTCAAGGCCAGGACACAGAGCTGTGCTCGTACTCGAAGTCGTACGTTGTGAGCACAAGTATGCCGGGCGGACGACTATGACGGGGCGTCTCTGTATGGGCCATGGACCAGGGGATGATCCCTTCTCCCTTCTGGGGGCGTAATGTTGCAGTGAGTTGGGACAAGACCCCTTTCTTTCAGACAAAATTCCCTCAACGTTCACTCGTCTCCCTTGCTCAGCACGCCAACACTCACGAGCGCCTTGGCATTCGTTGTAGACCTGTGGTGGCAAGCGACGCAAAGCGCGGCCGTACTCGCCATCATCGCCGAGGAGACTTCGTCGCCACACCGAGTCAGGCTACGCTGGACGCTGGCTCGCCTTTCCGAGCTCGCTCTTCCCAGACCTGCCGCGCGAACATCGTCCGGACATCTCGGCCTATCGAGGGCTTCGCTCGAGATATCCGTTCCTGAAGAGGGCGCTTGGGGCCAGCTCCGCGCCCCCAATCGACGGTTTGCGATGCAAGGTATAAAGGCAAGATGGGTGGCAAAGTATGGACACAGGTCGATCTCGGTGTCATCAAACACAAGCCCACCATCACGAGTTGTCACATCTCCCGTATTCAACGTGATGATGTCCATCCTTGGCTTCTTCGTTTCGCTCGCCGCGCTTCTAGTGGTCGTCTACAGCATGCCCATCGACTCGACTAACGTTTTTGGGGTGAGTACAGACGTATTGTCTCCCCGTCTGGGACGATGAGTAATGACCCCTTGAACGCTTTTCATCCAACATGTACAGGACCTGGCTGTCCCAGCTCCTCTGCCGCATCAGCAGCATCGCGCTTCTCACCTCGTGCGTCCTTCACCGCACACGTCAACCCCTGGTAAGTCGTGCTTATGCGTACGTTGTCCTGCGATGCTTCTCAAGTACTTTCAACTTGCAAACTTGCAGACTTTGACCCGCAAGATAAACTCATCATCACTCATTCCCAAAAGCACGCGAGTCCAACACCAACAATGGTCTCGTCTCGGAACATCGTCTGGCCGCCTGCCTCCTCCTTCGCTTGGACGCCGAATGGGAAGGGCAAGCCATGGGACTCTGCCACCAAAGGACCGATTCAGCATCAAGACGGTCCAGCTTCAGGCAAGGGCGGGGCGAAGAAACGGGGAGAGATGGAGGACACGGCGATGGAACGTACATCTCGTCAGGACGTGCACAAACTCGACGACGCGTACCATGATCCTGCAGTCTCCTTTGGGGACAAACGCGGGCCCAAGGTGCAAGCTCGATCGCCGTCAACTTCCGGCTTGAGCACCGTCATTGGGGCAGCTTCCACCGAGCCAGAACCTGGCGAGAGGTTCAACGTGTGGCCCTCCGACGAGCGGTACCATACGTCTACGTATCAAGCGACAGCCAAAGGATTTCAAGAGTTCGGATGGTCATTCCATGGCAATCCTGATTCTGGCCGTGGAGGAGGTGGGGGATGCGACAACGGCGCCGGAGGAACTGTCTGGTCTTGCCATTCCACCGGGCCGGAGGCACAAGCCGTCGATGCCTCAGGACTAGGAGCTTGACCAGTCGGACACCAATGAAGAACGAGGGGGCCCTTGTCAGAGCGACGACAGAGCTGGTGAAACGGCAACGGACATCGCGATCCGCCCCATCGCTGATGCGAACCCAGCGTTCATGTCAGTCCAAGCGCACGTTCCGGCAAGCTCAGCATCATGTGCTGTTGAATGTCTGCCTTGAGTTGTACTTGCTGGCAGAACGCAAGGAGCGCGGCCAGGCGAGGAAGGGCCAGAGAAGACGTGTCGGTCACAAGGACGGAAAGAGGGTCGGTCAGGCACGACTTGGCCACCTTGTGACACTCGACCACGACCACGACCACCAATCACCACCTCACGGCCACGCTCCTCGGTCCGGACGACGCGTCCGGCGCCTCGAGCTGTACATCGATGTCCAGCACCGGTCCTCTTCTCCCCGGTCCTCCTCTCAAGAGCTCGCGACTACTCGGATAGTGGCAAGATCCCTCGTAACCGGCTGTTTCGGGGCCTCCGACTACCCCTTCTTGAACACGGCCAGCCAGCCATTTCAGCTTCTCAGCTTCACGTCCGGGCGCAAAGCGGTCGGTGGGCTCACTCCACCTCATATTGCCGGGCGACATTGTACAGAGCCGGAGTCATCTGAACGCAAGCGTCTCTAGAGCTCTGTGATGAGGGCGGTGTCTGGCTATGCACCGCCGGCCGCAACGCCCAAGCGATATCGCGTGCACTGGGCAGGGGTCGGGCAAGGACAGGGCATTCCGATGACGCAGATTGGACTTTGAAGGCGTCCACGAAGAAGCGCCCGAGTCAGGACTTGATTTGGAGGATGCGGTGAGTACAAGTGCGACGCATATAAGGACGCTCTTTCTTCCAGGGAGGCCTACTGCATGCTAATGATTGGCTCTGCGGTTCCTTCAACTCCCAGTCCCATCCACCACCCTCACCCTGTTCTACCTCGCTCAGGGCTACAACAAGTGTCCATTGAAGATGAAGGTAGTCCTGGCCACGCTTCTGCTCGTGGTCAGCATCGCGGCCGCGCCGACGTCGGTGAGTTTGCGGTGGTTTTGGGATCGTTTTCTGGCTATAGGCTCACAGTTTGCGATCTTTGCCTTGTCGCAGCTCGGCGTGGCCGTGGCACCTCGAAGCGACACAGCTGAAGCGTCGACATCGGAGCGATTCATCGTCTTTGGCGGCTTTGCAGAACCTAGTCCGAGTCCAGGTCAGGATCCTGATCGTCCCCAGAAACCGGGCAAGGCCGACATTGAGGTGGGAGACGCCTACGTTGCTCGGTCCGTCAAGCCCGTCGATGGAGCCGGGGATCGCGAGACGGTCCTTCCTAGACCTGTTCGACATGGCACGGTGTACCAGGGTGTCGACAAGCTTAGCTGGGACATCGACGGCTATGGGCTTACATGGAAGCGGATTGACAAGAGTGAAGACAATTACAGTTACGAACATGACGACGATGCAGCATCGGTGAAGGGCACGCCGGTGAAGGGCCCCTCCCACCACAAGCAGAATCCCGGCAAACATGGTACGGGCGCCAAGGCGGCCGTCCATCCCGGATCGAAGGGCAAGGAGGGGGCGAAGCCAGGGACCAAGTCGCACGGTCACAAGAAGGGTTCGAAGGGCAAGAAGGGCGCCAAGCCGGCGCCCAAGGTATACCACGACCCGGACCCAAACCCGCCCGGAATGGGCTTTGCTCCATACAGCTACGCCAGTCCGTGGAAGCGGTCCTTCCCCGGCCACGACGGCCGCGAGCGGGGCGGTGGCGGACGCAGCGATGATGTCGCCTCCACCACCATCCAGCCCTCCGACGAGAACTGGGCGCTCGAAGAGGTACCCGCCCAACCAGCCAACCGCTTGAACAACTTTGGCTGGGGCACGCACTGCTACTCGTACGCGGCTGCCTGGCGCAAGCGATTCGAGCGCGTGCGCGGGCGCGTGCGTGGCGCGGACCGGTACGAATGACGATGCCCGGATGACGAAGGGAACGTTCTTTGCCTTCGACGTGGACGGCCAACCGGTCCGCCGCGCCACGAGCACGCAGAAACGATCCAAAAACGTTCACAAGACGTTGAAACAACGTTCACTACATGTTCACGGCACGTTGAGAGACCAGATAAGCAAGATGGCAAGCCTTCCCGACCCCCTCGTCACGCAGACGGTAGACGGACGCTGAGGGGTTACCGCCCGCCGGCCCCGAGGGGGGGGGGGCGAACAATTACGCTTCGACTTCTTCACCCACCTTGACTTTGACGACCTTCCAATTCGAGCACACGTCGTTTGATTCGACAGAACACGGGGGAGGGAGACCGAACAGAGAGTTGGGATGGGGGTGCGCGTGCGAGCATCGAGCGCGGCTGGGGAGGAAGCAAGCAGAGACGCAAGAGCCGGGGGTAAAGCAAGGTAAGGGAGTCTTGTGTAGGTACGTACGAACCCGATCGAGCGAGGGGAAGAAAGCGTAGCAAGAAGCAGATCGAAAGCGAGGCGAAGCGAGCCGCGGCGGTGAGACGAGCAAGAGCGAGAGCGAGAGCGGGAGGGAGAGGGAGGGATGGGATGGGATGGGATGGACGTCTACGCGTACGCGTACGTACTCAGACTTTGAGTGGGTAGGGAGCGAAGCGAATGGGTACGCGTACGAGGACGAAGACGGGCACGGGTCCGGCGTGGGCGAGTAGGAGAGCGGGAGGCGCGGGAGCGGGTGCAGGGGGGGGGGGGGGGATATATCTCTCCCACGAAGCCCACGAACCCCTGGGGCGGCGTAGGGACGCCTTGGGGGGGCCCCCTCGAATGGACGCCCTGCGCGCCTCGTCTCGTCTCGTCTCGACGCCCGACGCCCGAACGGTCATCAAGAAACGCAAGAAAGCGGATACCGACTCGACTCGACTCAGGCCCGGGCGCCGCCGCCGCCGCCGCCGCTCCCACCCCCGAACGCGCCCAGGATGCGCTCGCCCAGGCCTGGCGTCTTGGTCGTGGTAGACGGCGAGGGCGCGGGCGCGGCTCCGTCTGCGTCTTCCTCGGATGCCGTGGGCTGTGGAGAAGCGATGGAGAAGGGAAGGAGGAGAGACGAAGCAGGGGAAAGGGACGGAGAAGCGGAGGGAGAAGGGGCAGAGGAGGGGGAAGGAAAAGGAAGAAGAGAGAGTAGAAGAGAAGGGAGAAGAACCGTCAGTTCGATGGGGCAACACCACGAAGAGGAAGAAGGGAAGAAGGAAGGGGGGCCCCGCCAAGGGGGAGGAAAGGAAAGGCAAGGGAAGGAAAGAAGGGAAGGTCAGCAGCCAAGCCCCAAGGACGCGTCCCTCGCTCCCGCCCCTTTGCCCTAGCCTCACCCCACCCCCCAGCGACCAGCCCCCAGCCCTCGGCCCTCGGCCCTTGGCCCCCGGACCCCGACAGCCCCTCGCCAATCGTCCTCTGAACGCGATGATCCCGAGCGCGCGCGCGGGGGGGAGGAGGAGGAGGAGGAGGAGGAGGAGGAGGAGGAGGAGGAGGAGGGGGCGGGGGAGGAGACCAAGAACGGAGGACGGACGACGACGCGACGAGAGGGCGAGCCACCGAGCCACCGAGCGAGCGAGCGAGAGGCCCGAGGACGATACCGATTCACACGACTAGATATGGCGAGAGCGAGCGATGGGAAGCGGCGGCGGGGGAAGAAGGGATCGAGGCAGAGTCCTCAAAGGGGTTTCAGGGGAGGAAAGGGGAGGAGTGGGGTGGGAGGGGAAGGTATCCAACGTCCGCGCGCGCGTCAAGGGGATATCGTTCTGTTCTTCGATGATTCGATGGGGGGGGGGGGGGAACCGAGGCCGGGGCGGGGCGAGGCGAGGCGAGGCGACTTGTTTGAATAAGGTCGGGTGTGGGAGGCGGCCAGCAGGCCAGAGGGGAGGCAGAGAGGCAGGGGGAAAGCCGAGGGACGAGTCTTGGTGGCTGCCACTCCCCATTCCATCCTCCACACCCTGTACGTGGGCGGATCCGAGAAGCAGAAGGATCGAGGCAATCTAACTGACCTGGTTCTGGCTCGGCTCGCCCGCGTTGCCCTCGTCCGCCTTCTTGGTGGCGTCGTCGCCGCCACCGGCGCCAGCAGCGCCCGCACCGGCACCAGACGAGGACGCGCCGCCCTTCTTCTCGACGGCGTATCCGGACGAGCCAATCTCGATGCCGGAGCCCTTGGCGGCGCCCGTGTAGGCGGGGACGTTGTCGTCGTCCTTGGTGCCGGATGCGGTGGCGTTGGCAGTGGTGGCCTGCTGCTGGTGGAGGTGGTGCTCCTCGTCCTCGTCCTCGCCCTCCTCTTCGTCGTCCTCCTCCTCCTCCTCGACGGAGGAGCCCTCGCCCTCCTCGTCGTCGTCCTCGTCCTCGGAGCGGTAGCCGGCGGCGCGGACGGCGGCGGGGACGGGACCCGACCGGTCCATCTGCTCCGAGGTGGTGAGGTAGACCTTGGAGAGCTGCTTGATGTCGTTCCACCACTCCATCATTTCCTCGTGGGAGCGGGCGCGGAAGGTGTAGGCGTGCTCGCGGCCCATGCCGAGGCCGGCGAAGCCCTTGTTGGGCACGGCGGACTGGTTGCCGGTGACCTTGCGGCCCTCGATGTGGAACTTGTGGCTCTTGGCGGCCATGGTGGAGGGTGCGCCGAGGGTGCACTCGGGGAGGAAGAGGGAGAGCTCTGGGGTGGGGTGGCGGGTCGGGTCCGAGGAGCCGTGCTCGTGGAGGTAGCCGGCTGGGGTCAAGACGTAGAAGGACTCCTTGTACGTCTTTGTGAAGCGCTTCTTGCGCTCGAGGATGCCCTGGTGGACGGGGATGACGGAGGGGTCGTCCTTGCCCGGGTAGTCGATCGTCTCCGGGTTGCGGAGCGGGGTGTCCGGGTCGAGGAGATGGTCGGAGCGCGCGGCAAAGGCGATCCACTCGGCGTTGGGCTGGAGACTGCGCATGGTGACGCCGAGGCCGGCCCAGGTCTCCTGGACCTGTGCGGACATGCGGGAGGACCACTCGTCAAAGGTCTGCCAGGCGGACTGGATGGAGCGGACGATGCCCTCCTCGAAGTGGGCCGAGTTCTGCTGCATGATGATGATGGACTTTTGGAGCGCGTTCTCCTCGTTGACCTGGCGCTGGAGCTGGCGGAAGACGGCCTGGTTGACGGTGTAGGGGTCCTCCTTTGCGGTGACGGACATGGGCGTGTTCTTGAGGAGGGTGATGGCGCGTGCGAGGTCGGAGATCATCTTGGTGGACATTTCGCGTTCCTTGGCGACCGAGTTGGCGAGCTTGCCGGTGTCCTGCTGTACGTTGCGGACGTGGGCCTTGATCTCGGAGCGGAGCTTCTGGAGGTGCTGGACAATCGATCCCTCAACCGTCTTGGCCAGGTTGGCGTGGTGGTCGGCAATGACGCGCGTCTTGTCGCGGATGCCGTAGTAGATGTCCTGGATGCCCTCCTCGCCGAGGAACTGGTTGCCCTCGCGGAAGGGCACCTGGATGACGCCGCCGAGGCGGGTGAGCTCCTTGGCGGTGTTGTACTCGATGTCGGCGATGCCCTCGAAGTAGGCGATGAGCTGCTTGGTGATGTGCTTCCACCCGTTGAAGCGCTCGATGAGGATGTCCGACGGGCGGAGCTCGTGCGGGCCGGTGGCCTTCTTGACCAGGGACGCGTTGCGGCTGGCAATGGTCGAGCGTCTGCTGACGCCCGACTTGACCGAGTAGGCGTCGTACTGCGACATGGTGTGGGTGTGGGTGTCGATGCTGGGGAGGGTGAGGATGAGGATGGTGGTGGTGAGGAGGGTGCAGGTGGTGACGGCGAGGGGAATGTATTTACATGGGCCCGCCTGGGACAGGCCTCCACACGGCCAGCCCGCCGTTCCCACGATGACGTCGCCGTGCCGGCAACTCGCCATGACATCGTTCCATTCACCGCCGGCACATCGGACCCGGCTGCCGGCTGCCGGCCCCCGCCCTACGCCCGCCACATGGCCCACACGTGCACCGTGCTCCGCTTCGCCACATCGCCCACATCGTCCTTGAACACGGGCTCACACGGCGCACTCGCCACCCGCGCACACTGCCAGCCCAGCCGCCGCGCCCGCGCAAAGAAGGACAGGTCGCGGTGCGCAAGCGCCGGCCGGTGGTGCGTAAAGCTCACCAGCACGGTGGACCGCGCAGGGGAAGCCTCGTCTTGATCCTGACGCTGGACCACGTCCTCCATCGAGACGACGGCCTCGCCCGCCTCGCGCATCGACGCGTACACCGCATCCCCATCCTCGTCCTTGTGCCCCACCGCGCCCTTCCTCTCCCGCTCCTCGTCCAGCACACGCGCCCGCTCCGCCGCCCACCGCGCCTCCCACCCAGCAGGCGTGTACGTCGTCCGCTCGCACGTCGTAAGCAGCGCATCGTGTGCTTGATGGTTGAAGATGAGGTCCGACAGGATCACCGTGTCAAAGTAGGCTGGCTCCGAGGGCGCTGCCGGGGTGGGCGTCGATGCCGAAGCCGATGTTGAGGAAAGGGCGCGTCGGAGATGGGCGAGCAACTCGTCCACATCGTCGCCCCACCGATAGCCAAGCGTCTCCACCAGGCAAGTCACGCACTCTTCGCCCGCCCTCCCCCTCCCCCTCTTTGGAGACAGCTCCGGCACCACCCGCCGACTCCACACACCCACATTGCCCTCCAGCGTCCGCACCAGGTCCGGATCAGGATAGTCCGTCGCGCACACGTACCCCGCCCCCAGGATGGCAGCCACCACGCTCGGCACGCCCGCCGCCGCGCCCAGCTCGAGCACGATCTTGCCCTCGATCCACCGCCGCCGCGCCAGGGGCTGCGTCGCCAGGTAGCTCGACAGGTGTTGGGAGGCCGGCCACAGGATGTGGCCCCACAGCGGCGACCGGCCCACGAGCTCGAGCGCGATCACCACGCTTGCCTCCTCCTCCTCCTCTTCTTCTTCTTGTCCTTCATCTTGATCCTCAGATGGAAGGAACGGGACGCGCAGCGTCCACTCGACCCGCGTCGACGGCGGCGTCGACGGCCGGAACGACTCGGGCTCCTGGAACATGTCAAACTCGGCCGTCGCGTCGTCCTCCTCGATGTCGGAGGCGGTGCGCTCCTGCTTGCTGCTGGCCTCCGAAGGCGCAACCTGGCTGCTGATCTTCTCCACCATGCTGTCCGTCTTGCTCTTGAAGGGGTGTATGCTCGACGACCTTGACAGAGGGATGGTGGTGGTCGTCCGCGAGAAGATGGCGAGTCCCAACCTCCCTCACCACCTCTCTTCTTCTCCCCTTCGTCGACCCGACAAGCTTGCCATCTAATCTCACCCTGCCGCGTTCGCTGCCCTGCGTTACAAGGTATTACCAAAGAAGCAGCAGACAGGCAGACGAATCCCAGTCGAGCTCGAGCGAGCGGACAGAGGCGCCAACGCACCGCGACGCGACGCGAGGGAGGAGCAACCCAATCACTGCGACGCGCCCCCCTCCCCACCACCCGCCGCCACCACCTCCCCCGCCGCCGGCGCCGGCACCTCGCCCACCTCGCCCTCGCTCGCCCCAGCCGGCACGATGCGGTACGCCACCCCTTCGCCCTCGACGCCGCCGGGACCCAGCACGAGCTCCGTGCCCACGCTCGCGATCCCCCACGCCGACGAGCCCACGAGGCGCGTCCCGCCGCCGCCGCCGCCGATGAAGCCCGCGCTCACCCGGTCGATCGTCGGGAGTGTCCTCCTCCCGGGCTTCTTGCTCCTCGTCGCCAATACCGCCGCCGACGCCGACGCCGACGCCGACGATGCAGAGGCAGGGCCCAACCGCGGCACATCCCCGACGCGCTCCCACCGCGCCCGCGTAGGCTGCGTCGTCAGCGGCACATGCAGCACGCCCGTCAGCGGCTCGTACACGCCCACGGGGCCCGTCAGCCTGCCGCCCGACGCGTCGAGCGGCTCGAGAGGCGGGCCATACCCCGCCGCGGCGATGTACGTCGCCATGAACCCGCCCGGGCCGTCGTGCGCATTGGCGCCGTCGTTGTTGGCGTCGTTGTGGTCGCGGATCCGATCGCCAGCTTGCGTCAGGCGCGCCTGGGCACCGCTGCCGCTCCCGTCGAGCAGGGAGCCGTGCGACTGCGCACCCTTTCTCGCGCCCTTGCCCTTGGACCCGCGTTGCCCACGCCCAGCCCGCCCACCCGCGCCCTCGTCGTCCTCGACTTCGACGTCTTCGTCATTGCCTTCGTCCGCGTCCGACTTGAGGCCGCCACCGCCCCGACCGTGTCCGCGCCCCGAACCAGGCCAACGACCAGTGGTTCCGCTTGTCGTTGAGGACGCCGCCGCCGCCGCAGCAGCAGCCATAGCCGCGACCTCGTCCGCCAAAGGCCGCATCCGGCCACCCGGCAACAGCCTGGCCAGCCTCTCCCTCCGCCCGTCCTCCAACTCGCGATTCATGCCCACAACCATGTGCGCCGCCTCCCGCATCCAATTCTCCCCATCGATATCCATATTCGCCAGCATCTTGCGCCGCATCGCCTGGCCCGCCCGCGGACCCTCCTCGATCCGCACCCACGGCGACAGACCCGCGTCGCCAAAGATGGTCAGCAGCGGCTGGCCCGTGAGCGGGTCGGGGAACGAGTGCACGTTGGAGTCGACGCGCTTGTTCCGCGTCGACGCGAGCGTGCTTGTCGACGAGCCATAGCCGAGGCCGGTGCTGCCGCCGCCGCCGTCGAGGTCGGCGCCGAGGCCGCCCGAGCCGCCGTAGAGGTCGGCATCGCCGCGTACGTCGCGACCACCGTCCACGCGAACGCGCTCGCCCTCGCGCCGGCCCGACGCACGCGCCGCAGCCTCGTAGTAGTCGTCCGTCACCGCCCGACCCCCTATTTACAAGATCAAGCCCCCAGGTCAGACCATGTGTTACCGCAATCAGAAGGAACGATCCCCATACTCACCCTTGACCACCCGCGCCCCATGCGTCTTGTACACATTCAGCACCGACGTAGCCGTCACGTTCCTCGTCCGAAGCTGCATGCTGAGCCGCCCGCGCGCGATGAGCATATCCTTCTCGCCCGTCGTGAGCGTCACCTTGAGGAGGCGCTTGTTGTTGCGGTAAAAGTAGAGCGAGTCGCGGTAGCCTGCCGAGCGCGCTGCGTCGATCGAGAGCACGTAGAGCTTTTCGGGGTCGGCGCGGTTGGGCAGTTGGAAGACGGGGAACTTGTACGTGCGGTCTGCCATATCGCATCAGGAGGTGAGCATGGGCGTCGAGTACAAAGAGCGATGGAAACTCACCTCCCTGCAGACGGCCCTTGTCGTCCACCTTGGTATCGCCGGCAGGATCGCTAGGCAGAACGAGGCTGTCGCCCTGGAGGGGATAGTCGACGCCGTCGAAGCGCATCGTCCTCTTCTTCTTGCCGCTAGCGGCCCCAGTGCCATCATCATCCTCGCCGCCCTCGTCATCGTCGGCCTCTTCGCCCTCGCCGTCGGCATCGTCGTCGTCGTCTCCCTCGGCATCGTCGACATCCTCGCCCTCGGCGTCGTCCTCGCCGCCCTCGGCCTCAGCGTCCGGCGCGTCCTCCTGGGCATCTGCCTCTTGTGCCCTGGCGACGGCGGTGGAGCGACGCGCGCTGGCGCCCCGACTGACGCGCACGATCATGGATGAGCGCTGGCTGGCTGAGGACGGCCCGCCTCTACGCCGTCCCGTGTCGTGGTCGTCATCGCCGCCGTCTTCGCGCTCGGTGGCGGGCGAGGCGGTGCGGGTGCTATGGGACGTCTCGAGCTGTGCGGCGCCGCGTCGTGCGCGCTGTGAGGATGTAGATTGGGAAGCGCGTGGATGACGAGCGGGTGGGCGGTCGTCGTCTTCCTCGTCGTCGTCGTCGTCGTCCTCGTCTTCGTCGGAGGCGAGGCCGCGTCGGGAGTAGGACTGGGATAAGAGGGCGTCCTGGGCGAGGGCGGCGGCTGCGGCTGCGGCTGCGGCTGCGCCCCGACGACTGCGTTTGGTTGCTGGACTGGCCACGCTGCGGCTTGGACCTGACGGCGTGGGCGGGAGGGTGACGGGTGTGGGCGTGTGAGCGGGTGGAGGCGCGGGCGCGCGTCCGCTTCTTCTCCGTGATGATGTTGAAGCAATGCTGCTGCTGCTGGCTTCCACGCCGCGTGACGGGCTGGCAGTGACCGTGTCGTCTCCATGATCGTCGTCCTCGTCGTCGTCGTCGTGGCTGGCGGAGGCGGTGTGGGCCGTCCTGGGCTGGAGAAAGGCCGTGATGCGGCGCTTGCGCGGCCTGTGCTCGGCCTCGTCGGCGGCGGCGCTCGAGGCGGCGTCGATGCTGTCGGCGGCCGTGTCGTCGTGCTCGCCGTGGTCCTCGCCGGCGTCGTCGTCGTTGCGGTGTCCGCGCTTGAGGCTGTGGCTGTGGCTGGCGCCGTGGGAGGCGAGCGATGCGAGGGTGGATGCTGCTGCCGCTGCGCGACTGCTGCGCGATGGCATCGTGGGTCGCGGACTGTGCTGAGGGTGGCCCTGGCCTCGTCGTGAGCAGGTCGACGTCGGTGGCATCGACGACGACGACGCGCTGTGCTGTTGTGGGTTGGGGAGCTGCTCGACGATGCGCCGGCGCGTCCCTTCCTCCGAGCGCGTTGGAGCATCACGTGATGCGTACCCTGAGCCGAGCAAGGAAGCGCGGGTAGCGAAGGCGGTCGGTGCACCCTGCGCCGCAACCACTGACGCTGACGATGGCGTCGAGGCCGTCCAAGTCGACGTCGGCGATGGCATCGGTGAGCAGCACACCGCACTCGATGAGCAGCAGCAGCGACAGCACTCACCCTGAAGCAACACACCCGCCGCGCCGCTTGCTCGGCCACTCGCCCACGCTGCTCCTCCTCAGCATGAGCCTCTGCGCCTTCTCCATCGCCACCCTCCGACGCGCAGCCGCCATCGCAGCCAGGTCAGCACGGGGAGCAGCACCGACAGCGACGACGACGACGACGACGAGCTCGGGGATGCGCAGGGAGCAGCAAAGCTCAGCACGGCCAGCCACACCCATGGCGAGCGGGATGCACACCCTCTCCGTGCCCATGCGCACCCGCGCCGCCGTCCTCGCCCAGCTGCCCACGTCCATCGCAGACCTCAACCTCTGCGCACTCGCCTCCCTCAGCCAGTGGGACTCTCTCCACCCGGCGGCGCATCGTCTTCATCAGCGTCCTCGTCTCTCGCGGGCGCAGCCGCTGTCGGGTCGGCTTCACAGGCCGTGGCGGGACGGCGGGCCACGTCAGCTTCCAGACCGGTGGGAGCTACAACAACAGCGACGACGGCCAACTCGCCAGCAAGCAGACAGCAGCCCGCTCCAAGCCAGAGCAGCACGCAGCACTCTGCCCACTCCAAGCAGAGCCCCAAGCCAGACCATCCCAAAGACGCAGCCAGGCTCCAAGCACCCATCCCTCGCAAGACGATCCCAGGACCCAAGCCCAAGCCCAAGCGCACACCGCGAAGCATCCCTCGAGCTCGAGCTCCGCAAAGCACGCGACGAACTCGCCGTCGCGCGCGTATGGATGCGCGAGGCTTGCGAACGGGTGCGTGTATCCCTGTGACCACCCCTCTGTTCACTGAGAAGGCCGCTGACTCCTCGCCATCTGCATCTTCTCTGGCTGCCCCCTTCCCAGCTCGGCATGCAGGCGCCTGTATACGACGGCCGTCCACTCTGAACGCTCTATGAAGCTACCTTCTCCTCCATGTATTCCCTACTGTACTCCTCTCCCATCTTCCACCCTGTACACTCCCGGACGCCGCGTCCCCTTGCCCATGTATCATCTCTCGCTCTCGGGCCGAACACAAGCATCAGCATCGCGGGTATTGGCATGACGAGTGACTGGCATCAGACTGCCTGGTACAGAGAAGACCCACCGAAGCACCCCTTCACACCTTTTCCCACTCCTCGCTGCCCGTCAGCGAGTTGGTCCCACTCCCGTCCTTGTTTGCGCCCGTGCTGGTGCTGGTGGGAGTCGCCGCGCCACCAGCCGTCGTGGCCGCCGAAGAGGGAGCGCCGCCACCAGAAGGTACGCCGACGACCGTCGAAGTCGTGCCCGTGCCCGTACCCGCGCTCAGTGCAGACGAGGACGACACCTTGCTACCCCGCCGACTCTTCGGCAGCAAGCTCGCACCCGCCAGCACGGGCCCCGCGCCCGCCCAGTCCCGCAGCGCAGGCCACGGCGGCAGACTCTCCTCCGCCGCCTCCGCCCACACCTTGGCAGCGACGCCCTCCAGTCGGCGGAGGTACGCCCGCGCGAGGACCATCACCCGCGCCCCGTCCGGCTTGCCATCCCACGTCCCATCGCGCTGCTCGAGCGCAATGGCGGGGGGCAGGACGTGCGGCGGCTGGTCGTCAAACTTGTTCGCCGTCCAGCCGTCAATGGCGTCCGCGTGGCAGTACTCGCGCCCGCGCCAGTCGCACCGCGAGCCGTACTTGCGCGTCGCGTCCAGACGTCGGGACGGCGCCAGCGCAACGTGCACGGCCGAGACCGCGCCCTTGTACGCGTCAATGTTGTGATGAGGCGAGAGCGTCCAGCGAGCCTGATTGATCATACAAGGTCAGTCCCATCCCCCTTTCAACGCGTGAGACACGCGTCATTGCCACTCACCACATAGAAGGCCCACTTCATGAGCACCTCCATCAGAGAAAACGTGAAGACGGCCGCCGCGATCGAAGACGCTACCACGCCCGGATGGGTCAGATAGCTCCTCGGCTCGAGCCCCACCTCGCCCACAGCCTCGTCCCTAGCCAGCCCGCTAGACGGCTCTGCCCGGATCTCCTTCTCCCCATTGCCCAGATCGACCTCGAACGGCGTGCCAGGTGCCGATCGCAGGCGTGACTTGCGCAGCACTTCATCGAGTCCCACCGCCGCAAGCTCGCACTGGTACTTGGTGCTCTCGTACGGCAGCACCTTGAACGGGGGCTGGACGCATTGGAAGTCGTCCTCGTCGTAAAAGACCCGAAAGCCCTCAATGGAGCCCGTCCAGATGATGCGCGATGGCTCGGCATAGGGAGTTGCGCGCAGGGCTGGGAGAAGGGCTCGGACCTATAATTATGGAGGACCGCAGGAACCGTAAGCTTGCATATGAGCGCCACGGATCGAATAGTTGAGCACTCACGAGGATATAATGAGCGCCGACGTTGCTCTGCCACACCCAGCCGTAGCCATCCTCGCTAATGTCGCCCGTGCGCTGATTCTTGTAGGCAGGGTAGGTGACGAATCGGTGAAAGTTGGTAAAGCACAGGTAGAGCGCGTGGAACCAGTTGAGGGACGTGAAGGGCCCGACGCCGGCATTGAGAATGATGTGCGTCACGTACTTGTACCTGTGGCAGAGGGTGTTGTCCGACAAGTGAGCCAGTGTCAGTCGGGCTTGCCCATGAGAATGGAGGAAAATGGTGCGTACGCCAGCGACTCACCGCTCTGTAATTTCATTTGCGCACTTGAGCGCGCTTGCCATGCTGCCCAGGTCGAGGGGCACAAACTCGATCCTGGTGCCCGCACAGAATCGTCGACGGTACTTGCCCCGAGCTTTAGCTTCTCGTGCCGCGAGCTCGAGGCTGCGATTCACGCCGTGAAGGTCCACGCCCTCGCCGCGGCTTGTCGAGCTGCTGCCCGAGCCGACAAGGGAGGGTACGAGTAGACGATCGTGCTCCGACTCGCCGAGAAGCGCGTCCGTCTCGCGCTCGTCCTCGGCGTCCTCGTCCTCGTCCATGTCATCTTCAGGTCCATCTTCATCAATGGTAGAGCCTGCGCCCGGCTTGCCCGAAGCGGCACCGTTACCGTGCGCGAGCGCAGCAGCTGAGCGCCGCCTGCGGCGCCGAATGGAAGCCTCCACCGCTTGGGCGACGATGGCCGGGTCGGCGTCCTCATCAATGTTGCCGTGCGGGCCTTGTGAGCTCAGGCCCAGCCCCACAGGCGGAGACAGGGGCGTGTCCTCCTCATCTGGGAGCGCGGCGAGATTGTCGAGCAAGGTCAGGAGCTCGAGTCGGGCGCGGTGGGCCTTGATGGCGTTGCGGCAGGCCAGCACGAGGGTCACGCCGTGGGGCGCTGCGAAGGGTGAGGGTGGTGGTAGCTCGTCTGGGCGTCCTCGTCGTTTGGAAGGGTGATCCGGCAGCGTGTCCGGTGGGATGGGCGCCGACAGCTGGACAAGGAGTCGCTGGCAGATGCCATACCCGACGCCGCTACGAGCCAGTGGCAGACACAAGGGTCGTAGCGCGCTGTCAGCTTGCCTGGAGGTGCTCATGGTACTACGAAGGCGATACTCACCCGTTTGCGCCGGTGACTACGATGACCGGTCTGCGGCGAGGCGTCGACGTGCCTGCGCTCGCGGGCCCACGACTGGCACCGGCTGTGCTGCTGTCCATGGAGTGCAAAGAGGCGTACTCAATGTACTTCAGGCAGGTGTTGGACTTGCTGGAGATGAGCGTCGTCGTGAGGGAAGCGGCGCGGCGGGGTGTTGGGATCGTCCCACTCCTCTCGCTTCTTCGTGGACCGCCGCGTACCAACACTCCCGTCTCATACGTCGTCTAGCCATCCCCTGAAGCGCCTTTCAGGCTCTTTAAGTCAACATGGCACTGACCAGCGCGAGATTGTGGTTGTCAAGCGACCTGAGCGCAAGCAGGTATACCAGCTGGGAGCCACACCATCACGAGGTAAGCAGGCCGAGCCAACGATGCTTTGTAAGAGCGTCGACCCGGACTGGAACCAGTACGTCTGGAAGCCGTGCCCATCGCGGCGCGTGAAGTCGATATCGTCTAGAAACAGTAGAGCAGAGTACAACTGTAGAGGCAGATCAGGGAAGCGTCAGTGAGGTGCTCATCCACAAAGCCATCCTTGAGCATCAACGAAGCTCACCGATTGAACAACGCCGGCGAAGCAGCCGCGCGTGAGCCCATCCCAGAGGAAGGCGGATTCATCGTAAAGGTCTGTGGAAAGCAGCGCGATCAGCGCTCGCGTACTGTTGTACAGAACCATCGGAAGTGCCACTCACGACGTGCAGGTTCTTGCCAATCTCTGCCGAGAACCACTTGAGCAACTCCTGTGCGACAGAAGCCGTGACACAATGCGGTCAGCGCCGACGGCAAGTCAAGAAGGTCCAACATGAGACTCACCTCGGAGGAGTCGAGCATCAGGCCGTCTCGTTGCGACCCTTCCTTGCAGGCAGTAAGCAAAGCAGATGCCTCATCGCCTTCGAACAAGCCAGGGACCTCATTGTTGGCTGCGTAGGAGATTCAAAGTTCAGTGAAGGCTCCATGTCGTTTAGCCACCCACTCATTCCACTCACCCAGAAGTGTGTTCATGCGTTCAAGCTGAGCAGGGTCCTTGACCTGAGACTCATCTCTGTTGATGTTAAGTGAAGGGTCAGTTTGAGCGTCGCAGAGGAAGACGACCATGTCACGTACATGATCCACGAAATCTTCTCTCCCTTGGCGCCAGCGCGACGAAGAACCGTGCGCAGGTCCTCGTCAAAGTCGGCAGCCGTATACTTGTTGCTTGGCGAGATGGTGAATATGGACAGGCCATTGATCCAGGCGACGAATCTCGCGAGCGTAGTCTGGAGGATCGCATTGTCAGTACAGCTCTGGCTGAACACTTCAGGGAGACACTCACTCGACCACTGCCGCTGACTCCGATCAGAAGGAGATGGCCCTGCCGTTGTCGGAGCACCCGGTCAATCGATGACGCAAGGTCGAGCACCTCGTCGAAGAGGACAAGGGACGCGTCGAGCTCCCTGCGAAGTACGACACCGGCTGCCGTCAGCATGTATAATCCAGTCGTTGTTGAACTGAGTCCACTCACTCCTCTGAATACTGCTTCAAGCGCTGATGCGTGAAGTCGCGCAATGCGTCGCGCTCAACAGGCACGTAGTGCTTGCTCATCCATGCCGAGAACAGGATGGGCCGCTGCAGCGCGTCCTGGTGATTGACCGTCGGGAAGTGCGTCATTGCCGTCGAGTCAATCGTCTCGTCCGTCCACCGACGCTCCTCCTCGGTGACTAGGCGGTCCTTGAACAGTCGCTGAGCTTCGTGCGCCCACACCTTGACTAAGCCCTCGACCGACAAATTGTCGAGTGGCTTGATGGCCTCGTACACACCGCGCATCCAGCGCGTCAGCTCTCGTGGCGAGTATACGTAGTGTGCTTGCATGTCGGGCGTGAATCGCTTCTGAGAGTCGAGGTAGAAGTCGACCATAGCCGCCGTCAGCGGCTCAGCATAACCGCGCAGGCTTGGCGTGACCTTGAGCACAGCACGGTTGAAAGTGCCGTAGATCTGGTTGAGCGAGATCTTGCCAGGGTAGTCGACCATCACGAGAGGCGCATGGCGCAGGAAACGATGGCTGAGCGGCACTCGACCCGGGTCCGTGGGCGGATTGCAAGCACCGACAAACTGGATACGCTCCAGCTTGACCCAAGCCTTGTCTGATGTACGCCAGTAGCCGCCAACCTCGACAAGTTGACGCAGGAAGGAAATGACCCGCTGTGTGCCGTACTTGTCCGTCTCCGGCAGGTTGATCTCATCACAGAAGACGACCAGCCAGCGGCCGATCTGAGCAGGAGCAAGGATGACGCCATTAGGTGTCTTGCGGTACTCGCAGTATTGCTCGAATGTCTTAAGGATGAGCTCCGGCGTGGTCGCGCTCGAGAAGTTGAGACCGACGACCTCCATGTCCGGCAACTTGCGGAGGGCCGCAAAGAGTGTCATCGTCTTGCCGGATCCGGGCGGGCCGCAGAGCATGAGCGGCTTGTGCTCAGAAAGCCAGGAGTAGAGGACCTCTTCGTGGCGAACCGTGTCCATCGTCGGCACTACCGTGTCTGACGACGTGACCTGACTGGTTTCGATCTCCATCGTCGGCACCTTGTTCAGCCATGAGAACCACTCCGCGTTAGAAACCTGCACATCATAGTCGATGAGCGAGGCCCCGGGACCGAGTGGCGGCAAGTCCACACCCGTTTGACCGCGCAGGTACTCGCCCATCTCGGCGCGGATGTCGAGCTTGGAGTCGCCGGTGAACGCCCAGACGATGCTGACCACGAGACGCTTGCTGGCGTACGACTCGACTTGATCTGCCGACAGCGGGAAGTCCGGATGCTGTCGGTTGTACTCCAAGACATTCCTTGCCGTCTTGTTGACGAGCGAAAAGAGAGTGCTGAGTGCCCGAGCGACCGTGAAGTCCATGATGTGGAAGACGGACGACGCAAAGGTGAGCGCACTGTTGACAAGGCCGTCCTCTTCGAAGAAAGGCGCGATGGCCTTGGCGATGATGGCTTGGGTCTCGAGATCGGGCGAATTGGCCGCCTCGGCTCGTCTAGTCAGGCCAGCAGTATCGTCGTCATCTGCTCCAAGCGGCACCGTCTTGAGCGTCGACAGGTAGTTGTGATAGAGCATCTTGGGCTCAATGACATCGTCGGAGAACCAGATCATGCCGCACCGAGACACTGTCGCGAGTGTGGCGTACTTGAGATGCTCGACTTCGAACATGACCCGTACATTCGGAGGCAGGTTGAGACGCTCTCCGTTCGGGAGCGTGAGCAACTTGTTGTCATCGAGTACACTGCGGGAGCAGGAGACAGTCTTTGAGTGAAATGCAGATGCGGCATCTTGATCATATCAGCACGTACCTGTTCAAGTTCTCAACCCATTCAGGGTCGACATCACCGTCGAAGATGATCCAGTGACGCTTGCCGCTCTCACCGCGGACGTTGTCGATGATCTTGCGGAGGACAAGCGTGAAGAGACCATCGTTCCATTCGCGCGTGGTCGGGTCGAGGGTACCGTAGAGTGCATCCTTCGACACGGCCTTGGGGTCGATGACATACGACACGCCTTCGACACCCTCGAGTCGCTCCAACGCGGCGAGGAGGACCTGCCAAGCTTGTGTCTTGCCCGTGCCCGATGGACCAACGAGCATGAGGCCGTGCGAGATCTTCTGTATCTGATAGAGCTGCATGACCTTCTCTTGCCAAAGGCCGCCGTCGACAAGGTTGCGCTCGGCGCATACGGCGGCAATGTGCTCCTTCAGCTTTTCCAGAGCCACTTGCTTGTACTCGACGCCGGGGAAGACATCGGAGAGCAGGCTTGTAAGCAAAGGCACATCGTCTGCGACGAGCTTCGGTACAATCGTCTCCGACACGCTTTGGATGAGGATCTCTTGCTCCGCGACCTCGAGCGGTGTCTCGTCCTTCGCCCCGCTCGTTGCATTGAGAAGCCTCTCGCGCTTGAGTGAACCAGCTGACACGAGCACTGACTTGAGTGCACGAAGACCAAAGTCGTAGTGCGGCTGAGGACTGAGTTGCTCGGCGCAGAGGTTGAAGAAGGGCACCACCTTGGATGCGAGTACCTCGGCTGTCCGGAAACCTTGAGAGAACAGCATGACCTGCGCGATCAGCTCACGGTCAGGGTGCGTCATGGCCATGTTTCGGAACAGCTTCTTGAGGTTGTCGGGCAGCTGTGAACGACCAGCATATGTCGGGTTCGTCGTGATGAAGATGCCCGTACGCGGGTTGACCTTGACAGTCTTGCCGACGAGCTCGATCTCGGCATTGGGGTTCAACACGGTAGCGGCAAGACCCTGTTGGATGCTCTGCACTTGTTGAGAGACAGCTGAGAGGATACGCTCCTCCAATCTGTTGAACTCGTCGAAGCAGCCCCCTGTAAGAACGAAAGGAGTCAGCCTTGTCTCTGGAAGCATATCCGCAGTTGTACTCACAGGCTCCGACTCGACACAAGCCGATGAAGATGCGACCCATGGCTTGGAAGTCGAAGGTCTCGTCACAGCAGAAGACGAGGACAAACATGCCCAATTGGACACCCAGCGCCTTGACACTCTCCGTCTTGCCTGTACCAGCAGGTCCGAACGGCGCACCGCCCAGCCGCAAGTTGAGGGCTTGCGTCAACGTCAGGTAGCATCTGTCCGTGAGTGGCGTCTGAACAAGGCGGTCCGGTACGCCAAGATACTCGTAGCCATACGGGAAACTGGCGTTGGCCATCTGGATGCTGAGGCGGTCGAGCGGGTTCTCAATCTGGAGGTTGAGGTAGAACCGCATCTGGTAGAGCCAGCCAAAGTCCTTGTTAGACCGGACACCTTGCTGCATGAGCAGACGGATCACGTCTCGCTGATGGACGAGCTCGGTGATGAGATGCTCGCACTTGCGCCTCTTGAGGAGCGGGACGTCGGTCAACACGGTGTCGGCGAGCAAATCAAGTCCGCGGAGGACAAGCTGGAGCGGCTCCTCCAAAGGCTTGCCGGCCTCGAGAGTGCCATCGACGAGGGAGGTCCACATGATTTGGGCCGCCAGAACGACGAGCTGAGCCGGGAACTCGTCGATCCAGGCCAGGAACTTGTCCTTGTCGAGTTGCGAAGGGTCCGTGTAGAACTCTTGCAGAGCGACGTAGCTCTTGGAGAGTAACTGCGCCAGGGACAAACGCATGTCGCTCTCCAGCTTTGATAGCCAGTCGTTGATCTTGCTATAGTTCTTGAGCACGATTGGCGCCGCAAATGGCACAAACTCGCCTTCGCGACTTTGCATGCCCTCAAGCTGAGTCAGGTCGTCGTCGAGCTTGACGGTAGCGATACCCGCAAACATCTTCTTGAGGTGCTTCACCACACGCTGGACGTCCTTGCTGTTGCCGATGATCTCCAACAGGTCCTCATCGCCGACAAAGTAGAAGCGAGGGAAGTTGGCACGCTCCCGCTCGAGGTATTCACCGAGGGCTTTCTGAATCTTGCTGAGTAGGTCGGCTAGTCGCTCGAGACTCTTCTGAACGCCAGGGATGTTCATGACATCCAGCACGAAGGGCGACTTGTAGACCTTCTTCATCACCGTGAGGAATTCGGTGTTGATGTTCTGGAAGCGCGAACTCTCGACTGGCAGGATGTGTCGAATCTCTGCGCTACCCGAGAAGATGCCTTCCAAGTAGACCCACTGTCGTTGGACATCGATCCAGGTGTCGAACAGCACGGAGATCTTCGAGAGCCGATCCTCCCACAGCGTCGCCTCCTCCTCGAAGACTTTGTAGTGAGGGCTCATGGACATGGCTCGCAGCGCATTGAGGTTGTCGCCGGCCAGGGAGAAGATGTTGTCCCACCCGCGGATGAGTCGGCACTTGTTCTGGTAGTTGACAAGGTCGAGTGTGTAGTTGGTCCAAGCCTCCCGCACCTGCTTGAGGTACTCTTCGAGAGCCATCTCGCCCTGAGCGGTCATGATGACGCCCTTGATGAGCGGCTCATTCTTCTTGAGGCCCATGTCCCACACGGTACCGAGCGTCATGGAGGAAGGCATGTAGGGTGTGGACATCTTCAGCTGCTTGAAGAGCGAGCGCCAGTGTCGCTCCCGCATCGCCTCAGACTTCAGGTCGGTGACGAGCACATTCGACTTGAGCAGACCGCGCAGAGTGTCTTGCACGTACTCGAACGCGGCGTACTGGCGCATCCGACTCGGCATCTCCTTGGTAGAGCTCAATAGGCCGTCGAGTTGTTGTCGCAACTTGCGCGGCTGGATGTTGTTCCAATTCAAGTCTCGGAGCTCATTGATCTGGTTCCATGTCCCAGACAGCGCTGTCCACACCGCCTTGAGATCCTTGAGCTCCTCGAAGATTGGATCGAGTCGCTCGTCCGCTGTGTGATCGAGATCGATGGCCTCCTTCGCACGTACGACCAGATCGCGATGCTCGGCCAAGCTGTTGACTTGTGCTTCGAAGTTGCTCAAAGTGCTGAGTGCGACATCGGCCTTGAGAGTTCCTTGGATTGGCTTTTGCTGATCCCACTCTGACACGATGGCTGTGATCTTGTCGTGGACGATGCGGTCCTCGGCAATGATCTTTTGCTGCCAGCCGGAGAGCTGCTCTTGTATGCTGGCATTCTTGCGGCTGAGGATTTCGTTGAAGGCACTCCACTCGCCTTCGACCTGATCGACGTACAGCCAGTCCTTGGGGAACATGAACCGTTGTCGCTCGAGCGTCTTCTGACCGACTCCAAAGATCTCAATCTGAGGCGCCCAAGCTTTGGTCTTGCGCTTGAGATCCTGGACGAAGGTGATGAAGGCCACCGTCTGAGCCGTAGAGCTGCCCTCGATGCTGTGACCCTCGAGCTCGTTGCGCGCCTTCAGGATGGCCGCATGGGTCTCGCGCATCTCGTTCCCAAGCTTCTGCCCGAACCGGTTGAGGATGTCGCGCTGCCACGTATCGTACTTGGCATTGACTTTGCTCTGGACCTGCTCGTAGTCGATGACGCAGATGCCAAACGAGCGCTGTGTGTCCGAGTTGTCGAATGTCGACCGTGTCTTGCGAATCTCCGATAGCAGTTGCTGCCAGGCTGGGAGGGAATCCCCAAGCCGAGCGTATACGTGCTCGGACTCGAGGTCCCAGAGCGACTGGAATTGCAACCACTTGGCCACATAACGACTGACCTCGGCGATCTTGTGCTCGATCAAGGTGAAGAGCTGCTCCAATGTACCGTCGTCGAATCGCGTGAGCAGTCCAACGTACGTCTGCTCGTTGGCGGTAAGGGCCTTGACCTGGAGGCCGATCTCGTATCGCGAACTCTGCACCCGTTTGAGCCCGCAAACGACACCGAGAATCTCATGCAGCTGAGCGAACCATCGTGCCCGTGCGTGCTCAATGGGCGGGTCGAGGAAGATGACTTGATTCTGGATGCGAATCTCGTGCGTGACGGGTTTGAGCTCGATTTGATCTCGTTGCTGCGCCTTGGCGAGCTGTTCCTCGCGCTTCTTGGCCCCCTTGCGCTTGCCGCGCGTGTTGGTCACATCACGGAGGACGACTGTATCCCTCCCATCGCCCGACCGCTGCTTGACGAACTCGGTTGTCCAGGACAAGCTGACTTGGCGCAGGCGCTCCAAGAAGACGACCTCAATTTGGGCATCGAGGTCTGAAACCCAGCCCTCCAGGTTGGGATAGCCTTCGAGATGCAACCGGTCGATCGTCTGCTGGATCTTTTGCAAGCGCGATGAGAACGCCTCGACTGTGTACGGGCAGCTAGCCAGCTCGTCGACGAGCTTGTACATGTCCTTCTGCATGACGATCAAGTCGGCCACCTTGTCCTGGAATAGGGAGACGGCGCTTGCCAACTGGCGGACGAAGACGACTCGATCGTTCTCGCGACTGAAGTTCCGGCCGGATCCCGGCAAGTAGCCACCGGTCGGGATGTCGTAACCGATGATTAGCTCCTCCCAGCGGTAGGCCATCGCCGGCTGTAGAAGGTTGTGGACATCTTGCTGTACTTGGGCGACGAGGCAGGCGATATCCTGATTCTCCTTGAGGAGCGCGCATGTTTGCGTGTAGGTGCGCACCGTCTCCATCAATGACACAGCGTGAGGGTACAACCGTTTTGCCTCCGTAGCTGTGTTGATGATGGCTCGAGGAATCTGGAACTTGAGCCAGATCAGGTTGCGGACCTCCTTGAAAAGCGCAATGTTCTGGCGCTCGAAGTTGACGGTCAATTGATACACGTTGCCGGCCGCGCGGTTGCGAGTGATGGCAAAGATGTGGCCGGACACCTTCATCTGTCGCTTCCGCGGGTCGTCGCGCCACTTTTCGAATAGTGGATTCGTGTCGAGTTTCCGCCGGAACGTCTCGCTCTCGGCCTGGAGCTTTTGACCCTCCGCATAAAGCTCCCATCCCTTGCCCAGTACGTCTTCGACTCGCTTCATGTAGATGTTGAGCTGCCTCTCGATCTGTCGAGCCCAGATGATTGTGCCAACCACCTCCGGTATGTCGCGTAGCTGGCTCATGAAGTTGGCTTCTGAGGGGCCAAACTGCGCCTTGTACTTGTCGTGCAGCGTCTGAATGTCGGACTTGACACTCTCAAGCAGCTGTTGCTGGTACTCTTGAACAGCGCCGCGGACCTTGGGCCGTACAAAGAGGCTGTTGAACTGCGAGAGGACCGCCAACATCTCCCTTGCACTCTTGGCTTGCCCGAGCATGTCGCGAAGCTTGGCGATAAGGCTGTTCTCGACACGAGAGACGCGCTCGTTGTATGCCGTCTCGGCAGCGGCCCAGATCTCCGTGCCTTCTTGCGAGACATCGAGTACGTCGATGACCTTGACAGTCTCGTAGGCGGCTCGGATCTCCTCGTCCATCTCGATGCCAGCTAGCGTCTGAACTTGAGGCTGCTTGGCCACGCCGTTGGCAGCCTGTGGACCCATCAGCATGTTGCCCTTGCCTGAAGTCACCATGACCCGGAATTGCTCATGGGTTTTCCTGTGGGGAGTAAGAAGAATGTCAGCCCACGAAGGAGCCATGTCAGGTCTCTGTGCCACTCACCGGAAGGCACCGATGTAGTTGAGTCGTTCTCTCAACTTCTCGTGCGCGCCTTGAACCTTGATCGGCAGGAACTTCTCGCCTCTCTTCTTGATGAGCTCACGTGCCAAGGTGACGAATTCCTTGAGCGAGGCATCCCAGACCGCGAATATGTCCGAGGCAGCTGCCAGCGTGTCGCAGAAACGCGGAAACTCCTGGTACATCAGCCGTTGGGACCCAAGAATCTTGGTGAGGATATCGTTGAGGTCGCGGGAGATCGCCTCAATGAGTAGTAGGACACGCTTGGTTGGGTATGGGCTGTTGCGGAGCTTGCGCGAGATGTGGGTGAAAATGTCGACCAATGCCTGTTGAATCTTGTCAAGGTCGGTCGCTGAGAGAAGCTCATTCAAGGGAAAGTCCTTCATGAGCGCGTTGTAGCTCTGAATCTTGCCCATCCACTCCTTCATGCCGGTATTTGAGTAGAAGGTCACCGTTGCGTGGAAGCGTTTGGCGTGCTTGAGCACTTCTAGCGTGAGGTTGATGGGCTCTGCCCGTAGTTGGCGCTCTATTGACTCTGACTCGCGCTCGAGGGTCAGCCAGAAGTTGATCTCTTGCGAAGCCGTACCTGAGGCAACATCGCGGTCCAGCTTCGTGACAGCTTGCACTTCCTTGACCCACATGTTGACGTCGGATTGAAGCTTGTTCAAGAAGGACGAGTCTTGAAGGATTGACTGTGGCTCCACATACTGCACTTGCACAGGCAGACCACGCTCGTGGCATCGTTCGACCGTCTCGCGAATGATTGGGTGCACGGAGAGGTGGATCTCTGGAATCTCGATGTTTTGTTGAAGATGCAGCAGACTGAGCTCGAGTTCTGCAAATTTGCGCCTTGCCATTGGGATACCCAGCTTGGCGTCCGCGTCCTTCTTCTTGGCGACGACCACGGCGTCCTTGTCTCGAGATTCCTTGCTGCTCACGTACGCGTCGAACCACGGTGCCATGACGTTGTGCACGACACTATGTAGCGCCTCGTATGGACTCTGACGGACCAAGGTCCGCATCTCGCCATCGCCATCAGTCTCTCGTGCTGAGACGCCGTTGCCGTTAGCTACGCCTTCTGTCTCCGTGGTGATGGCGCCGGTAGCCGGACCGGGCAATGAGATGATGTTCAGTTGCTGTTGGATCGGCACCGAGCTGTCGAGGAGTTGTACGCGCTTGAGCAAGGCAATTGATGCGACGTGCCTGGGCGAGTATGTCGGCTCGCTGACGAGCCAGTACGAGTACAGATCTGCAAGGTAGAGGGTAGGCGAGTCAGTTTTAGAAATCATACGACGCATCGTACACATACTCACCCTCTTGCTTGTCAGTGCTTGAGACGTTCGCGTTCCTGACCTTGTCCACGTAGAGCACGCTGACATTTGGGTCGCTGGCAAAGACGGTTACCGTGTCTTTCCATGAGGTGGAGCCGGCCTTGCTGGGTCTGAACATCGAATGGTCGAGCGCTGCGAGGTCGGCGTCCATGATGACCGGGAGCAGAGACTCGAGATAGTTGCGCATCAGCTGCACATCGAAGCGCGCGCCGCCCTTGCTCCCGCCAATCTCGTCCCGCGAGAGGCTGCCCATGCTGGGCAGCGCGGCCGTTGAGGACGACGGTGAGAGTGCTTCCATAGCAGCAAGCGGCGGTGCTGCCCTTGGACGATGGATCGCTCAGCTAGGACGCAGCCACAGGCTGATCTTGTAGCTCTCGGTCACCCTGCCGCCGGCTGGCTGTGATGGGGGCCTTGACTACTGATGTTCGCCACGAGAGGGTGGTGTGTTGTTCTCGGTGACGGCGCGTGCGAGGCAAGGGTGCGCCTCGAAGAGGTGGTAGCGCCTGGCGGGCACGACGCGTGCGAAGCCGGCACCAGGAAGCGCGCTGCCGCGCGCTCTCGCCTTGCCGGGTCCTTGACGGCGGCCTCGCTGAGCAGGCGATGAGGAGTTGATGGTCGTCCCTGGGGCAGGGGCGAGGGCAGGGAGAGCAACTACAACTCATCCAGACGCGCACCTCCAGCCGCGTCCCCGTCGTCGCTCATCACATGGTGCCTCCACATGGAGTCGAGTCGAGAGCAACGCCACCCCGCGCTCGGGCTTCCTGTTCATGTCACCACCAGCGACCAGACCTGCCTGCTCCTTCTCAACGTCCACCACCTGCCCACCTCGACGCCAGCGACTTCAACACGGCGAGCGCAGGACGGCATTCACGAGCAGCGCGGTCGAGTGCGCGAGTGTAGAAGGGCAAGTACGCGACCATCTCCTGTCAGCGCCGCCGAGGGCCACGCAGGACGATCATGACGGACAAGATGGACGTCGACGCTGCGGCCAAGCCGCCACGCTTCCAGGTCAAGAAGGTATGTTGCTTCACTTCTTCCTACGACGTGAAGAGCGTGTACTGATACCGAGGTCCTCCCATGTCTTCACACCCATCGCGTATCGGTTCCATCGCCCTCGTTGGCATCGGCGCCGTCCCGGACTTCATGGATTGCCACGTTCACCTGCCCTCAACTCAGTGGAACTCTGTCTGCCTGTGGAACTGGGACATCATGGTCGAGAACGTACGTACGCGCTTCTGGTTCATCCAGGCTGGACCATCATCACTGACTCTCCTCTTTCGTGCTTGCGAGCACAGTGTGCGATTTGCAGGAACCACATCATGGACCTCTGTATGTACCAAGTCCTCGCCCAAGGGTTTCGACAGACGTGCTTACCGTGGCATCTCACCCGCGCTCACAGGCATCGAATGTCAGGCAAATCAGGGCGGAACGAGCACAGAAGAATGCACGGTGGCATGGGGTCAATGCAACGTGAGTCAAGGTTCTTGGAAAGCCTTGTATGTCTTTACTCAGCGACATTTCTCATCCTTCACAGCACGCCTTCCACTTTCACTGCATCACCCGCTGGCTCAAGACGCGTGGTGTGTGTCCGCTCGACAACCGGGAGTGGGAGCTCCAAAAGTAAGTCGACTGGACTTGCACCCACTTTGCAATGCGACTGACCTTTCATCTCTATTCAGGTACGGTCGCTGAACGATGCGCTCTCCGCTTCAAGCTGTCGACTCCGCGGGTCATGCGGACAAGATGGCATGCTCCAGCTCAGCTCCTCACTTCCCTCGCCAGCTTCCGATTCTCTCGCCACTCAAGCACTTCGAGACGTCCCTGTACTACCACCTCGCAGCATTGCCAGTAGCCACTGCCGGCCTTCCAGCCTCTGACGCGCTTTGCCTTCGGCAGCGCGATCGCTCTGAGAAACAGCGTTGCGAAGGCACAAGAGATGCGTGCGCAGTATGCATTCGAAAGCTCCATGCGATGCGAGCAGTCAGTCACCGACGGTGGCCCAACTGCAACGACGACAGCTTGACCACCGGCGATGCTTCCCTGCACTGCGGACGTCTATGTGGACGACGCCGCCTCGGGCCCTTGTCATCGACATGGCCGCGTCGCCGTCGACGTCGTGGTCGTGCGGTAGGTGCGGCGCGAGGGTGGCTGGCGATTGGAGCGCGAACGTGAACTCGTACCGCGACACGGTGTCGAGGATAACGTCGATGTGGCGCGCTGCCCGGGGCAACGCACGCCCGCCCGAGCCACGGATGAGATGCGCACGACCTCCAACTTGGGAAGGAGCCAGCAACCTCAGCAGCCTCGGTCGCAACGGCTCTCACACGGACAACAGGCGGCTGGCTCCAACGCGAGCGAGATGGCGACCCTTCGGCAGGCGCAGCTTGCGACGCTCGACTCGCTTCTGCGTTTCAACAAGGATGTCGCGGGCGCTGGTCCCGATGCCGACTCGAAACAGCAGCAGCTGGTCTGGAAGGTGCTCATCCTCGACAAGGCCGCCTCGGACATGCTCGCTCCGGCGCTTCGAGTGCAAGACCTTCGCGAGGCTGGCATCACGCTCCATATGCAGCTCCATGCGAACGACCGGCCGCCGCTCCCTGATGTGCCCGCCATCTACCTCGTCGAGCCCACGTCGGCCAACCTGAAACGCATCGCAGAAGACCTCAACAAGGGCCTGTACGACGCTACCTACATCAACTTCATCTCTCAGCTTCCGCGTGAGCTCCTCGAGGAGTTTGCTGCCATTGTCGCCAAGGACGGAACTGGGGACAACGTCAAGCAAGTGTATGACCAGTACTTGGACTACATCGTTCTCGAGCCATCGCTGTTCACGCTCCTGCCGAAGGGCAGCAAAGCTCAGGCAGATGGCAAGAGCAAGCAAGCCGCTCCTGCCACCAAAGGTCCAGACGCAGCTCTCTCTCAGCTGAGTACGGCTTATGAGCGACTCAATCATCCGGCTGCTACAGAAGTAGATATCGAGACGGAGACGGAGGACATCGCCAAGGGATTGTTTTCCGCCCTGGCGACGCTGGGTCAGCTCCCTGTCATCCGGGCACCAAGAGGCAACGCGGCCGAGCTTGTTGCGCGCAAGCTCGATGCCAAGATTCGGGACCATATCCGCGTGGCCGGCGCTGGAGGTGGTCAGCACCTATTCGCTGGTGCCAGTGGGGGAGACGTCCAGTCATGGGGAGCTAGCGCTCAAAGGCCATGTAAGTATCCCTGGCAAGCAGCTCCGCATCGTGCGACCCTCTGACGTGCATCCTTTCATTCGCAGTACTGGTCCTACTCGACCGCAATGTGGACCTCGTGCCTATGCTCTCGCACTCATGGACATATCAGGCCCTGGTGCACGACGTGTTAGATCTCCGATTGAATCGAGTCACGGTTGAAGTGAGTCCCACAACAATTACACGCTCTTGATACCATCGTCCTGATAGCTTTCTCTCTCTTAGACTCCGGAACCCATGAAGGGCACAACGACCAAGCGAGCATACGACCTCTCAGCTCAAGACTTTTTCTGGGCCAAGAATGCAGCGACACCGTTCCCTCAGGTAGCTGAGGATATCGACGTCGAGCTGAATCGGTACAAAGCCAGCGCTGCGGAGATTACGCGGAGCACAGGTATCAGCAGCATGGACGACGTAGGACAACTGTGAGTGATTACACGAGACCAGTTGCGAATGGCCTAGACTTGACACACACTGTCCTTCTCCAGCGATCTGTCCTCCAACGCTGCCCATCTCAAGGCTGCCATCACAGCATTGCCTGAACTTACGGCACGCAAGGCGACAATCGACGCGCACATGAACATTGCGACCGCATTGCTACAGGGGATCAAGTCTCGGAGCCTGGACGAGCTATTTGAGCTTGAGGAGGCCATTATCGCCAACGCTGCATCCTCAACCTCGCGTACTGCGGTCGACAAGCTTCGCAACCAAGTGCTCGAGGCGATTCGGAAAGCCCCGCCTCCTGGTGCCACCGCGGCAGCCGTCGCGGGGGAGGCCGCATCATTGTCCGGAGCCGACGCAAAGAAGGCCGAGCACGAGGCTAAGCGTCGCGTCGGCGAAGACAAGGTCCGACTGGCTATGATCTACATTCTCAGCGTGCCAGCCCAGCACTACAACGACGAAGCGGTGCGTTCAATCGAGGATGCTCTCAAGGAACAAGAGGCGGATGTGCGGCCTTTGGCTTATGTGAAGAGGTGAGTGCTCCACCTTCTGGAGTCTTGAGGGCTTGCTGCTCATTTTCTTCTGCCTACAATCCTACAGAATTCGCGAGCTTACACGCATGACGATGCTTGCGGCAGCACCGACGCCTGCACCCGCACCGGCCTCACAATCGACCTCTGAGCGTGGTGGCGTGTATCGTGGTTTGAGCGCCTTGAGCAGTCGTGTGAGTAGACCGTCAGACTGATTACCTCTTGCCATGTCGTACTCATTGTTGTCATCCCTTGCTCAACGGACAGCTCACCGATCGCCTCAAGGAGTCAGGCTTGGACAACATTGTGGCCTCGGTCAAGAACTTCCTGCCGTCTCAGAAGGACCTGACGGTGACTCGGCTCGTTTCGGCGCTGATGGATCCCAATGGTGCCGCGAACAGCTCGAGTGGACGAGCGGCGCTGACCGAAACGGACGACTACCTGTTCTTGGACCCGCGAGCGGGCACCTCTCTCGCCGGTGGCTCGGCACGCTCGGGCGGGATCGGTGCGCCGATGGCTGGTGCGGCGAGTCGGACGGAGCGCATGGGAATGAGTGTTGCCGCTGCACAAGCTGCGGCCGGTGGACCAGGCGGGCCGTCGAAGCGGCAAGCCTTTGGCCACGGCATCGTCTTCGTCGTCGGCGGTGGCAACTACATTGAGCATGCCAATCTCCAAGAGTACGCGGCCCGGACGGCGCAGAGTGCGGTCGCGGCTGGCATGGGAAGTGCTGGCGGCGCCGGGCCCGGCGCTGGCGCGGCTGGCGTGGCGGCGAGAGGTGGGGTCGGTGCGGTGGGTGCGAGTGAGGCGGCGTCGGCGGCTGCGGCTGCGCTGGGGACGAAGCGGGTGACCTATGGGGCCACGGAGATCTTGACGCCGTCCGACTTTGTACAGGCGCTGGCTGGCCTATCTCAATAGCTGTCGCATGGAGATCCGTTGGAGACGATGTGCTACTCGACTCGTGTACGCTCTGTCTTGGGCGAGAGGTGATCAGACCGCTTCACAAGCATGGACGGGCAGTGATGTCGCGATTTGAGCTGGTTTCCAAGGCACGCCGGGCTCGCTTCCCAGCCTTGGGGGGGTGGGTGACTGTCGCCCGTGCTGATGAGGCGTCATCCTCGTTCGTCGCAGGCGAGCAAGGAAACCACCACCACCACCATCACCCACGACGTCCTCGCCCTCGCCCTCATCGCCGCCCGCAGACAAGGACGACACGGGTCACAGCAGCGACTGAAGACACCGTCACCACGGCCAGAGTACGAGCGCATCAAGCGGAAGGGGCCCCAGCGTTCATCTCACCGCCTCATCTGCCACTGCCATCGTCGTTTGTCGCCGCGGTCGCACGCGTATCAAGGGAGCGTTGCGACATCGACCTCAAGTCGTGTCTGGTCTCACGGTGAGTCTGTCCACGGCCTCATCTGCCTCGATCTCGTCACGGTCCTGCCTGGGTTGGCAATTGGCATGGGCACGACGAGGACATGAATTGACCGAGCACCCTCTGATTTCGCGTCGCCAGGTCCGACCTCTTCGACCTCTGCCTCCCGTTCCACCGTCGACCGCCTTCATAAGCAATCCGGTATCCGCAACGGCTGCCATGGCTCAGGGAGCAACCTCTCCAAGCGCCGTCGCTGCCCCTGCTGCTGAGTCCGCCATTCAGTCGGCGGCTCCATCAGGACAGGTGTCGCCTCGATCCGGAAGCAGCTTCTTCGAACGCCTCGGTCGACGCCCTCGCACCGCCAACAGCAACAGTCACAATCGCACCACACCGTCCTCCAACACGCCTTCAGCCACGACTCCGACCACGGCCGGACCTCCCTCTGGAGGTATGCCGACGACATTCAGCACCGAGTCGCTGACGAGCGGGACCAGCTCCTTTGCTCGGATGCAGCAGCAGATGCCACCACCCACACTGCCTCGCAGTTCGTCGTCCTCCAACATCACCTCGTCCCAAAGCGCCTTTCTTCTCAACTTCCCGCGCGACATTCATACCTCGCCTCCAGCTACGCCACCCGCCATCAACAACAGTCGCAACCCGATGAATTCGGCGGGTGCTACTTCGTCGACGAGTCCGAACCTACCGAACAGCGGTGGCGGCGGTCCCTTTGGACGAATGTTCCGCAGATACTCTCACGGTGCTGGCAAGAACGCCTCTCAGGATGCGCGTACTGGCTCCGGCAGCGGCAACACCACTGGCGCCACTGCGAACGCTTCATCCTCAACGCAAGCAAACGGACCGGGAAGCCCATCCAGTGGCCGGCCATCAGCGCTCAGGAGCTTGTCCAACCATTTCCTTCCCTCGTCCTCCTCGCTGTCGTCGCGGCCGAGCGGGGCAGCGGAGAGCTTGACGCGCACCATGTCCAACGGACTCGCGGCTGTCGCAGCTGGCTTCTCTGCTGCGGGCCTTCCACGGAGCAGTGCCGACACCAACAGCGCTGCTATCTCAGCAGCTGGCGGTCGATCAGCTGCCTCGCCTGCGGTGACAGGCAACGATGCAGGAGCTTCGGCCTCATCGCAGCAAGGACTCTCCGGAACTCAGGCTTCGAGCGGCGGTCAAGCAGCTCAAGACGCGACGAGTGGATCAGGTCCCGCTCAAGCAGGACCATCTGACGAGGCCGCGTCCTCAGCCAACTCATCTCAAGGCTACAGGATTCGACTGGTGCCCCATCTGGAGGCCTCACGTTCGCTTCACTTCGAACCAATCGAGCGAGAGCTGAGGGATGGCGCGCCGGCCGTCAAGATTGGCCGCTTTACGGAACGAGGCGGGGCTGCTCCTGCGCCGGCTACATCTGCTGCTGGAGGCACGGCCTCGACTCGGGATCAGGCGACGAGTGGGACGGCAGGTGCCACTCTCGGAGCCAATGCTCGCAGCGGTTCCATCGATGTAGAGATGGCTGGCACGGTAGCCGCAGCACCCACGACCGCTGCAGCAAGTGGCGGAGGCGAGAACGTGACGTCGGGTGCCGCGCCAAGTCGACGACAAGCTGGCGGCGCACGAGGAGCTGGCGGCGTCAACAGCCTGGACTCGGCGCGTATCGCTTTCAAGAGCAAGGTCGTTAGTCGCGGACACGCGGAGATCTGGTGCGAGAACGGTGGCAACGTGAGTCAATGCGAGCGAAAGAGACTAGAAGTCCATCATTCTTACTGACACGGGAGAGCCTCTTTATCCAGTTCTTCCTCCGCGACACCAAGTCCTCCTCGGGCACTTTCCTCAACCACATACGCCTGTCTGCACCAGGCGTTGAGAGCAGGCCATTCCGGATCAAAGATGGCGATGTTATTCAGCTCGGTGTCGATTACCAAGGCGGTACCGAGGAGATCTACCGCTGTGTCAAGATGCGTATCGAGCTCAACCGTGGCTGGCAACGAGAGGCGAATCAGTATAAGTGAGTGATGGGCTGCAGCATGTATCACAAGTCGTTGCGACTCACACGCGCCTCATGAATTACCGTCAGTGTCAACGCATTGCGTCAGCTACGGGCGCTGCAAGGTTCTCCCATGCCCGTGACTCCCAGTGGCAATGAAACGGACAAAGCTCTAGGCGCCGATGCTGCTCAAGGTGCCACTGTATCAGCTGTTCAGCAACCACCGACGAGCGTCACGGACTGTTGCATCTGTGGGTACTTTGCTTTTCTGGCTACCTTCTCTTGCGCTGACGCTCGCTTTCTGTACATCAGGCTTGTTCTCAGTGACCGTCTGTCAAGCGCTGTTCATTGCACCATGCAGTCACGTCTTCCACTACAAGTGCATACGGCCGCTGCTTACCATGCACCATCCCGGCTTCTCCTGTCCGCTTTGTCGGACATTTGCGGACCTCGAGGCGGACGTGGAGCAAGACGAGGAGTGGCAAGCTGATCTGATACGACAAGCTACCCAAGGTGTCGACGCGCCTTCGGCGAGCGGCACGCCTGCACCAGTCGCCCCTGCTGAGGCAATGCCAGCGCCGCCGACGTTCACCGCCGTGCCAGCTACTACGACGGCGCCGTCAGTGCCGTCTCCTCTGGCGACGGTACCCGAGACACATTCAGCGCGCAGCTCGCAAGTATTGTCGCAAGACGAGCCGCAGCGGAATGCACCCAACGATGACAGCGCGATGACCAATGCGGACGAGGCGACCGGACGTAGAGCATCAGCGACGAGGTCCGGCACTTCGAGACCTGAGCAAGCAGATGGAAATCGAGAAGTCCTGCAAGACGAGGACGAGCTCATGGAGGAATTCGAGGGCGCCGAGCACGAAACTGGGAGCGGCAACGACTCGGCGTCGGCATCACAGCCCGCGCCCGAGGCGACGTTCTCAAACAATGCTGCAAACCTCAGTCTATCGGCGTCCGGCTCGCTGGCCGCTCGACGCTCGATGAGCAGTGCAGCAACAGGCGCTCCCGGTAGCTCGTATGGACCGGGCACACACGAGGCTGCGGTGGCGTCGGAACCCATTCCTATGCCTGGTGTAGCAGCGGTGGCACCATCGGGCTCCGGCAGCGCGGGCTCCAGTGCGAATGACTCAGTACCCAGCGTCACAGCAGGACTGGAAGAGGCGCGCACACCCATGAACCAGCACTTCCTCAGCACCTTGGCGGAAAGCTCGCCCGGTGGTCCCGCCTTCTTCAACGCGGCGGCGGTCCGGGCGGCATCGGCGGCCTCGTCGGGAACGAGTGGGCGAGGCACGTTCCAGCCGTCCCAGCTTGGTCAAAGCTCCATCGTGCCGAACGGTCAATCGGTCGACTCGGTCACGTCGCAAGAGCACGAAGGTGAAGGCGAGGCCGATCGGTCCACACCCGAGGGCGGCCATGATGCCACGACACCGACGACGTCCATCCCCAAGCGCGATGGCGTAGAAAACGGCGGCGAGGGCGATTCCGAGGGCGTTGGCTCGTCAGCACCGAACCGTGACGAGATCATGTCGGACTGATCAATGCAAGCGTCCTTCATCGCTATCAAGCATCCACAATGCAACCTCCTCAAGCCTGGGTCGACCTCCTTCTTCGGCTTCGACCTCTCATCATTCTGTCCCGTCAGGCATGGATAGAAAAGCAGGCGCGGTCGACAACATTCTCAAACATCACTTCTCGGCACGGCCGACGTACATTCAAGTCAGTTCTTTGTCAATAGCTCCCAACACGGCCCTCTCGTCCGGTCCTCGTCCATCAGCTTCTGCCATTCGCTTCCTGTTCGATCATAACCACGACCTCGTCCGCCCTCTGTCCGCAAAGATATCTCGACTCTGCTCTTCTCAAGCCCCCGTTCCCCCGGTCGTCGAGCTGAACCCTCCATCACACGTCCCGCGTCCCCTACGTCTCCTCACGCATCCTTCGCACGGGCGGTGCACGCACTGGCAACGCCGCCGTCATCGCCTCGTCCGTGCCGCCTATTTACACCCAGCTTGTCCGTTCTCCAGCATAAATCGTCCACACTGTCTGATAGCCAGTACGGGGTGTCTGCCTGCTGCTCCCTCGCGTGCAGGGATGCTCATATGTCCACATCTCGCGGTCTGAAGTGGGCGAGGTCGCCTGTGCGCGGCCTCGTGCTAGACCGCTTCGTTCCTTGAGGGAACATCGAGACAAGACGAGCATCAAGTCGACGAGATTGATTGGCAAACTGCGTGGAGCACGGCGCAGACCGAGAGGAATGGGAAAGGTAGGGGCCATCCTTCAGTAGTCGGCTGCGTCGAGCGCGGCCTTCTTCTCGGCGGCGGTGAACATTCGTGGCTGGAGAGAGAACAAACGAATCAGCTGATCTACCCGGAACAGAGGAGGGGAAGACAGGAAGGGGGCACACGTACTGGCAAGTTGCGCTCCCTTCAGTGCGAAGAGGGCGAAGGTAACATGGGCAGGTATGAAGGTGTCAGCACGACCTGAATGCCAGACGCATCGCTCGGCGTACTTACCACTTGGTGCCATGCTCGAACATAGCCGCTAGAGACGCGCAGAGGAGACAGAGCATCAGAAAGGCCTCTACAAGCACGCGCATAGAGGCAGACTAAGGACTCACGTCGATATGGGTCCGGGTGCGCAATCTTGGCCAGGTTCTCCTCCGCCTCCTGGAGCACACGCGCGAGCTCGCGCGGGTTGCGAATGTGACGATTGCGCTCGAACTCGGTGCGGATCTCGATGGCGCGGTTGCGCCAGAGGTCGCGGCGCACCTCCCAGTCGAGGGCGTTCTTGAGGTAGCGCCGGTACAGGCTTTGGACGCGCGACTTGTGGGCTTGGCTGAAGGCTGGGGCCGCCGCCGCTGTCGTTGCTGCTGCTGATGCCGCCGCCGAGAGACGGGCGAGCGTGGGCGCCAGCATGATGGTCTGCGTGCTGGATCTGGTCTCTGAGTGGGCGAGGATGTCGAGGTTCACGCCCGCAACGATGTCGATGTCGTCCTGAACCTCGTCGTCGCCGTCCAGACGAGGCTCGACGTCAAGGTGGCCAGCGCGGGGATCATCACGTGGGCTATGCTGCCTTGACCACTTCCCCTCGACACCTTCACCATACGCTACGTACTACGAGCTTTCAACACAGCAACCCGCACGGTGGACAGCGCACGCGCATCGTACAAGGAGCATTCACGGTGCAAGGATGGCGGCAAGAGACGTGCGCGACGTCCTCGGCATCGCCGACGCGTCCAATGAGGCCGGACCGAGCTCGAAGCGCCAGCTCTTGAGCAAGTCAACATCGCGATCCTCCAAGCCGCCGCCCTCACAATCATCCCAGGCGCGCTCCTCATCACGGCCCGAGGGCGTGACGCGCGAGCTGTACGCGCTCCTCGGGGACAATGCGCCCAGCATCACCCTGGCTTCATCCGCGGTGACGGGAGTAGGACTGGGGCCGGATCGAAACGGTACCGCCAGCGCCAACACGGGCGTCACGGCCAAACGGAAGGCCAAGCCGGCGCGCAAATGGGACTGGGTGCCCTTCCGCAACCCTGCGCGTAAGGATGACCTGGTGCTGTACCATTGGGCGCCGGTCACGGACGATGGCAAGGCGTCGAAACGAGCGGGCAAGCAAGCTAACACGACCACAACCGCGACCACGCCGAGAGACGGTTCTGCAGAGGCGCCCGCAACACCTACCGACGCCGGTGACGGCGACGAGAATGGGGACGGAGATGGAGACGTCACGATGGCCGAGCGTAAGGATGGGAAACGGTCGCGAGCAAGGACGAACGATGACGATGAGGCGGACGGTGAGGATGACGATGTCAAGGTGGTTAAGGCGGTCAAGGGCACGGGCAAGCAAAGGCAGGACGAGGAGGATCGCGAAGGCGACGAGCCACGCTGTGCGACCTTCCAGCTCCTGCGTACTGACAAGGAGCCTCAGACAGGTGAGTCTGATGAAGTCTTGAGCATCCCAAGGTACTTCTACTGAACACACTCTGCCTACAGACTACCCATTTGCCCAGTTCAACACAAACTCGGGCGTCTACAGCTACTCCAACGAAGAGTACCAGTCGTACCTGAAAGGTGCGTGTACCGATTGTCATGGCGCTCGACACACTGTGCTCACGATGAGTCGGCCCACAGACGAAGACTGGTCCAAGGAGGAGACAGACTATCTAATCGACCTTTGCCACACTTACGACCTACGCTTCATCGTCGTACACGATCGCTATGACTGGCCAGGCAAAGAGCGTTCCATCGAAGACCTCAAGGCTCGCTATCAGACAATCTGCCGGCGCCTTATTCGGTCACGACCCTCTGCCGACCCTCCCGAGATGCGATCCTCGCTCCTCCTCTCCTACAACTTTGACCGCACGCGCGAGACGGAACGCAAGCGCGCCCTCAAGCGACTCTACGCGCGTACACCCGCCCAGCTCGCAGAGGAGGAGGCTCTCTACGTCGAGGCGAGACGGCTGGAACAGCAAGAGGCCAAGTTTGCGCGCGAGCGAGAGGCGTTGCTCAAGTTGCTCGGCGGGTGGGAGGCGGCGCCGAACTGGTCGCGCGAGAGCTTGGTCGGGGCTGGGACGGGTCTCAGCTTGGCTGGTCTCATGGCTGGACCATTGCCACCGTCCTTAGCAGTTGGCAGTGCCAACGCAGCCACTGCCGCGGCAGCGACAGCCGCCGTCGTGGCGGCCGCTTCTACGCCTCGAGCTGGCGCATCCGGTGGGTCGATTGACGGCGATGGATCCGCGTCGAAGAAGAAGAAGCGCAAGTTCGATGCGGACGCGGAGGATCTTCTCGGACTCGCCGCGGCGGGTGGCGTCGGCTCGATGCCGTCCGCTGCTGAGATTGCGGCGCGGCAACAGAAGCAGGAAGGTGAGACGCGTCGTCCTCAGAGCCCCCGGTGGTCCATTGGTACACCTGCTGATCGTTTCCGATCCTCTCCTCAGACGAACGACAAGGAATCATGCGCTTCGACCCAGAGCAATCCCCTCAAGCACCCAAGCCGCCACCCCACCTCGTCGGCACGCTCTCGTCCTACCCACCGATCGCACCCTCGACAGCGGTGACCTCCTCGCACGGCGTCTACCTACGCTCGACACGAACCGTGACGCCGCGGCACAACCTGCTCCAACGAACGATGGAGTCGCTCGCGGAGCTCCAGCCGACGCCCATCCCGCAGCGTCTCGTCTTCCCGACGCGGCTCAACATCGAGCGGTGGGAGGGCCTCATTGGTGCGCTGAGTGCCGGCTTGGAGATGAAGCGTGCGCGGGAGCGCGCCGAGGCGGAGCTGGCGGTGCAGGAGGCGCGGTTGAACGCTGCGATGGAGAGGGAGAAGGAGCGCAAGAAGAAGGCTGCCTTAGCTCGGAGTGCCGAGTAATTGTACGAGTATCTTGCCGGTGTCAATCAATCAATGGTGTTGGTTAGACCTCACTCTCTATGGTCGCGCGGATAGCTCGCGGTGTGTAGGAATGAGGTACTCGCTCACGAGTATATCATTACAGAGTGCTAAGTGTTACAGAGAGCGAGAGTCCCATCGACGACTCGTCTATTGACCACCGCGGAGGCGAAGGACAAGGTGGAGAGTAGACTCCTTCTGGATGTTGTAGTCCGCGAGCGTGCGGCCGTCCTCGAGCTGCTTGCCAGCGAAGATGAGTCGTTGCTGGTCTGGCGGAATGCCCTCCTTGTCCTGGATCTTGGTCTTGACGTTGTCGATCGTGTCGCCAGACTCGACCTCAAGCGTGATCGTCTTGCCGGTGAGAGTCTTGACGAAAATCTGCATACCACCACGCAGGCGGAGGACAAGATGGAGCGTCGACTCCTTCTGAATGTTGTAGTCTGCAAGCGTGCGGCCGTCCTCGAGCTGCTTGCCAGCGAAGATGAGTCGTTGCTGGTCTGGCGGAATGCCCTCCTTGTCCTGGATCTTGGTCTTGACGTTGTCGATCGTGTCGCCAGACTCGACCTCAAGCGTGATCGTCTTGCCGGTGAGAGTCTTGACGAAAATCTGCATACCACCACGCAGGCGGAGGACAAGATGGAGCGTCGACTCCTTCTGAATGTTGTAGTCTGCAAGCGTGCGGCCGTCCTCGAGCTGCTTGCCAGCGAAGATGAGTCGTTGCTGGTCTGGTGGAATGCCCTCCTTGTCCTGGATCTTGGTCTTGACGTTGTCGATCGTGTCACCAGACTCGACCTCGAGGGTAATGGTCTTGCCAGTCAGGGTCTTGACACTGGAAAGAGGTGGCGATATGAGCACCAGAAGTCAGCGCAGCTGTCCAAGCGCGGGTGGTGGATGGGTGGTACTCACAAGATCTGCATGGCTGCTGTGGTAGGTGGGTGCTTGGGTGTGTGTGTGTGCTAGCTACTGAATGCGATGGGAGGGGATGCCCAGTGGCAGTGGGGGATGGTGTGGGTGATGGTGGTCGTCGAGGGGATGGACGGGCGCGTCGAGGGTCGCCTTTATATACCCCTTGTCGCGCCACTGTGCCGCGTGCCCACCGAGGCTGGGCCCGCCGTGGCGCGGCGATGCGCAGACACACCGCGGCACCACTCGCCGATGGCGACAGGTGCGTGGACCGGGCCCTCGACCCTGACATGAGATAATGATCATGATCATACCACAAGACGCCGCCTTCCCTGTGCTTCCAACTTCGATCAGAGCTCCGAGTCACGCCGCGGCAGCGATGAGCGAATGGGCAGCGGGCTTCCCTCATGATACTTGTAAGGCGCCGCCTCTGGGCCTCGATGCGAGCAGGTGTACCAAGAGGAGCCGCGGCCGTAGGCGTTGATGAGGAGGGCGTCCAACCTCGCCAGTCGGCACGCGTGACCGGGATGAACCGGCGGCGACGACGTGCGCATTGCCGCGGCTGCCTCGTCCTCTTGACAGTGCTGCCATGACGAATGGGCAACCCGAGGAATCGATGCTGGCGATGATGGATGACCGCTGCCATTCGACCAGGATGGAGCACAGGTGGTGAAGCATTCAGGCTTCTGTCGGACATGGTTCGTCTCTTATCGGTCTCCGCGGGCTGTGGTACAAGATGAGGGAGGTCAGCTCGTCGACGTTGGTTCGGTGCGGTGGCAAATGAGAGCCAGGCCCTCGACCAAGTACCAACGCACCTCGATCTTGAGCACGTCGTGCCGCCCCGTACAGTGCCGTCAATGCAGGCTTGATCTGGTCCAAGTTGCTCGAGCCCACCGCCCTGTACAAAGATCCGTCATCAACGTCAGCATTGAATCATCTCAGAGCAGATGGACTGTACTCACTGAGTGTAGGCTTGCACAAACTTGGTCCGCTCCTCCGCCGATACCATGGGCGTCGACAACGCCTCCGTCGCCGCGCTCATCCACGCCGCCATCTCGGCAGGCAGGTGCGACGACAACACTCGGACCAGCGAGACCACCAGTGGGAGGCACCCGCTATCAAAGTGCGTCACCAGGCCTTGAAGGAGAAGCGCGCACAGCTGGTAGCCTTGCTCCTGTACCACCGCCCGAATGTTGTTCGCAATCGCAGCCACCTCGGCCGGCGTCGTCTCCAACGAGGTTACCGATCCACTTGCGCCTGGTACACCACCCGCGTACACGGGCGTCAACGGCGTGCCCGGCGCACTCGTGTTGGGAACCATGCTCAACGCGTCGTGTCCGACCACTTCGCGGAGGAAGGTCAACGCCGTGTCGACAATCTCCGGTCGGTCCACCGTCAGCGCCGAGAGCGCGATGCGGAACGCGTCCGGGAAGACGGGCGAGAGGTAGAGCACCTTGGGACTGTTGCCCGCCACCGCAGCCGCCGTGTGCACGTAGTCTTCCACCACTGCAAGTTCAACATGATCCTTGCGGTAAGCCATCGCGCTCTGTGTCAGGGTGTACGCCGCCCCGCTACTCACCATCTCGCTCCCTCTCAGGCCCCACCGCCGCGATGAGCGCAGCCACCTTGCTGCTGACCTGCTCAAACGCCTTCTGTATCGCCTCGGCGAGCGGGCCATCCGCATTGCGCGCAAACCGATCCACCACCTTGCCAATGATCCAGATGTAGCCGCCGAATCCTGTCCGTTCGAAGCCCAGCGCCAGGCGTTGGAGGATGGCCGGCAGCGTCGGTTTGAGGACATCGCCCCAGAAGACCAGGGCGCGTCGTAGGAGACCGGCCGCACGTTCCGAGATAAAGTAGTGGTGCCCGTACCGCTCGAGGATGCCGTCGATGATGGTGTACGACGCTGAGCACGTCGACGCGCACTCGGGCGGAAACTCGGCCCAGAAGCGCGAGCCAAGCACGCCGAGGAACTTTTCCAACTGCTCAAGCCGGTCCGCCACCTTGCGAAGCTGGTCCTTGTCGAGTGTCGCCGTACTGGAGGATGCAGCGACCTCGAGCTTGGAAAGGACGGGATGCGTGAACCTTTGCATCGGCTCAATTGCCTCGGCCGTCGTCATTCCCGAGATGATGTGTGCTACCGCCTCCGAGACGGCGATGAGATCGTCGGGCCCGAGTTGCTCATCGATCGTACCGAAGAACTCGTACAGTTGTGGCAAGAATGGTAGCAGATGCTGCGGGCGGCCATCATAAGGTCAGCGTTCCTTCCCTGCTACTGACTGGTGGGTTCCACAGACTCACCCTTGAGCAGTCTTGGCACAAGAAGTTGAGCGCTTGTGCAGCCGCAGCTGCCACATCCGCGTCCTTGGCGCTCAAGCCCGCACTGACGAACGTGAGGATCGCAGGGATCCGCTCCGGGTGGCGATCGACCCACTCCGTATATCTTGAGACGACCAGGAGAGCTGCGTATTGCAGCTTGGGATGAGGCGGCAGTGTTGGCACGATGTCCATGATGAGAGGTATGACCGTATCGTCGCTCGGGTCTGCGCGGGAGCCCATCGCGCGCATCGAGAACAAGGGCGCTTCGACGGCTTGCCATTGGTATGTGCCGTCCGTGCCCACGTTGGCCATGGCCGCCTGCACCATTGCCAGCGCGTGTGAGAGGCATTGCTGCGGGCCTAGGACCGCGCAACAATCTTTGAGGGTGTCGCCCATGTGATGCCTGAATGACTTGAAGTCGTCGTATTCTTGCCCAACGAGTTCGCTTTCGTCGGCGGGGAAGCGCAAATGGCTGGTGATGGTGTCAAGTAGCCGCTCGTAGATCGCGAAGAAGGCGTGCAGATTTGGGTCTTCTCTTGATGCCTTGGAAAGAGGCGAAGCGAGTAGGTACCAGAACCGGAAGGTGATCTGAACGATGTCGAGGTTTTGATAGCTTGCACAGAGTGCAATCGCGTCGACGATTGGTAGAAAGATGCTTTGATGTTGGAGGACGAGAACGTGATAGCTCTCGCCAGCTTGCACGAGGACCCGACACAGTCCACGGACCTTGTCATCGTCTTCGTCCGCAATAGCTCTTGTGAGCGATTCGCGCAATGGGGCCAGTCGAGGAACGATTTGCTCTATGACGCTCATGTTCTCGTGGACCTCTTGCGTCTCGTGGATCATGTCGCAGATACAGTCGATGGCCACGTCGAAGAGCTCATCGCTTGCCAGAGCCTGGAAGCTCAGATCGAAGAGGGGCGTCTCCGTCACCGAGGAGATGGCGATCTCGCCCGACTTGAGCCACGAGGACAGGCAGGTGAACACGCCGTTCTGTATCTGCTGGGTCACACCTGAGAGATCGCACCGGCCAGCGCATGGAGGGAGTAAGGTCAGCGCTTGTCTGCGCGCACGCTTCGAACGAAGGCACTCACCTTTGGCTGTAGCATACAGCGAGAGCACCTTGAGCACGTCCTGGACATGGTCACTGAGAAGCTCCTTCACGCGCTGATGGTACGCGTCATTGTCGACCGGGATCCGGTTGTTGGTAACGACCTCCTCTGGGAGCACGGTGAGCAGCTCGAGCAAGGCGGGCACCAGGTTGGGGTTGCCGCCAAACCGCTCAATGACGTTGGGTATGGGTTGCTTCCAGTCTGGCATCTGGAGCGCGAGGGCGGAGAGGGCCAGGGCGACCTGGGTTTGAAGGACGCGCGGACCAGACCCGTATGCTTCGAGCGCATCGAGCAAGGTGTCGCGCAGGGATGGGAGAGATGCGGCGGGTACTTGGTGCAAGTCGTAGACGACCTGCCGTCGAAGGGTCCCACCGTCAGCTCTGTGCACCACGGCGCCGACATGACAAGAGTCGGACGAAACTCACCTTGCTTCTGAAGGTCTGCGCGGCAAACAGACGAGCTTGTACCGGCTGGTCTTGGGCGAGCAGCAGCTCGTTGGCAGTCTGCCATGCTTGTGGCTACGGCAAGAAGAGTCAGGGTCAGCCTCTCCGATGAAGCGTCAGAGCAAGGACACTTTCCAAAGCCACTCACCGTCTTTTGGAAGTCGCGCAGCCATACATCGGCCGCGCGCCGTGCGTCGTTGTCTGTCGTCTGGTAGAGGGCCTCGAGGGCGGCTTGCACGGCCTGCGCCGGCGATGCCTCGGACGCGCTGCCCGCCGCCGTCGACATCTTGATCCTTAAACAGGCGCCGACGGGTCAATTGGAGATGCGGGCGCACCAGCCGGGAGTCAGCAGCTCAGGAGCGCGTCGAGTGGGCGAGAGGACCGGGGCGCGCTGTCCTGTGCAATGGGTCGGTTGCTGGATGGAGCCAGCGCGAGGTCGAGGAAGATGGTGATGGTCACCTTGGTCGAGGTGAGTGACGCCCGCCCGTTCTGGCATCGCATCTGCGCGCGCTCGCTCCCTCCACTTCGCCGCTCGCATCGCACTCACCATGGCGTTGATGGGTACGCACTCCATTCATCGACTGCCTCGCGGGCTCTCCAAGCAATGTGAGCAGTAGGCACTTATCCTGGCAGTCGTCGAAGAGGCGTCAATTGAGAAGAGAGAGAAGAGAACTAGCATCAATGCCAATGAAGAAGCCTGCCTGTCTGTCCGCACCGAGCACGACGCCGGCGGTGAGGTGACAGAGCAGCGCACCCAGCCAATGGCAAGCTGGGACGATAGCCCTTGCAAGACTTGGATAGGGACATCGAGGCCGGGCTCTGAAGGTTGGCCAGAGCACATCGATGTTTGAAGAAGGAATGATGGTCGAAGATCCTGTTCGTCGCGAGTCGATCAAGGCGTCTTGAAGCATCATGCGGCTGGAGCGCTGTTGCCTCCGCCGCCGCCGCTGCCTCCTCCTCCTTCTGTCTTGGCTGGGGTCGAAGGCTTGCTCGTCGATCCTCCATCACTGGTACCGCCGCCACCGCCACCGCTGCTGCTACCACCGGCCTTGCCTCCACCGCGGCCGCCACGGCCACCGCCTCCAGCGCCGCCTCGAGGCGCGCCTCCTCCTCGTCCACCACGACCACCGCCGCGAGTCGGAGTCGAGTTGGCCGCACCACCTCGTGCAAACTTGCCTCCTCCCGGGGAAGACGTAGACTTGTCTGCGGCCGTCGCCCCATCAGAGGATGGTGCCGCGTTCCCACCCGCTCCAGCACCAGCGGGGCCGTTGCCACCTGCATCATCAGCATCAGAGACGGCTCCACCCGTGCTCCGGCTGCGGCGAGACTTGGCAGACTCTGAGCCAGAGTGCGCATGACCACCGCCTTGACCGCCCGTGGCACTGCCGTCCGCATCCGAGGCAGCCCCACCGCTACGGGTGCGACGCGACTTGGGTCCGGTCGGGGGCGTGCCACCAGTACCGCCACCGGTCGTGCTGTTGGCCTGCGACGGACTGCCATTGAAATTGGAAGCAGCCGGGCCGGTTGGAACGCCATTTGCGCGCGGGCCAGTCGGCGGTGCAAAGGAAGCAGGTCCTGATGGCGGAGCTCCAGACGGACCCGACGCCGCGCGTGAACCGAAGCCGCCGCCGGGTGGGTTCGGTGCTACGGGGGTGGCTGCGCTCATAGGCATGTTGTTGCGTCGGTAGGCAAAGTTGAATCCTTGGCTCTTGGTCTCGGCGCTCACGCGCCCGTCGCGCACCTCAAGCACAAGGCGACCGTACGCTGCGTCCGGCAGATTCCAGTTCCACGTATTCTTCCATGCTGGTTCTTCTGACGCGGCACCCGTCGCCGTGGCCAGCGATGGCACACGGTTGGTCACCGCCAGTGCGTTGTTGAGGAGCACGCGCTGCTTGTCATCGATCACAGCCTCGACCTGGCCCTTGACTGCCTCCCAGATCTCGCCAAATGCCGACTTGGCGTGGATGAGCTTGTTCCGGTAGTTTTCGAAGTCATGCTGCACCGAGAACTCGTTGTACGACACCCCATAGCGGAAGTGCAGGCCGGCAGAGATGGTCAAATCCGCCTTGAGGGCCAAGGCAAGCTGGGCCAGCAAGCCGTCGCGTCCGGGAGAGGCGTGGGTGATGAGAAGCCGGGTTTCTGTTGGGTCGAACACCTGTAAGTGCGGCAGAAGGAGTGGTTAGCACGGCTTTGTGATTGCCACATGCGGTCAAGCTGGCACGACTTACTTTCTGAGCGGTGTCCACGAGCTCGCCGATTTGAAGCATCGTCGTCCACATCGTGCCTTGGCCACCAGCAATGGTAGCGGCGCCTTCGCCGTTGTCGAAGAGCTTGTGTAGTACAACGGCGCCACCGAGACCGAAGAGACGAAGGCGAACGCCACCGACCTCGATTGCGCGCGTAGATGCCTCGTCGAGAATGTGAAGGTTGTGGATCGCGTACTCGCCCGTGCGGAAGCGCTCGAGCACCGCAACATCCTCGCACGCGCCCCAAACCGTGAAGACGGGTACGTTGAGCCTCAGCTTGCCGCTAAGGAGGAGAGGGAACTCTGAGAACAGCGGGTCTGGATGGTTGAGGATGGCTTCCCTCAGGGCAGCCGCGCTCGGTTGGCCCGCATTGGAACCTGCGTTCCGGCCAGGGCCAGCTCCATCAGGGCCTGTGCCGCCACCTTGACCGGGCCCACCGCCTGCTCCAGGACCACCGCCGGACGATGCGCCTCCCAGTCCCAGCGTCTGGCGGATAGCGGGTGTAATCAGGCTGGAGTACATGACGAGGTGGCGAAGGGTGCGGTCGCCCATGCGGTCCAGTGACGCCGACTCGTAGAAGCCAAAGTCACCCGTGTGAATGATGGCCTGGGCGTTGGCCTCCTCCGCAAGTGTGTTGAGCGTCGACAGCGCGCCGCGAACGTCGGCCACACAGAGGATGCGACCGAACGAGCCTGAGATCACATACGGAGCCTGCTGCTGCAAGGCTGCAGTCGACGGCGTGACGCCTCCTTGCGGACCGATGCTCGGTGCCGAGCTGGGTGGACCCGAAGCACGTCCCTTGATGTTATGAGAGCTGGCGCTGAGGTGGCTGGACTGCGAAGCGGACCGGCCGAGACCGCCTGGCGATGGGCCAACATAAGACGGGGGCTGCAATGTTGCAGTCGGCGAAGTCGCGGCCGTTCCCCCACCAGGCGCTGCCTTGGCTTGCCCGCCTAGCGCCGGTGAAGATGCATTTGAAGGGGCTTGATTTTGGACCCCAGGAGTCGGGCGGGATGCTGCCATGTCGGGCGAAGTTGATTTCGACGTGTGATCGCTCGTGGGAGATTCTGGCTCACTGAGGGGCAGAGGTATGCTTGACGGTGTCGGCGTCGACGTTGGAGAGGCTGACGCTGTCTTTGAGGGCAAGTTGACGGTTGGAAGCGCAGGCGTGTGCAGCCGCGGTGTTGTAGTCAAGGGCGAGCGTGCTGCCGGTGACGACGGTCCCAGATCTTCCTCCTCCTTGAGCGGCAGCGAGGCGAGTTGGGAGACGCTGGCGACAGAGGATGAGGGCGAGAGAAGAGCAAGGAGATCCGGCGTGCTGTTGCTGGCGCTGCTACTGCTACTGCTCGTCGTCGTCGTCGCCGTGGATGATGGCGCTGGGATCGAGGACGAAGACGATGACTTGGAAGGTCGATGGCTCGGCCGCGATGGCCGCGTCAAGCGCTTTGCCTTGGCTGCGAGTATGGCTTTGAATGGCCCGCGGCGCCAGCAGACTCGCGAGGCAACAGGAGCAGGACGAGGTGCGAGGTGGTGAACGTCGTCAACATCGTCGAGCGCGCGCCCATCGCTGGCGTTGGCGAGCCTCTTCCATCTTCGCCGCCAGTGCGCACCGCTACCCACACCTCTGAAGTTGTCGAACCGACACCAGTCAAACCTTCTCTTCCTCGTATCAGGGATACTGTCCACAAGGCATCTACATCTCGACAGGCAGCGAGTCCACAAAGGGCGACAGTATGAGGCTGATATTGTAGAGTCCGGCAGACCTGACCGTCTTATCCTCTGGGCGCGGCAGGGGCGCGATGCTGACATATCAAGGTGAACCATTGGACTGAGCGGTCAGCCTGCACGCGACAATCAATCTGGACCACCGCCAGGGCAGGTTCCAGCGCTCTCCATGCCCGAGCAGATATGCCAGGATACCGGTGTGTTGATCTTGGTCTGAGTATCGGAGACGGGGGGCCGGACGTATCTACGGGTATGCGGACTGCCATCGGACAAGAACGTTGCACTCGCCGTCGACCAAGCTCATCGCGGCAGTTCATGATCTGCCAGCAACTGTGGGGCGGCAAGCAAAGAGGTCAGCCACGCCTACGAATGCAAGGCAGTGTACAAGACTCACCATGTTCGGAATGCCGTTGCGAATCTGGAATAGGCGAGAGCAGTTTGGACATCTCATCTGTCCTTCCATGACATGGATCTGGAGTCGGCATCGATCGGTTGGCCGCCGCAGGTTACGAAGACCAGGGGGAGTGATAGGCACAGAGAATTCCATCAGCTCCGTACCAGTGAGAAAGCTCTTGTAGAGTACAACTCACCTCTAGGAGAACATGATGCAATGCTTTGAGGAGGTCGGCATCGAGCATGGGGTCGCTCACATCTGGCTCCTGGTCGGGCAGAGTGCTATCCCCGAGGGCGCGAGCCGTTTGGACAAGGACGCGCCAGTCCAGCTTGGGTAATAGTCCACGCACAAAGTCCTCTTGCATGTCAATCTCGGACACCTCGAGCTGCACGTTCTCGAGTTGAAGTGGGAAGTTGTTGGAAGTGGACGCGCACGCTTTGGCGTGGCAGGCCAAGAGGTTGTGAGTGAGAAGCCGCATCGTTTCCACCGCGCCTTTGTCCGCCGTGCGCCCGCTGTCCGTAGCTCAGAGGAGGATTCAATGCCGCAGTCTTGGAGATGATGGTCGCTGTCATGGACGATGAGGAAGTGGCAACGGTGAGTGGCCCGCATAGCGGCGCGAAGAGGTATCCTCACGTGAGCATCGCCTCCACCCTCGATGGCCAAATGTTGTTGGTGATGGAGGCAACGCAGCCGAAGGATGAGCAGCAGCGGAAGCACGTCGTACTCGTCCTCGTCCTCGACGACGACGACCATCAGCCTCGCGGGTACACCTGTCGGCCTCGGCGCAAGCAGCCATACGGCGACGTGGAACGCGCGCAAGGGTCATCGATCTCAGTGCCCCGTACAAGATTGCATAGGACACCGCCTCCGGACGCGCTCTCGCGATGGGGAAGAAGAAGGGCGCCGGCAAGGCGGGTGCCGGCTACGATGATTTCTGGGATGAAGAAGGTGCGGACCGTATGTGCCCTGCTGTAGATATCTCCTTGCTGATTGGTACCTTCCTCATCACAGTGCCGAACGAGGTGAAGCCTGACGAGCTTCCTAATGGAGGCGCCAGCAAGGATGAGGTCCTTGACGCGGAGGATGATGAGGACGTCGGTGGTGGCGCAGTATCAGCCAACAAGAAGAAGAGTACGTATACCATGTCTGCGCAGGCTCTGGTGAGCGACGTGCTGACGGTTGCGCTCCTGATCTCTCAGAGGACAAGAAAAAGAAGCAGCAACAAGCGAACAAGGTGAGAGCAGATTACGAGCCGCTCGCCCGGACGAGCTCATTGACACCTTCCTTCGCATGATGGCACACAGGCAAAGCAACAGCAGCAGGCCATTGACGATGATGAAGATGATGTGGACGCGCCGGTCCCAACAGCACCCAAGACGGAGGAGTCGACCCCTGCTCCAGCTGCGAAAGCTGCTGCCACCGCCGAAGAGTCGAAAGCTGGAGGTGAAGAAGAAGACGATGAAGACGACGGCGGAGCTGCTGCTGGTACAAGCGCAGCTGACAAGAAGAAGAAGAAAAAGAAGAAGAAGGCTGGAGAGAAGGTACGTGTCCCACTTGATTCTGAGGTCCACGCGTCACGAATCTGACCCTATTCTTCTTCCTTTCTATCCAGGCTGATGTGCCAGCGCCGGCTCCGGCCAAGAAGGCACCGAGCGCAGCCGTTGCTGCTCTTCAAGCGCGTTTGGCGGCTCAGAAGGCAGCGGAGGAAGAAGCTCGCCGGCGTGAAGAAGAGGAGCGCAAGCGCCTAGAGGAGATTGAACGTCAGGAACGGGAGGCCGAGGAGAAGAGGGAAGCGGAGCGGCAACGCAAGAAGGAGAAGGAGAGGGCAAAGCGAGAGCAGCTGAAGAAGGAAGGCAAGTTGCTCACGCCCAAGCAAAAGGCCGAGAAGGCGGCTGCCGAGGCAAGAATGCAGGCCATGATTCGAGCCGGTCAGATCAAGGTCGAGGGTCTCGAGGAGCGCGCTGCTGGAGCTGGCTCGGGCTCAGCAGAGGGCAAGAAAAAGGTCGTATACGACAGTCGGAAGAAGAAGAAGCAGCCAGCTCAACCCAAAGAAGCGGGGGCCGAGGACAAGGCGGAACCGAAGCCAGAGGACGCTATCGCGGCCTCTGTGGACTCCCTCTCCTTGGCGGACGCCCAGCCCGCGGCGGGCGATGCTGAAGAGAAGGCCCCAGCGGAGAGCAGCGACGAGGAGGACGAAGAGGATGTCAAGGACGATTGGGACGCGTCGTCGGAGGAGGGCGACGATGTCAAAGAGGACTGGGATGCGGAGTCCGACAAGGAGGGCCCAGACGGTAAAGCATCGGCGAAGGACGCCAAGTCTACCAACGGAGTCAACAACAAAGAGGTCACTCCAAGTTCAACGAAGGGCAAAGGCCCTGCCCCCAAGGGTGAGTCGTTCTCTCATGCATGCGATGATTGTGCAAGGCTGAAGACAGCGAGTTGCGCCTCACTTCAGCAAATGGCAAAGCCTCTGCGGCCCACGATGACTCGGATGATGACTCCGACGACGATTCCGACGACTCGGACGACAGCGACGATGGCCTGACAACCACGCAGCGGATGGAGGCGAAGCGCAAGGCGGAAGCCGCGGCGCGCCGCAAGGAGCAAACCGAACAAGCGATGGCGGCGCGGAGTAAGGACAACCTCCGAAGTCCAATTTGCTGTATTCTTGGCCACGTCGACACGGGCAAGACCAAGCTCTTGGACAAGATCCGTCAGACGAACGTTCAAGAGGGTGAGGCTGGTGGTATTACGCAGCAAATCGGCGCGACATACTTCCCGGTGGAGGTCATCAAGCAGAAGACGGCGCCCGTCAACAAGGATGGCCAATTCGACATCAAGATTCCGGGCCTCCTGGTCATCGACACGCCTGGTCACGAATCGTTCACCAACCTGCGCACTCGTGGTAGCAGTCTTTGCAACATCGCCATCCTAGTCGTCGACATCATGCACGGCCTAGAACAGCAGACGATCGAGTCTATCCGCCTCCTACGTGACAAGAAGACGCCCTTCATTGTCGCCCTCAACAAGGTCGATCGTCTCTATGGATGGAAGGCAGTCCCCGACAACGGTTTCCAGGACTCTCTCGCTCAGCAGCCAAAGCCCACGCAGAACGAGTTCCACGAACGAGCCAACAAGGTCATGGTCGCCTTTGCCGAGCAGGGTCTCAACGCCAAGCTCTACTACGAGAACAAGAACTTCAGCAAGTACGTTTCCTTGGTGCCCACATCTGCACATACGGGCGAGGGTATTCCCGACATGCTCCAGCTCCTCGTCACGCTCACTCAGACAAGGATGAGCGAACGGTTGATGTACCTCTCGGAACTCGAGTGTACGGTGCTCGAGGTCAAGGTCATCGAGGGTCTCGGTACCACCATCGACGTCGTCTTGTCCAACGGTGTGCTCCGGGAAGGCGACAAGATTGTGATCTGCGGCCTGAACGATGCCATCGTCACTCACGTCCGCGCCCTCCTCACGCCACAACCACTGAAGGAGATGCGTGTCAAGGGCGCCTACGTACACCACAAGGAGGTGAAGGCGGCGCTCGGTGTTAAGATTGTCGCCCCGGACTTGGACAAGGCTGTGGCCGGCTCTCGGCTGCTCTTGTGTGGCCCCGACGACGACGAGGAACAGCTCAGAAAGGACGTGATGTCCGACTTGACCAACTTGTTGGACTCCGTCGACAAGCTGGGCAAGGGCGTGTCGGTACAGGCTTCGACCCTGGGCTCCCTCGAGGCACTGCTCGAGTTCCTCAAGACGAGCAAGATTCCCGTCAATGCGGTCAACATCGGGCCGGTGTACAAGAAGGATGTGGTGCGATGCTCGACGATGCTGGAGAAGGCGCCCGAGTTTGCATGCATGCTTTGCTTCGATGTGGCTGTCGACAAGGAGGCCGAGCAGCTCGCGGAATCCCTCGGTATCAAGGTGTTCAAGGCCAACATCATCTACCACCTGTTCGACGCATTCACGGCCTACAGCAAGGAGGTCAAGGAGGCTCGGGCGCGAAATGCGGCATCGATTGCAGTCTGGCCATGCTCGCTTCGGATCATTGCCGCCTTTGCCAAGCGTGATCCGATCATTCTCGGCTGCGACATCAATGAGGGCTCCCTGCGTATCGGCACACCCCTCTGTGTCGTCAAGACGGACCCCGAGACGAAGAAGAAGGTGAGTAGACTACCTGGTGGGCACGCGTGATAGGAGAAGGCTCACCTCAGAACCCTTGTTCCAGAACATCATCTCGCTGGGCAAGGTGACATCGCTGGAGTGAGTATGCCATGATTTGCAACCATGGAATGTGACATTGACTGACAAAGCTACCCTTTGGACAGGATCAATCACAAGGCCAAAGACATTGTGCACAAGAAGGATGTCGGTGGCGGTGTCGCAGTGCGTATCGAGCATGCCGTGTACGAGAGCGCCAAGATCTTTGGCAGGGTGAGTTGCGTTCTGAGAACCGTCCAGATGTACTGTTGCTTATGCTGACTTGTGTTTCGACCCTGTTCAGCATTTCGACGAGAAGGACGAGGTCATTTCGATGATCAGTCGCAACTCCATCGATGCTTTGAAGTGAGTCGAGCTACGTCGATGTGACACCTCTTGAGCACCCTGCTGACCTCGCCTTCCGTGGTCTCATCAGGGAGAGCTTCTGGGACGAGATCTCGAACGACGAGAAGAGGTTGATGAAGCGCTTCAAGGTCATGCTCGACATCCCGTAAGGCGGTCGCCCAATCTACGACTTCTTCTGCGTCTCCTGGCCTTGGAGCCCGTCGTACCTTTGCCTTCTCCTTGTCTATGTTTGCGCACTCCTGTCCAGTACTCTATGTTGCACAGTGTCGACAAGGATAACGAGGTTGAGGGTGCCTCACGTGGCCACCTAAGAAGTGCTTCTCCAACGAGAATACCTTTGGCGCTCCCATTTTTGGTGCCAGCTCCATGTGCTGCTCATGAGCATACGGCGCCTGTCGTCCCTTCGCTTCATCCTGCGCACATTCGCAGGATCGACCATCACCCAGCTTCGAGTATCCTCACCGCCCGTACCTCGTCCTCCTCCTTCCCCACCTCAGCAGAGAGCACTCGTCGGTGTCGACTCGCCATGGCCACCTCAATGCAATTCGGTCCCGAATGGATGCGCAAGGCAGCCAACCGGTCCTCGTCCTCGTTGACGAAGGAGCCGGCATCGCCAAGTCCCAACGCCTTCCCAGACGCAGCAGGATCGCCCCTCGTCTCCCAGAACAACAGCAGCAACGCTCTCGGATCGGCCGCGTCGGGCGCGAGAGACGGCGTCGGTACGGGCGCTCTCGGGGCCGGCGCAGGCTCCGCGGCGGCCGGGAATGCCGTGGGCAACGGGAATCGTCGCAAGCCGAGCTTGGGCACGTCGACCTCTTCCCTCGCCTCGCCCACCCTGGGCAGTGGTGCGGGAGGCGCCAGCAACGGCCCTACACCAGTCAGTCCCTCGGTTCCTTCACCCGGCGCATTCTCCTTTGCCGCGGCGGCGGCCGGGCTCTCGGGCGGCGAGCGTGACCAGCGTGACCGCGACCGCGGCTCGGGCACCGTCACCATGAGCTCGAGTCGGATGCGGCTGATGAAGCGCGGTCTGACGGACGGTGGACCGCCATCGCCAGGTCCTGGTTCGCCCCTGGCAACTTCATCGCCGTCGCCGCTACCGCCGACACCGTCGTCGCCGTCTGCCACGCCGGGGACCAATACCGGTGGGAGCAACAGCTCAGGCCTCAGTAGGGGCGCAGGAGGTCCTTGGCCAGGTTCACGGCTCCGACAGCGTTCCCTGGTCGACAGCGCGGGGCCCATAGGTCCGGCTCCAGACGGCAGCCCCGGCTTCAACAAGTTCGCCGGCTACGATCGCAAACGCGAACGTCAGCAGTCGACAACGACGATTCCTGGTACCGGAAGCGTTCGGACGGCTTCAAATGGCAACGGTCTGGGTTCCTCCCATGGCGACCCAGAGAGCCGTCGCTCTTCCATCGTCGCCAGTGGCGGAACGGCGGGGTCAAATGATGCTGCGGAACATCAAGCGTATCAGGGTGAGGTAGCGAATGGGGACAGAGTTCGGAATCAGGACGATCTGGCGGACTCGGTAGCAGAGCTCAATGTTGGCGGCAAGGCCGGAGCGGAGGAAGCATGGTCGCCCGAGAAGGCGTTCTGGCAATACCGCGACCCGACTGGCCAAGTCCAAGGCCCGTTCAGCGCGGTCAGCATGCAAGACTGGTACAAGCAAAACTACTTTACTGCGGATTTGCTCGTCAAGCGAGTTGAGGAAAGAGACTTCCGACCGCTCGGCGAAGTCCTCGTCGAGCTTGGCGATGTCGCAACGCCATTCCTGCTTCCTCCTCCGAAGCGCACGGCTCCGCCAGGGCCGGCCGGTCTTCAGTCGACAAGTGCCGGCGACGGTAGCATGGGCGCATCAGATCAGGTTGATCCGGGGCACCGCAATGGGCAGAACACTCTCGAAGGCGAAGCTGCGAACGTGATCGGACGGCATCCCCAATCCAGCGAGACTGGGTCCATCGGCGGCAAAGCGCTCGGACCTGTGGATTATCAAGGCGAGGGAGTATGGCCCAATGCACGCGGCGAAGGCAATGGCGGCGGTATCCTTGGTCATCACGCTGGTCATCCAGGAGCTATGCTCGGACAGCCTGCTGACAGCCCGGTCATGAACATAGGGATCGGTCATCGCCGCCCTTGGCCAAACCTCGAACTCGACCTGGGCGGGTTTGGCGCGCCTGCTGGAGCATCACCAGCTTCGCCTTTTGGGCCCAACGGTGTGCCTCGCTCGCCCTACACGGCGGGCGGTGGTCTGCTTGGCATGGGTCCTCAGTCCGCTCGTCAACCTTCCGGCGTACCGCCCTCGCCATTTGGCGTCCCCTCCGTGGCGCAACTCGACTTGGACGCACGATTGCGGCAGCAGGAGGAGATACTTGCTCTGACCAGGCAGCGAGAGCTTCAGGAGCAACGGCAGGCGGCAGCCGCGGCGGCTGCGCGTGCTGGGTATGGAGGCGCTATCGGAGCGGGACTCAGCATCGGCGCTTTAGGCGGCATTCCGGATGCGTTCGGTGCTATGCACACTCCGGCATCAGTCCCTTCGCCCTGGCAGCAATATGGAGGAGTCTCCCAGCCCAACTCGGCCGCTGGTGGCGCCGCGCCTTTCTTCGAGGCGTTCCCTCATGGCGGCCCACGACCTATCGGGCATGCGGTGCCGGGAGCGCCGTGGTCGCATGCACACGTTCCGCAGCCACGCTCCTCTCTTGAACAAGGTCAGGACGTGTTCATCCAGCAACAGAATGCGAACGCTCAGCCGGCCAGTCCGTGGGCGCAACCAACGCCCAGTCAAGACGGGCCAGATGTTGGCACGCAGCAGCAGGCCGCCGGGGTCTCTCAAGACAATCAAGGTCGTCAGCCCGTCGCGGACGAACAAGTGCCTCCGAGTGGCACGCAGACGGTTCCACCTGTCGGCACGCCGGGTCGTGCTCGTAGCCCTGAGCCAAATGCTGCGCCGCCAGTGGAAGCTGTGCAGGAGCCGGAGCCAAAGCCGTCAGAGCCTCCGGCGACCGATCATCAGGACGCAAAACCGACGAAGCAAGGTCTTGAGGAAGAGCCGAGCACCGGGTCGACAACGGAGGACGTACCGACTGAGGATCCGGAGCAGCTCTGGCCAGCTGATCCGAGTGCGGTCGAATTCGCGCCTGAGCCTGCTTTCAATGAGACTCCGACCTCGACAGGCAAGAGCAAGTACGAGGATGTCACCGGCGCTCAAGGCGCACGACGCACGCGTCGTGGAGGGCGACACCCGCACACTGACAATACCGGGGATGACCGAGACGGCGAGCAGTCGAATGACCAGTCCTCAGGCAACGTTCGCGTCGTCAGTCAAGACCAGTTCAAGAGGGGTGCACCAGGATCTAGCAATGCTGTCGAGGCGCCGTTGTCAGCCTGGCTGCCTGATGCTCAAGGCTCCACCCAATCGCCCACGACGGCCAAGCCTGCTCCGTGGGCCTCCAAGGTTGACGATGACAATGCCGGCAGCTCTGGACCAAGTCTTCGTGAGATTCAAGCAGCCGAAAAACGTCAAGCGGAGGCCAAGAAAAATGCTCAGCGTGCTGCTGCGGAACGTATGGCCAAGGCTTCGTCCGCCACTAGCCCAAGCGCGAGTGAACCAGCTTTGCCTGCGACCATGTCGTGGGGCCTGGCCAGTGTTCCTCCCAACGGACCCAAAGACGCGCCCCTCACGCCGTCCATGCAAGCTGGTGGCAACGCCTGGCAGCAAAAGGCAAGCACGCCCGCAGCTGCGGCGCCGAAGAAGACGTTGATGGAGATCCAAGAGGAGGAACGCAAGCGTGCCCAGCGCCAAGCGGAGCTCAAGTCTGCCCAGGCGGCCGCGATGCGCAAGGGCTATGCCGACTCGGCCAGTCGGAGCATCTCCAACCCGGCTGCGTCCGTGGCGGCTGTGGCGGCGACGCCGAGCGGCGGTGCTGGCGGCGCGTGGTCCGTCGTTGGCGCGGGAGGCAAGACGGCGGCTTCGACGGCTGGTGCCGCGTCGCCTAGCGTGAACCGCACCGTCTCTGGCTCGGTGCCGCGGTTGGCGAGTGGACCGCCTGGGGCGGGGTGGTCGACTGCTGCATCTTCGGCCGCTGGCAAGGCGGGAGCGGGTGGTGTCAAGACGGCGGGTACGCCCAGTGGTCTCTCCACGGCTGCGTCGAGCGGCGGCGTGGGTGGCGCTGCGCGCAAGCCTTCGGGCGCGGCCGCCAGGCCGAATGTCGACTCTGGTGCGCCGGCGTCGCCGAGCCCCGAGTTCTTGCAGTACTGCAAGGATCATCTGAAGGGCCTCAACATCCGAGGTGAGTACTACCAAGCACCCAGCAGCGAGCACGAGAGACGGCTCGGCTCACATGACAAACCCATTTCCTCACGCACGCAGTCGACGACTTTATCGAGATGCTCCTCTCCTTCCCGCTCGACCCGTCCCCAGACGTGATCGAGATCATCGCGGAGAGCGTGTACGCGAACAGCTCGACGCTCGACGGGCGCCGGTTCGCAAACGACTTTGTGGCGAAGCGCAAGCTGGACGCGCAGGGCCGGTTTGGCGCCTCGGCTGCGCCTGGTGGGGGCCACGTTGCTGGGTTTGATGCGGGGGTGGGGGTGGGCGGTGGGGATGGGGCTGGGCTTGGTGGGAGTGGCGCGGGCTCGAGCGGTGGTCTTGGCGGGAGCGCTGGTGGGGCTGGGGCCGGGGCCGGGGCCGGTGGGGCATGGCTACCCGCCGGCTCGTCAGGCCGAACAGCGAGCGAGGTGCTCAAGTCGCAGCCTGCGGGCGGGAAGGACGAGTCGCCGTTCGGGTTCAAGGTGGTCAAGGCGAAGGGGAACAAGAAGCGCAATTGAGGGGCCCGAAAATGGGGGCTGCTTAGTTTCCAACTGGGCGCTTTACTTCTGCGCCATCGCAACCCACCTCTTCACGCAGCCAGCCGCGTCTGCAAAGTGCGACGTCTTTTCCCACCCCGTCTCTGCCTACCTTAGCCCGGTAGGGCCAGCCAGCCGTCGACCCCTGCCTATTTAATCTACCACGCAGTTCATAAAGTCAAGTCTGAATGTCGGCGGGTCGGATTAACCAGTCTGATGATCCGTGGGAACACAGCACACACGAAGAAGGAAGGGGCACATGTCCGTGGTGTCGCTGCGGTCGGTCGGTCGGTCGGTCGGTCGGTACGGAAGGTAGGTAGGAAGTCGTCTGTTCCGCTTTCCACGATGCTCCGAGATGCGAGAAGGAGGGAGGGAGGAAGGGGAAGGACCGGGGGGTCCGGGGTCCTGGGAACGATTCATCAGCACTCTCAAAGATGGACCTTGGGCGCGAGCTCCTTGGGCGGGGGCGGCACACCGGGCGGGAGCGTCTTGCTGAGCGTCGGCGGCTGTGTGGGCGTCGGCGCCGCGGCCAACGTCTTGCGGATCCACTTGTTGAGCAGCTGGAAGGTGCGCCTTGTCGCGGGCAGCTCGCCGTGCAGGGTAAAGTAGTCGTGCACGTTGAGCGGCTGTCGGATTGAGTCAAGGGAAGGGGGGAAGAGAGAGATGGGTGAATATCGTAAGCAAAATGAGCGCGTCAAGCTTGGTAAGGCGGTGGCGGACGAGGGCTCTGCTCGACTCACATCGACATAGTACTCCACCTCGACGCCCGCCCGACGCGCGCGCTGCACCAGCTCCCGCCCCTCATCCACCAGCACCTCCAACTCGCCATTCGTCACAAAGAGCGGCGGCAGACGCGCGTACTCGGTCGGGGGCAGGTAGACGGGCGCGAGCCAGGGGTTGCTGAGCGCCAGCTTGTTGGTGGCTACGAACTTGGGGCCGATGGCTTGGGCGTCGCGGCCCCAGTCTGCGTACCAGAGGCCGACGATGTCGGTGCCTTGGTTGTTCTGGCGCGAGGGGAGGTCGTGCTCCATCATGAGTTGGGGCTGTGTGAGCCCGTCGTGGAAAGGGCGGAGGAGAAGCCGGTGAGCATACGTCAAACAATCGTAGACTTGGCACAGCCACGGAGACGTACCGAGAGAAGGATGAGCCCGCGAGCGACCTCGGCGCCCGCAGCCTGCGTCGGCTCGCCATCGAGCCCGCGGAACTCGAGACGGAGGAAGCGGGCGAGGTTGAGGGTGACAAAGCCGCCAAACGAGTCGCCGCCGATGAAGATCTGATCGGGCCGGTAGCGGAGGACGCGGGTGAGGTAGATCCACGCGCCCAGGCCCTGGAGGACGGGCACGGGGAAGGGCGCGGCGGGCGCGAGGTTGTAGTCGACGGAAAAGACGTCGATGTCGGCCTCGCGCGCGAGGTTCTTGGTGAGACAGTCGCCCACGAAGACGTCGCCCGGCGACAGGGTCACGCCTGCGCCGCCGTGGAAGTACAGTACGACGGGTCGGGTTGGTGGGGCGTGTTGGGATTGCGAGCTGGCGGCCGGTTGGGGCGGGTAGGTGCCGTCGCGGGCCATGAACCAGAGGCCGCGGATGCGCGCTTTGGCCCAGGAGGGCTCGAGCAAAGGCGCGCCGTGGTACGAGTCCGAGGAGACGTAGCCCTGGCCGGGGCGCCCCCAGCGCAGGCTGAGCAGGCCCGTGAGCGCCTCGAGCGGGGGCGGGTCGAACCAGGCGACGTCGTGGCGCTCTCCCCTGGCGGCCTTGGCCGCCGCCTCGTCCGAGTTGGGCCGGGGCACGACGCGTCCGCCCGGCCCGCTAAAGTTGGCCATCTCGAGCACGAGGCTGAGGATCCCGGCGCGGTCGCGGAGGCCGCCCTCGCGGGGTGCGATGGGCTGGAAGGCGAAGCGCGTAAAGTTGCGGAGGGAGTGCTTGGCGAAGCTGACGCCGAGGGAGCGTGTGAGGGGCCACTGGCGGTGCTGGCGGAGGAAGGGCAGCAGGGCGCGGAGGATCCAGAGCGGGAGCGCGAGGAGCGTGGCGGGCACGTAGTAGAGGTGGAAGGCGAGCATGCGCACGAGGGGGAGCGCGTACCGCGGGCCGGGCGCGCGCGCGGCCCTGTACGCGGCCACGATGCGCGGGTCGATGCCCGGCGGCGTGGGCCGCTGGGCGACGGGCGTCCAGCCTGCTGCCGGCTTGCTTGCTGCCACGGCCATCGTTGCTGCTCTCGTCGTCGTCGTCGTCGTCGTCGGCGAGCTCGATGCCATGGCCGATGATGACGCCCGCGCTTCGGCCATCGTCGTGCGCAGTGTCGGCTGCTTCGGCCATGCCTGGGCACCCGGCACCGAGCGCGCACCGATCCGCCACTACAGCCACGTGGATAGCATCATTCAAGGTCGACCTGGCCATGGATTGGGCACAAAAGGGGGGGAGGAACAAGTCAAAGTCGATGCGTAGGGAACGTCGACGGTGAAGGGAAGTGGGACAGCGGGCAACGAGAGACGGGGGCGGAACCAGGGGTGGGTGAGCCGCGTATCAATACGAGGGGTTCAAAGGACGCTGATGGGGTGGGTACGGTCAAGGGAGTGGGGCCTCAAGAAGGGTAATGTCCTTGGTATGCTTCAAGTCGAACACCCACGTCGAGCGCGGGCAGGCATCCGGTCGGCAGTGAGCAGCCTACATGGCAAGGCCGAGCACGCCCACAGCGCCCATCGCGGCCACGAGCACCGAGGCCGTCGACGCCGACGCCAGCGCAGGCGCACCGCTCTTCTTCGTCGTCCCCGTCGCATTCGACGAGCCCGTCGTCGTCGACGTCGAGGAGCCGGAGCCAGAAGACGAGCCCGAGCCAGAGGAGCCGCCGCCGCCGCCGCTGCCGTTGGAGCTGCCGCCGGAGCCAGAGCCAGAGCCAGAGCCAGAGTTCGAGCTGTTGCCACCGCCGCCGCCGTTGGCCCCAACAAGGATGCTGTTCACCGGGCTCTTGGCCGACTTGGAGTCAGCCGCATTGGCGTACCACGGCGTCTGCGACAGCTCGGCAATGTTCTGGTGCTTCCACCCGTTCTTCTGGATGCCCGTCCACGTGTGCTCCTCGAAGAAGCCGACCGTCACATCGGTCAGCTCGTGCTCGAGCATGATCACGCCCGGCGACTTGGGGCCGGCCATGACCTTGTCAATGTACGACGTGACGCTCTCCGAGCTCGAGCCCGGGTTCTCCGTCGGGCACGACGACTTGCCCGTCGACATGCACCAGTCGTTGGTGTCCTCGTTCCACGAGACGTGGTGCAGGCCAAAGAGCTCCTCAGCAATGGCACGGACTCGGTTGTCAATGTCGCCTGTGGAATGGAAGCGTAGGAGTACATCAGCATAGGGTCACGATGAGGCTCATTCGTTGACTCAGGGTCAAACAACTCACCGTAGGGGCAACGGTGGCAGTTGGGAAGGTAGCCGGACTTGTCGTAGATGATCTGCATCGTCCAACCCAGCTCGGCGACAACTTGTTCGTTCGTGAGCGTCTGCGCACCACAGAACAAGCTCGAGTCAGTTTCGCTCTGACCGGTCTGACAATGTACTCCCCACACTCACCGTCATCATGTTGTGGGTGTAGGTGTGCACGCAAATGTGCTGGTTCGGATCCTTGAGAATGTCCATGAACCCGTCTGGCTCGCCAGCGATCTGACCGCCGATGAGGAATCGTGTCGCCGAGATGTTGTTCTGGAGCAGGAACTGGTTCAACTTGATCGTAGCCTGGGTTGGGCCTGTTGGGTGCCATGTCAAGGTGGGTCAGTACCAGTCAAGCAAGCACCGATGTCCGCATCGTGGGCCTCTTGCCATCACTCACCGTCATCGAACTGGACACCGAGCACACCGTCGGGAGCCTTGAAGATGTCGTTGGGCCCCTGGCACTGGTTCAGACTCCAGCTGCAGACCTTGCTCATGTCCGTGCCCGACGGGTACGTCGGCGTCGCACCGTCCACCGACGAGCTCGGCGGGATGTTGGGAATCTTGCCAGCCTGGACCGCGGCGTCGAGGGCCTTCTTCCACTCGGGCTTGATCTTGTCGGCCGGCAGCGGCTTGCCGTTCAGCTCCGGGTCTGGCAAGCGCAGGAGTGTACATCGTCAGCTCTGAATGCAGACGGCCACCAGGTGCAAGTTGGTCACTTACAAGCATCCGTCTGTCTCTTCATCTCGACGCGAAACTCGGAGGCAAGGGCGCCCCCGAAGAGGAGGGCCGCCACCGAAAGCTGGCGAAGGCTGATCATTGTCGCTGTTGACCCGGGGGTTTGCGGGGTGAAGTCGATGGAACAGCCGGAAGTCTGAGTGAAAAGGGGACGGGGACATCAGCGACGGGAAGCGATGAGCTTTGGGAGGTCCTTTATAAAGGGCTCACCGACGTCGACAACTTGAGAGTGAGAAGAGGTGGCGGGCGGACTTGCGACACTCCGAATGACTTGCTGAGGTGCGTATGAGATGTCCGTAGCCGCAGAGGCACAGCCCGGCTGACGTTCATGGTCCTCCGTGATGAGGAGGACACGCGCGGCTCAGCCTGCGCCGGCCTCATTTCTGGCGTATCCTTTGGGGAGGCGGTGGCAACCTGGCAACGCCCGTTTGGTCAGAGGGGGGTGCCTTCTTCTATTCGGTGGTTGACTTGGCCCCATTTCGTGCACATGAGAAGGACGGGCGGGCGGGTGGGCGGCATGGGCCTTCCTGGCTGCTCGGGCTGGACGGACGTGAACAGCCGCGTGCGGCGTGCCCTTCCTTCATCGACGAAGGTAGGCGATGGCGGTGGCGGGAGGACGCTCGTATCGCATGGGACGCGAGCCCGAGCAATACCGACGAGCGTCCGTCTGTCGACCTCATCCTGAGCAGCGCGCGACGGGGCCGAAGCTGGCATCATTCTTGTTGAGGTGCCCACACCCGTCGCAGCCGGCACTGGCAATGACATGTGCAATCCGTCAGCCCTCATCGCCTCATCAGTCTTGGAGAGGCGCAGCACGAGGGACGTGGTGAGCGCTCACCTCGATGGCGACTCGAGCTGTGCGAGGCTCATCTTGGATGGCAGTGAGCTTGCCTGTCTTGGCGGTGTTGTCGCCGGGGCTGTCGTGGTCGTCGTCGTCGCCATTCTCGGGGTTGTTGGTGCATGGTAACCCGCACCACGCGCTTCCCACGCCCTGGCCAGACGGGTCGCACAGTCTTGCAAGTCACAGGATCAGACCAAGCTTCCATTCATTGATGGAGGGGCAGGGCGACGAGCGTAGGCAGGACAGAGAGGGGGGGGGTATCGAGATATGGCAGAGAGAGCGACAGAGCGAGATTTGTGGGAAAAGATGAGCGAGCTGTACGCGTGTGCGATAATGATGTGGGCGAGGAACCGAGTGCGTGATGGGAGAATCGGAGAGGAGTGGTGGCGAGGAATGGCGATACAGGAGCAGGGAGGGTGAAGAAGGGCCCGAAGGGGAAGGGTAGGGCCTAGATTAGGGGCGCGGGCAGTTGGGACTTGTTGAGGTTGAGGTCGCGTTACGGGTACGAGATGATGCCAGGGGCGTGAGTATGGTCCGAGACTGTTGTTGCGTGTCGGCTCGAGGGCTTGGAGGCTGGCTGAGATACCGGAACGAAGAGGAGGGGATGCGGTCGGTCGTGACAGGTCGTAAGGCGTCGTAATCGTAAATATCGTACTTGTTCTTGGTACGAGACCGCGTCACCTCCGAATCTCGGTCTGGAACGTGATCCGATTCCCATCCGCATCAACGACGGCAAACTCGCGCGTGCCCCAAGGCTTGTTCTCCACCCGCCCCACAATCCTGCCCATGCGCCCGCGTCGCCGGTCCTCGTCGACGTCCGGGAAGTACGACTCGAGCGCGGTGAGGGCGTACGAGGCGTCGAGGGAGGATTCCGAGGCCGAGACGCGGGCGAGACACTCGTGGAAGAGGGCGTCGACGGAGGCGACGTTGATCCATACGCTCGAGGGGTGGACGTCTTCCCGTGGAGGGGCACAGATGCCCGAGAGTTCGTGGCGAATGTTGCGTGCGCCTGGCTTGCCCTTGTTGGGCCGTTCCGAGCCGGGCGGGAGGAGGGGTGGCAAGCGGAGGTAGAGGGTCACGTCTCCTCTCCGTAGTTTGGCGTGGGAGATGTCGGGCTTGCCGATGACGGTGAAGCCGAGGATGGACTTGTAGAAGGGGAGGACGGAGGCAATGTCGTTGACAAAGAGACAGGGGATGGCGCTCAGGAAGGGTGTGCTGGATCCGAGCGTCTTGTGGGTGGTGACGGGAGCCTGGGAGGGTTTGCGTGGTGTGGGAGCGTGCTCCTCTTTGTCGACGTCGTCCTCTTCCCAGGGCAGAGGGGCATTGTCGTTGGCCTGTGCCTGTGATCCTGATCGTGCCGTGGAGGCGTCGGCCGAGTTGAGACGTGCTGCGGTCAAGGGGGTGAGCCTGGCCGTGCCGGAGCGAGTGACCTGTCGGAGCTGGCGTCCCCTCTTGACCTTGTCGTTGGGCTGAGCGGGAGTGAGAGCCGAGAGACCTGCTCCTCCTGATGATGCTGATGTTGCTGAAGGTGGCAGGGCCTGGCCGGGTGTGACGGCGGGGAGGGTCTTGTTGGGACCGTTGTAAGGTGACTTGGTGCTGTGGACCGTGGTGCTGGGTGAGATGGTGGGGCCTGCGCCGTACTCTCCCTGGGCGAGGATGGGCGCGTCGGTGTCGGAGAAGGAGGCGGTGCTTCCTGCGAGGGAGGACGCGTCGTCGGAGTGGGCTGCGGTGGGAGCCATGGTGGGTTCGGCGACGTCGGAGGCAATGGTGCTGCTGGCGTCGACCCCGGCTGCTGCTGTTGCATCTGCTGCTGCTTGTGCTGCTGCTGCTGCTGCTGCTGCGACTGCTTCGGCCGCTCGTTTTGTCTCTGCTGCGTTGCTTGCGATGGCAGCCAACTCGGCGAGCTTTGCGTTGGCCATGGCGGCTCCGCACGTGCAGGGGATGCCGTCCTCGTCGTCGTTCTCTTCGTCATCGTCGTCGTGGTGGTGAAAATACGACGCTGCGCCGTTGTCGCCTGCGCCCTGGTGCTGAGCGCGGAGAGCGTACTGCACCTGGGCGAGGGGCGGTGTTGGCCATGGCAGGGCCGGCTGGATGCTGCTGGCGAGGTTGGTGCCCGGTGGCAAGCGCATGTTGGTGGAGCGCGGCAGGACGTGGGCGTCGGATCCGATGAAGGTGCGGGCGGCGTCGACGTGGGCGCTGAACAGGATGCGGTCGCGCTCGCTGCAGGCCGCTGGGCCCAGCTGAGGCCGTCGTCCCGTCATCTTGTCGAGGAGGAGGAGGAGGAGGAGGAGGAGGTGGTGGTGGTGGTGGTGGTGGTGGCAGCATGGAGCCATGGCAAGGTCAGACGCGTATCGATAAAGCGCAGCCCGCACTCGGCACCGGCACCGGCACCGGCACTTGGCTCAGGGACCATCCGGCACCACCTTCTATACCAGTCGACCCGACTAGATATCGCACTCCCCCACCTTGCACAACGCATGCACGGCCACACCTGCCTCCTCCCCGACCACGACAATGTCCACGACGAACAAGACCAACACCAGCCATGGCGACGACGAATGGCAGCGCGGAGACGGACGCGCTCCTCGCTGTGCTCCACGCTGAGGGACCAGTCGAAGGCAGTCGCCTGCTCGACCTGCTCCAGGGCATCAACCAGCAGGCCCACGCCGTCGACATGGGGCAGCTCACGCAGTCCCTCGTACTGGCACAAGGCGGCGAGCGGGTCAACACGCTCATCGACCGGGCGCAGCAGTCGGGCAGCCACGACGTGCAAGAACAGGCCGCCCTGCTGCTCTCCACGCTCGCAGACTCGCCCACCGCACGCGCCCATCTGGCAGGCAGCCAGCACGCCCGGCAGTGGGCCGGCCAGGCAGCGACGGCTCCTGCTTCATCGCCTCTCGCCGCCCAACACCGCACCGCCGTCCACGCAGGCATCTTCCTTCTCAAACTGGCAGCCGTGCCAGCGTCGCAAGCAGCAGCAGCATCAGCCCAGCAACCATCGCCATCGCAGAGCATCCGACCGGCCCTCTACACCTCTGCTCGCACCGCCGTCATCAGCCTCGCATCCAGCTCAGCCTGGACACGCATCGACCAAGACACGCGCAACGCTCTCCTCGCAGCACTCGAAGCACTCGCATACCTCGCCATCTCATCAGCATCATCAGACTCACAGCAAGACGAACAACAACCCGACTGGCACAAGAATCGCATCGTCGAAGATATAGAACTCATCCAGGCCCTCGTCACCCTCTGCAAGGCAGCCTCCTCCAAGGCGGAAGCAGTCACCTCAACCACCTGGCACCCCGCATACGACTCGGCTCTCCAGTACGCCTTGGCAGCCCTGTGGGAGGCACTCGCATCCTACCCACCCTTGCGCACCCAAGAACAGCGTCAGATCCAACGTCTCCGAAACGCAGCAGGACGACCCAAGCAGCAAGCCAAACAGGAGGAGGCGAACTCGATAGAGGATGAGCACAGACAGGCAACGACGAGCGCCGAAAAGAGGTGCACGCGTCTCCTCGCACTCGGCATCGTCCCCGCCCTCGTCGCACTCGCCACCTCGCCCGTCGCTCAGCGCATCGCCGTCGCCGCACAAGAAGCTGTTCAATCGGCTTCCCATTCCAAGAAGAAGGAAGTGACGGCTCCGGCGCTCCACACCTCCCTCGGACGCACGCTCGCAGCCCTCACCATGCGCCAGCACAGGCCTACACGCGGCCTCATCGTGCAGCAGGGAGGGGCCAGGGTCCTCCTCGCCCTCGCACAGGCCGAGCTCAGTCGTGTGTCCGCTCGGCTTGGTGGCGGCGAGGAAGGGGGGCAAGGTAGCGAGGGCAGGGAGATGAGCGCTTGTCAAGCCCTGGCGCGTCTGTGCATCTCGCTGGACCCATCCCTCCTCTTCGGGAAGGGCGCAGGCGGATCCGACGGAGGCGTGCTAAGCTTGGTGCCCATCCTGGGCCTGCTCTTCCTCGATCCGCTCGCGAGCGCTGGAGGACTGAGCGGCGGGGGGGAGGACGGGGTCCAGGGAGGGGAGAGGGTCATAGCTAGATTCGAGGGTGCACTGGCCCTTACCAATCTCGCAAGCTTGGGGCCCGACATGGCGGCAAGAATCGCCTCCTTCTCCGTGGCGTCTCCAGAAGACCGCAAGCGGACGCTGCTCGACGTCGTCAGCGAGCGCATCGCGACGGAGGACCATGCGCTCATGCGGCGCGCGTGCGTCGAGTTGCTCTGTAACCTCGTCCAGGCGGAGGACGCGTTCAAGATTTGGGCAGGCGAGGTGGAGGATGAGGAGGTGGCGAAGGAACCGTCTGCCCAGAGCGGCGGCGGCGTTGACGGTCCTGGGACGGCTCAGCATCGAGCCAAGCAAGGCGCGGCACAGCAGCGACTGCACATCCTCGCGGCCCTATGCGCTCCCTCCGACCCAGTCCCCACCTCTTCTTCAACGACTACTTCCAACACACACGAGACGGACAAGGCCTCCCTGCCAACGCGCCTAGCAGCAGCCGGCACCCTCGCGACCCTCTGCTCCGCCTCGCCCTCGGCGTGCAAGCGCGTCCTGCGGCTGCGGGTGCAGTCGCTCCATACGCTCGCGAGGCTGTGTGCGCCTGTGCGCCCGCGCTCGGGATCGAGCTTGGTGTCGAACGCAAGCTTGGAGGCGGGTGGCGAGGTGAGGGACGAGGATCGCTTTGTCGAACTTCGAGAGGGAGAGGACGACGACGACGATGACAAGACGGCCGTCGAGGGGCACGGTGCGCTCCTCGGTGCCGTACCCAATCAAGCCGACGACGACCTAGAGGAGGACGATGAAGAAGAGGACGAATGGACCCTGTCCGCCGAAGACGAAGTCGAGCTCCTCGAGGCGGAGGACGCCGATCTCGAGTCGGCTTTTACCGTCTCCCCGACAAGCACATCATCCTCTTCGGCGGCGGCGGCGGTGGCGACCCCGCCCGAAGTGACAGAAGCCCTCCGAACCCTCGCGGCCGAACGGGCGCGCGCGGGCCTCGCGCTGCGGGGTAGCACGCTCGTCCTCGCGCTCGTCACCTACCTCGCGTGGGTACGGGACTCGTCCTCGCCTTCTTCATCAGCGTCTCCGCAGGCCCAAGGCGGGCAAGGGCAAGGGCAAGGGCAAGGGCAAGGGCAAGGACGGCAAAGGGGACTCCGCAAATTGCTCCGCGCGGGCGTGCTGGACGCTGTGCGCGTCCTCGCGCTCGAGTACGCAACACAGGAGAGGATCGGAGACGAGGATGACCTCCGCACCGCCCTCTCAGCCCTCTCCCTCTCCTCGTCTCATCCAAGCAACGCCAAGACAAACGGCGCAGCGGCCCAACAGCGCCGCCGATCGCTGGAGGCGACGGTGACGAGCCTCAAGAAGGAGGAGGACGAAGTACGAGGCTTGCGCGCCGAGGTTGGGCGGCTTGCGCTCGAGGCGGTGCGGGGGTTCCGGGGCTTGGGCGTTGACGTTACGCTTGCGGCTGGGGTGTAGTTGGGGATGGGGTTGGCGCTGGGATGGGATGGGTGGGGTGAGGACGCCATCGTGAGGCATGAAAACCCCTGGGAAGCACGTCCCACTCGTACCTGTATGTACCACGCTCCAACTCTGTGATACCAAGCCAAGTCCCCAACCCGAGAAGGCTTTCAAAGAGGGACGGGCTCTACGATTCCATTGCGGTAGCCAAAGGGGCGGATTGGGCGCGCGTGACGCTTCGTTTCGGTTTCCTTGCGAGAGCGGACAGAGGCAAAGGGGGTGAGGAAGGATAGGCACGGACACACGGGAGTGAACCGAAAGGGGGGCGTGGCGATGCGTGTAGTCTGTCTGTATGCTTTGCTTGGCTTGGCACGACGGGGAGGGGAGACTCTACGCACTCTGCGCCTCGTCTCGCGTCGATGCTTCTTCGATTGTTGATCGCCAGCGTGACTTGAAGGTCGTGAAGACGAAAGGAAGGGGGAGCGAGTCGTCGTCCAGAGGGAAGGAAGGTCACACGGCCCATCCCTCCGTGCATCATCATCCTCTATCCCTCCCGGCCTTCAAGCCTCCAAGCCGGTCTCGTTGCCTGCCTACGACGACGACGCCGCCGCCGCCGCCGCCGCGCCCCGCTCGACATCGCGCTCCACCTTGATCTCCAACAGCGCCCGCCGGACCCAGCGCCGTCGGCGCGTGTACCGCCCCCTCCCGCTCTTCCCGCTCATCTTGTCCCACAGATTGTCGCCGTAGCTCCACCCCTCGGGGTCCACGTCGGCCGCTCCGGCACCGCCACCACCACCGGCGCCGCCGGATCGGAGCAAGTTGCCGCCGGGGAGGGACTCGTGTTGCGTGGTAGAAGCCGTCGAGTCCGCGCTCGACGCTGCGTCCGCGCCCCCTCCTCCTCCTCCTCCTCCTCCCCCCGCATCACCCGAGCGAGCAAGCGCCAACGCCGCCTCGCTCGGCACGCCCGCCGCGCCCGGGGGCGCGTAGCCCAAACTGCCCACGTACCCCGCGCCCGCGACGGTCCATTCGGGGTCGAGCCACTTCCAGTGGACGCTGCGCTTCGTGTACCGCGTCGGGCCGTTGGCGGAGGCGCCGTTCCGGGAGGCGTGGGCGGAGACTTCTTGGGGCGTCCAGGTTACTTTGGGCGGGGGGAGGGAAAAGGTCGAGGGGGGCGAGACGGCGTTGTGGTGCTCGTCCGACCTGGGAGTGGCGGGAGGCAAAGATGAGCAACTGCCTTGACCAAGCACGGATCTTGGAGTAGACAACTCACCAGCTGGGCCGTTCCTGGGGGAGCAACGCCGAGGTCCAGTCCAGACCCATCCACCAGCGTTGGTTCTCATACACCGAGAACTCGTACACCACATCCTCATGCTTGACCACGCCCTTCTCAGCCACCTGGGCGGCGCCCTTCTTGTCCTTACTTCCCGTATCGCGAATAAGCGAGCTACAGAAGACGCTCTCGCCGGTGAGCGGGTCTAGGGTGGTCTCGTGTCCGCGGCCAAAGGCGGCCAGGGGACCCTTTTCGCCGGAGAAGAGGCGGACGAGGCCGAGGACGATGCGCCGGACGAGGGCGCTGCGCCAGAGGGCCGATCGGATGAGGGCTGCCCAGGGCGCGCACCATGTGAGGGCGAGGATGCCGGTGAAGAGGATGGTGGAGCGGACGGAGAGGGAGCCGAGTGGGAAGGGTGGCAGGACTTGGAAGGAGAGCTTGGAGGGTACGTATCGGAGGGCGAGGGCGTGGGAGGCGCGTCCGACGAGATGGGCCGAGTGGGCGAGACGCGGCTGGAGATGCGCGCTGTAGAGGGCCTGTGCCTTGGTAGCTTGTGGGTGGGAGACGAGCCTGGTCCACTGCTCCTGGAGGGCCGCCGGCGTGTGGGCTGCGAGCTTGCCCTGACCCAAGTGATAGCCTTGGAGCGCGCGTGCGGCGAGGTGGGCGCGTGCACTGGCGAGGCTGCGCCACGGCAAGAGGACGTCGAGCTGGAGCGTGGGCAGTCCCAGGGCGGCCCAGGGAAAGTAGCAGGCGAGGTAGAGCGGGTAGGTGCTGAGGAGGAAGATGACGAGCCGCTTCGTCCGTGTCGGATTCTCGGCCCAGCTGAGCAGGGCGAGTGCCGGGGTGATGAGCTGGCGGCGGAGCGTGCTGGCCGCGTCGGCGATGTCGTCGAGCTGTGCGACGAGGGCGTTGAGCTTGGCCGCGTTGACCTCGCGCAGGCCGGTCAGCCTGGACGCGGTGGCCGCTGGGCGGAGGTGGGCGAGCCAGGCGTAGGCGACGTAGGCGAGGACGATGAGCTGGGGCGCATAGCGCAGCAGCGGGTAGCCCGCGATGACGGCGAGCGCGTACGCGACGACGAGGAGGAGCGAGTGGTGCGGGTGCGGCGTCGACCACGTCGCGAGGACGAGGAGCGCATGGCTGAGCTCGATGAGCGGCGCAAAGGAGACGAGGATGCGCAACACGGCGGGCGGCAGTCGGTGCACCAAGTCGGCCGTCGACAGCGGGCCGCTCGCCGCCGCTGCTGCCACTGCGCTGCTGCTGCTGCTCGACTTGCGCGCCATGGCTGGCTGGCTGAAGGCACCGCCAACGTCGAGGCGATCGTCGTCGTCGTCGTCGTCGTCGTCGTCGAGGTCATCGAGGGCTCGGTCACCTCGTCCTCGTCTCTCGCCGAAGCAGCAGGGTGGTGTGGAGTCCCGGTCCGGGAATCGGCGTCCGGCATTGGTGGCAACTCATCTCCTCCCGCTCGGACACCTTCAAGACCCACCTTGCTACCACCACTGCCACCTCGACGCCGACCTCGACGCTGTCCAGGTGGCCCGACGGCATGCGCACCTGGACGCACGCCGTGGGGCTCGCGCTGCTCCTCGCGTCCAACAGCGCCGGGCTCAACATCCTCCTCACCAACGACGACGGCTTCGGCAGCGCCAACACGCGCGCCCTCTTCCACGCCCTCCTCGACGCAGGACACGCGCCCATCATGGTCGCACCCGCAGACAACAAGTCCGGCACAGACGGCGCACGCGCACCGCCCCGCGTCCTCGCCCACGACGCCGACTACGGCCTGGCGAGGAAGGGCGACCCCGCCGTCGGACACGAGCACGCCGCCTCCGATGAGCGCATCTGGTACGTCAACTCGTACCCCGTCTCGGCGCTCCAGACGGGCCTCGACGAGCTCGCACCACGCTTCTTCGGCGGACAGCCGCCAGACCTCGTCGTGAGTGGGCCCAACGCGGGACCCAATCTGGGCCTCTCCTACCTCGTCTCAGGCACCTACGGCGCGGCTCGGTACGGCGTCCAGAGGTGGATCCCATCCCTCGCCTTCAGTGCGGGCAACGGTACCCAGCGGCCATACACTCACATTGACGGCAAGGACGACCAGGCCAGGGTGTACGCCAGAATGTGGGCTCGCAGTCCATCTTGCTCATTTGGCTCCAAGTACTTACGCACCTCCTAACTTGCCTCCAGAGCGCTCAGCCTCATCGAGAAAGTGACCAGGCAAGGGACCCCCTTCCTCCCAAAAAACACCGTGAGCTTCATTCCCAACCCGTGCTCCACACGCAAGTATCGTCTGACGATCTCTCTATCCCTCGTCTTTCTTCAGGGCCTCAACATCAACATTCCCTCCGCTCTTGCGCGAGACTGCAGTCCAGGCCAAGAACGATACGTCCTCACAAGACTCCTAGGCACCATCGACCCAGATCCCGTACGTCCCTTGCCACTTCCAGCCAGAGAACGAACCAACACACTGACACTTGCGAATGCGAATGCGCAGGATACCTGCACATGCGGCCAATCCCACACGCGCCGAGGGTGCAAGCTACCCCTCGAGCTCGACGTGAGCAGGAGTTCCGAGCTCGGGTGCACCGTCTCCATCAGCGTCTTTGGTGTGTGTCCTCGTCTCGTTGTAAAGAGAGCTTCTCTCGCACCCTGGCGGCTGACGCGCTTCCTCCACCCCTGTCCGTGCACGCCTATTCAGAGCCATCAAGATGGAGCCCAGACGCATCAGCGACGCAGCAGAGCATCGTGCTCGAGCGGCTTCAGGACGTGCTAACCTGCCTGCCCGCCTAGCTGTACTTCTGAACAATATCACAGAGTCGACTTGATACCCACTTTAATCTATACAAGCTCCGCCGGCCGGCGATGCCATCGTGCGTACAAGTGCAAGTCGGATTGGGGAGCACGTAACTCGATACAGATGCATAGAACCAAGGTATGCTATATCAGCCCAGCCGCTAGCCTCCCTCCCTTCAACTTGCTACTTGGGCGGCAAGGAAGGCGGCGTCCCCTCCTCCTCCCCCACCGCCGCCAAGCGCGAGCCCTCCAATCCACCACCCCCAAGCCGCTGGCTCAACGACGACCGCTGACCACCTTCCCTGCCCAGCCCGTGTCCAGCCCCGGATCCGGCGCGCGACCACGCCTCCAAATCAGCCATCAACTTGGCCAGCCTGCGCGTCTTGAGCGCCTCCGAGTCCTCGGCCGCCTGCCCGCCGCCGGATGACGATGACGATGACGCTTCGTGGATGCTTGACGAGGAGAGGGAAGTTGTTAGCGAGCTTACGCCGCCGCCGGCAGAGGAGGATGAGGAGTTGGTAGTGGTGGCGAGTTCGGAGAGGTCGCGCACGTCGCGCGCGTAGTCCGTCCGACGGAGGAGGTACGGTCGCAGCAGGGCTTCGTCCACGCTTGCCTGGCGAGTTGGGGGCAAGAGTGTGCTCATGTCAGTGTGAGCCTTGATCTCCTCGATAACAGTCAACAAAACCATACTCACGAGATGGCCCTCGCGCATGTATGACTTGAGCACGCTCGGCTGGACGATGCTGGATCATCGAGAAAGCAAGCTCCGTTCAGTATGCATGCGACGGTTGGTCAGAAGGTCAGGCCGCCACTCACAAGAGGTTTCCTAGCTGGCGCAGCATCTCGAAGCGATCGACGAGCGCAGGAAGGCCAAAGCCAGCAATCGCATCTTGATAGGCCGCCAGATCCCTGAATGATGCCAGACGGGAATTACAACCAGTCAGTCACGGCTTCCGACGCGCCCGCTTGGTTCACAACTCACTTGGTAAGCATCAGCCCGCCCGTCGCGCTCACCGCAAACTTCTTGAGATGGTCCAGCATCAAGCTGTGGAACGTCACCCCAATCTCCGACAGGAACACGTCGGCATTCTTGCCCGACAGGTTGGCGCGCGCCGCCGCTTGGACCTTGCTGAGCGCCTCGATGCAGGCCGCGCAGGGCTCCGTGTTCATCCTCGTGAATGCAAAGTCGTCATTCTTCGGGTTGTAGTCCGTCTTCTTCTGCGTGGCCAGACGCGCGCTGAGGTAGGCGACGATGTCTGTAAAGTCACGGGAGCCGTCAGCTTGTGTCCAGCTGAAGACATGGGGGAATGGGTACGACTCACTATCAGCCACACGCTGGAGAATTTCATCACATCGGGTCTCGATGCGCGTCGCCTGTCCGCTGTTGAAGATGATCAGCTCGCGCCGCGTCGTCACGCTCGCCGCGGCCAGCGGCAGCACGGCCGTATTGACGTATTGTGACCACAGCTCGGCAAAGAGCCCGGCCTGCCGCACGACGACGAGCGGGGTATTGATGTCTGGAAGCACGGTGCCGCGCGTATCGTGCGCACTGACGAGGGCAAGGGTCGCCTCGAGCGCAGTGTCCATGTACGTTTTGTAGTACGCGTCGGCCAGGACTTTGAACAGCAAGAAGATGTGCTTTGGCCTGGGATGGATGACAATCATCAGCAAGCCAGTCGTCATCGGGGAAAGGGAATGACTCGACGTACACTTCTGCTTGAAGACTGAGTTCAACACAGCGGCCAATGGCCTCGGCGTGCCACCGGAGCAGACGCTCAGCCACGTCCAAGTTGAGGAGCTCCTCGCCCGCATTGACAGTTGACGCTGCAGGTGCAGCCGCGCCGCCAGCTGCGCCAGTGGTGTCGCTGGCACTGGGTAACGCTGCCAAGGAGCCAGAAGCACTTGCTGGCAGGCCCGATGTTGCCGGCTCGCTCCCGTCCAAAGCTCGCTGAGCCGTCGGTGGTGGAGACGTCATCACACTACTGCCCGTAACCGGCGTCGCCGCGGTCGTTCCACGGGCACGGTCCACAAAGCCCGAGATCTTGGCGAAAGTGGACGACTTGGCCATGGACGCCATGCTGGAGCCGAGGGCACCGGACGCGTTGGCGGATTGAGCAGCGCTTGCTGATACGCTCGATGTGGCCGAAGTAGGAGTGGCAATCGCAGCCGCGCCTTGCGCGTTTGTGGTGGCCGCCGCACTTGCCAGGCCCGTTCTCATCCGGTCAAACAGCGTCGTCTGCTTCGTCCTTGCCGCGGCGCGCTGATATGAGGCAGAGAAGGCGTTCAGCGTTCGTCAGTTGATGATCAGTGAAATTGGTACTCACATGCAAGTTGACAAAACGTGGGAGATACGCGCCATATAGCTCGTTGAGGTTCTTGCTTTCGCGGTCGATGTACTTCATGTTCTCCATGTAGGGCACAAAGAGCTCCTCGACCGCTTGATCCAACATGGACGCCAATGGTGAATGTGCGGCGGCTGCTGCGGCCGACGACGATGTCCCATTTGACGCTTCTACGCCAGACTCAGGAAAGTTGGTGACGCCGCGCGAGGACTTGTCTGTTGATCCGCGTACATCGTGCATCTTCAGATCCGTGACGAGGGCGAGTGCGCTGCTCCGTGCCATATGTAGTGCGCGAAGGTAGGCAAGGTTTGCAGGCCCTACTGGCTGTTCTGGTATCGGCGCACCTTCAATGCTTGTTCGCACCTCTTGAGGGCCGACCACGCCGGTCAGACCGAGCTCAGTTGCCTTGTCCATGAGCACTTCGACGTAGCCTTGAATGCTTTGCGCGAATACTCTTTGGAGGAAGGTTTGCATGACGATGAGAGGGTTGGGGAAGACGGCCGTGATGATCTGAGCCTCCGTTTCAACCGTTGTCCTGATCTCGTTGAACAAGGCAGAGAGTGATGGCTCTGACTTTGGAGGCAGGGAATCGGGATCGGTCATCTTGACCCAGCTGTGAATGTTCAAGAGCATGAGTTGCTTCGTACGCATGCAGTATGAAGCACCATTAGGTGGACTCACATCTGGCTTGCACCTATGTTCTGTGCTTCCTGAACTCGGGCCTTGGAGATGAAGAAGTCATGTTGATTGACATATATCTGCACGCAGCTTCCGCCTCCGTTGAACGCTTGAAGCACTTTGGCGATGTGCGACATGCGCTTTGGGTCCGACTCGCGGTAGGCGCGGTCGAACAGCTTGAGCATGTCTCGTTCGAATCGTTCGCAGTAAAGGTCGACCGCTTCCTGGGTCTGTGAATGAGATCGTGAGTTTGATGTCAGTACGCTGATGCGAGCGATGCGCTCATGAGACAGGTGGACACAATGCGCACCTTGCTGGAGCCCTCAACGTCCACCTCTTTGCTGATTGCCTGGAGTCGCTTGGCGATCACTGCCACCTTCATGCGGCCCTCTCTCCCGCCCTCCTTCTTGAGCTTGTCGAGCTTGGACGTGTCTCCGCGGGCGAATTGATAGTAGTACTCGATGAGATCGTGAGCCTCAGCTGCCCGCGACTTTTGTCGGTCGATGCTCTCGAGCTGTTCCCCAATCCGCACCGCCGTCCTGCCAACTTCTGAGATGCGCTCCTCAAGGGCGACGAAGGAAGACGACGCAGACGAGAAGCTCCCGGACAGCTCCTTGAGCTTTGTGGAGTACGCATTCTCGGCGACCTTGACAGATGCTTCGAACTGAGTGATGTGAGACTGCACCGAAGCGCGAATCTGGGTCAAGGCTTCGACGGCCGACTCGAATGTCCGTATGAAAGGGCGCGGATTGAAGGCTGGCCCAAAGACCACATGCATTAGCATAGATGCACATTGAGACGGCCTGAGGATGCTACTCACGTCCAGGGTCCAACCGTGACCGTGCTATTTGTCGTTGTGAAAGGGCAGCGACGAACTCTTGGGGGTTGAAGTTGCCCTGTGAATCGTGCCATGGGTGTGTAAGCGCGTCGCTGATCAGGCCCAGTCCATGAAGCTCACCTGGAACGTAGAGAGCTGGCAGAGGTCCTCGATGACCGGGTCGTGGAAGATGCTGCCTCGACTGCCTATACGATGATGACCGCCTCCGTACGCGCCGCCGACTGCTGCGCCGTGGTTGACAGGATGCGCTCGCGCCGGACGCATCGAGGAGGAAGCGCTGGTGCCCGCACCGCCGACGCGGCCGGCTGGCGCCGCCGGTACCGCAGGTGCTCTACTCGGCGATCCGTTCATTGGGCCTTGGTCGCCCACAGACACCCCTTGCGCGTGTCGTCGATGTTGCGCTCGAGGGAGAGAAGGAGGAGATGGCGATGGTGATGGTGGTCAATGCCATGCGTGCCCTCCCCATTCAGGATGGGGGGTGGCCCCGGTGGAACGGTGCCAGCCGCGACATCCGCTCGGAGGCTTGCGCGGCGTGTGTCACCCACGCCCCCATCTCGAGATCGGCATCGCTCGCGACAGCATCGACGACCTCCAACTCGAGCACAGCGATGACCTGGACTCAGCACTCCGTCAGCGCCCAATGACGGGCGCGGCACAGAAGCGCAGTGCCGGCAGCAGTAGTGGCAGCGGCAGCGCTGGCGCATCGCCCGCACGCAAGCGGGTCAAGCAACAGCAGGCGATCACATCCTTCTTTACCTCACCCAAAGCCAAGGGCAAGGCCTCAGCCGCGCCAGCAACACCGTCGGCGGGCCATCATGATGGGACGGAGGCAGATATGGACGCGGACGAGCGGCTTGCGCGCCAGCTCCAGGCTGAGTGGAACGCAGAGACCCCATCGCCGGAGCAGCCAGGCAAGGTCTCGCCATCACCATCTTCCCCCGTCGCCTCCTCATCACGGCTGCACCTTGGTCAAGCGCAAAACGCCTCGCCCCAAGTCGGTTCTAGTATGGACCTGACGGACGCTCACAAGGCAGCGCAGCTGTCAAGACCGGGTTTGTCTCCTTCGATCGCCGCGCCAGCAACAAATGCAGCGGACATCGACCTTGACGCCCTCGACGCTGCCATCGAAGCCATCGCCCTTGGCGAAGACATATTCACATTCGACCCTTACTCGGTAGACACCTCGTCGTGGCCACACACCGTCCCAACGGCCAAGCAACCCGGTCCTTCTAAGCCCCTGACGCCGTACGCACTGCTCACGCACGCGTTCGTGCTGGTCTCCTCCACCAAGTCACGGATCACGATCACCACGGTCCTGACCAACTTACTCCGCGTACTGCGTGCCCACGACCCGGAAGCCATGCTACCGGCAGTCTATCTGATCTCAAATCACATTGCGCCGCCATACGACGGCGTCGAGCTCGGCATCGGAGGATCGATCGTCAACAAGGCAATTCAGAACGTGACGGGCAAGTCGAGCCGCTTCATGAAGAACGTCTGGGATCGCACAGGAGACCCTGGCGACGTCGGTGAGCTTGATCGCGCCTGAGAGTGCGAGATCGTTCTGACGCCTTGTCGCCCACAGCATTTGAGGCCAAGAAGGACGTCAAGCTTTTGACCAAGCCTGCCCCCATCACGGTGGCGAAGTTGGTGCGTAGCCTTCCATAAAATTGACAGAGCATACGCGTAGCTGACAGTGTCTTGAGCCTCTGATGCAGTTCTCGACCCTTCATACGATCGCACGCCTGTCCGGGGCTGGCTCTCAGGCTGCCAAGCTCAGTCATGTCAACAAGCTACTCGTAGCAAGTCGAGGCGAAGAAACGCGGTTCCTGGCTCGCACATTCATATCACATCTTCGCATTCAAGCTGTCAGGACAACGATGGCCACCAGTCTGGCGAGGGCTTTCGCAATCGTGGACGTGCCGCCAGGGTCCCATTCTCAACCGCCTTCAGAGTCACTGAACGGTTCACCAAGCTCCTCAAGATCAGCCAAAGGCAAGGGCCTTGCGTCGGCAGTGGCACATACAGAGTCGCCATATCTGATTCTGCCGCACGAACGTGATGGGCTTCTTGCACATCCAACCAAGACCAAGGACCGGCAGAACGCCAGATGGATCGAACTATCGGCGAGGATGGCGAAGGCGGAACGACTCGTTAGGGAGGTACGAGCGCGGCATCCGAACTTTTCCAGCATCGTGCCAGCTCTCCTCGAGGTCGGGCTCGATGGCTTGTCGCAGCGCGTGCCGCTGCGGATTGGTGAGTCAGCCAGACCCTGACGAGTCCTCTATTAGCTACTCACCATGGACCTCGATCCTTAGGCACGCCATTGAGTCCAATGCTCGCAAGCATCACTCGCTCGCTGGCCAACATGCACGACAAGCTCGGCGCACGGCCGTTCGTTAGCGAGTACAAGTACGATGGGCAACGTGTCCAGATCCACGCCGCCTTGCTCCGTAAGGATGCTCAAAGCAGCCTAGCGACGAACGCATCGGAGCACGCTTTTGCTACGGGCAGTCCAGAAGGCGACATCTCGCTACGCCAATTCTTGAAGGAGAGCGGCAGGGGCAAGTGGATCAAGGCTGGCGCTGATGCAACGCAAGAAGTGTACGTTCGGCTATTCAGTCGTCACCTCGAGGACCAAACGGACAAGTACCCGGACGTCCTTGAGCTGGTCCCGCTTCTACTCGGCCTGGGCACGCCAAGTGGCAAGGATGCCCAAAGTCAAAGAGGCGGACAAGTGCAATCATTCATCATGGATGCCGAGGTCGTCGCCATCGGCGCAAACTCCGATGAACTCCTTCCCTTTCAGACATTGGCGTCAAGGAGTCGCAAGGATGTCCAGCTGAAAGACGTCAAGGTCAAAGTCGGCATCTTTGCCTTCGACTTGATGTATCTCAATGGCGAGGTATGTGCTCGATCGAGTAGGGCCTGACGTCGCTTGTGCTGACTCCTATGCGCTCGGTGACAGTCCCTCCTGAAAACTTCGTTCAGGCGCCGACGAGAGCTGCTCAAGACGCGGTTTCCGCCACTGTCACCGGAGAACCCCTTGATCGCTGGCTTCGACCACGTCAAGTCGTGCGAGAGCGTGGAACGGGACGAGGTGCAAAGCTTCTTCGAGCAAGCTCGCGCGGCTCATTGCGAGGGGATCAGTGAGTTCGGACACGACCTGATACGCTCAAATTGAGCTGATCCATCCCGTCTCCTATCTTCAGTGGTCAAGAGTCTTGATCATTACTGGGAAGACGCCCCATCGACAGAGGGCTTTTCGGAGTCCTACCCGGCTCAAAACGGAGATCGCGCGGGACATCTGCACAAGCTGGGCGACATTGTCGGCAATGACATCGAGATGGACGACGTACCGGACGAGGATCGGCCCAAGGCTAACGCGGCCAGCCGGCGGAGTACACGAGCAGGGGATGAGGATGATCTCTATCAAGCTGGGAAAGGTGTCAATGGTCGTGGCAAAGCTCTGTTGTCGACTTACGAACCAGGTACGTAGTCTGTCCTTCTATGAAGCGCGTCTGCTGTTTTTGCTGAACGCTTATCTTGTCATGAAAGATAAACGATGCGAGAGCTGGCTCAAGGTCAAAGGCGACTACCTCGACTCTCAGGACACGCTCGACCTCGTCCCGATCGGTGGTTGGCACGGCATGGGTCGCAAAGCTCAGTGGTGGAGTCCAGTCCTCCTGGCCCTGTACGACCCAGAAACAGCGACCTACCAGGTGAGTGCACATGCTCGTCTTATGAGTCAGGATCAAGGGCTAACGTAATTCCTTTGCCCAGGCGCTTTGCAAGTGCATCAGCGGCTTCACAGATGCCGAGTGAGTGATATCTTGGCGATGACTGATCCAACCGATCGCGTTGACCCGTCCGCTCTGCCAGATACAAGCGCATCAAGTTTGAGGCCTTCGTTGAGAACACGCCCGACTGTCAAGAGGCAACGAGCTCGACTCCGCCCTTTGACGTCGAGTACGACTCGGCGCTGGTCCCAGCCTTCTGGTGGCGGCCCAAGGAGGTGTGGGAGGTCCGATGCGCCGACATCACCATCTCTCCCGTCTACACGGCTGCAAAAGGGTACGATCTCGGCATCGACACGGACCGGGGTCTGAGCATCCGCTTCCCGCGCTTCATCCGGCGGCGCGAGGATAAGGGCGTCGAGCAGGCTACGACTCCTGGTCGGCTTGCCAAGATGTTCCGCGACCAGATGGCCCGGGCACCCGTTGAGGATGGTCCGGCTGTTGTCGACGTCGATGATGACGGCGAGAATGAGGACGCCATGGACGAGATGGACGATCAGTTCGACATGCCGGACGGTCTGGCGGGATGATCTGGCCGGCAGCAAGAAGGGATGAGTCACAAGAAGGCTCATGCGAGCGGCCAAGCTGGCGCGCTGGCGGCTGTCATGGCAAGAGAAGGAAGCGTCGATTGTTGCAAGGGTGCATTGCGGAGATGCTCGCGCGTACATGGATTCTAGAGCGAAAGAGGCCCTACCTTGGCGGCAAGCTACGCGCACTTCTTTCAGCAGGGCTGTAGGGCTGATCCGATACGGCCGCCGATCATGTCGAGCCAGAGGTCCTTCTCGACCGAAGCTCGATGAGCGCCGTGCGGCCCGTAAAGACGGCGATCGCACCGCCGCCCAGCAGGTACGGTACCATCTCGAACAGGGTGAGGTGCAGCCAGTACTGCAGTGCGAGAGCCTCAAGCGCGAGAATCGTGGCGAAGAGGGGTGCCGTTCGAGCCGCTCCCTTGCTCGTCAGAGGCAGGTTGTGCAGGCCCAACGCGGGCACGAGGATGACGGCAAAGACGGCCCATGGCAGGGCCACGGTCGCCAGTGCCGCGAGCGCTGAGAGCGTCTTGGCGGGCATGCGCTCCGTGGGCGGCTGGGCAAAGGTGTGCTTGTGCTCGCGGTGGGGCACGAAGCCGAATGAGGCAATCTTGGACGCGCGCACGCTGGTGCTCGTCTTGCCCTTGCTGGCGGACGCGGCAGACGCAGCGGCGTTGAGGAGCGCATCGGGCAGATGAATCTTGGCGACGGGGACGGAGACGGGCTCGTACCTGTCGCCGTAGCCGGCGAGGAGGAGCCGTAGGGTGAGGTGTTCAGACGCACCGGCCTTGGTCGCGCCAATGTGTTGGAGGAGCTGTGTGGGCAGGCGGTCCGCACGGAGGCTCCAAGCCGCCTTGCCGGTAGCCGGCTTGACCGGGATCAAGAATGTCTGCTGCACGGTAGGCACCGCTTCGTCGACGAGCACGGCTGCTACTTGGTGCGGGTGCGCCGAGCGCTCGTTGCCGTCGACGGTGAAGGTCAACCGAAGAACGTCGTCAGCGTCGAGCGACAACAAGGGCGCGTCGGCAAGCTCGGAACTGAGAGAGAAGCTGAAGATACGAAGCACCTCGTACATCAGCGCTCGACGTGCAGACGCTGTAAGCGCTAGACTGGCGCGTACTCACTCGACTGCTTGCTTCGCCAGGCCATCGATGGACTGCACGCTCAGCTTGGCCGACGAGATGGGCCATTGGGCCGCCGCCGTCGCGAGCTGCGCACCAGCACACACGGCGCCGACGAGCAGCGCCGACACTCTGAGCGGTTGCACTCGCATCTTGCCGTCGACGAGCTCGGTGAGGACGATGTTGAGGTGAGGACGGTGTGAGCGTCGTGCGCGAGAAGAATGGTCGACGGCGGGATGAGCAGCTTGCCTGCGTGGAGGCGGCGCCCCGAGCACAGCGTTGCTACACCCTGTCGCGGGAGTACGGCATGCACGCCCACGCCTCGCCCGTGCCCACCGCCGAGCACCGCGGCGAGCGCGAGGGTGTTGGTTGACCTCGACGTCGATCCTTCCCAAGTTGCAACCCGCGAAGCGCATCCCCAGCCTCGTCCGCCCCGACGCCAGCGCTGACGCTGACGCAGCGATGTACTGGCCGACGTCGGCCGCGCGCGCGCTCACGCTCAGCGGCGCCGGCTCTCCGCCTCACCCGGTCATCGCCATTGCGCGCTCTCACTCGGGTGCGTACTGGGCAAGTCTCACCGCGGCGAGCGTGACCGTCTGGTCGACGCGGCCGTGCCAGATCGTCGCGGCGGTGCATCGCACCCCGCGCAGCATCGACGAGTATGGCTCCAACACAGCGCTGAGCTTCAAGCCGGACGGGTCTGCCATCATCATCGAGGTGCGTGCTGCCTGATGGTGCACGTCTTCAGCCCGTATTCACCGAGGGCCTTCTTTCTGCAGACCGATGCATCGTATGCGCTTCTCTACGACATCGTTTTCACCCCAGGCGCCGGCGGTAGTGGCTCCGCCTCGAGCATATACTCGTACACTCCCTCCTCCGGCGCGGGCTCCAAGTCGGCCAAGAAGGAGGCCTACGCCCCGACGCCGGCAGCGCTCCGAGGCGCCTTCCAACCCGAGGCGGGCGAGCTCGTCGGGTCCAGCTCAACGAGTACTGGAGCAGAGCTCTCAAAGGGTGGTCTCGGCGGCAATGCGCCCAACGACGTCGTCGAAATCACGTTCCGTCTCGTCCTTCGTATCGATGCAGGCTTGAGCTGGTGAGTGCCAAGCATGGTAGGACAGCCTTCAGTAACGGGCCCTGGCTGATCATCAGATGACCCGTTCTGAAGCGCGCTACCGATCGACTCGCACATGCTGGTTTCGACGCTCTCGCCGCCAGCTATCCAGGCGATTCCGTGGCCAGATCAAGATAGCACCGGCGCAAAGACAACGTCGCAGAGCTCCGTGATCAATGAAGGTATGCCGCGACTCGCATGACGCCTCTGAAGCCAGAGCTACCGACCCTTATGCTTACTCGCACTTATCATGCAGAGCGAGTCACATCTCTCATACACTCCAGAGCCATGAACACGTTCATCTGGATCACGGAGGAGGGCAGGGCTTATAGTACTTCCCTTGCGCTCGAGGCAAAGGTGAGCTGAGCGCCATCAGCCCCAACTCTGGATCGAGTGGTTCTGATGTGCGTGTGGTAACGGACTACAGAGACCTACGTGGCGCGGCAAGTGCTTCCATGGCACCCAAAATCGCGCATCCGGCGAGCCATTCGTGCCCGCGTGCAAGGCGGCCATCAACAGTCGATTCAGCCTATTAACAGTTGGCCTCGAGGAGTGAGTGATTGAACTGTGACTCTCCGCCTGAAGTTACTGACAGGTCCTTTCCGCACTCACAGTGGCACGGTGCGAGTGTATTCATACCGATCACCAAACAAGAAGCCGATGTTCTCGCATCTACTCTCGATTCGCACCTCTCTGCGAAGTACGGCCTCGTATCTACAAACGGGCAAGGTCACATCCTTGTCATGGACCAGCGACGGATACGCGCTAGCCGTTGGCTGGGAGCATGGATGGGCGGTCTGGAGCACGTACGGGAAGCTCATGGCCAGTAGCTTCAGGGATGACTGGGCCTCATCGTAAGTCTAGCCTTGCGAAAGCTCACACGCCTTCTCAGGATCCAGCGCTGACGACTTCGTATTCAGGTCCAAACACTTTTCAGACACGTTCATGTTCGGTGTCGCCTCCCTCTTCTGGGGCCCCTGCAACTCGGAACTCTTCATCCTCAGCAGTCCCAAGCCCGCCACGGATGGCAAGCCTGTCGATATTGACCGTCAGCTCTTCGCACTACCATTTGCGAGATCAGCCGTGGCCGGACAACACTCACCCGACAACACAAGATATGCATTCGTCCAACTCGATGACGCGGTCCTAGTCTACCGAGGCTCTGATCAGCCGGACATGAGCATCATCAATCCGGAATCGGACGTTTGGTCCCACATCAAGCTGCCACAGGCCTACTTGGCGTTGCACTGGCCTATCCGATACGCAAGCATCAGCAACGATGGTCGACTCATCGCCGTGGCTGGTCGGCGAGGTCTTACTCACTACTCGGCGCTCAGCGGTCGATGGAAGCGGTACGTCCTTCCATCGCAAGAGTCCAGCTTTTCGGTGCGTGGCGGTCTCCAATGGTATCAACACGTCCTCATCGCTGCATGCGACGCCGGTGGCGAATATCAGCTTCGCCTCTACTCCAGAGATTTGGACCTCGACAACTCCCAGTTGCTACATCTGGAGACACTTCCATCAGCTATCATCTTGACAAGCCTATTCGACAACAGCCTACTCGTATACACGGCCGACAACACATTCTATCACTTCCTCATCGTCATCACCAAGGACTCGATCAAGCTCGAGCTCTGCGGCAGCATCACCTTCGAAGGCGTCGTCGGTGAGCCAAGTCGAGTTCGGGGCATGAGTTGGATGATTCCCAAGCAACAACAATGTGAGTCTATTGAGCATACATCAACGTTGCTGTACTGAAATCAGCTCCATTTGGCAGTGTATGGCAACCCGGAAGACGACTTGGTGGTCGCAACGGTCATCTTCCTTATTGATGGCAAGCTCGTCCTCCTACGACCACGACAGGTGAGCTCCTTCCTGATCTCGCATATCGACAATAGCTGACAATAGAGGCATCTTCTCGCAGACGGGTGGCGATGATGCTGAGGAGGTCGCATACGATATGCAAATCCTTGCCGATCGAATCGAGTACTACTGGACCCACCTTCAAGGCATTGGCTCCCTCGAGAACTCGTTATGGGGCTACGATGGTCACGGCATCAAGCTGTGGCTCGACGCGCTCACGATCGAACAAGCCGAGTACATCAACGACACCGACGGCGCCTCCTCTTCGGCCGCCGATCAAGCTGAGGGACAGACAGCGTCGGTAGCAGATGCCAGCAGAACCGATACTGCCGATGAAAGCGGCGCGGAGACGGAGCACGAGGAGGCGGAGCGAGATCAAGAATACAAGACGATCCAAGAGCGAGCATACATGCCTCTTGATTTCTACCCACTCTGTGAGCATCAGACCAAGCTCAACTTCAGGATGTTAGCTGATAGGCCCTCTCTCGCTTCCCACAGGTGTCGCCATGGAGAAGGGCATCATCATTGGCATCGAGCCAGAAGCCTCGATCCGAAGTAACATGGACTTTACAACATTCAGGAGCAGCACCAATGTGAGTTTGTTCGGCAACAATGTGTTACTGGGACTGTAAAGCTCACAGACTTCTTTTCACAGACCCAATTGTTCTTGCAACATGTTCTGCGACACCATCTGCAACTCGGCCAACTCGAGGAGGCCGTCCGCTTCGGGTGGCACTACGCTGGCCTCACATACTTCGCCCACGCCCTCGAAATCCTCCTTCACAGCGTACTGGAAGATGAGGCGGACATGATCCAACAGCGCGAAGGGGCATCTCAAGCTGCATCGGCGGTGCCGAGTGAGGCCGGCGACACATCGACGAATAGCCACCAGCAAAGCAAGGACATTTCGCCTTCAACCACCGATCCAGCCCTTTCCAGCCATCTCGGGGACGTCGACTTGAACGGGAATGGCAACGGCTCAGAGCACAGCCTTCAAGTGCTCCCCAACGTGATCGCCTTCCTGCAGCACTTCGACCCCTACCTCCCCGTCGTCGTCGGGTGTGCGCGCAAGACCGAGGTGGCAAGATGGAAGTACCTCTTCGCGGCCGCGGGCGAGCCCAAGGAGCTCTTCGCGCGGTGTCTCGAACTCGACGAGCTCCACGTCGCCGCGTCGTACCTGCTCGTGCTCCACACCCTGGAGCCGGCGGAGGAGAGCACGCTCTACAGCGCCCGGCTGCTCCAGCGCGCGATGGAGCGCTCAGACTGGCGGCTGTGTCGCGACCTGATGCGCTTCCTGAGCAGCGTCGACGAGGACGGGCAGGCGCTCGCCAAGGCGGTGCAGCAGGCTGACATCCTGCGCGAGGTCGACTGGAGCCTGCGCAATCCTGAAAAGGCGGCGGCGCGGATCCAGCAGGTCGGCACGCAGCGTGCCGACTTTGCGCCTGTTCAGCCGACGACGGCGACGGCGCCGACGACGATGCTCGGCTCGGTGGGTGTGGCGCGCACGCAGCCCGGTGCGGCGGGCGCGGCGTTTGGGTCGTCGCCGAGTGGGAGCTTGTTCCCGTGGCGACATACGGGGGGCGGTCTCGCCCTCTCCTTGGGTCAGGTGGGGTTGCGGAGAGGGTCCAACTGGGATCCGACGGGCCATGGCGGGTCGAGCGGCGGCGGCGGCGGCGGCAGTGGCGCTGTGAGTCCTGGCGGCAGGGGCGGGGGCGGAGGCGCGGGCGGGACGGAGCGAGCGGTGCGCAAGCCTTCGTTTGGACTGCTGAGTCCGCCGGGTATGGGCTCGCCCGTGTCTGGGTCGAGCACGCCTGTGGGCAACCCGGACGAGTGGTCGTCGCCGGCGCGTCGGCCGTCGGCCCGGCTTGACGACGTTGAGGAGGAGTAGAGGGGGAGAGGAAGAGAAGTCAGTCGGGGTGGGGAGGGGCGAAGTGTGCTTGTACCGTTGCTTACTGCGTGCAATGGACGTTGCTCGTTGCTCCTTCGTTTGAAATGGCTCAGATACAATGACGAGTCGGAACGGACGCGATATGTACAACAGAGCGGAGAGGTACCTAGAAGCTGAAACGCATCGTCACGAGCCGATCTTGGTCCCCGTCGCGTTCAGCTTGGTCGAAGCTGATGAACTTCGTAGACTGCTGGACCAGCGATCGTCGTCCCAGTTCCAATCGTGGTGGTGGCCGTGCCGGCGCCGGGGGTGATCTTTCCACGCGCCCTCGATGCTCCCGTTGATGACTATCAGGACTGTGATTGGACACACAGGGTGAGCGAGGCGTCCCGTTCTCCTAGGCCTTAGCGACACTTACTCAGGGTGTAGACTGAGCACGGCGAGGGGGTGGACAGGACAAGGTCAGCGAAAGCACCGGACTTCAAGGAGCTCCATCTGCACACTCACACAACAAGGCATACACGAGCGCCTCGCAGAGACGCCTCGTCGCGCGTCGCGCTGGCGACCGCTGATCTGGCAGACGGGGCCAGCCGCCGACGAGGAGGGCGGTGTGCTGCTGCTGCTGCTGCTGCGGCTGCGGCTGCTGGGCTTGGGGCAGGTCGGTGAAGGGGGGTGGGGGTGGCAAGTCCATTGGCTCGCCTTGGGTTGATGTGCCGATGGCGCTGGGAGGTGCGGCTGCCATCTGCGCCTGGCTAGAGGTCTTCTTGTCCGCCGTCGCCGCCCCTGCCCCTGCTCCTGCTCCTGCTCCTGCCCCGGCCGCGGACGAGCCTGAGGCGCCTACGGGGGCGTCGATGTAAGCGGGTTGTGCCTCGATGTCGAAGTTGGGGTCCGCGGCATCGCGCTCGAACGGCGGGGGCGGGGGCGGCGGCAGGCTCTTCTTGGTGTCGGCCATGGTCATTCCCACGCAATGCTGGGGGTGAAGACGAGGCCAGGGCTGCTGAGGTGGGTGATGATGATGAGCTCGACGTCGTCGTCGTCTGCGCAGTCGTTGCCTGGGAGCGGGAGTGGGAGCGGGGTGACGGGATCGACGGTGGCGCGGAGCTCGCGGCGCGACAAGGAAGGCACGTTCGGCCCGGGGTGCCGGCAGCGCAGGGGCCCTCCCGGCCGCTTGCGACGGGGGAGAGGCCGCAGACCAGAGGCCGTTTCCGCTCGCTCACCTTCCTGCCAGCGTTGGAGCACCGCGTCGTGCACCACAACACCGACGACGACGACGGCGAGGTCGACATCGACGACAACGACGACGACACCCGCTCTGCTCTCTCGTACGCGTACGAGGACCGACGCGCTGCGCTCAGTGCTTCCGCGCCGTCGTTGTCACTGTGAGTTGGACAGACAACCCCCCGCCTGCGAGGTGCATGGGACCGGTCGCACCCCTCCTGGACCGCCTCCTCCCTGGTCGCACCGCGGGATGCTGGCTGGGCTGCCGCTCGACAAGACGACCCTGGCTGACCACCGTCTGTCTGCTGCCTCTCTCCAGCCTGCTCCGTGCGCGCTACGGGGTGTCCAACCCCCTCCAGAAGGATATTCACACGATGGCCTACCGCAATGGCGGCCCACCGCAGCAACAGCAGGGCCAACAGCACTTCTACCAGCAACAGCAGCAGCAGCAGCAGCAGCAGCAGCAGCAGCAGCAAGGCCAGGCATCAGCAGGAGGCGGCGTCGGTGGGCCCGGCTCCAAGACTCCTGTCCAGCAGCACGCCCAGCTGCCGCAGGTCCACCAACCCACCATGGCATACGGCGCCCAGTTTGCCGCTCCTACAGGCTACAACATGAATGCCCCAACAGCAGGCTCAACAGCGCCCCAGTACGCTTATAGCCAGGCTGGCCAGGGCGGCTTTGCACAGACGCAGGGTGAGCAATCGCTTCGACCATTGTGTCCATATATTTCGACGCGCTCACAGGATTCTTGCCATCTCATCTCCAACCTACGCCAGCGTACGCGCAACAAGCTTCTTACGCTCAACATCAAGCCGCGTTGCAGGCCCAGATCCAAGCAGCTGCCATCGCTGCTCAAGCTCAAGGTCCGCCTTCCCAACTCCAACACCCAGTCATGCACCACGCCCAACAGCTTCAGCAACAGCAGATTGCACTCGCACAGGCTCAACTGCAACAGCAAATGGCCAACTTGCAGACCCACGACGCGTATGGCCGCAGCGGCGCGGGTGGGCCTTCACCTCGAGGACCCAGTCCAGGGCCAGGTGGACAAGGACGCGCGCCGCAGGGCATGAAGCAGCCTGCGTCACCCAACCCGGGCTACGCACGCATGGGCGGGCAAGGAAACGCGCAACAGCAACAGCAGCAACAACAACAGCAGCAACAGCAGCAGCAGCAGCAAGGTCCCAGAATGACTGCCCACCAAGTCGCTCAAGCACAGGCTCAGGCGCAAGCGCAAGCTCTGGCGCATCAACAGCAGGGCCAAGGTGGCGCGCCGGCGCCGACGGGCGAAGACAAGGGTCCAGACTACGTCTACTTTGAGCGCTCGACGGCCGGCATGAGCAAGACCACCCTCGACGCCGCCACGGGAGCCAAGCTCAAACTGGAGCACTACTACAAGGTGGCCGTCGAGCAGGCCATCGAACGAAGCAATCGGTAAGCGGACCAGGGTGACCTTGAGAAGGACGATCGCGTGACTCATGTATCTTTATGGCCCCCTTTCAGACGCGTCGAGGTTGAGAAGAAGCTGGCAAACCCGCCAGACGGCGCCCAGCTCTCAGATGAGCGCAAGGCGCGTCATCTCGCACAGCTTGGACGGCGCGAGTCCGGTTTCCTACGACTCCGTCGCACCCGTCTTGGTCTTGACGACTTCCGTACCGTCAAAGTCATCGGCAAGGGCGCCTTCGGCGAGGTGCGCGTCGTTCAGAAGATTGACACGGGCAAAATTTACGCGATGAAGACGCTGCGGAAGAGCGAGATGTTCAAGAAGGACCAGCTTGCCCACGTCCGTGCGGAGCGTGACGTGCTGGCCGAATCCAACTCGCCTTGGGTCGTCCGGCTCTACTACTCGTTCCAAGACACGCAGTATCTCTACCTCTTGATGGAGTTCTTGCCCGGAGGCGACTTGATGACCATGCTCATCAAGTACGACACATTCTCGGAGGACGTGACGCGATTCTACATGGCGGAATGCGTGCTCGCGCTCGAGGGGATCCACAAGCTCGGCTTTATTCACCGTGACATCAAGCCGGACAACATCTTGATCGACGCCAAGGGTCACATCAAGCTCTCCGACTTTGGCCTGTCCACCGGCTTCCAGAAGCAGCATGACAGCGCGTACTACCAGCGTCTCTTTGACGGCTCGCAGAATCAGCAGCAACAGGCGGGTCGCAACTCGGTGGCGGTCAACTCGATCACGCTCACTTTGAGCTCGAAGGATACGATTGCCACCTGGAAGGCGAACCGAAGGAAGCTGGTGAGTTGAGCATAGTGAGGCTGTCTGACGAGGTATATCGAACTGACTCTTTGTCCTTTGCAGGCATACTCCACGGTCGGCACACCAGACTACATTGCGCCAGAAATCTTCCTCCAACAGGGATACGGCAACGAATGTGACTGGTGGAGTCTGGGCGCCATCATGTTCGAATGTCTGTGCGGCTACCCACCGTTCTGCTCGGACAACGCGCACGATACCTACCGCAAGATCTTGGCTTGGCGGGAGACTCTGCAGTTCCCGGACGACATTCATCTCAGTCCCGAGGCGCTTGACATGATACAAAGGTATGTGCTTAGACTTGAGAGTTCCAGCACATTGCATTCGATGACTTACCTGATATGGCCCTTGTCAGGTTGATCACGGCGCCAGAGACGCGTCTGGGCCGGAACGGTGCACAGGAGATCAAGGACCACGCCTTCTTTGCCGGCGTCGACTGGTCCACGATCCGCGCCATCGACGCGCCGTTCATCCCACACCTCAAGAGCGTGACGGATACGAGCTACTTCCCGGTCGAGGACTACCAGGACATTCCCGAGATCCCGTCCGGTGCCGAGACGGGGGTGGGCAGCAAGGACCTCGCCTTCTTAGGCTACACTTTCAGGCGGTACGAGCAGAACGAATCGAGCCTTTGAGTCGACTCGGGCTTGTGCATCTGCGCGGCCAGGCCGGGTGGCTTCCCATCTTTCTCAAGTTGCTCCTTTGGCCAGATCTCTCCAGCTCCAGTCTCAGCTCCAGCTTCACCCGCATCCAGCTTTTGAATCCCTGCTGCTCCATCATCCATTCCCACGATCTCGCCCGCCATCTCTTGAGTCGTATCTCCTCTCATCTCGACAGACACTCCATCACAACGTTCCACATGTGCGAGTGATACCAATTGTGAGATGGCCCTCACCCAAGCTCGGTGACCACGCTCCGCATGCCTGCCCTGAGCTCGGCGAGATTGACATTGGCGCGGAGAACGTGCGCCTCGAGCACGTCCTCCTCAAGCGTCCTTCGAAGATTGGCGAGCGCAGCGACGGCTGCTGATTGCGAGGCTTGGAGCTGGCTCATCCCTTGCTGTGTCGCCGTCGTGCTGGTACCGCTACTGCTACTGCCTGCGCCGGCGGCTGTCCCGCCCAAAGGGGACGGGGAGAGGAGGGCGCTTGGGGAGGCTGTCCCTGCTGCCGCCGCCGGGGTGGGTAGGGTGCTTGATGAAGGGGAGAGGTGCTGTTGGATCGAGAGTGGGGAGAGGGGTTGGGCGGGGTGAAGGCCTGGGTCGGTGCCTCCTTCGCGTCCTGCCGTGCCCGCCGCGGCCGCGGCCGCCGGGCTGCCATTCGGTGCCGCTATCGAGTCTGCACCTGTCGTAGGAGAAGAGGACGCCCTCCTCTCCGCCTGCGCACCGCGAAGTGGGATCATCGACGCTGGTGTGGGCGTGAACGACCAGGAGGCGGCGGCCGCTTCGGACAGCGCGCTGGCCAGTCTTGACACCGAGTCGCGCTCTTGAGCGGTGAGCGGGGCGAGCGCGGACCACTGCTCCATGCGCATTGATGTTGATGTCGTTGCCATCTTCGTTGTTCTTGCAGAGTGCGTTGAGTGGTGGTCGTGGTCGTGGTTGGGACGATGGACGTTGCTCCAGGTCGGTGGTAATGTCGCTGTCCAGAAACGTTTTACGTAAGCATACGTCCCGATGATGGACGCGCTCTGACCACCAAGCAGCTACTCCAACCCTTCGCAACTCGCCTGGACCTCCTCCCCAACCACGACGATCCAGCCAGCGAGGCAGCGCGTATCAAGGATGGCATCGCAAGTCGATGTGGTCGACTATCTCTACGATCGGCTCGCCCAGCTCGGCGTCGAGAACGTCTTTGGCCTGCCGGGCGACTTCAACCTGGCGGCCCTCTCCAAGCTCGAGGCGCATCCCAAGCTGCGCTGGGTCGGCAATGTCAACGAGCTCAATGCTGCGTATAGCGCCGACGGGTATGCGCGAGCCAAGCGCACCATTGCCGCGCTCATCACGACGCTGGGCGTTGGCGAGCTGTCAGGTGAGCACCGCGTAGCTCCACGTCTTCATACCTTTGCGCTGACAAGTTGCTGTCCCTCCCAATACGCATCAGCCATCATTGGAGTGGCAGGCGCCATGAGCGAGCACGTACCCGTTGTGCACATCGTCGGCGTGCCTTCGACTTCGGCAGCGGGAGCTCACTCGATCCTGCATCACACCCTCGGCGACGGCAAGTTCGACACCTTCGAGGCGATGGCGGCTCGTATCACCGTGGCCCACACCCGGCTGCGCGCCGACGGCAGCATGGACATCCCTTTCGAGATCGATCGCGTCCTCCAGCAGGCCGTGAGCAAGACACGACCGGTGTACATTGCGCTGCCGACGGAGGTGGTCCACGCCAAGGTGTCTGCCGATCGTCTCAAGACGCCTCTCGATGCGGCTCCTCCCAAGAATGACGAGGAGGCCGAGGCCGCCGTGCTGGAGGAGATCGTCCGCCGCGTGCACGCTGCAGAGCTTCCGATCATCGTCGTCGACGCGTGTGCAAAGGGCGTGTCGAAGGAGGTGCTCGATCTCATCGAAACGACGGGCCTGATCTTCTGCCACACGCCCATGGGCAAGACGATCATCAGCGAGCAGCACCCTCAGTACGCTGGCGTCTACGTGGGCTCCATCTCGGAGCCAGCCATCAAGGAGCGCGTCGAGCAGGCTGACCTGCTCTTGCTGATCGGAAGCATCATGAGCGACTTCAACACGGGCGCATTCTCATACCGCACGCCAAAGGATCGCCGCATCGAGTTGCACACCGAGTACACGTGCATCTCGTATGCCCGGTACGAAGGCGTCGGCATGAAGCACCTCCTGCCCAAGCTCTCCAAGGCGCTCGCGCAGGACAAGGACCGCCGGCTTGCCACCACCAAGCAGAGCCTCCCCAAGTTTGCCAACACCCTGCCGTCGCGAGAGGAGGAGGGAGACGTCGCCGGTCCCAATGGCGATCTGATCACGCAAGCCTACCTGTGGCCGCGCATCGGCCTGTCCTTCGTGCGCAGTGGCGACTACATCGTCGTCGAGACGGGCACCTCGTCCTTCGGCTCGGTCGAGATTCGCCTGCCAGAGAACACGACCTACGTTACCCAAGTGCTCTGGGGTTCGATCGGATGGAGCGTGCCGTGTACGGCGGGAGTGGCGATCGCCGCGCGCGAGCTCAAGAAGCAGCATCGTGTCGCACTCTTCGTGGGCGATGGCAGCCTGCAGCTTGTGAGCTCGGGTCCATAGCATTATGGGCAGCTCACGAAGGCTGATCTCCAACATTCATGGTTTCACAGACGGTACAAGAGATCAGCATGATGATCCGCGAGGGCCTTTGCCCGTATCTCTTTGTGCTCTCGAACGACGGGTGAGTGCTGCCAAGCTGCGTCCAAGCGAGCTCGACTGATAGATACCTGCTTCACTCCTCACAGCTACGAGATTGAGCGCCAGATCCACGGGCCCGAGGCGCGTTACAACAACATCGCGCCATGGAACCACAAGGCTCTCCTGGACGCGTTTGCCGGCGCGTACGCGGCACAACCCCTGGCCAGTTCCGGTACCGACACCGCCGAAGCCAAGGCGAGCCATGCGCAGGACGCGCCGCCCTCCAAGACGGCCTACCACGCCGTGCGGACCAAGGGCGAGCTCGAGGCGCTCCTTGCCGACGAGGCGTTCAATGTGCCTGATCGGCTGCGCCTCATCGAGATCTTCATGCCCCGCGGCGATGTGAGTACCATCACTCAGACGAGCTTGCCTACGGAGAGGGTCTTGGGATACTGAACGCGTCGGATATCCACAGGCTCCTCGCGCTCTCAAGCGCCAAGCTCAGGAGACCGCCAAGCTGAACGACGGCGCCTGAGCACCCCTGGTCTCGTAGTCAGCGCAGTTGAGTAGAAATGCTGTCCGTTTGTGTTCTCCGTCCTTGTAGCATTTGCAATGTCTCGGTCCATTGTGCCCCTTTCCTCAGCCCGTAGAGGCTCCAGCAATCAATTAGCGTCAATGCCAATACAAGCTTCCAGCAGTAAAGCGTCTTGAAGAGGAAGGCTACAGGTTGGAAGGACGAAGAATGACCTCGTTGACCCAGCGCTCGATCTCAAAGGCCGCGCGTGCCGGCTGTTCGAGCATCACCCAGTGCCCGCACGACTGGAGCTCGATTGGGCGGTAGTTGGCTTCTCCGACGGCGTCGGTGGTGCCGTCCCACATCTTCTTGGGCAGGGCGGTGTCCTTGTCTGGGATGATGCCCAGGACGGGGAAGGTGATCTTGGGCTCGAGGTCGTCCTTGCCTGAGGGCGAGAGGATCGTCAGCGTACTGACAGAGAGCGGTACGGCTATGAAAGAAGAAGCTCACCCTCGTCCTCGAGCGCATTGATGCTGCGCACGCGATACCAGTTCAGCGGGCCGTCCATCCGTCCCTTGTGGAACTGAATCATCTCGAGCTCCTCCTCCGGTGTGAGTAAGGGCGCTCCAGCACTTGGCGGATCCTCTTTCGCCGTCAGGTACTTTTCCAGCATGCCCAGCTTGACCCAGTCGGTTGAGCGCTTGACCTGTATGGGCAGGCCCACGCCGACGTAGACCATCTTGACGAAGCGCTTGAGGTTGGCGTCGATGATTTGGCTGGAGCGAGGGTCGTTGAAGAAGCCTTGGTAGCCAAAGTTGGGAAGCATCTCAAGGACAATGTCGAGAGGCACGGATAGGGCGCTTGGGGAGAAGTACGGTACGGCGATGCTGTGGAATCGGACCTCCTCGTCAGCTCCGTTTGCTCTGATAGGCCACAAGGAAGAAGGACGACTCACGTTGCGATGCCCAGCGTCCGGTTGGGATAGATCGACACAAATTTCCACGCCAGACCCGCGCCCCAATCATGGCCCACCACGACGACCTTGCCACCGCTCTCGCCCCACCTTGGCGCACCCACAGCCGCACCAACACCAGCCTTGGCATGATCAAGCAGCGCCGCCAGGTCGATGCTCATGCTCCGCATCCCATACTCGGCCAGTCGCCCTTGCTCCCGCGACGGCGCCGACGTCTTGCCGTACCCCAGCAAGTCGGGGACGATGAGACGGAAGCCAGCCTGGGCGAGCTGGCCAAAGAGCCGTCGCCACGCGTACGCGCCTGCGTCGGGGAAGCCGTGGAGGAGGAGGAGGTGGGCTTTGATCTTGGTGGAAGGGTTCGTAGGCGCAATGTCGAGGTAATGGTAGCGTACCTGCGTTGGGGGTGCCGATGGGTCCGCCGGCGGGCTGCGCGGCGCCGTGACGAAGAAGCGCGAGTGCTCGGTGCACGCGGGCTGGGAAGACATTGTGGGAAGGCGTTGCTGCTGATGAACGTCGTGGTCGTCGAGGTCGATGGTCCCCCTTCGATGGACGGTGTCAGCTTTGGGCACGGACGCCATGATCACACCGGCTCACGGCTTCATCGCGCTTCCGGCTGGCCGATTCTTCTACCTCTTCCTCGCCATGACTTGAGCTGGGTGGCAATAGACCAAGCACCGTATGACATGACGGTGGGACTGGGTATGACAAAAGGAAGGGCAGCAGGCACAAGAAGAAGGAGAGGGAGGGGCAAACGCCTACGGCTGCTTACACTCGAAGGAGAGCCACGCAGCGACTCCCGTCGAAGCACCCTGGCCCGAGTAGTACGGCAGGAGCGGCCACGGGCACAACTTGCGCGTGTAGTTGACACCAAAGTCGGCGGAGTAGAAGGTCGTCGGGGAGCCCTTCGACGAGCCGGAACCGTCCGGGACGACGACATCCTTGCTGTTGTACGCGACGGAGATCAGATAGTCCGGCGCATGGTCGTCGCCGAGCTCCGTCCAGGCCGCGAGCGCGAGGATTGCATCGCCACGACTGTCCCAGCTAGCCGGCACGTTGCCCGCCTCTCGCTGAGTAGAGCAGTCGAAGATCCACGCACCCGGGCCACCTCGGCAATGGTTCATCCCAGGTACCGCAAAGAACCTGTAGTTGTTCGCCAACGGCTTGCCAATCTTGCCCTGGACGGCGTTCGCAACTTCTTCGTGATACTTGATCGAAGCCAGAGGGCTGACCGTCAAGTCGGCCAAGCCGTGGTAGTGAAGGATCTTGATGTCCGCATTGAGTGCGTCGGAGACGTCCTGCTCGTATCGTACAGACAGTAAAAGTCAGTTCAATCGTCACCAAAGAGGACCGAACTTCGCACGTTGCACTCACAACCTTGTCAAAGTTGGATCCGCCAAGATCGAGATCCTCGCCCTTTTGCCAGATCTCGAGTGTCTCGTTCAGGTAGGGGTCGAAGCCCTTGTACGTCTTGTTGTTCAGCACGGCGTCGTTGATCCATCCCACCGCCTTGCCTGCGTTGCCAGACAGCTTTGACGCGGCGGTCTCGAGGCCTGGGAGGTAGCGAGGGTAAATGAGAGTCGAGTTGTAAATGGTGGGCGCGTAGAGCTCCTTGAGGTTCGCAAGTCTGATGAAGGTACGACGAGATGAGCCCTGAGTACAAGAGGTTGAACCATCCACAGCACTCACTGGGCTTCGTCGAGACATGTGTTGGGGTCCTGGCCATACTCAGAGTTGCTACCGCACAACAGGGACCCGAAGTCGAACTGGCACTGAGCGGCCTGGGTGATCACACCTATCAAGCCAGATGTTGTCAGCATCGTGCGCTGCAGCGTGTCGGACCATTGAGCTTACCATCAGCTACGCCGTCGAGAGCATCGCATTGCTTCAACAAGAGGTCTTGGACAGGACCGGTCAAGGTGCTGATGTTGAAGATGGCTTTGCCAACGACCTCAGCACGGTGGCGCTGATGATTGAATTGATACGGTCAGCTGATTGGAGCCGTTGACCCTCTGGATGACTCGGCACTCACAGACTGGGTGTGAATCTGACCGTGGTTCAACGAGTTGAAGTAGACAGTCGGTGCGCCAGCGAGCACTCCGTCAAAGTCGGTCTAGCAATTCAAGAAGACGGCTTGGTCAGCAGTCGGCCAATCGAGCTGGGCACCGCAAGTTCTCACCGGATAGGTCTGCAACGCTCCAAGGCCTTGAGCACCTCCGACCGAGCAGCCCAAGTAGTATGCCCTCAGACGAGACTTGGAGAACTGGGTCGCGCTTGGTTTGTCCGGAACACGCACGCCAAGATCAGCGCCGTAGAACAGGTCGATGGCCTCCAGAGCGGCCTGACGACCGACGTGCGAGGCTCGGTGCGCCCAGTCCGTGGCGGCGTCCACCCTGGCGGGGCCAAGTACCCACTGGGTCGCTGCCGTGGTCGACCAATGGCCAGCGTTGCTCCCTGCGACCGCGAAGCGATAGCGGCTGAGCGCACTCTTGAGATCGGGCAGGGGTGGGAAACCACGTTGGCCTGCACAATCAGGTGACAGCTGAGCTTGGGCATACGCTATCATCAGGACAAGTCGAGTGACATACCTCCGTTTCCGATCCACAGAAGTCGGCCGTTCCAGCCGTCAAAGTCGCGAGGGTTCGACAGGATCTCGTCGCCGGGGATAGCTTGTGACATGCTGATCTTGCTTTCAAGCTCAAAGGCATCGGCCTGAGAGAGCTGCTCCAACAGCGCAGTATCGGAATGCCCGATGACGCTCGGCGGGCCCTTCACGATGGCGCCCGTTCCATCCACCACGACGGGAGTGGTGTCGGTGGGATAATCGTTCGGGTCCGGCGGGGCGAGGGGCGCCGTGTTGTCGGTAGCCAGGGGCATCCAGGTCTCGAAGAAGACGCTCGTAACGTCCGAAGTGGAGATGAACCCCCCCAGCCGACAGAATGCAGGGAGGGAGCCGAGCGGGCCGTGGAGGTTGAGGTTCACGCCGGCTGGGCCGGCCGACTTGCCGTACGCATGGTCCGACCTGATGTCGATGTCGGGACCGGTCTTGAGGAGCGTCTGGAGTAGGTGGGGCTTGAACTTCTTGGGCAGGGTCCCATCCGGATACGCGCTGACGAGCAGCTGGAGGGACGGGTTCGAACCCTGCGGCCAGTATTGGGCAAAGGTGCCGTTCACCTTGAGCGAGGTCTTGGACTCGAAGTTCTGACCAAGCCAGGCGCACTGCTTGGCCGCATCGTCGCCGTGCTTCCAGATACCCTCGAAGGCATTGTCGCGGGCAGGGAGGTGACAATGGGTATTGCCCTTGTGTTGGCAGTGGCGCTTGCGGAGGTCGCCGTCGTCGTCCTTAGCCGCGTCGAAGGCACCGACGGCGGCGCCGACGGCGACGCCATGAGTGACGGCCAGAAGCACGGCCGAAAGACCAAGCTTGACCATGTCACAACGAGCGTGAAAGCGATGGTTGGGAGGTTGCGAAGGGAGGGTCGTATCAGCACAGGAGTGGCAGATGAGGGAGTCAGGTCGCGAATGAACTATTCGGGACCCTTGACCAGACTCACCTTCTAACGAGTACGCGTACGCGTACCCGTACGAGCGTACGAAATCTGCCCTGGCTTGACGTCGAGGGGTGCTAAGACGGCGCCCCAGCGCCATCCTTCACGGGACGGCCAAGGGGCAAGACCAAGGGGCAAGAAGACAGATTTGGCCTTGATCGTCTCATCAGCGCCGTCCGTGAAAACGATTCAGCAGGTCCATACTCGGCACTGAGAAGAGGACGCCTGGGCTGATCGCTGATCTTGCGTGCGCTGTCCTCATCGCTTCATCCCACTCAAGGAGCGTCGAGTCGGTGTGAAGGTAAGGAACGGTGCAGTTCTTGGTCCATCACATTCGTCGCCGCGCCGCTTTTGACTTCGTGATGCACGAGTGCTCGGCGGCCCTGACCTTGACTTGAGTGCTTGAGTCGCGCGGCGCATGGCAGCCTGCGCTCTGATGGACGAGGTTGAGCGCTTGGCTCGATGAGGACGAAGTGCTGTTCGTGGTGGTGGTGGGAAGTGGGAGGAGAGTCGTGTCCGCGCTGTCGGACTCGACACTACCCACATGGCATTTTGGCGTCCCCGTCTTAGCCTCCTCCGCCAAAGGGCACGAAACACTGTGCATTTAACTCAACAAGAAGAGTGGAGCGAAGGAGGAGGGGGGGAAGGCCGACAGCGCGCATCGACGCGACAATGTCCTCAGTCTCAAAGCAGATCGATGCGCGAGCACCCAAGGATGTCGAGGTTGAGCAGGCCACCCTTCTGGAGAATCTTGCACGCCTGCTGCTTGCACTCGGTGACGTGGTTGCTTGAACCGCCGCCGCCGTTGTCGATGCAGCGAGGAAGCATCGCAGCATCCTCCGTCTTCTCCTGGCCGCCGTCTTCAGCTCGAGCGTCCACGCGAGCCGCGTCGCCGTACCAGCCACCCCGTCCAATCGAGACGCGCGAGCATCCAAGGATGTCGATGTTGATCAACCCGCTCTGGAACACCGAGCACATCTCCTTGAGGGAGCACGTCGGACCGTTGTCGTTGCCTCCTCCATTCCCGCCGCCGCCACCAGCGCACTTGCTCTCGGCCGGGTCGCTCGTCATCTTCGGCGGGGAAGACCGTGTAGTGGGAGGCGGATGAGCGGCATCCTCAACAGCGCATCCAAGGCAGGGCGGGTGAGGCGAAGGAAGCGGCAACGGCGGCATAGCCTCCAGGCGACGCACCAGGTCCTTGGGTGTGTCCTCCGCCTTGGAGTGCGGGCAAGCAGGGCATTGGACCAAGCGCGAAGGGGGCCCATGCGGCTCGTGACGACCTTCAAGAGCAGACGCGCCAGCCTTCTTGCTTGCATCGGGCGGCGGAATAGGAGGGCACCTCGGACAGATCGCCGGCTGGCCGGGAGGCACCCAGGGACCGAGGGTGCGTGCCTTGACCTCGTCTCCGCGCTGGGTATTGATGGGGCAGCCGAGGTTGTCGAGATGCTGAAGCCCAGCAGCGGCGAGGGCCTTGCACGTCGTGATCTTGTCAGCGCCCGGGCGCAGGCGAGCGTCGTCCGACCGCGGCAGGGGGTGCGAGCAGCCAAGCACTTCGAGGTCTGCAAGCCATAGAATGGATCAGTGCTGGTCCACAGCATAGAAACGTCAGAGGAACTCACTGGTCAGGCCGGCGCCGCTGAGCACATTGCACACATTGCGACGACCCGGAGTGACGGCCGCTGCCGACAGCGTGACCGCGCTAAGCGCTATAGTGACCAAGATGACGAGCTTCATCGGACAAAGAGTTGGTGAAAGTGGAGCCGATGACGGCGGCGGGTAAGGGATCTGTCGGAGGATGGGGAAGGGATGGGGGGTGAGGACGACAGTATGGAAGCAAGACCGTAAGCTTGCCTTTTATGCGTCGACGCGCAGCTCGTCGACGGCCTACCTTTCAACTCTTGCCGCTTCTCGGACGAGCATTCGACGTCATGAACAGTTTCTAGCTTGTTCCGTTCGTGCTTCGAAGCGTCGTTGACTCTTGGGCGGCCAGCCAGGAACCAAACGTGAACGTATACGCGCCTAGTGTTCGATGCGCAGACCCGTGCCTTGAAAGAGTACCGTCTCAAAATTGTTTCCCATAGTCCAATTCATGACCGTTGCCACTTGCCACACGACTATTGTGCGCCTGACGCCGAGCTCGAAGCTTGTCGTGATAGCGCCGAGGGCGCCGTGAGAGGGATGAAGCCGCCGGCTGAAGGTCGACGGCTATCGTTGATGCGTGTCCGATTGGAGCTCGTCGACCTCGAGCGAGACGATAATTTCGAACCGGCCAACGCAGCGCCAGGTCGACTTTGACTGTGTTGGGCGGCGTCCTCGCGGATTCTCTGCTGCTGCACGGTGTGCGTGTCATGCAACTCTGCCTCGGCGCCGGCGTGAGAATTCATCTTGTGGGCGTCCGGCTTCAGTGAAGTGCCGGTAGACGCGAAGGTCTCGAGCACATGGGAAGCCATGGGATCCGTGTCGCATTGCGTTGATGATTGATGCTGCGAAGGCAGGGCTGCACCATTCTGACGTCCGCGAGGTTGGTAGCTGTACTTCCTTGCAGGTGGCAATGCTGTCGGCACTTCGCCTCCGATTTCTGCCAAATCAGGCGCGTGGAAGCTTCGGGGGCGCGAGAGACGATGGAGGTGAGCGTCCAAGTCAGGATTGATGGATATGAACGGACTCACAGCTCGCCAGTCCATCCCTTGATGAGCGTTACAACTGCGATCCAGGTCACGTCGAGCACGACAATCACAGACAAGACCGTGGAGATCTGTGACGGAGGAGACTTTCAGCGCCAGCACAATGTAAGTGATACCATGGGTCCGCCGTCAGACTCACCACCTTGAACGCTGTGGAGTCAAGCTCCGTTCCAAACAGAGCCGCGCTCGCCGCCATCGTGCCGACCGGGAAGGTGGACGCCCACAGGCCCAAATTGAGCGAGATGTCCGACACGCTGAGCACGTCCGCAATGGACATGACCGCGAGGGAGAGCCAGACAATGCCGAGGCCCCAGAGGAAGAGTGCGCCAACTTGGCTGACGGCGTAGATGGCGTCGGCCATAGCGAGAGCGCTTGTCGGGGATATGAAAGCGCCGTCCAGCGTGTCGGTGATGGTACCACCGCCGAGGGGCGGGCTACCCGTGATGAGCGTCAGCCGTCGCAGGGTGCGGCTGATGTGCAAGATTGCAAATGCGCCTTGTCCGCAGCATCCAAGCGGGACGAACGCGCTGACGATGACGGCCGTCGGTAGCTTGTGAATCGCGAGTCTTGTTGAGTATATCGGCATCCATAAGAGCGAAGGCACCAGGCCAATGCCGAGGAGGAGGTAGCACCAGATTTCTTGAACGCGTGCGTGCGAGTAGAAGGACGTGGCGCCGGCAACGTCGCCGAGAGAGGCTGCGCGCACGCCAGCATCCACGAGGGCATTACCAACGATGGAGCCGGCCGACGCGCACACAACGGGCGCGACGATGGGAAGAAACCTGTAGGAGTGTCAGAGCTTGTTGGGCACATCTTCTAAGTATACGTTCGAGCCACGCCGCAGCTCACCAGACACCCGTGATGTGTTCAAAGCTCTGGCTCTGCCTCGTTTGCGTCAGGAAGGGTACGCCGATCGCGACCACGATGGTGCAGGCCGCGCAGATCCACCATGACACCCAGCCGACGTAGAGCCAGGCGTGTCCGAGGCGCGGGATGAGGGCGAGAATGACAATCTCGACGAGGGTGACGGCTCCCATTGTGAAGGTGCCGAGGAAGAAGGCTTGCGTAGGATGGTAGAGCATGATTGGGAGGAGACGCGGCCAGATGGTGTAGCGCGCTCTGCATACAGCGCGAAGATTGTGAGCAATTTTCGGCAGGAGGAAGCACTAGGACCCCAAGAACTCACAGATTCATGCCCAGTAAGAATGAGAACAGGATGACGTTAGCGACGAAGAAGGCGAGACCGATCTCTTGTAGGCCACGGAACTGCCATGGCATCGAGTACAGCAGGATGCTGGCGATGCCTAGGCCCATACTGAGCAGAGATCCTCACAGCGATCAGTCCCACTGTACACTCTGTCAGCGATGCCGACTGCGTACTCACTTGGCGGCGAACCAGCCAGGGCCGGTGTGCATCGCACGATGTCTCATCACAGCCTTGAGACGCGTCCATCTCGACTGACGACTTGACTCTTCGTTGGTGTGAATGGGCAGTGAGGCTGGCGGCGGCAAGGACCTGTCCGCACCGCCGCCGGTCGCGCCTGCGATGGGTGTTGAAGCCCCTGCCGACGTCTTGCCATCGTCCTCGTCCTCGTCGCGCTCTGCCCGCCTACTCTGGGAGGAGAGCCGGCGCGCTCCCTGTGAAGGGCTCATCGCCCCAGGTCGACCTGGGCTCGCCGCTTCCAGCACCTGGATGACGTCCGGCCGCCTCCGTCCACGGTCTTGTCGGTGAGCATGTTGAGCGCGATGGCCGCCTGACCCGTCTTGTTGTCCGTCGTGAGTCGCTGGGTCAGGGTGTCGTGTGCTCTGCTGTGCTGGCGACGGTGGTGGCTGCCCAGACGGCCATGCTTCCAGCTCGCGCTCTGCGGCCATACGACGGGCGGGCGATGCCTCGTACCACTCAGGGTGTTGCAGCGCGTCGTCGTCGTGTGTCGTGGTGGTGGTAGAGACGAATGGTGGACGGTGAGAAGGAGAGAGACGAAGGCGTTGTGTGTGACAGGTCTCTCTCCCTTTGGCTCGCAGCGGTGGCAACACCACCAACATTCTTGGATGGCGTGACCCGTGCGTCTCGCCTCGCCGCAGCGCGCCTGCGTGCCATTGCGCATCGTGGCTCCCTCCTTATGTAGGGCATCGTATCGAAGACATGGTGATATCCATCCATAGTCCCCTCACAGCTTGGCCAGCCGGCCCTCCTCCGCAAGGACACGACGCACATCGACGCCAACGCGCTCCCTCGCCAGCGCCTCGACAGCAGCATCGAGCTCACGCACCGCCTGCCCCTCCTCATCCCGCGCATACCACGCCGCACGCCCAAGCTGCCCAAAGGGCACAAAGTAGCGCGCCGACGAGCCGCGCCCGCCACCCGCCTCCCTCGCCTTCTCCTAGAGCTCGTCTACCTCAGCGCTGGTGCACGCGTAGAGCTGGGTACGCGCGCCCGCCTCCATCGACAGCTGGAAAGGCCAGAGCACGACGTCGATCACCGTGCTGAGCAGACTGCCGTAGGAGAGGGCGAGGCCGCCGAGCAGATTGCTGCGTACCACGCCCGGGTGGATGGCCGAGGATGCGATGGCGAGGTCGTTCTGCGTCGCCAGTGCTTGCACTCGGTTGGCCAGGAGGATGTTGCCGGTCTGTTGGAGAGCAAGGGGCGAGGAATCAGCATCTTCTTTCAGATATGGCCATCGGAGGCAGAGACAAGGAAGGCAGCTCACCTTGCTCTTTGCATACCTACACGCGTGTCAAGGCAAGTAGAGAGTCCATCAGCATGTGACGCGACCTTGACAAGAGACAAGCTACGCACCGCAGCCAGGTGCCCACAATCTCTGGCTTGAACGGCCGGTTCATCGCCTCGACGTCCTTCCAGCCGCCATCAATGGCGCGCTTCGTGAGCATCGTGTGGCCGAGTGAGGACACTTGCACCACCCGCACCGTCCGTCCCGTGTCGGCGTACTCGGGCAACCTCGCCGTTTTGGCCAAGGTGGGCAGGAGCAGCATTGTGAATAGGTCTGGGGGGTGCGTTCGAGGTTCGCAGCATCAGTACCAGTCCCGGCTATCTGGCAGATGATACTCACAGTGGCCGACAACATTGGTACCCTGGTGAAGGTCGTTAAAAGGGTTCAAAGCAGGTCAGCCTGCGCAGCTCTCCGTGCTCAAACGCGACCTGAATGGTGAAGCACGCACCACCTGCACCTCGATCCCATCCTCCGTCTTGACATAAGGCATAGCCATCACGCCCGCATTGTTGAGCAAGATGTCCAAGCGCTCCTCCTTCGCCTTGAACGTCTCCGCCGCCTTCTTGACAGATTGGAGCGACCCCAGATCGAGCGGGAGCCAGACCAGCCGGCCCATAATCGCATCCACATCGATCCCCCGTCCACTCTTGATATGCTCAGCAACGGCCCGCGGCGCAGCATGTCTCCACTGCCGCTCCTCCGCCAACCAAGCCCGGATGCGTCCCAGCGCCTCCTGGACGCGCGTCTCGGAGCGACACGCGAGGTAGATCCGACTCGCGCCCGCGAGCGCGAGCATGCGCGTCGAGGCTTCGCCAATGCCCGAGTTGGCGCCCGTCACGATGATCACCTTTCCGGAGAGGTCTGGAATGTCAGCCGTGCTGAAGGAGGCGGGGGACGAGAAGGGGAACATCGTCGGGAGAGGGGAGAGGATGGGGGTGGTGGGGATGGGAAGGAGCGTGGCGTGGCCGTCGCTAGACTCTGTCGAGCGAAGCAGACGGAAGAGCAGCTCGTCAGCCTCGTCCCCGCTATACCCAAGCGTCTGTCGCTCACCTTTCAGCGTCGCGAGGCGTGTACAATAGTATGATGAGCGTCGTTGTCGTCGTCGTCGTCCACGGTTAGCTCGTCGAGTGTAGCTTGACGTGAACCCCGCAGTGAACGTGGAGACAAGCCACACAACGTCGCGTGGTACCGATTTGGTACCGCGCCTTCACTCGCCGTGCAACAGGACGCGCGTGTTTGAAGATAGAATGAAGGTACATTGCTATGGTAGCATGGCAGCGATTCGAGCAGCGTGTGGCAGCTATAAGAACACAGCCGAGGCTGGATAAGGTGATGAGAGAACGGGTGACCAGCATCCCCTCCGGCCAGCCTGGAGAGGGCTGGGCTCGCCCCGAGGGGTACCGAACCGGGAGGGGAGGTCCTTCATGGGTCGTAGGCTCCGCACGCTCAGAGCGTCAACCCGCGCACCGTTTCCACGAGCGCAGACGCAGCCCGAGGTGCGCCAGGCGCACCTTCGCCCTTGCCGTTCCCACCTGCGAGACCCGGCCCGCCGACCGCAGCCCGGTTCCGGTTGAAGTCGCGCCGCGCCGACTCGAGGAGCAGGCCAAAGCTGAGCGCCTCGACCGAGGTGTAGCCCGGCTGGCTAAAGTTGAGCGCGTCGACGCACCGCAAGCCGTCGCCGAATTGGCCATCGGGACGGAGGTGCGGCACCACGCGGTTGTAGACGGCCTCGGCGTTGGCAATGTTGCTCGGGTTGACGAGGTTGGGAGCGAGCGTGGCGAGGCGGTACGTGGCCGCTGCGAGCGCCAGCGAGCCGGAGAGATCGTAGAACGTCGAGCTGTCGTCCACGTAGTTGTGCCACAGGCTTTCGTCCGAGTCAAAGAAGTTGTGCACGGTACGGAGCAGGTCGCCAGCCCAGGTGAGCAGGTTGGTCACGTATTGAGCCGTCGTGTTGCTCAGCGGCGCGGGCGTCTGGGCGAGCGCAGCAGCCGTCCGGAGCAGGCCGAGCGCAGCCCATCCTTGGCCAGTCACCCAGACAGCCGGGTCCGCCCACGAGCCGTCCTCGTTGCGGATGTGCCCAATCAGTCCCGACTTGGCACCGCTGCCGGCGGGATACTGGAGCTTGTCGAGCTCGAGCCTGATCTGGTCGTAGGCCAGCTGCTGGGCCGTGGGGTCGGCGACGTAGAGACCGTACGCTGCAAAGGATGGCGGTCCCATGTACATCTGGTCCGCCCAGTACTGGAGCTGGTCCATGCGTTGGGAGATGATTCTGTTCGCGCCGCGGCGCACCTGCGTGGTCGCGAAGTTGTACGCCTTGATGGCCGCGCCACTGTAGGTGCCTTTCGGATCCAGATTGTTGGTCTCGTCGCCCTCAGAGATGTCGCCATTGACGAGGGCGGAAAGGAGCACAGACTCCAAGTTGCTGACCGAGTCGAGGGAGCTTCCTTGATTGACGTTCTCGTCTCCGGTGACCTTGGCGGCTAGCCGACCCTTGGCGTCTTGAGCAACAATGGACCGCATCGCCTGAAGTACGACATTCTTGGGATACGGGCTACCCGTTCCTTTGCCCTTGGACACCGGCTGGAACGTCGAGGGCCCAGACGCGTCGAAGGTGCTCCATTCCGGGTATTGCCATTCGAGAATGGCTTGCACGGTGACGCCCTGCTCCCACGAGGCACGTTGGGACGCGTGAATGGTGTCGATGGCCAGATTGATGAAGGTCTCGTTGTTGGGCAATGGCCGGTCGCCAGCGCTGAGCAAAAACTTGGAGTACGGGTCGACGGCGGCAGCGTTGTTCTTGGTGTGTGTGGTTACGTTGGAGCCACCGTGATGAATCTGAAGGACTGGGCGCGCGTCGACTCCGGCCACGGCTGAGGCTCCAAGGTGGCATAATAAGGTCGCCGCCGCCACCTTCGTCAAGAGACGAGTCCGAGAACCCATTTGAGAACGACGTGCCATACGATGAAGACCTGTGTGAAAGACCGGTGGCAAAGTCAACTCGAGTGAATCGACACCGCAACCTGGATCCGCACCTACCACGACGGTTTTCGACGCGCCTGTAACGATCAAAGAGAGCGTCTGAGATGTACTGTAAGGGGAGGGTAGGGGAGGGAAGGGGAGGGAGAAATTGACGAGAGGGCGAGGATGGCGTTCCAGCCGCTTGCGCACCGGGCGGTGTTAAACACACTCCTTGAGACGATCGAGCTCGGGGCGGAGATGAAGACGGGACGGCGCCAGTCCGACTCGTGTTTGAAGATTCCCTTGTGCGAGTGTGTCCGTGGATACCAGCTCGGGCAGTGAAGTGAGAGGGAAGTGAGGTCGGGATTGCGGCTCAAAAGGGGGGGCGCGTGGGATTCGAACCCTGTCATTCATATACTCTGTGAGATATCGGCAGTTCATCTTCTCATCAGGCGCGCGCACAACTCACCTCGAGAGTTATGAAGAAGGGCAGGGGTGCCTGTGGACCGGCCACCAGGTCGCAGAGGTTCCGCCAATCGGGGCACAGAGTGCTCTCAGCCTGACTGCCCGCGCAGCGGGACGGGGGTGCACTGCACAAGGGGGTGGGAGCAAGAGGAAGAAGGGTGAGCGAGATTGGGGAATGGTGGTGGTGCAGCTGATCGTTTCGCGGATGTGTGGCGAACAAGAGCAGGCTGCGACGCCGTTCCAGCTTCCAGGTCACCTTGGCGCGGACTCGCAATCCGTCGAGTGAGTGGCGGGCGGCGCTGCAAGGTAGAGCTCGGATCAACAAAAATCATCTCGCATGGAACCAAGGCGTTCGCAACGAGCGCCAAGGATTGGCACGCCTGCCAGCGCTTCACTCACTCCGCCCTGTCGAGTCTTGACGCCTTGACACGCAGCAAAGACGGGCACGGCGACCATACGGCTTACAGCCCCGGTGATTTGGCCTTAGTCCCGAGTCTCGTTGCCTGCCTCGCGTCGGGAGCACGAGCTGTCCGAACCGCCACGTCAAAGCGAACAAAGGTGTGGCTCGAGGGTAGCCGATGCAGCCCTGTCCGGTGCCCCCCACATTCTCGACCCGTGGACTCGTCACCCGCATCCAGCAAGTGCAGATCACCATCTGTGGCCGATGAGAGTGGGATTGTCGACATTCGCCACCGGCACCGAGAGTCACTTCGCAACCGATGTACCCTTGGCGTGCCAGTTCTGGCAGTCGGTATCGTGTCTGAAGAGCCCCGTTCTCTGTGATCGTCAAAGCGAGAGGCGAGGTAGATGTTCTGTCGGTACGGGTGTTGCCTGTTCGGGCCGACAGTGAGCTTGGCCCCGGTTTACGGTCCGCAATAGCAGACAGCGGCCGGTCGATGGGCTCTGGCTTTCGCTTGATCGTCCGATGTAGAAGGAGCCGGAGGCGGCGTGGTGCGATTAACGATGAGGAAGAAGAGGACGGCGCACCTTCTAGGACATACTTGCCCGAGCGCCTTGCTGGTCCCCTTGTCGTCGTCATGGACTTCGTGGACGCGCTCCGGGTGATGGTGGCGCCGAGGAACGCGTTGAGCTGGCACGATCCGCCAATTCGCGCAAGATGATGTCGCACCCAACGAGCGAGCAAAGGTGTCGGGTCTGCTTCTTGACGTGGTCGGGGAAGAGGGTCAGCCCTGCAGCGCGCTCGACGCTTTCCACTGAAGAACATGGAGGACAAGCAAGCATCAGCGGGACGGATGAAGATCTGAGAAGGCAGCCAGTCGATGCTCACCGGGAACGTCAAAGGTTCGCAGCGGCACCTCGTTCGGCACGGCTGCGTTGGGAATGACAAAGGCAGCCAAGCCGAGGCGGCTGGGGTCCAACGCCGTCGCTGCCGTCTGACCAAAGCCAACGTGACTGAGCGCAGCGAGGGCATGCTGTTCAGCCGCGGGCGACTGGGCGGTCGGTGTGGCCGGTCTTGGAGGAGGCAGTGGCGCTGAGGGTGGCGGCAGGACCGGCCGACCTGGCTTGCCGCTGGCCAGGATCACCTTTGCAAAGTGGGTTGGCACGGCTACGTTGGGTGGATTGCCGATGACCCTGTGAGGCGAACCTTGGGATTCAGATACTCTGGCATGATGAAATGGTAGATCAAAAGGACGTACTCGTAGGTTACTCGATGCTTGCCATCTGGTTCGAGCTTGGGCAGGTAGAGAGGGATCGTGAAGACGTACACGTCGGCAAAGGAGCCTGTCAGTCGACGCACAAAGTCCTCGGTGTGGGCCCAGTAGTCGCGGTTGAAGCCTGGACCGACTTGAGGGGCCATGTTGGTGAGCAAGAAGGTCTCGTCCATGGCATGCTGCGAGATCTTGGCGTCGGCGGCTGGGACCATATGGCCGCGGTCGTAGCCGGAGCGAAAGTAGTCGGCGAGACGGGCTCGAAACATGAGCGGGATGCGCTCATCCTCCTTGAAGACGGAGTGTGAGCGGTCAGGTCCGCCGCCACCTGGGCTGTCTGGTGAGGGCTGCGGCTTGGTCAGGGAGGCCTGGGTGAGGTGTTCTGCCGTCCACGAGGGATGTCGCAGTCGGCGGTCGTAGGACGAGAGGAAGACGGTGTGGGCGAGGAGGTCTGCGACTGGGCCTGGGTAGCCAGAGGGGCGGAGGATGTCGGAGTGGATGGCGGCAAGCGCGCCGGGCGGTGGGATGATGGAGGACGAAGGTGAGGGTGGTGCTGGAGCGTACGATGGAGGTGGTGTTGCGACTGGTGGGTACTGCTTCTGCTGCTGCTGCTGCTCGCGCCTGAGCCAGGCAATGCTGGTGCCGGCGCCGACGAGGAGGCCGCCCGCAAAGATGCTCGCGTGCAGCACTGAGCTCGACATGGCCGACTGTGCGATCGTCGTGTCCTTATCCTCGTCGAGGTCGAGGTCGAGGTCCAGAAGTCGGGCGCGAAGGAAGGTGGCCCCGACGGCGAGGTGGCCCCCATCGTTGCGTAACGATTCCACCAGCTCCCACGCCTTGGCCTCCCCCCGTCCCCCTCCTCAACACTGCACTCCCTCCTCCTCGACGACGACCACGACGGCCTCGACGCGCACCAAGGCATGCTGCCTGGCCTGCGCAAACAGCTACGAGCTACGCTCCCATTCGGTCTACGCGGTCCAACGCCCGCAACGATTCCAGCGTCATCCCCGGCAACGACGGCGGCCGCGGCCTCGAGCCTGCGCCCCCACCTGAACAAGACCTCGACCTCGACCTGGCTCATGGGCAAACGGACAAGGTCGACAGCATCGAAAGAACGACCTTCGTACCTCAACTCACTCCGACCCTCGTCCTCAAACGCATCGCCGTACGCTGCCGACTCGGCCTGCTTCGAGGTCAGATACAGCACTCGAACCCGCACCAAGACGGAGGAGCCTGCGCCAAAGAAGCCCAAAGCCAAAGGATACGTTCCCGCCCAGGCTGCAAAGAAAGCCGGATCAAGTGAGCATAAGCCGGTCAAGCGCAAGAAGCGCAACACGAGAGGCATGAGGGACACCACCCGCGCTTCCTACCTGGCGCGAATTCAGAGTGCGTACGGGGCTGGCGAGGCCAAAGCAAGGACGGACAAGGCCGAGCCTCTGCTGCTCCTGCTCGACTTGAACGGCACGCTCCTCTTCCGACCCAACCGCTCGTCCTCATCGACCAAGGCCTCTCTCAATCCGATCCATCGCCCATATCTACACTCCTTCTTGCTCTACGCGCTCGGCGTGCCCTCGCAGGACGAAGAGGCCCTCGCCCGCACAGCCGCAGTGGAGTACAGCATCCTGCACACCTTGACAGACTGGCCCTACCGTCACAATGATGAGCGAGAGAAGTCGGCCTTGGCAAAGCTCGACGCCATTCACGCCAACTTCTCGCGGCTCAGCGTCAAGCCGAATGCCTCCGGCTCCAAGTCGCCAACAACAGCCACGGGTCATGACGACGGGCGAGCCAGACGCGCATCAAGAGATCTCGACACGCACCCTTACGGACCGTGGACGCCCTGTCCACCCGGAAGCGGGACGTCCACCGCTGCCGGCACGGCATCTACAGACCCGCTGGTGAACCTGATCATCTGGTCATCAGCCAAGCCCGAAAACGTACATCGCATGGCGCGGTCCATATTCGTGCCCACATGGAAGGAGTCGGACGGAAGCTGGCAGCCGTCGTCGGCTTCCAGCCCTTCCAGCCGTAGCCCCTCTCAGACACCGCTCGCGTTATTCACCGGCGCCCCACCGGCTTCGCAGTCGTCCGTGGCCTTGCTCGCTCGCATCATCAATATCTGGGCACGCGACACGCTCATCCCAATCGATGACCCTGCATACAGCATGAAGGTCCCATGCCTCAAGGACCTGGACATCGTCTGGTATGCCCTCAACACGGAGGGTCCCAAAGCCCAGCCGCCGTCATCCCACCGCGGGGGCCGCTTTGGACAAATATCGACATGGCGATCGGAACGCTCATCAGGCCCTAGCGCTAGTAGTTCCGCCGACAGAACAAGCGGCAGCGGCAACCGTCTCTCGGCCCTGGAGCGGAGACAGCAGGACACGGCCTCATCGGACGCGCAAGCCCTGGACTGGGAACCCGAGCGCGATCCCAAGACGGGACGTCTACAACTACCCGACGCCCTTCGTTCCTCTCCTCCTCGGCCCACTTCTATCCGACTGGGCGCCGGCCAGACGCCCGGGCGGGGCAGTGCCGCAGCCGAGGCGGCCTTCCTCGCCGAGCAGCTCGGTCCCTGGAACGCGCGCAACACGCTCCTGCTGGACGACTCGCCGCTCAAGGCGCGCTTGCAGCCGTACAACCACTTGTGCGTGCCAGAGTTTGACGATGAGGGGGCGAAGCGGGCGCAGCGCGTGCGGGAGCGGTTGTTGGATGCTTTGGAGGCCAAGTGCTCGGATCTGTCGGCGTCGGCGTCGGCGTCGGCTTCAGCGTCGACTTTGTTGTCCGCTTCGTGGGAGGGCCAAGACTTGACGCCTTGGAATCAAGACGTCGAACTTCTCCCCAGTCTGACTGGACAATCCTCTAGACACGAGCAGCACGACGACGTCCTTCTCCAGCTCATCGGCGTTCTCGAGGAGGCACGCCATCGGCCCGACGTGGCGACGTGGATCTACGCCGGCGGGATCCGCGGCTTTGGAGCGGGCCTCGACGCGGGTGCTTGTACCACGGGCGATGGGACGACTGCGACGAGCACGCCTGCCGCCGCTGTCGCCGCCGCCTTCGACTCGTCGGCGCAGCCGTTGGAGGGGCAGGACGACCAGCTCCTGCCCTTCGTCTCGGGCGCCGAGTGGGCAGCGCGCGGCAAGGCGACGCTGCGCGCGCTCGGTCTGCCGCTCCTCTTCTGACCCTCTCTCCCCTTTCCTTCTCTCTCTCCCTCTCCGTGCCCCTCCTCCTCGCTCCGCTTTGCCCGGCCTTGCCTCGTTTTGGGTCGTCTTGACGGACGACTGCTTTCGTCCTGTCATCATCCATCTGCTCCAAGTGTTTCTCTGCATCGTTCTTACCCCGTCACCAGGTACGTTCCCCCCGTTTGGCGCACCCTGTCTTCGGCCCCACCGTTGCTCCGTCTCGTCTCGTTGCCCCGTGATCGTGTCCTTTGCAAATGGATGATGTTCCATGTTGTACTTGCCTTGGCCCAGAATCGGGACGCTCACAACGAACCCGGACAAAGACAAGAGCGAGAAGGTCATCTTCATTCTAAGCAAAAGCCCGTGACAAGGTACATTATCTAGGTACACAATGGTGATCCCCGTTTCAAAGTCGTAGTTTCGTGTGGTCCCGTTGTCTGTCGTATCGTGTGAGAAGCCGGAAAGCAGGTGTAACAGGATAGCCCACCAAGCTGGGCGGCGGGGGCTGGTAGGTAGGTGTTCGTATCGGGATGCGTCGTACTCGTAGTTGATGAGATATCTTGTCGGATCAGCGTTGCAGATCGTCTTGGCGGATCCGAGCGGAGGAGGAGGCGCTTGCTCGGGTGGCAAACCCCTCGAGGAGGAGATCAGTACGGCACCGTGTTGACCTGCTGCGTAGGCGAGTCCATCCCGTCCTTGCTCTCCTCCTTGACCACGTCCGAATCGCGATCGCTCGAGCCGCTCTCCACGTCCTTGGCCCGCATCGTCGTGACGGTGGCCATTGTAGACGCGACGCCGCGCCCATCGTCCCGCTCGACGGTCGGCCGGTCCCAGTCGGGCGCCTCCCACACGGAGGCAGGCTCGAGCCACACCTTGGAGCGCGGGTGCACGACGCCCTGGCCGGGGAAGGCCCAGCTGAGGAGCGAGTAGATGATGAGGGAGGCGAGGAGGCCCGTCCAGAAGCTGAGGATGTACACCTTGTGGGCCGCGTCCGAGACCGAGGCGCCGGTCACGCCTGCAAAGCCGGTCACCGAGGTCGAGATGCCGCCGATGTAGGCGGCGTAGGCCCTCCAGTTCCAGCCCAGGGTGTAGCTGTACGCCGAGGCGGGCGTCTGGTACACGCTTGCAGCATTGTCGAGGGTGATGCCCAGCTCGGCATTCGACTTGCTCCGGTCGGCAGAGAAGAGGGACGGGATGTGCAGGTATCCGCGCCGGACAATGTAGTAGTCCGCGAGCATCGTACCGAGGATCGACGAGAGGAAAACCGAATAGCTGCCCAAGTAGGTTGTGAATGTGCTTGACGAACTCATCAGATGCCAGGGCATGATGAGTGGCGTGACCAAGGCGCAGATCATACCGCCGCGACGGATGTTGATAAACTTGGGCAACAGCGCCGTCAGGTCGGAGCCGGCGCTCAGACTGTTGGCCGCGATGTTGACACCGAGCTGGGCGAGGGCAAAGGCGGCCGCGATGAAGAAGACGCCGGCGCGCGTGCCCGAGTCGTACGGGTCGCGGTCGAGGCGCATGCCGAGGAGCTCGAGCGGGTCCCAGACCGTCTCGCCAAAGATGGGCACCGAGCTCGAGGAGACGATGATACCGATGAAGCACGTAATGGCGAAGGTCAACGGGATCGCAATGAGCTGGGACCAGACGACGTCCTTGGGCTTCTTGGCCACACGGGCAAAGTCGTTGATGTTGACCGTGAGCGTGGCTGTGAGTCGGGATACAAGAGTGGTGAGTCTCGAACAGAGTGGAATACAAGAGGAGAAAATGGACTCACCCATGTTGCTGACGCAGGACATGCAGGCCTGGACAAAGGTCCAACCCAGCACACTGCCCTTGATCGTTGCCGGTTGCTTGACGATGGGCCCGAGTCCATTGGCATCCTTGATCGACCAGGCGAAGAAGGCAATGGCGGCGACGGGAGCGACGACCGACTTGACGGTGAAGAGGTGGCGAATCTTGTCAATGGGAGCGTAGATGAACGGCAGCTGGAAGAGCCAGAAGAGCATGAAGGACACGATGTTCTGCCGGCTGAGGATGACCTCGGTGCCCTTGGTGATGAGGACGTGGTCCTTGAGGTGGACGTAGCCGGGGATGAGCGAGCGCAAGATGAGCGTCATGCACGATCCTCCGATCCAAGTCTGTACCGAGAACCTGTGATGTAGCACAAGTCGTCAGGAAGGGTACCTCGTTCCGCTCAGAAGCAATGAGGACTCACCATACACAGGCCATTACGGCGCGGTTGAAGATGGGCCAGAAGGAACCCCAGATGCCAAAAGAAGCGCGGACGGTGACGGGGAAGCCGATGTGCCAGTGGGAGCCAATGCGAGCGGAGAAGACGACGAAGAAGGCGACGATGCCGTATCCGATCCACACGGCCAGCCAGGCCTGCCACCAGGCCAGACCCGAGGTCAATCCCGTCGAGGCGATCATCCAGGTGTTGATGTTCAGTCCGTCCGAGATCCAGAAGAAGGCGTAGTTGCGTGCCGACCAGCTGCGATGCTCAGGTCGGACGGGTGTGAGGTCTGGGTTGCGAAGCATCATCTGGGTACGCGAGCCCGTGGGCGCGTCCTTGACGGCCAACCGGTTGATGAGCGTCATCGTGGCCTGTGACAGAGGGCAGGGGCAGGGGGCGGACGGGGAGGAAGAAGGAGGTGGTGCTCAGAAGAGAAGGTGAGGATCAAGAGTACCTGCCATAGACTATTTATAGAGGACAAAATGGTGAGCATCCCGTATCATGACGGTACGATAAGCGATGGCGATCGTCAAATTCCGTCGTTCTTGTCTTGTGCAGTCTCTGCCCGAGTGCGCGCACGGTGCCGCAGCCGGGACACGCATCTTCGCGTTCCGGCGTGGCGTCGGAAGAGGGCACAAGGCGGACCTCGACATGAGGTCCGCCTTATCTTGAGTCTTGACGCAGCATCGCTCAATGCGGGAGGCGCCCATCGAGCAAGTCGCAACGCACGCCGCCGCGGTAATCGGTCACACGAGCAGGGAACCGCCCGGAACAGGAAGTCGGGGTGCACCAAACGATGATCCGTCGGGCCCTTCTTCTTCCGCTTGCCTTCTTCGTCGTCGCTGTCGATGGCGCATTGGATGAGGGCGACGACTGGGCGACGGAACCGTCTTGCTTCCTGGACTTCAATGCTTTCTTCTTCTCCGTCCTGAGCGGAACAATGTTGTACCATTGCTGACTCTTGTGATTGGGTTGCCGCAAGGAAAGGTCGAGTGGGGTCGGTCGTATTACGTCTACGTCGAAAGGAGCTGTGCCCTGTGCCGACTTCGAGAACCGACTTTGATGCCTTGACTTCGTCCGTAACGCTGGCTCAAGTTGGTCACTGGCGAGACTCGCTTGCAGCAGGCTGGCCTTGGCGCTGACACTGGTGAGCAGATCCGTGTATCGGCGAGGGCCACGATGGGCAAAGCTAAGCGTCTCTTCGTCTGCGAAGGTCTTGCCGGATTTTTGACCCCGTGTCTGAATTCGTGTCTCCTTCTCCTTGACCTCGTCTGCCGTCCAGCATGCCCAAGGACGTCGACCACAGTGGGTAGACCGAATGAGCGCCGGGCAGGGACTCGCGCAAGGACGAGCATGCTTGCAGTGCCTGCCTTGCCATGGGCTTGGCTGGGGATAATAGTTGGCATCCCATCTTGCATCCTTGCATCGACGCGATGTCGTGCTCTGGGTTGCAGAGGTCGTCCACGACGCCCACCGCACTGCCAGTCTGTGCCTCCTCCCCGTCGTCACCAGCGCAGGATTTTGGTGCTTGAGCCGGCCGCGTGTGGGAGAGGGCACGTCGTGGCCATGTCTTGGGTCGTGTCCAAGTTCCCTTGATTCGGCTCGCCGTTGTCCCACCACCACCGAGCGCGGGGGTCAAGCAGCGGTCACCTTCGATGCCCACCGTGACCGTCCTCATCGATTGGTCGTCCATTCGTGCTTGCTTGCCTGGTGTCTGCCTACGCTGCGGCGGTGTAGTTGGTGGTCGTGGATCTGGATACCTCGCGCCCGCCCTCTGAACGGATGATCCGTTCTTGCCTGCCGTGGGACAGCTCATATGATACTACGTCTCTTCTCTGCTTTACACAAACCTGTATCCATCATGTGTTCATATGACGGCAGGGGTAACCATGCAATGGAAGCGGCCATAATAATACATCCATAGAAGCGCGCGTGGGAAGCAAGCAGCACAAGGGTGACCGACGAGACTCTGACCCCTTCATCATAACATAGCTTCCTACTCCTGATACCGCCTCGCCTTCCTCGACTCCAGCGCGTCGGCCGCCCTGGCGCGATCCCGCGTCAGTCGCTGCGCACTCGACACCTGGTAGTCCGCAACGCTTGCGCGTCTCTCACCCTCCTCGGCCTCCCCCTCCTCCTCCGGCGGCACCGTCAACGCGTTCGACAGCATACCAAACAGCGAGCTCACCCCCGCCTCCGCGCTCGACAGGATGGAGCTCGGCCGACTGCCTAGCCCCAGGCTGAAGCTTCTTCGGTGCCCATGGCTCGCGTTGGCGTCCGAGCCGTCCGCCCCGGCCTTGGAATCGCCGCCCTTGCCCCCGCCCATCCAAGACGGCAGCGCCGACACCGTATCCGCATCGGCACCGTCCTCAGCAATCCCCTCCTTCTTCCGCCGGCCGCCAAGCGCACGCAGCGCCTCCCTCTCCCGCTCCGCCTCCCTCTCCAACCGCTCCGGCTCATCGACAAAGAGGGGCGAGCGATGGAGTCGGCGCGACGGCGCACCAACAGCCGCATCGCCATCGACGCTCAGCGAACCCTCGCCCTTCGATGCTGTGCCCGAGGCCGACGTCGACGTCGAAGAGGGAGACGCGCGTCGAAGCACGGACGCGTCCAACTTGGGAACCGTCGTCGACGGAAGGGGAGGAACAGGTGCCGACGACGACCCTGCACCGACCGTCCCACGCCGCATCGCGCCCTTACTCCGAGGCCACTCCGCCGACGGAGAAGGCGATCGACCCTGTCCGACTGAGCCCTTGCGAACCCCACTGGACGTGGGACCCGAGCCTGAGCTCGCCACCGCCCCCGGCGCCGGGTCGTCCAACACGAGCGCATTCCCAATCGTGCGCTCCGCACTAGCCAGCAACTCCCCCGCCTCCTTGAGCCGCTTCGACGACCACGCGCTCAGCGACGACGTCAGGCCTCCCGCCGAGCCCGAAGCGTCCGCACCAGCCGTCTCGGACACCGACCCGCGCTCGCTGGGAGATACGCGTCTGACCTCCTCCCTGCCCTTCCGACTCGCAGGACCCGAGAGCGCACGGCTGTGCGTCGAGGGGGGAGGAGACGACGACGACGATGGCGCCGTCGACGCACCCGCAGCCGCCGCGAGCGCAAAGTGCTCCTCCACCTTGGCCGAGAAGGCCGAGATGGACTCGCCGAGCTGGGAGAACCTCTTGGCGCCCCACGCGGGGAACGAGCTCCCGCCTGACGAGCGCGAGGCTGCACCGCTGGACCCTGCCGCCGCCGCCGCCGCAGCAGCAGCAGCAGCAGCGCCAGCGAGCGGCCTTGCAGTCGAAAAGGAAGAAGTGCTGACCGACGCCGCGCTCGAGGAGGTGAGAGAAGGCGTCGACGTCCGGGACGACGGACCCGAGCTCGTGCTCGCCGCCGCCGTCGTCGTGGTCGTCGTTGCGGTAGTCGTCTCCTCCGAGTTACGAGGGAAGAGCGCCGAGTCCCCGGCACTGCCGCCAAACTTGCGACCAAGGCCCGAGCCGGTACCAGCTCCCGCACCCACACGACTGCCCTCAGTCGAAGTCCGTCGATCCGCCACCGTCGCCGCCGCCGTCTTGTCCTTCTCCGCACGGCTGGCAGGAGCAGGCGCAGGCGTCGGCGTCGGCGTTGACGTCGACGTCGGCTCCTCAGCCAACATCTGTGCACTCGACTTGACCTTGGGCGTGTGCGCATCCGATCCCTCGGACACGACCGACCCCTTGCGCGAGTCGAGCAGAGAGGTGGTGTCGATCGTCGGTCGGACGGGCGTTTCGCTGGCTATCACGATGGGTGTCGGTGTCGACGCGCCTGTTTGTTCTGCCGTCGTCGTGCTTGTGGGAGCAGGACGTGTCCCATCCTTGTCAACCGCCGCATTAGGCGCCTGCTTCTGCTTGCGCTCCAAGTCCTCACGTTCTTTGTCCAAGTCCTTGGGCTGGAAGTTGGCCAGAAGTGCGGCCTCCTCCGCATCGGAAAGACCATCCCGCGCCTGCTCAGCATGCGGCGAAGACCCGCCAGATGAGGAAGCGGAGAGGTTGCCGTTGCGTGCTTTGCCGCGCGAGGTGCCGGACAAGGTAAAGTAGCTGTTCGAGCTGGCCGATGGACTCGGCCCGCTCGCTTTAGCAGGCGCGGAAGGAGTGCCGAGAGAAGGCGTGCTGAGGCCCCAGTTTCCGAGAAGTTTGCGGAACGTCTCTGTCGCGCTTGAGGCAGACGAGGGTTGCGTTGTGTCGATGGAAGGGACTAGGATGAAGGGCCCCAACTGCGGTCTCTTTGACGTGGACGCTGTGGACGAGGCTGTCGTCCCTGCCGCTGAGCCGGCCGGCCCCGAGGGCGTCTCGTTGGACGGCGAACTCTTCGTGCTTGCCGTTTCAAAGAGAGACAACCCCGCCGCAGCGGCCGCCACGGACGCAGCCGTAGAGGAAGCCGAGCTCGAGCCTTGCGCTGCCAGCTCGCGCTGGACTGTTTGCTCCCATAGACGCTGGAGCTCGCGAAGTTCGGCTTCCTCGCGCTCGAGCTCGTGCCGGAGCTCGGCACAGGTCCGTTGCTTGGCGGCGATGGCGCTCAGCAAATCCTTGTACAGGCCGAGTAAAGTGGTTCCCTCCTCAACGGGTCGATCGCTGGGGTTGAGAGGGAAGAGGGTCGCAGAAGCCGATGACAGGGGTATTGGAGACCCTGCATTGCTGCCTGCTGTGAGGTTGAGAAGTCTTGAATGCCCTTCATTGTTCGAAGAGGACGAGGTCCAGCCCGAGGTGGTGCGTTTCCGCTCACGCGTTGAGCCACCGTAGACGGGCGGTGATTGCGGTGATGATTGGTGGGACGACAGCGACGACGCTGCCGAGTCGGGCAAGTGTCCGCTTGGTTGAGCCTGCGAGGAACCCGAGACGACGTAGCCTAGCGTGCCTTTCCTCCGCCTTGGCGGTGGTCTGCTTTGGACAGAGGATGGAGGGCGACTGTGTTCGCTGGAGCTTGAAGAGCCATGCGACGGCCTGACGTCTGCACTTGCATCACTGCCATTGACGGCGCGAGGCATGGACCCATCAACCGGACTGGGCTCGTCCCATGAGAACTCCTGCCGGGTGGTGACGTCGAGCGTATTATCGGGTGGCTCTGGCCGTGGTTTGCGAGGTGCTATTCTAGCCGTGAGACTGGCTGGGATCGAGACCGAGCTGCGCTTGCGCTGGTGCTGCTGTTGCCGCTGTCCATGCCTTGATGAACCTAACAAGGACGGTGTGGATGAGCCGCTCATGGAGGGCTCTGGCGGCGTGAGGGAAGGTGCTGCCGCCTTGGCTGTGGCCGGCCCGTCCGTCGTCCCGCTTGAAGAAAGCGGCTGAGGCGTTCGAATGCCCGACGCGCACGCTGAATCAGAGCCGGCTGGGCTGCTGCTCTTGCTGCTCGTGCTCGGCCCTGGCGCTTGGAGTCCGTCCACGTTCAGCTCGAGGCTGGCCATGGTGGTCGACCCCCTGTGTGCTCGTCCGTCGTCGTCAACGAGGTGGGCTCACAATGGCGATGACTGCCAGGCGCAGACAGCAGATGAGATGTCAGCTGGAGGGGCCAGTCGGAGGGCGCTGATGACGAGGCGATGCTCACCTGCTCTCCTGCTGCTCCTGTGCTCATGAGGCTCCAGCACGATGGAGTAACGAGATGAGGTCGACGACGCGCCCCGACAGCCTTGCGGCGAGTGACCCGCTCGCTGTCGCCGCCAATGCGCCCGTCGTCGATGCTGATGCCGTGCTCGTCGATGCCACCGTCGCCCCCGCCGTCGTTGTCGTCGTCGGGAGGCTGGAAGGTGATGGTGGTAGTTGAGGAAGGGAGCAAGACGAAGGTCAGTGAACGCCGGGACGAGCCACGAACGGGCCCGCGCGAGAAACATCTCCCGCGCTCACAACAAGCTCAGACGTGTGAGGCGTCCCAGTGCGGAGGCGGGAATGAATGAAGGGAGTGGCGTCGATCCAGCTCGGCCCGACAAGCCGTCGGTTCGCTCGTACCCATCCACCTCAGCATCGAAACGGCAAGTCAGCAGGAAGCTCTTGTTGCAAAGGGAGAGCTACACCCGTCTAAGCAAAGGCAAGGACCACCTCTAGCAGCACACTTCCTCCCAGCACGCCCAGTGCCGTCACGCCGAGCACGGCCCGGACACGCGTCCGCAAGGCACGAAGCATCTTCTCCTCTGCGCGCGTGGCCAGGGGCGAGTCTAGCCTTGATGGATCATCGACGTCGTCTTCGTCCGCGAGACGTATTGCTCTTGAGGACGCAGAGCCTCCGTTGAGTAAGCTAGGTACCGTGCTTGGCAAACTGCCCCCGTCGTTCTTGAGAAGGTGGGCCCGACGACCCTGTTGCTCGAGGTCGTCATCGTCAGCGTGCGCGTAGCTGAGCTTGAGCGAGCCCTCGTGGGTGCCTCGACCGCGCATCGCGCCCGCGCCGTGCCGTGCCTTGCCGTTCCCATTCTCGTGAGCCCGCGTGCTGATGCCTCGCTGAGGGTGGGCATGCTTCCACAGTCGGCCCCCTCCGCCGCCTGATGGAGCGCCGATGGCGTCGTCGTTCGAAGACTGGGCAGTGGCGTAGCCGTTCCAGGGGCCCAGAGAGACAACCTGCTCCTGCGCCTGTCCGCTGGCATTCCGAAAGGCGCGCCGCCTCCGCCGGAGGAAGACGAGGGCAAGGCGCTCGACGAAGGGCTCGCCATCAAGACCCCAGAGCGGGAGCATGTTGAGAATGGCAAGGGCGAGGCTGAGCGTGGAGATGTACTCCATCACGAGGGCCGTCATTCTCGTCTCTGTGCTTGTGCTGGTTGCTTGTGCCGTGCTGGTGTTGCCGAAGACGAGTCGGGAGGAGATGAAGAGGACGAGTAGGGTGGTTGCGTTGTGCCATACCCCTGCCGCCAGGATCCTCAACTGCTCCTGGAGAGGTAGTGACGAAGGGTTCTCGTCTTGATCGTCACCGCCGCTATCCCCTTCGAGGTCCGATTGGAAGATGGCGAGGGCGGACGAGGGCAAGGCGACGAAGGCACTGGGCATGCCTGGCCAGATGAGGGCGATGCCTGTACTGAGCGGAGTGACTCCTGACAAGGCGGCAGCGAGGGCGTGTCCTGCTTCGTGGATGGCTTGGCTGATGAGTAGGGCGAGGAGGAGGGGAAGCAGGTGCCAAAGTGGGATGGTTACACCAGGGATCTGAAGACCATCGCCCTTGGATCAGCAAACGTAGTAGGGAGAAAACCAGGGCGAGAGATGCTCACCAAGGGTGTCAGCACGAGGGCATTCGGAGCTTGCGAGGCGTCTGTAGTCGAGCTCGAGACTGACGATGAGGCCATACCGGGAGCTTCTTGATCGACAGCTCTTCGCGCCATGCCGTCCCAAGCAGGGTCGACCTGGTCTCCGTTGGCGCGGCTGAGCCACTCTGCCTCGAGCTGGCCCTCGATGTCCCATAGTCGGCCGAGCAGCTGCCAGCCGGAGAGGACGACCATTGTGACGGCCAGCACTACGGCCACACTGGCAAAGACGACCCCAAAGTCGTAGTACTTCTCGACGAGGGTGTATGCCTTGCGCCTGAGACCCGTGCGCCCACTTCTTGCTCGCGGGTCGCCACTGGTGCTGAGAATGCCGAGGGCGCGCCATGCGCGTGCTGGCCAGGCGTTGAGACGGCGCGTGGACAGCGTGAGCGCGTGCCGGCTGAGCTCGAGCATCGCATGTCGGTTGTGTTGGTGAGGAGCTCGAGGAGGAGGAGGAGGCGGAGGAGGAGATGGCTGCCCTTGGTGTTGAGGGAGTTTGAGGCCCGTCGGTGAATTCAGTCGCCGATGGCCCCACGCGGATCCGCGGTGGATCGGCGAATCTCGTTCCCAGTTCCCGTCCGAGAAGCACGTACGCACGGACGAGATGAGGACGACGACGAACGACGACGACGACGACGACGGGGACCGCCGCGGCATCAGCACGCTACGACCTCAATCTGCTCAGCCGAGACGGAAGCAACACCCGGGCGACGCGCGCATGGGAGCCGCCCGCCCGCGCACGCACGCAGCCCAAGCCGCGATGGCAACCGACAGCGTATAAGAGCCGCGCTCACTCCTCTTCCTCCTTCTCCCCCTGCGCCTCTGCCCCCCACCATCTCCTCCTCCTTGTCCTCTGCACAGGACGCCAACAGCCAGGATGAAGGAACTCGGACAGCTCATCGCCATCGCAGCCGCGCTCGCCTCGGCGCCGTCGGCGGCAGCCGCAGCGAGCATTCAGGCAGCCAACCTCAAGGGCAACGCAACAAGGGCCAACGCCGTCAAGCAGCTGTACGTGTCCGCCTTCAGCAACTACCTCAAGTATGCCAAGGGCGCAGACGAGCTCGCGCCCCTCTCCCGCAAGGGCGTCAACAACTTCCTCGGCGGCTGGGGCGCGACCATGGTCGACTCCATCTCCACGTCCCACTTCATGAACCTCACCGACCAAGTCGCCATCGCCGAGGACTGGATGGTCAATCGCGTCAACTACACGGTCACGAGCCAACAGAGCATCTCCGTCTTTGAGACGACGATCAGGCACGTCGCCGGTCTCGTGTCCGCCTACGAGCTCGGCGGTTTCAAGAACAAGGGCCTCATCAAGCAGGCACAGACGCTCGCCGACATTCTTCTGCGCGCCTGGGAACCCAACGTCGACTTGCCGTACAACACTCTGGTCAACTGGGGTCCCAACACGGCCAAACCAGACAGCAGCCTCGGACCCGCCACTGCCAGCATCGCCGAGGCAGGCACGCTCATCCTCGAGTTCGACCGGCTCTCCAAGCACAGCGGTAACGCCACGTACAGACGCTACGCCAAGCGGGCCGAAGACGCTCTCGTCCGTGCACGCAGTCGCTTCCCAGGCCTGCGATACCAAGAGTACATCACGCACTACGACAACAGCAATACCACACAGCTCACCCCGGCCACCTCCTTCATTAGCTACGGCGGCGGCAGCGACAGCTTTTACGAATACCTCCTCAAGTACCCGCTCCTCACCGGCAACACCAAGTCCAGCTACCTCGGCACCTGGATCACAGCCACCAAGTCGGCCATCAAGTACCTCGTCCAGTCCCCACGGAACAAGAACGGCACCTACTTCCTCTCCGACGTCTTCGACAACAAGGTCTACCCCGAGTTCTCCCATCTGGGCTGCTTCGCGCCCGGCAACTTCATCCTCGGCGCCCAGGTGCTCCAGAACGACGCCCTCCTGCAGTGGGGCCTCCGTCTCGCCCAAGGCTGCATCGACACCTACCGCGCCACGCCCTCGCGCATCGGGCCCGAAGCATGGACCTACCGCCTCCGCGACCCGGCAGCCAGCGAAAACGGCACCAACGGCGTGCCCTACACCGACTCGGCCTTCTCCCGCTCCGCCGGCTTCAGCGTCAACGTGGCCGACTATGTCCTCCGGCCCGAGGTGCTCGAGTCTGTCTTTTACGCCTATCGGGTCACGGGCGACCAGCGCTGGGCGGACTATGCGTGGGATGCCTTCCAGGCGATCCGGCGCGTCTGTGGCACCTCGGACGGCTCGTTGGCGAGCATCGACGACGTAACCAAGTCGAGTCCAACAAAGGTGCGTCTCTCCTTCTTGGTCTCGGCTTCACTCTCACTCTGCATCGGCGCGTCGGACTGATGCTAACTCTGCGCGTCCTCACAGGCCGACCAACTCCCAAGTTTCGCCTTTGCCGAGCTGCTCAAGTACCTCTACCTGACCTTTGCCGACCCAGCCGTAGGTTCGCTCGACAAGTACGTCTACAACACGGAGGCGCATCCCTTCCTGCGTGACAATGCGGGTGCCGATTACAGTGGCGTCGTCGTCGGCACCGTGCCGACGCCCTTGATGAAGGCTTCGTACTAATTCTTCTTGCTACGTGTACGTCTAGAGTGTATGAATTTTGAATGCAGCTGTACAAAGGACATCTCCTCCGCTCGGTCTTGTGGGCGTCCATTGAGCGACTATTCATCGCCGTCTTCTTCGGCGCTACTGTCACTCCACTCTTCCCTGACCAGGCCATCTTCATCGGCCACGGATGGATCATGGAGCGGCTCAGCTCCGTCTTGAGCCCTACCCTCCTCCGGCTCCTCACCGGCGCTCTTCTCGTCGCCCCCGTCGGCATCAGAGCCACCGTTAGCATCAAGGGCAAGCCGCCCATCGCCCCCGTTCAGCTCGAGTGGTCCGGGCTCCTTCTCCCTGCGCGGCCTCTTGGGAGGGCGAGGCAAAGCCGAGCCATTCAGACTTGATGCATTGACGACAACCTTGCCGCTTGGGGCCGAGTGGGGACCGTCCTGATTGAGTCGGTCGGCCCTTCTCTTGCTCGAGCGTGTCGGCTTGCTAAAAGTAGGCTCATCTTGTCCCGTGCTCGACCCCGTCATCGCCGTCGCGCCTGTCCTCGTTCTCGATGGGCCGACGGCGACATCAGTGCCGTTCGCGCTTGTGCTTGTCGCAGCACCGCTGCCCCATCGTCCCCAACCCCCACTCTGCTCCGCCGACTTCGCAGCTTCCAAGGAGCCAGGAACAAGCTTAGTCGAAAGCCTCTCCTCCCGCCGCGCTCGCTTCTGCGCCATCTTCTCAGCCTTCTCCCTCAACTGCTCATCCGCGTCCCAGCGCCCGTCCTCCTTGAGGGTGGCCTCCATTGCCACGACCTCGGCGTCGGTGCGGAGGTAAACCTCGTCCGGATCCTCGTCCGAGTCGAAGAGGAGCGTGTCGAGGATGTGCCTGTCGTTCTCGGTGGCGAACGAGGTGGACATTGGGCGGGATGAGGCTTGGTTGAGGAGCGCGTCAAGGTCAGGGGCATTGGTGGCCGCTTCGTCGATGTCGTGTGCTGGCTGTACAACCAGATGCTGCAGTCGCTCCCTGAAGCGGACCGTGGCTGCTGAGTCGGCTGGCAGCAATGAGACCGTCGCTGATCCATCCTCCATCTGACTCGACGATGCCTGTCCCGCATGCTGGCCTGATTCAGCCCTCGCAGCATCATTGCGTGCCTTGTTCAGCGCAAGCTCCTCGTCGTAAGCCTTCTTGCGCTCCTCATTCGCAGCTCTTTTCTGCGCGACAGCCGGCCACAAGGCCACGATGTCGACAAGCCAGCGCACGATGTCGAGCCGGCTCAGCTTGAATTGATGATTGAAATCAGGGCTGAATGATGCCTTGAGCTCTTGCTTTGCGACTTGCGAAACGGCGACGTTGCGCCGCCGGCCACTTGCGAGAACGGAGGCAGAGAGCACCCACGGAATGTGGACTGCGCCGTCGCTGAGTATGTTCCTGATCTCGACGTATCTCGTGTGTACGGTAGCCTGCGAAGAGTGGAGCTTGAGCAGGAGTGTATCATGTTCCCCGTCGTCTTCATCGAAGTCATCTTCGTCGCTGGCATCCTCGTCCGTGTTGTTCTCCTGAGCCGGCTGGTCACTCGGCGCATGCTTGAGCAGCACATCGAGCCCTCGAGCACCGAGCTGTGCATACGACTCGAGCTTGATCATCTGCAGCAGAGGACTTGTCGTCCGCACGCTCGCCTCCATCGCCCAGATGGCAATCGCATAGGCTGCGAGTTCCGACAGAATAGTTGATTCGCGCGCTTGTGGAACGACGGATTTTGAGCTTTGTGGACGGTCCAGACCACGCGTCAAGCCAGGCGGTGCGGGCCAATCGGCATCCTCGAGGGTGCGACTGAGAGTGAGGGCAAGCTCGCGTGCTCGATCGTAACTGACTTGACGCAGGAAACTGACCACGCCGGGGGTGACTAGGGCTGGCAGCGCCGATGTTGAGGCCATGCGCTCCTTGCCCTTACGCGTGCTTGTCTCGGTACCGTTGGACATTGTTGACTCTGCAGCATGCTCGCTGACAGCCTCGAAGAAGTCGATCAAGGCGTCGACGTAGAAACGTGGCGCGTCCTCCCTGACGCGCGCGTAGCTGTCTCCTCCAAACCTGCGAACGAGTCGCAGGCGCTTGACGACCTTGTGGAAGTGCAGCGCATTACGGTTCTGGAAGTCTGCGCTGTCGCCATTGCCCTCCTCCCGGATCTTGTGTCCAGAGGCGTCGATTACTTGGCGCAACGAGATGACGCTCTCGGGCTCCGAAGTGGCAATCGTCGCGTAGACACACGCGATGGCGAGCGCGTTTGCCTTGACGCCCCATGTGAACAGCCTGGGTTGCTTCTTGAGCCAGCGCGACAACGAGAACGCTGCGTTCGAGTTCGAGCCACTGGGTACTGACTGATCTTCTTGGGCCTTGAGTGCTTCATTGTTGGCCGCCCAGAATGCCTTGAGCTTCTGGCTGCGCTCAATGGAAGCGCATCGGACGACATCGAAGAGACCAAAGGCGCGCTCCAAGTAGCGCCGCCGTTCGAGGTGGTTCAAGATGCCCGCGATGAAGTTCCTCGTCGCGCTCTGGGAACATAGATAGCATGAGGGGTTGCATCAGCCGTCGGCCCACTACCTCTCAGAGTGCATGGATCAGAGGGCCTCACCAGGTTCCTTTGCTCATTCAGCCGTCGGACGTTCTCCCTGTCCCTGTGCTGGCCGAGCCACGTACCGGTCGAGGAGGCCACAATGGGACGCAGCGCCGTCGCGTTGGCCTTGCCAGGGTCCCAGTACTGCCCAACGCCATCGATGCGGTCGCGCGTGGCATCGAGGACGAGGACGTCCTTGGTGAAGCCGCACTCGATGCAGACGTCGCCAGAGGCCTCGGCAATGAACTCGACCGCGTACGCCGCGCACACCGGACACTGGCACGTCATCCGCCTGGGCGCGCTGGCGATGGGCGCCGTGAGGTCGAGGTCGCCATGGTTGATGGTGGACGACGTCCGCATCGAAAGTCTGGCCGACAAGCTCATGTTTGGCCTCAGCCTCATCCGTTCCCCTTAGATTCGCCACCCGCCTTAGCACCACTTCCACCAGCATCGATGGCAGCTCATTCAGCAGTGCAGTGGTTTCGATCATTTGTCATTTCGCCGTGTGGAGGAAGGTGGGACGGGGAACGGGTGGGTGCCAGACATGCAAAGCGAAGCGTGCAAGGGAGCAACGGGGAAGAAGAATAAGAACCCGGAACGCGAACGCAGCGCAATGAGGGAGGTCGCGTCTGGGCTATGGACAATAGGACAATGACCTCCCTTCTGATCGCTCACGCTGTGATTGCAGTGTTCGCGTCGCTGCTCATTGCCCTCCCGCCGCCGCAGTTTGCTGCCCCTGTGCGCCTGCTGATTGACCCTGTTGCGCTGACGCCGCCTGAGGTTGCCCACCTTGAGCCCCGCCGGCTGCACCGTTTCCTTGCTGACCGTTTGCTATCCGGGCTTGAACTTGCGCTTGAGCCTGTGCCTGTGCTTGCGCCTGAGCAGCCGCTGCTGCCGCCGCCATGTGTGTCGACTTCTCCTCGAGATGGTCGTACATCAGCACAAAGTTCTTGGTTACCTTCTCCCACGATACCGGATCGAAGAAGACGTATGTGCCGCGCTCGAATGTGGGCGTCTTCTGGCTTGGCTCTGGATGGGCGGCGTCCTTGGTGAGCCAGAGCTGGAGCGTCTTCTCGTATCGCCAGTTGCGGCTGTACAGCTCCTGGGCCGCCAATTCTTGCATCACATCGCGTGGGCTACCGTAGAAGATGAAGAACAGTGTCTCGTCCGAGAAGTTGGCAATCTTGGTCTGCGCGGGTGGTGGAGATTGGACATTGTAGCATGATGGCAGCTGGTAGTCCATCTCAACTTGCATCGCACCGAGCATGTTGTTCTCTGACCATGGAGTCACCAAGCTGGAGTACAAGGCACTGGAGATAATGAGAAGGTATGAGCAGGGCTGGCTCCATACGAACTCGGCACATTGCCTACTCACTCTTGAGAGCTCATGTTCAGACCCAGGTTTTGGAGATCGTTGCCCAGCGCCAACATGCTCAAGTCTGGGTCCTGCATCCGGATGACCGAGAGCAGCCCTAGCAAGCCGAACCGATCTGCTGGACTTGCGAGGATCTGCTGAGCAGGCGTTTGTGTTACCAGCTCCGGTGCTGGCCCTGGCCCAATATTGGATCGCGCGTTGGCGGCTACATTGGCGAGCTCTGTGGCGACGTTGCTCCCTGCCTGGGATTGTGGCGGTAAGGATTGGTAGTGATGGGAATGTTGCATCGCTCCGGCACCTGTGCCATTGCTCGCGTTTGCGCCGTTGCCATTCCCTGGCCCGCCTGCGCCCAAAGGGCCATTCCCACCAGGAGTCGCACCGCTCCCTGCGCCTGCTCCCGCCGCACCGAGAGCAGGAAAGTCGTCAAGGTATCTGTGCGAGGGCACTGCGCCGCCTGCACCTGACCCGCCGAGCTGTTGTTGCGCTGCCTGTACCGCAGCTGCTTGCGCTGCTGCTGCCGCCGCCTGCGCCGCGACTTGGGCAGCCGATGTAGACCCTGCCGCTGAGGATGATGGCGCCTGGCCGAGTCCGGGCGCGCCGCCGCCTGCGACGGCTCCAGATGAAGACATGCCGCCAGCTCCTGATGTGGGTAGGCCACCGCCGGCCTGCGATGAAAGACGCCCATACGAACCTGGTCCGGCCCCTGGCGTCCCTGACCCTGTTGGCCCGCCACCCGCTGCTGATGCTGCTCCGAAGTTCATGAGTCCTGCCGACGATGGAGGGAGGTTGCCTGATCGATGAGGGGGAAGTTGTGCGTGCGAGGAGAACATCGTCCGTCCGCCAACTCAGCGCCGCGCGTCCACGTCTCCGATCCGTACGAGCTCTTCCTCCACGCTACAGCTGCTGCCTTGCGCTGTCTGTGCCGGCGAGAGTGCGCGTGCGTGTGTATCGACCTCGTGAGCGGCGTTGTTGATGATGATGGTCGACTACGTGGATGGTTGCAGTGACGATGGACTGGCGCGGAGAGCGAGAATCAGCACCGGGCGCGCGGAGCGCCAGAGCGCGAGCAGCTGGTAGTGCATCACGTGAGATGGCAGTCCGGTTGATCGGGCCGACGTTACACTGCCTGCGTTCCTCCGCATCTCAACAGGAGCAACACCTCACCATGCTCCCCCGCCTTGGACATCCTGACCCTCGACCACGATGAGGTACCGAAGCTCCTTCAAGCATGGGTGAGAGGGACCCGCGGCCGTCGCCTCCCAGGAGGTCCGACAGGCGCGACTACAATGACAAACCCTCGCGGTGGGACGATCGAGCCGCTCCTTCCCATCGGCATCGCGAGCACGGCCGCGACAGCTCTCCAAGGCGTCGCCAGGCCGATGACGGCTGGCCGGATCGCAGCTCAAGGCGAAGACACGACGATGATGCGGCAGCGCGGTACGGGGAGCACAATGGCGGGCGCGAGCGAGACGCAGCACGCTACCCAGATCGTGACGGATCCAGTAGCGGTCGATACGCTCACAACGATAATCGTTCCTCTAGCGGCCCGAGGAGGACCGACTTTCAACCTCACGACTTCGAGCGGGACCGTAGGCGGGAGCGCGCAGCCTACGACGCGTCCGCCGCGTCGCGCGCGGGTCTCTCACGAGATGGTCCCGCGCATTCGGACGGGCCGGGAGACGATCCCGCAGTCAAGGCGGCCAACCTGGCGCCCGACTTTGGTAGCTCCGGCCTGTTAGCAGCAGCCTCCAATAGCAAGGATGGGATCGCGCTCAAGTACCACGAGCCGCCCGAGGCGCGCAAGCCCAAGCCGGGCAAAGGGTGGCGGCTGTACGTGTTCAAGGATGGCAAGGATGTTGGTGAGTGTGGTGGTTAAACTCGCCTGATCTCCTCGAACCCATCTCAACCCTTTGCTTCTTGCAGATCTCATACATATGACCCGGCAGTCCTGCTACCTCTTCGGACGCGAGCGCCGCGTAGTCGACATACTCCTCGAGCACCCCTCCGCATCCAAGCAGCACGCCGTCATCCAGTTCCGACAGGTCACCGAGCGCAACGAGTTTGGCGACGAGAAGCGCGAGATCCGGCCGTTCCTCATCGACCTCGAGTCGTCCAATGGGTCCTACGTGAATGGGACCGAGGTGCCGACGAGTCGATATGTCGAGCTGAAGAGCGGGGATACCCTCAAGTTTGGGACGAGTACAAGGGAATGGGTGCTCTTACCCGAGGACGCTGCGTAATGAAAGGATACCCTGCTAGCATGCATCACAGCATGAGGGCAAGCGCGGTTCGAATGAGCTGATCGGACGCGTCGATAGCGCGTCATTGGAAGCGCACGAACAGTCCGACAAGCGCAGCTGATATTCCATTCTAGTATCCCAGTTCGGCACGTCGCAAGCTTTTCCCATTGACCCGGCGTTCGCGTCTCCATCTCGTCGTCAGATAGCTGTCTTCCGGCCCCCGCTCGTGAATGCCGCCCTTGCCATCGGTCTCGAGCTCGTCCACCGGCGAATGCGCCGCCGAGCCATGGATACGCACAAGGAGCTGGTCGAGGTACGCAAAGTCGCTCGGGTGGGCGAGGAGGTGCTGCACAGGCTCCATCGATCTCGCCGCTCGTTCTGCCTCGGTCTCCTGACTGATCGAGGTCCACTTGTGCTCGTCACCCACAGGCACGGCCGGGTCCAGCGCCGGCAGGGCTGGCACCAGCCCTGCCCAGAAGTGCGCCACGTAGCGCATTTGGATCTGGGTGAAGTGGAAGGGCACGATCGCGGTTGGTATCCCCGGGAAGACGATGCTGGGGTCGAGTCGGTAGAAGAGTTGGAAGGCGTCGAGATTGGACATGTACGGACTTGCGCGGGGAAGCGTATCGGCCACTCTGGCCATGTCTTCGCCCAGCGCCGCTCGTCTTGACGCTAGCTCGGCTTGTGAGGAAGCGTCGAGATCGGCGGGGGGCGGAGGCGGCAAGACGGGATCGTGATCGAAGGGAGGCCTGCTTTGATCCAGGGCTGGGAACTCGTATGAGAAGCCGGTGGCGAAGAGAATGGTCTGCACATCGTCCAGCACCCGGCCATCTTCCAACACGATGCGGCCCTTGCTCGAGGCTTCGGCGCCGGCTTCGACTCGGGTGATGCGCGGCACGACCTCGATCGCTCTTGACCATGCCGGACTCGACTCGTCCCTGGGATCGTAGTCCGCAGGCGGTGGCTTCGTAATGTCCTCCACGCTCTGCCTGACTCGCACGCCAGTACGAGGCGGATCGGCCGACGCGTCCGCCACCCACTCATCGACGCCCTCGAACCGCCGTAGGACCTTGCCGTTCAGCTCGCGGGCAATGTCCATCCCGGAGCTGTTGTTGCCGACGATGAGCACGCTCTGGCCCCGAAAGGCTGTTGGTGTCCGATACCAGGCGCTATGTAGGAGCGTACCCTTGAATAGCCACAGTCCGGGAACGAATGGGATCTTGGGCCGATTACATCGCCCGCCTGCAAACTAAAGTAACTTGTTGTCAGAGAGCCATGCTTGACGTCGTGAAAGGAAAGGACGGACTCACTACTACGTAGTCATATATCTCCTCCGTAACGTCTCTAGTCGCCAATCTCCTGGCCTCTACGCGCCACTGTGATCGTCCTCCGTCCGGCGCTTGACCTCCTCGCACCCGCTCAACAGAGACGACGTCGGTATCATAGCGAATGTACTTCTCCAACCCATGCTCCGCCGCATACGCCTCCAAATACCTCTGCACCTCGCCCCTCGGCGGGAAGAGGATCTCCTTCCCATCTTGCACCTGCTGCGCGTCCTGAAAGTCTGGGAAGCACATGAGGTCGCGCGGGATGTTCGTGCGCAGACCTTCGTACATCGGACTCGGCTGCCACGTCCGCGTCGGCCCCGGCATGGAGGCCTGCCCCGCGCCGGCGCTTGGAGTGGCGGTGAGGCTGGAGACGGGATGGGCGACGCCACGCGAGTCGAAGAGGAAGGTGCACTCCCCCGGATCTTCATACTGCCAGATGCCACCCAGATGAGGACGTCGTTCCAAGATGGTCGGCTCGAAGCGTACGTTCGTTGGGCGTTGAGCGCTGCCTGATGTGGTGGTGGAGATGGCGAGCAGTTCGACGGCGGCGCCGAGGCCCGCGGAGCCAGCGCCGATGATGGCGACCTTGCGCGTGGCGGCGGCCATGCCTGCGGCCGTGAGCGTTCGCCCAATGCCTCTCGACTAGGTGGGAAGATGGACGAGGTCGTGTCTGTCGACGTCGGTGATGGTGGCAGGTACTCGTAGGAAGGTGAACTACCGTCCGTTCCAAGAGCATCACAACGCTGACCTGAGGCGGAACGGTTCGCACCGTACCTCAAACGGTCATCAACGAGCCAATCAGAAGGGGAGAGAACGAAGTTGAACGAGCACAGCTCGAGAGACGAAGAGGAGGAAAGCCAGACCAAAGCAAGCCGGCGCCAGGCCGTACGAAGTGAATGTAGATGGGCCGAGAAAGCGGATGGAGATGGGGACGGCCAAAGATCCCGTCACCGCCCCCTCCTCCTCCGCTCAGGACACGTTCTGATCGAACTCGCCCATGACGTTGCCGGCGGGACTGTACTCGCACATCACGAAGCCGCTGCCGCCGCCGCCGCCGCCGCCGCCGCCGTTGCCCCCGCCGTTGTCACCGCCACCGCCAGTACCGCCACCACTTCCGCCCCCTCCTTGCTGACCCCCACCACCACCACCGCCACCACCGCCATTACCGCTGCCGCCAGTCGAGCCCGTCGACTCAGGCTCGTACGGCAAAGGCCCGGTCTGCCACCCCGTCCCCGAGGACGGGAAGGGCGCCAGCCAGCCAGGCCAGAGCCGGCGTTCGTGCTTCCCTTCCTTGGAAGCCGAAGCCTTGCTCGGGGCGGCGTCGTGGTGGTGCTGAGGTTCGTCGTGAGCGTGGGTTGCCTTCTGGTGCTTGTGGTTGTGCTGCGGGAGGTGCGGCTTGGTGGGGGTGTACTCTGTCGCTTCTGCTGCCTTGCCATGCTGGCTTGCCTTCGACTTCGGCTTGAGCTTCTTGGGCTTGGGCTTGTGGGTGGCGTGAGATGGACGACGATGGTGCTGGTGCTGGTGCTGCGCCTCCTTCTTGGAGCCGTGCTGAGCATGACCGACATGCTTGCCCTTCCCACCGTGCTTGCCATGCTTGCCATGCTTCCGATGCGTCTTGTCCTGACGATGATGATGATGAGCAGCAGCCGACGCGTTCCTCCGCCCATTCCCAAGCTGCGACCCGGAGCACGTCGTAATAAGCGCACACCCGACCTCCTTCGAGCCCTTCCACACCACCTGCGTGAAGTGGAGCGCCGACGAGCTGCCCGGCTGGTAGTCCTTCGCCTCGGCCATCCACATATCGACGGCGCCTTGGTAGGTGAGGCCCGTGCCCCAGGCTAGGTTCTCGCCGTCTGCACATCCTTGAGAGGGTCAGCATCACGACGTCGACGATGACAACAACACGGCTGATGTACTCACATGGTCCCTGGGTATGCTCGAACCGGCACGACGAAGCATGCTGTCGGGCGTAGCTGAGGGAACGGATAAGGATGCCCGGTCAGCCATCCATACCAAAGCGACAACGACCCAAGGGCTCTCCGCTCACCTCGCCAGCTTCTCGCTCCACTTGAGAGGCGGCGCATCGTGCTTGGCCCGCGCCGCATTGCTGTGAGACGGACGCAAGGGGGTGAGCAATTGCACCGTCTACAACGTGGGCCAATGCAGGCGCTGCTGTACTTACTGCGCGGCCAGAGCCTGCTTTGGCGTGCCTGCCGCCTGCGCACCGATAGCGAGCACGACGAGGAGCAGGGAGAAAGGAAAGAGAATGTCGCGCGGGGGCGCGGTGATGGGCGAGTTGATCCACATGTTGAAGGAGTGTATGGGTGGGGAGGAAGGGGAGAGGAGGGAAAGGGGCGTGAAGAGGTGGCAATTCCTGCGACAGGACCAGTCAGCCACCGGGCCTTTATACCTGTCGCAGGGTTCCTACAGGGAAGATCAGAAGAGCAGTCAGCCTGCGCTTGGGGTAAAGTGCAGCCGGCCAAGGTGGCCCATCCGCCCCTCTCCTCATCTCTGGCTGCAAGGTGCTGTAGCCTGGAGCTGTGGGCGCACCTGGACTACGTCTGCGCCAAATTTGGTGAGGAGGAGGACACCTGTTCGTGCTGCACAGGCGCCAGCGCTATTGGCCCCCTTCGCCGCCGTGTTGCACCTCCTGAATGCTCATCACGTTGCTCGGGCGGATGTTCGCCTTCGTCGTCGTCACGGTCGACGCTTGCCACAGAAGACGATGTTTGTCCATCTTAATGCGGCGTCGATCCCCCGTGGCAGCACGATAGCACCGTCGCACCGGAGGCCTTGCCACTTGCCAGCTAGCCAAAAGCTTGAATGGACCAGCTTGCTCTCCGACCCCGCCACCCCGGGCGCAAGGAGGGGTGTCTGCATCTTGCGCCAGTGAGAGCGCACGCGCGTCGGCAGCCGCCCGAGAGCAGTCGACTCATCCCGCGCCTTGAACATGTCGAGTCATGCGTCGTGACCCCGTCTTCAGTGTCACTCCATGTCGAGACGGCAAGAGGCGAGGAAAATCTGAATGACCGTACGCCCGCGCGGCGCGACCTGTGACCACCGCCGTCCTTCTCTCAAGAAGCCCGACGCGCAGCTTCCAATCGCCCACTGCTCCGCCCCCGACTCGATCGACCGCGCGTCGCACCCTTCGTCGTCGCGGTGCCCATCTCCGTCCCCGTGCCCGTCCCCGACCCAGACGCGTCGCCTGCGTCCGCCTGCGCCTGGGATGCGGTGCCACTTGCACTGCTCACTCGTCCACTCGTACGCGTGCTCGGCCGGCCGCCCTTGCCGGTCGCTGATGACGAGCTGGGCCCATTCGTCGCGGCTGCTGTTGATTGGCTCGCCGCCGCCGATGTTGATGCTGATGCCGCGCTACTCGTCCGCGGCGATGCCGTCGTAGCCGTGGTGGCCCCTCCATCGGCCGCCGTCGATGAGGAAGCCATCGGGTAGGCACCCGAAGTGGACAAGTTGTGTGTGCCCCCCGCCGTCTTGGCGCGCAAGAGCTGTCTTGCGAGCGACGCCGCCTGAGAACCGGACGATCCAGTCGGTTTGGGAGATGCCGTACCTGGCAGGGAGGGACTCCGCGAGAAGGACAAGGCGCCTGCGGCGGAAGGCAGAGCCTCATTTGCTCCTCCTCTTGGCGCTGCCGCTGCCGAGGTGCTGTTGGATGCGCCTGATACGGATCGTGTCGAGCGCGAGGCGGATCGAGCTGGTGCTGATACCGTCCGAGCCATCGTCGATGCTGGTTCAGCTTGTACAGCCTCCCTCCCGCTGCTCCCATTCGCCTGCGGTCCGGCGGGGATAGCACCGTTGCTCACCATGCGTGGAGGAGGGGGTCGGCCCCTGGGAAAGGGCAGCACCCTGGGGGGCTCGAGGTGCAGGCGTGGCCGCTTGTTGCTTCCGTCTGCCGATGCGCTGCCACCAGAAGTCCCCCCGGTGTAGGGTATGTAGGACCCACTGGCTTGGCCCCCACTGGTGCGCCCCAGGGTGGGCGTTGTGGTAGTGGTCGTCGATGGGGCCGAGGTCGACGTGGGCCCCATCTTGTTGGCAAACATGCGCTCCGTCTGCGCCTTGAAGAAGCCTTCGTACTCCTCGTGCGCCTCTTGTGCAGCGCCGACGGCGTCTTCGTACTCGCCCTTGCGGATCTGGAGCACGAGCTGGGCCTCGTTGGCGCTGCGTTGGGCGGCGGCGAGGACCTCCGCCTGGCGAGCGACATTGGTGCGGCATTCCTCAAAGTCGAGTTCGGCAGCCTCGACATTCTTCTCTGCGCGCACGGCTGCTTCGACGAGGTCGGATGCGCGCTTGGAGAGGACGAAGAGACGCTCGCTGACCGTCGTGTCGGCGTTGGAGGTGCTGGCGGTGGCAGCGGTGCCTTCGCCTGGGATGACATGCTGGGACATGCTGAGCGCCCGGAGCGCAAAGTCCTCGTCGACGGCGCGTCGTGCTGCCATGGCGGTGGGCGCGTCGTGCTCCCTCCTCGTGCTGTGCGCTGGCTGGCTGGCGTGCTGATGTTGTTGTCGTGGTGAGTGTGGGTGATGGGCAGCCCGCTCGCATCGCTCATCTGGCCAGGGCGCGTCCCTCGCCGTCGGCGCTCCTCCGCCCCGCCCGCCCGCCGGCGTCGCGTGAGCGCCCACGCGTGCCATGGTGAGCTCGACCACCACTCACCCACTCCCTCGTAGCAGACGGCCACCACGGAGCACATCACCCACTCGCTCAGCCCGCACGCTGCGCTGCCTGCGCTCCATCGATCCGTCGAGCATGGGCAGCAATGCATCGCATCTATCGATATCCATTCCACGTCTTGGAATCCTCCCCTGCGCGAAGTCGCTGAGCATTCCCCTCCCTACGCAACCACCACAAACGGCTGTCCATCCCCATCCCCATAAAACACCTCATCACAATCCAGCTCAGGCCGACGCGCACTCTCATGCACCACGCACGCAAAGTCCGTGGGCGCATCGCCGAGCGCGATGAGCGGGTGGTGCCATACGCCCGGGTGGTACGAGATGCCTTGCGTCGTCGTGGCGAGGAAGGCGCGGAGCGTGCGCAGGTCCGGGGGATGTTCGTGCTCCTCTCCCTGCTTCCCCTCCGCCGCCGTCGTCGTCTTCGACTTGTCTGGGAGCGCGACGATGACGAGGTACCCTTGCTGACCTCGTCCCTGCCTCCCCGACGCCTCCGCCGAGTGGGTCATGGGCACAAAAGCCTGCGTCGTAAACCGATGGCGCTCCAGCACCTTGATCGCAAAGCGGGCAGGCTGGTCGGCACCCCCGAGCGCGAAGCGCGGGCTACTGCGGAAGACGTGAAACTGGGCCGGAGCGGGCTGGGCGTCCTCGGGGTATAGCGACGTGATGGGCGCGAGGGAGAGGAACTTGGCTGCTGTGCCTTGGTTGACCGTCTTGCTCGTCGCGACGTCTTGAGAGGGGGAGGCGGAGGAGGGCGAGGGACCCGCGATGACGGAGCCGTACGGCGCGTACGCCTCCCGCGTCAGAGGCTCAATCGGTATCGAGATGGGCCCCAAGCCGTCCGCTTCTACCTCTGCCTTCGCCTCTAGCGAAGCATCGCCCGCTCCTGCTCCTCTTGCAACTTGAGCACCTGGGCCACTACTCGCCGTCGCCGTCGCCACGGTAGTAGGAGTTGGAGGAAGATGGGAGCGAGAGCCGGCAGAGTTCAGCGTCGCGTTCGAGCAAGGACGGTCAGCAGCAGACGAGGTGTCTTCGCCTTCGCCGCCGCCGCTGCGAGGGAGGAGGAGGAGGGCGCGAAGCTCACTGTCGAAGACGCTCTTGCCCGTCACCGGGTACGAGGTGGGCACGGCGTACCGCCCTGCGCGTGCATAGGAGGAGGACGCGTCGGCCGTGGGTGGTGGTACGGCTGGAAGGCTTGTAGTAGCTCCGCCGCCCAAGGCTGCGTCGACGAGATCGGCACGTCGGCCGACGATGCGGACGCGCTTGATGCCGCCGTCCTGATTGGGGAAGAGAGACGTGACAAGCGGGGACAGGGTCAGCATGTCGCGTCTTCGAAAAGGGAGAACAACGCGTGACGACGTACAGGAAGCATGGTCACGCGGACATGGGTCGCGGCTTGTGACGCGCCGTCTTGTTGCTGGAGGTCAAAGATGTGTTGCTTGCCAGGTCCGACCTTGGTGCGCGCCAGCAGAGGCTTCCACCCAGCCACGCCCTCGTCTCGATCCCCCAGCTTGGCCACGTCCCACTGGGACTGCGAGGACAGGTCCAAAGCGTGCAGCTCGACCGAGTCCGGGAAGTTGCCGAGGAAGTGAATAGTGTCAATCTCTGCCGAGGTGAGGTACCCACGCTGCGCAAGCTGGATGACGACCCAGTCCTTGTGATCCGGCGACCGGGAGCGCTTCGTCTCCCACCCGTCGCCCATGTCGCGTCCGCGCCCGGGGAGGATGATGTTGGAGCCTGCGCCAAAGTGCTGGTCGGAGGTGAAGATGACGCGTCCGCCGTTGAGGACGTGGGCGAGGTCGAGCGTGTTGAGGTGGGCGTCGGCGCTGCCTTTCCCTGAGCCTGAGGCTACAACTTCTCCGATGCCCAGTCCGGGCGGGGGTGGTGGGATGGTGCCGTAGACGCGGAAGCGCGCGATGCCGCCGTCGGGCACCATGACGAGCTTGACGTGGGTGTAGGCCTGCTCGGTGGGCGTGCCCGTCTTGGACGCGTACAGGTGCTGCTGGGAAGGTCCGCACGGCGTGCGTGGGAGCAGCACCGTCCATCGCGGGTCGTCCTCTTCGATGTGGGCCGGTCCCTGCGCTTGCTGCTCCTCCTCGGGCGAGACGCTCAGAGCGTGCACCTCGACCTCGGGTGCCTCGTTGCCGTTGAAGTGGGCCGTGTCGACGTCGAGGCCAAGGATGTGCGCGCCTGCGCTGGGCCCGAGACGGAGGATGACCCAGTCGTATCCCTGAGGGAGCGGGTTGTGCCTGCGCGTCTCCCACCCGTCAAAGGTGGCTCCCTTGGGGTTGAACTCGCCCTTGCGCGACTGTGCGGGTGCGACCTTGACGAGGTCGCTGGCGGGAGCGAACCATTCGTCCGAGGTGGAGAGGATGTGGGCGCCGAGGGCGACGGAGGACACCTCGGCCGCGCGCGTGTACAGCTGCGCGCTGGCATCGGCCAGCGAGAGAGGCGCGAGGGCAAAGGCAGACGAGGAGCTCGGCGTGGCGGCGACGGGAGCCATCTTGGTGAGCGCGAGGGAGGAAGGGATGAGGAGGAGGGGGAGGGGGAGGTATACAGGACAGCTATCTCCCTCCCGCTCTTTATGTACTCGACTCTTGAGCACCTGCCAAACGATTAGCCGCTTGGGACTTGCTCCGAGCTCACCACCACCTCTCCTCATCACCTCACCTCACGGCAAGACATGCCACCACCGCCCGACGCCATGGACATGCGGGCACAGCACGAGAAGATGATGTTGTATAGTCGACGACGAGAAGTGCACGCAAGAAAGAAGCGGCCGTGAAGACCGAAAGGAGAAGACGAGGTCGATGCAAGACGGGTGCCAAGGTCGAGCGGGTGCCGCGGGGCGCTTCGGACGCAGAGCCGACGGGCGACAGCATCGGCGGATCAATGCACCGCCCTTGTTGCAAGCTGGTGTCGTGGTGGCGGTTGTGATGGTGCGATGGACCAACGATGGCGAGCTTGAGAAGGAGAAGAACGCTTCACATCTTGCCAGACACCTTCTTCACATTCGTCTTCGGCCACTCGTACGCCTCGACTTGCCTGAGGAGTGCAGCGAATTCCGCGTCAGAGCAGCGTCCAAGTCATGGAGAAGCCAGCGCACAATGTACTCACTTTCTCTTGTACCCAAACCGAGCAATGAACTCGTCCAGCTTCTCCGGCCCACGCGTACCGTACGCATACGGCTCCGGCTTGAGCTCCCCACGGTCAATCGCGTGCAAGATGTCGTCGAAGATCTTCCAGCTCTGCAACAGCTCGTCGATCCGCACAAAGTTGGAGTGATCACCGTGCAACGCGTCCAGGATGAGCGCCTCGTACGCCTCTGGGATGCGCGCGTCCGAAAATCGCTCCTTGTACGTCAGGTCGAGCTCGGCGGGCAGCGGGTCAAACGACAGGCCCGGCGTCTTGGCGTTCACCTTGACGTACACGGCCTCGTTGGGCTGGATGCGGATCACGAGCTCGTTGCGCGCAATGTCCGAGAATATGCCCGTCGTCACGTCCTTGTACTGCACCCGGATCTCCACCTTGGCCTCGTCGAGAGCTGTAACGAGACGCGTCAGAGTCTGGGAGCACAGCGCAAAGGACGCGTCACTCACCCTTGCCAGCCTTCAGAATGAACGGCACACCCTCCCACCGCGGGCTGTTCACCCACAGCGTGAGCGCCGCAAAAGTAGGGCAGTTGCTATCCTTGGGCACCGTATCGTCATCCTTGTAGCCCGGCTTCTCGCCATCTTGCGACTTGGTATACTGGCCAAGAAGAACGTCCTCCTTCTTGATCGGCGGCACGTACCGGAGCACCTTGACCTTCTCATCGCGAATGTCCTCGGCTGAGAAGGAGACGGGGCGCTCCATGCATAGCAGGGACAAGACCTGAGACAAGTCTGTGGGCAGAGTCACGCGTCCTTGAGCACTGCAAAACTGTGCAAGGAATTGATGGCTGCCACTCACGGTTCTGCTGAATGTCACGAATGATGCCAAACTCGTCAAAGTAGCCACCGCGTCCCTCCGTGCCAAAGGGCTCCTTGAACGTGATTTGCACATTGTCGACGAGGCTCTTGTTCAGGCCCGCCTCGATCACCGGGTTGCCGAATCGCATGATGAGCAGGTTCTTGACCATCTCCTTGCCGAGATAGTGATCGATGCCTTTGAGAGGAACAAGACATCATCAGCGTACTGGTCTTCAAGCGACGCGTCATCCAACACGTACGGAAGGTCTCGTTCTCCTCCCACAGCTGCTTGAGCTTGTCCATCATCTCCTGGGAGCTCGCCAGGTCTTTGCCGAACGGCTTCTCAATGATGATCCGGTTCACGCCGTCCTCCGAGTAGCAGTTCTCGCGCAGCCCCTTTGCAACCGTGGCAAACTGTGAGGGCGGCAGCGCCATATAGAAGAGCCGGTTCGCCTTGGATCCCTTGCGTGACTTTTCAATGTCTTGAATCTTCTCAGTGAGCTTTTGGTACTCCTTGGCGTCGTCGTACGCGCCTGGCTGGTACGTGCACAGGGCGAGGAAGTCCTTGAGGAGCTTCTTGCCTTCATCGGAATCGGCGCCCTTCATGAAGCCGGTGAGCTTCTCGTGGAAGGCCGAGTCTTCCATCTTGGTACGCGCATATCCGATGATGCTCGTCTGCTTGGGCAGCAGGCCGAGACGGAACAGGTTGAATAAGGCTGGGTAGGTCTGCCGATGGTGACAAGCACGCGTCTGAGATCAGTACGCGTCCGACGGTGCGCATGCAGGCGTGGAGCTCACCTTCTTCTTGGCCAAGTCACCCGAAGCACCCAGGACTACAGAGATCGAGGGAGAGAAGGTGAGCGCACACGACGATGGAACCATGCGGCGCAATGGTCGCAACTCACCGACGATGACGGTCTCGTCCGTCAGGGACTCTGGCTGGGATGAGGACGCCATGATGGTTCGTGCGCGCGGCTCCGAGGGTGTAGACCTCGACTGCGATCGCTTGTGATCTGAGGAGGGTGGTGAGGTGGCCTGCTGCGGCTGCTGGAGCTGCGTGTGGCCAGAAGAGGAGTCGATCGGCGCGTTGTGCTCGTGTCTGGACATGTTGAACCGGTCGCGACGGGGCAGACAGGACGGCGACGCGCCCATGCGAGAGAAGGAGCGAGGGCAGGAGGAGGAATGGAGAGCAGCGATGTCAGTGATCAGCCCATGGACGAGGATTGGGTTGGGGACCTTGAGAGAGTGATAGGCCAAGGTGAGCCGGCATCACCATCGCACCGCGCGCACACGGCGTGCCCGGTGCCGTGGTCCGTCGTTGGCGTGAGCGATGGCCAGCGCCGTGCGTCCACCTCATCTCGAGGCCACGTCGTTGTTGGCACGGTGAGATGATGGGACCTTGACGATGAGATCGACATTGTGCTCCGGCCAATGCGCTGCGTTGACGCGCGACCGTGTGAAGCTGACTGCCATGACCACGGCACTGTGTCGAGGGTAAGGATGCCAGCTACTCACCTGTGTGCAGTGCTGTCGATTGAGTATGCGTGTGTCGAGATCGAAGCAGTGGTCGTCGTGGTCGTCGAGGAGGCTGCGGAGCATGAGGAGGAGGACGATCTTATGGCAGCCGGTGCACAGACATCTCTCTCCCTCTTCAGGACGGGGTGACCGCATCAGCTCGCCCAATGGATCACTTGCCCTTCTCCGCCTTGCACCCGCGCCTTCGCGTGTCTGTTCTACGGCTGTCATGACGTTCACAACGATGCTTACCCGCTCTCAAGGCGTCCCCTTCTCGGCCTTATCGCGCGTCGACCTCGTCGAGGACGCACGCACGGACGGGGATGACGGTGCACACAGCACCGAGTGGGTGACCCGTGCGTCGCGACACTTTGAGCTCGCCCGGCCAGCGTTCGGCTTCGGCCCCAAGGCACAGTCAGTGCCAGTCGATGGCCCGATGCGTCGCGATCAAAACAAGAGTGATCATGAGCTCCTGGCTTCCAAGTGCGCACCAGCCAAGGTGTCTCCTCGTCCTGTCACTTGCCCTCACCACCACCACCACCTTCTCACCCTCACCTCAAGACCACTGCCACGCACGCACGCCTTGCTTGCCCCCTCGTATTGGCCACGCTGGACACAGACGCAGCGGGGGCCAAGATGACGGCGCCAGCGAAACGCACGCCGTCCTGAACAGCAGCCTGGCCAACGAAGGCGCACGGCCCGGAACCCTTACAGTACCAGCACGCGAACGAGAACAAGGACCCATGTCGCGGTCAGGTCTGCCCTCGGCGGAGGAGCTGGCCGAGATCCAGGCCCAGGAGATGGAGGCACTGGGTGCCATCCTCGGAGACGACTTTCGACTGGTGCCCGTAGCATCGGCGTGGAAGAATGTCCAGCACGCGCACGACATTGTCATCGACATCCGACACCCTGCCGACGACGACGACGGCGGCGGTGAGAACGGGGTCATCACCTCCTTGCGACTCCATCTCCCCAAGACGTACCCATACGCACCACCGACAATCTCTCTCGAAGCACCGTCCCCATCACGAACAACGACAAGACTCCCACACGACGCCCAACTCGAACTCACCCAACGCCTTCGCACCGAAGCCCAAGCCCACCTTGAGTCCGAAATGGTCTGGGATCTCGTCGGCGTCGCCCAGGATTGGATCGCGTCCTTTGCCAAGAGGAGGAAAGAAGCGAGCGCACAGGCCGAGGCTGGCGTCAGTCTGGAGCAGGAGCAACGGAGGAGGGTGCACGAGGCTGAACAGGTAAGGTCTTGGTACCTGACGCCCTATATGAAATGGCGACACTGAGTGGATCGACTCTGACACAGGCGGAGCTCAAGAAACAAGAAGAAGAACGAGCAGCCAACGCGCAAGCAGAAGCAGCCCGCGCAGAACATCTCAGCCGGCACATCGAACTCACCGCCGCCAAACATGCCGAGGCATTGCGGCAGGAGAAGCGCAGAGTCCGGCTGGCGAATGAGCCCCAAGATGACAAGGTGCGACGGGCTGGTGATGATGACGATGCGAGCGGTGGCGGAGTCGTCCTCAGTGCGCCAGCTCAGGTCAACAAAGATGATCAACGTTTCATTACGTTCCTCGATCCCATCCAGGACAGCGGTCGATCATGGTCTGCCGTCCGGCTTGGCCCTGCCCTCGACCATGGTGAGATTGACCCGAATCTTGTCACTACGAGCAACCTTCTAATGTCGGTTATGCGTTTACAGGACCACTCAGCATCACTTTCATCGCCGAGCCCGCCCACCAAGATCCCAACATGGCGTCCACCTCAACCCTCTACAACCCTTCCTGGCTTCTCGAACAGTACACCATCACGTCGCCATACTTTCAATCCTCCCACGGCCGCAAGAAGCTGGAAGACATCGAGGCCGAGATCGAAAAGCTCCGTCAAGTCCACGATCTGAACCTTGTCAACGTGCATGCGTGCTCGTTGGCAAGGGTCCAAGAGGTTGAGGAGCAGCAGCAAGGTTGGCGCTTGAATATCCTCCTGGAGAGGCATACGGGGCCGACAGTCGCAGACGTGCTGAGGCAGGCCGAATGTCTTCCTTGGGCCCGGGTGCAGGTGCGTCTTCATCTGGATACATCTGCGAACATGAATCGGAAGCTGACCGGTCCAGAGCTCTCTCCGCAGACATACCTCCTCGGCCTCCTAGCAGGCCTCGACGCCCTCCACAGCAAGAACCTCATTCACCGCAGCATCGACCCAGAAAGCATTCAGCTCAGCCCAGGCGCCCAAGGCGCCCGCGTCGCCAAGCTTCGCAACAACTGCTACGTTCGGAGGATGCACGATCTGCACGCTGCCCATCCACTCGTCGACGCGGCGGAGGCTGCCGAGGTCGACGAGGCTACTATGGCGAGGCCGTGGCTTGCCCCTGAAGCTACTGGCTCGGGCGGTACGGCCACCTATTCCAAGAGGCAGGACGTATGGGATCTGGCGCGGTGCACGGTGCAGATGCTGTGCGGGCTCGCCGTGGTGGAGCACATCTCGTCGCCAGAAAAGCTGCTCGACACTCGTGGGTACATTCTCGATCCGGACCGTCTTCGCAATTACGGTGTAGCAGCGACTGAATGGATTCTGCTTTGTGTAGACGCGGATCTGCTCCATCCCACGGCCAGGAAGCTCCTCGCCTACATGTTCGACCGCTCGCCACGTCGCAGACCTTCAGCAGAAGCCGTCCTCGCGCGCTTGAATGAGCTTCTCCTCGAAGAAGACAAGTCGAGATCCATCGAAGGCTCTCGGACAGCAAGGCTGGCCCTCCCCCAATCGATGCACCGCCAGCGCTCCATCTCAGACGCAGGCAAGCATGATGCGGCACCACCAACACCGGGGCCTCTCACAACCCAACCGGGCTCCTTTTGGCAGCTAGGCCAGGCTGCACAGCAAGAGCCTGCCAATTACTCGCGCTATCGAGCTGACTTCGAGGAGGTCAAGTTCCTCGGCAAGGGCGCATACGGGTCTGTTGTGAAGGCGCGCAATCGCCTCGACGGTGTGAGTGCTCCAGACCCTGCTTGCCGCTCCACGCACATACTGACCCCTTCTTGCGACCTCACAGAATTTCTATGCCATCAAGCGAATCAAGCTCAGCAGCTCAGCCGAGAATGACGAGCGTACGCTGCGCGAGATCACGGCGCTTTCTCGACTCTCGCACGCCCACATCGTCCGTTACGTGACGTGCTGGATCGAGTCGGAGATGCCAACTGCGCCGAATTCGTCGAACGAAAGGGGCCTGGGTGGTGGGGTCACCAGCACTCGCACCACAACGACCACAACGACGGCATCAACGACACAGCTCAGCAAATCTCTCCACGACGAGAATGCCATCGGTGGCAACGGTGGCGGCGGCGAGCTCGAGCTCGGCCCATTCGGACTCAATTTTGGCTTTGACGACGACTTCTTGTCGCGTGGTCATGATGCCTTCTCGGCGTCTTACCCTGACATCCAGTTCAGGCGGGACTCGGAGAGCGAGGAGGAGAGTGGGTCGTCAACGTCCTCCGAGGAGGAGGAAAGCGATTCGAGCTCGAGTACGACATCTGGACGCGGCGGTCGAAGCCGTAGTCGGAGCCAAGGACGAGCCAGGCTGAAGAGATCGGCCCTTACCAACTCAACATCGCCCACCTCCGACTCGGAGATTGCGCCTCCCGCGCCCTCGCCCGTCCGCTGGCTCCACATCCAGATGGAGCTTGTTGATTCGGGCACGCTCAAGGATGCGATTGAGCGCGGGCTGAGTACCGACGATGCGTGGCGAGTTTTTCGCCAGCTGTTGGAGGCGCTTGCCCATATCAATACCCTTGGCAGTGAGTTGATGCATTGCAACAAGATGATCAGCATGGAATTGACAAAGAAGCTGTGCGAACTCGCAGTTGTACATCGAGACATCAAGCCCGCCAACATCATGGTCACTCCTACAGGCGACGTCAAGCTCGGCGACTTCGGACTCGCCACCACGACGCCGCAACAGCTCGACGCCGAGGAGGGAGGCACCGCCGACATGACCGACAGCACCGACCTCACCTCGAACATTGTCGGCACCAACCTCTACATTGCCCCCGAGATCCTCAAAGGCGTCGCGGGCCGCAAACGAGCGGCGGACAAGGTGGACATGTACTCGCTCGGCATCGTCTTCTTCGAGATGCTCGCCTCGCAGCGCGTCTATACGACGGGCATGGAGCGCGTCGTCGTCCTGCAGGAGCTGAGGACGGAGGCTATCAAGTTTCCTGCGGGATGGCCGGGGGAAGAGTTGGGCATGCAGACGGTCATCCTGAGGAAGCTGTTGGATCATGATGAGGAGAGGAGGCCTACGCCTGCCGCCCTGCTCAAGAGTGACTTGCTCCCGCCCAAGTTGGAGGTGAGTGCGATGGTTGTGAGGACCGACCGACGCAATGATGCTGATTGATCTCGTTTGTTTGCTCAGGATGACTACATCGAGGAATGTCTTCGATTGATGTCCAACCCTACGAGCGCCTACCACCATCGTCTGCTCGACGCTCTCTTCACCGAAGTGAGCCATGACGAGGTGCGCGAGTACACCTTCGACGTCGGCGCCGAAGGCGAGGCGCACCAGCCCTACCTGAACGTCATCGTCGACCGACTCCAAGCCCTCTTCAAGCGACACGGCGCCGTGCCCCTGCGCACGCCGTTGCTCATGCCGCCCAACGACATGTACGGCGCAGATCGCAAGCCCGTGCAGCTGCTCGACAAGACGGGCAGGCTGGTCCAGCTGCCTTTTGATCATCTCGTCTCGTTTGCGAGGATGTGCGCGCGATCGAGGAACAAGCGGTTCAAGAGGTATGTTCTTCTCCCGTATGAGTTCACACAAAGAGCAAGGGCTGAGCGGGTCATGTCATCGATCCACCAGGTACGAGATTGGGCCCGTCTTCCGCGAAAACGTGATAGCAGGCTCGCAGCCGCGCTCCCTTCTCGAGGTCGACGTCGACATCATCTCGCCCGAGAAGACGCGTCTGGCCGAAGCCGAGATCCTCCTCATCCTCGAGGAGATCATCGAGGATGTGCCCGGACTGTCGGCCGAGGAGTGGGTGGTGCATCTCAACCATGGCGAGGTGCTGGAGATCCTGTTGGATCGCGTGCCGGACAAGCACAGGCCGGCGCTGTTGGGGGCGTTGGCTGGGCTGGGGTCCAAGAGGGCGAATGCGTCTGCGAGGAGCAAGTTGGCCAAGTTTCCACTCCCTCGATCGGTCCTTGACGAGATTGAGGTGGCATCTGCCCCAGGTGAGTAGGACGGTGCCTTTAATCGTGAGGAGCGGACTGACTCATGGAGATATGATTGGACTACCAGGGGAGCTCAAAGCGGTGCAACAGCGTCTTGAGCGACTCATCGCCATCGACCACCGACCCAAGCTCGCGCTCGCCTTCCAGCAACTCGAGGAAGTCGTCAACCTTGCGAGGCAATTCGGTGTGCAGCGACCGCTGCTTGTGTCCCCACTCATGACGCAAGGCTCGTCCTTCTACAAGGGCGAGATCTTCTTCTCGGTGCTCAAAGCCGACAAGAGGAGGGATGTACTGGTGAGTTTCCAGATCTGGCTGTCAAGTTAGGATGATGTGGCGGTCAGCTGACTGAAGTGTATACCCACAGGCTATAGGCGGTCGGTACGACTGGCTGATCAAACGCTTTGCGAACCCAGCGAATAGTACGACTCCTCCTCACGGTGTAGGAGTGCAGATCTCAGCCGGCCAGATCGCAGCCTCTCTCAGCCGTTACCAAGATCGCAACGTGGCCAAGTTCCTGAGCCGCCCAGTGGAGGAAGAACGCAGCTTTGGCCAGTGGACACCTCGTCGAGCCGACGTCTACGTGGCAAGCGGTGACAACATGCGCGATGCCCGGATCGAAGTCGTCCGCTCGCTCTGGGCCCACGGCATCAATGCCGATCTGGCATACGACCACGTCTCCAGCGAGAGCGCGGAGGCGATAGCGTCCACATGCCGAAGCGAGGGTATCCTCTTCCTCGTGCACATGCCGCATCCGCACAAGCTCAAGGTGAAGAACATCCTCCGGCGGACGGAGCAGGACGTGTCCAGGCATGAGTTGTGCTCCTGGCTCGCGACGGAAATTGCGAGGCAGCGCGCTTTGGACGTCATTCATGGTGGTCATGGGCATACGATGGCCAGTATCAGCTCGGCGCCGGGTGTGGGCCTTTCCGACGTGCCGCCGTCAACGCTGGCAGGGCTCGGCTTGCCGACTGTCAACACGAGCACAACGAGTACGGCTCCGCCCCATTCGGCGGGGCTGGCGACACACCTGGGCCCGGGGCAAGGGTTCGACTTCAACATTGTGCTGCCCGACCGGGAGAAACGGGGCGGGCAGAATCGCGGCGACAAGGATCGCGAGCGCAAGTTACGGGGATCGTCGAAGCAGGCGTTGCAAGACAAGGGCGAGTTCTGCTTCATCATACACGGTTCCGCTCCCGTCGCTGACAATCGCTTTGTCCTTCTACCTTCCTCTTCTCAACGTGAACTAGCCGCGCGCGAGGCGGCACGAATCGGCGAAGACCTCCTGTACGGCAACGCCTCCGTCCTCGTCGTCGACCTCTCCTGGCCGACCCTCCAGCGGTTCGCAGCCGCATGCTCCCAAACCGAAGACCGCGCCTTTTGGGAGCTCCTGGCCGGCGTGCCCGAGGAAAAGGAGTACCTGCGCAAGCTTCGGCGCGCGGTGGAGGAGATGGGCGAAGGGGCGAGGACGGGCTTGGTGAGGCTGTTGTACTCGTCTAGGGTCGATCGGGGCGTCATCCTTTCGTGAGGCGCGCTGTACGCGGCACGCCAGTGTAAGCTGCATGTGCTTTCACTCCTTAGCCCTTGCAAGTACACTGTTGCTGTCATGTGGCCAGGGTGGGAGAGCGAGCTGGGACGATGGGACGTCGAGGTTGACGCGTGGAAGAGAGCGAGCGTCGTGTCGGCCAGACAGGGTCGCAGACGCGCGGAACGCACGGGGCATCCTCCGCGAGGTCGTCCATTCCAATCATCTCCTTGACCTCCATCGCCGTACACGAAGGCGAACTCCTTCCACTTCAAGCTGGGCCAAGACCGGGGTCACGGCTTCGTGTCGCAGCCGAACGTTCGTTCCCGCGCCAGCCATGGGCACGCGAAGAGCGTACAATTGAGGCAAGACGGCCACTTCACGTCGCGCGCGCCGATGACCTCGTCGACCCCCTCCAAGCCGCCCAAGGCGTCCACGAGGAAGCTCAACCGCGCACTCGGTACCTTGGTGCCCTCGCTCCTGCTCGCCTACGTCGGCTTCGCGTACAAGATTGTCGTGCTTGAGTACTGCTGTGAGTCCCTTGCTGATGAGCTGTATTCGGGTGAGCTTGTGCTGACGAGTAGGAATGGGGGACCTGTGAGCCTGCTCTAGATGCTCATATATGGGCTCAAGTCAAGCAAGGGCGACGGACCTTGGGGGTCATCACGCCCGGTGAGCGTACATCGTACACCTCCCTGCTCGTCCTTGATGATTGACGTGTCCGCCATGCCCAGCTTGGTTCGTCGCGATACACCTCCTCTTCGTCGCCACCATCAAGGCTTACTTCAATGTCCTGACCGCATCGTCACGCGCGCCGTCACCGCCGAGGGATCCGCCGCCGGTCGTTCTCGAGAAGCGTGTCATTCACGAGTGCGATGCGGACGGCCAACCCCTCCGATGCTGTCGGGACGAGTGCGGTGGAAGGTGGAAGCCTCCTCGGTGAGTCTAGATCTTGCAAGCACTGATCCATAGAATGCTGAAATGGTTTCGCTTGGGACACCATTGCCTGCTCTTCCTCAGCACACGCCATTGCGGCACTTGCAAGAAGTGCACACCCGGCCTTGATCACCACTGCGTCTGGTTCAACGCCGACATCGCTTCTCCCACCTCGATGCGCGGCTTTCTGTGCACGACGGCACTGGCACCATGCCTCATCTTCGCTGCGCTCGGCCCCCTCACCCCAATTGCATGGGCACATGCGAGGCAGATCTGGCGATTTGCAAGATCGTCGGAGGAAATGGAGAGACTGTGGTGGCGGCATCGATGGACATGGGTCGGGGGACCGTGGACAAGGTACGGATGGGGTTTCCTTCTCGGTGCCTGGATATACCCTCAAGATCAGAGCGTCATTAACACGTCTCGGTCCCTCTGGATCGAGCATCCAAGCGCAGGCGTGGTGCTCCTGATCATCCTTGGGCTCATCATTGCGTCTGTGTGTGCGGGTGAGTACATTCTCAACGTTGATTATTGCAACGGACACAAGCTGAGGACTTGTAGAGGTGCAGGCATGCTCGCCAGTACGCTCGGAATGGTGTCAAGGGCAGATCTCACCATCGACGTGGCACGGCGCAAGCTCGCGACTCGCGCTCTGGCCGGCGCGTCAGTCTCTTCATTGGCAGCGCTCAAAGAGGACACCTACACACAACCTTCCTCAAGGTCCATCGCGTCCATCCCGGCGCTGGGTACCCAATTCTTCTCAGTCCCCGTCAAGACTCCTGAAGGCTTTCGCGCCGTCGTGGTTCGGTGCAGCTTGCAAGAGCAGCCATACGCCTCGGACGACTGGGTCTGGAACCTCAAGACCATGCTGGGGTGAGTAGGAGCCGAGAGTGACTTGTCACACGCAGAGGTGCTGACAGGGAAGGGGATGCTACATACAGGCTGTCACCATACGATGGCGACCGGACACAGACTTGGCCAATCTCAAAGGAATGGCGCTTGGAGCTTGAACGGCGAGCTATGGAGATCGAACAGCAGGGACAGTGCGGACAATGACGGAGCGGTCACACGCATCGACCTTGTTATCGGTCAGGACACCGGTCATCAGTCCTGCAAGTGCTTCGCAAGAAACTCGGACCCAAGGCGTTGCACAGAGTCCAGCGCCCCATACTCGCGATGCGGGCCCAAGTCGCCCGTCCCACGCGTGTCGCATACCGGATCGCGCGTCCCACGACTATTGCAAATGCTCAGCACTTTGCCCCCATCCACGAAGTGGTCGAACATGATGGGGTAGTCGAGGACGGACTCGCCGCTCGCTTGGCTGTTGTCGGTCGTGCCGCCTTTCTCGTCCACGTTACCGGGGCGGCCGGGCGCGTGGATGGGACTGCCGGTGAAGACAAAAGCCCGGATGGCGTTGCGAACGGGGGCGGAGTAGAGGAGCTGTGTCGCGGCGCTGGCGTGGACGAGGGTGCCCTGGCAGTACGCCACGAGGCCGATCTTGAGCTTGGGACACGTCCGGAGGGCGTCTTGGATGTGGGCCGTGACCCAGCTCACGCCTTGGGCGGTGTCGATGAAGGAGAACGTGGCCGGGTAGACAACGTCGAGGACGGCGCCGTTGGGGACGGTGGAGAGGGTGCGGTTGATCATGCCCCCTACGCTGGGCGACGGGCCCTGGACCTCGCCGAAACCACGGGCGCTGATGAGGAGATAGTCCTTGCAGCCTCCTGCTGGACTGGCCGCAGCGATCAGCGCATGGAAGAGGACGAAGGCGGTGGCGGCGAAGAAACCACGGAGCGCGGCAGCGAACATGATCACAAGCTTGGGGAGGAGGGGATGGGCGACACAATTCGGCCAGGCATCGGCAATTGTCAAGGCTTTATAGCTTTTCAAGGGTCTAGCTCGGTCGAGGTGGACACATAGCCTAGCATCGTCGAGTCCATCCATCGTTCGACCGTGTCGCCTTACTCAAAGCCGGTGGAACATCTTTATCAGGAGCAAGGTCGCAAACGGCTAAGCGGCATCAAGATTGGACACAAGTGACAAGACACAGGAAAAAGGATCAGCAGCCAGGGCGCTAGAAACGATCAAGCGCCTACGCGGCGTCGGTAGTCGCCCCGACGATCGTACGGTCTTGCTCAGGCGCGGACCGCCTTGGAGACAAAGTCGGCGATCATGGAGACGGTGGGCTCGGTTCCGTACTTGGCATGGGCGGTGATGTCCGACGCGCCAAAGTCGCAGTAGGGATCGCCCGTAGCACAAACGTCGAGCAAAGCGCCGGCGTTGGCCATCTTGTCGAGCCAAGGCGGGTTGTCCGAGGCCGACGGACCGCGTGCCGAGGCCGTCGAGTCGCCTCCTTTCTCGTCGACGTTGCCCTTGCGGTTCGGGGTGTGCATCAAGCTGCCGGCCAGGACGAGGGCTTTGAGCGCCTTGGCGCGTGGTCCGACTTGGAGCCGCAGCTGAGCGGCGGCGAGGGACATGAGGTTGCCGCCCCAGCCATACCCGAGCAAGACGATGGCGGGCATCTTGTTCGGAGGCTTGCCGCAGGCTCGGTACTGGGCGCCGAGTAGGTTTTGAATCCAGACGAGGCCGCGGTTGGCGCCTACGACGGACGGATCGGCTGGGTAGACGACGTCGATCGTCGTGCCACCCGGGACGGCGGCCAGCGTCTTGTTGACGGCGCCGGCAAAGGCGGAGGAGGGTCCCTGGGGCTCGCCCTGGTCGCGGGCGGTGAGGAGCATGTAGGCGGGGCAGGACGGCGTGCTCGACGGAGGCGGAGCGGTCGCGGTAGACTGGGCGGTGGCATACTGGAGCCAGCTGGTCGCGAGGATGAAGGCAATGAGCATGTTCATCATGGCTGGCTATGGGGTCAGAGTTCGAGGAACGGGTGAGGGATGAGGGCATGCCTTGACGACGTGGGGGGTGGCTGGAGTGGGGTTTATAAGCCCGTCGCCGCCAATCTCCCTCGCCTGTCATTGCGATCAATTCATGCGCTCTCATTGCGCGCTCGTACCTTGCGCCCATTCACAGCACCAGCAGACGCCCATGGGGAAGGACGTTCATGGCCGGCTGAACGAAGGGATCAACGATGAGTTGGACAAGTCCCAAGGACTGGCCACCCCCAATATGAGCGCTTCCCACGTGGCAGCCACATCGGGCATTTCTTCCCACCAGCGGTGCCATTAGAGACGCGCCCATGGCATGGACCACCACCTTCTCGACGCCCATCACTCTCGCAAGTCAGTACGCAAGGGGTCAAGCCAGTCAGCGTCGCGCCACGCGTCGGCGGATGTCTCCTTTGACTGCGGGTGGTGGGCGCAAAGGATGGCGGCTTCCTTCACTGCCGCGTCTCCCATGCGGGTCGGGCTCAGAGCAGCTTCAAGATGGCCGGCGTTGCCTAGGGCCCTCCTTGGATTGCCAAGTCGGGCATGGAGTGGGACATCAGCGGCAGTGCAGGAGGATGGACGCTCTTGCAAGGATTCTGGCCAGGACTCGGGGCTGTCGGCGAAGGCGCGAGGCAAACGGCGCGCCATAGAGGCGGACGACATGGACAACACATCCTCGGCGGACTGGAAATCGCCGTACGTATCGCACTCGCCCATGAACGCCTTGTTCGCGGAAGACATGCGGCTGCTCGAGTACGAAGCGTCAAAAGAGTCGCAGACTGCACACTCGGCGCGCGCCTGGCTCACAGCGTTGACCAGGCCGCCGGGCACGAGCTCATACACGACATCTGCCCAGTCGCTTCTTGAAGACGGACACTTCTACCAGCCTCCGATGGACGACGAGAGTCGCAGGAGACCGGTCGAGCTGCTTGCGCGGCTACATTGCCATCTCCTTGCTACTCAAATCCGCTCCTCCGTCGACGGCGAGCTCGCGCTCAAAATGCTGCTTCGGCACTGTGTCTGGGGCCGGGCAAAGCCTAGCAGCACTTCAGCATGGCCCTCGCTCATACGCGATGCCAGGGTCGGGTCAAGCAAGAGAATGGCTCAACACATTCACGAGGATCAGTTTCGACTCATTGCGGCCTTCCAAAAGGATGTCCAGCTCACGACCGACATCGTCACCATCGTACTCGAGAGGGTGGTGGGCGACGTACGCGCTTCCCATCTTCTGGACCTTTGCGTCAAGCTCGTACACATGCTCGCTATACGCTTCCGATCACAAGTTGGAACGGCGTCCAAACAAGAGGCTCGGAGCCGCTGGGACCGTTTCAACCTCATCAAGCGGCGAAATGGTCAGCGTTGGAGGAGGAATGACTATCACCGACATCGAAGGCGCGCTGCGATTCGCAAGGCACACCTATTCCGCAACCTCATCACCCGCCTCGCCGAGCTTCTGTCGTCACGGTCCAGTGACGAGCACCGTCAAGGCGCCGCACAACTTTTGAATGCCGTCAATCAGCTGTGCAGCGTCCATCTATCCGCAAATCGGCTCGAGCGCATCAAGATATGGCCACAGTTCAAGAGCCCTAGGGCCCCTCGGGATGTGCGTTGGGCGGCACAAACGCTTGCTACCAATCTGCCTCGCAAACAGACTGCGTACAGGGCCGTGTTCACGCCTGGGCTGTGCCGTGACGTGGCCAGAGTCCTGCTTCATGCTACGGATGGAGGGCAGCGGGAGCTGCGAAACACGTCTTCGGGCAGTGTTACACGGCACCTTGACAAGACCCTGCCGGCCGACAGCTCCATTCGTACCAAAAGCGCCCACTCACGACAGACGTTCCCAGATATGCAACTAGGGCGAGCCTGTCTCCTATCGATCTTTGCGAGCACACGACTGCGTCAACCAAGGCACAAGGACCAATATCAACTTGTACGACTCACCGGAGCGGACTACGACGCGGCCTTGCACTCATTGCGTGTCACCACCGGCGCAGACAAGCGAGCATTCTGGCGCGTCCCTGTGGCAGGCGTACTGCTTTGCCACGCGGTGCGCGCAAAGAAGGCGGAGGCGATCGCGTCTCTATGGTATCGGTGTGTCTGGGGCGACATGTCCTGGGCACAACTACGGACGGCGCAACGCGAGGTCGAGCGCTCCGCCTTTACTTCGGCAGCGGGTTTGATCGCCTTGTTGCACACTCGAACGTTGTTCTTCCGGTTCGACAACCACTCCGAGGGCGCTTGGCGACCACCCGAGCTGGCGAACGGCCAAGAAGTGGACTATCGGTCGCTCGAACTCAGCATTCGCCGATACGTCTGTGCCCGCGCCGGCCAGTTCTTGGTCGAATGCGGGAGCTCTGGATCCACGCGCGACTGGCGCAAGACAGCCATGCAGTACATTATTGCTACCGCGGACGCTGACGACGTCGATGTGATGTACGAGGGCATCCAAGTCCTTGCGGGTGACGAGGGCGTGCCCGTTCGCCAGCTGCTCCGCCTGCTCGGCGACGACCCCATCGCACCAGAAGGCACAACCTTGCACAGGCTCAGACACAATCCGCGCCTCCTCGGCGCCGTCATCTTCCGGCTCGTTCATCGGCATGAATGGGCAGCCATCGACCACATCTGGTCCCTGGCGGTCGAACGGCGCCGGCGCGGGCTTATGGCGGTGACGATGCAGGACGGGACCGAGTTTGATCGGGTATCGAGAGCGTACCTTCGCGCCAAGCGGACGCAGTGTAGGCGTTTCAATGGGCGACAAGGGAGGAGTGTTCTCTTGCAAGCGGTAGCAGAAGTGTGGGCTCAGGTCGAGTGGAATGCGGTGGAGCGGCGGCATCGCCTCCATCTCATGGTGTATCCTGATGGAAGCGTGCCTGACGCGGCGGCGACAGCGGCGGCGGAGAATCAAGACCAGCCCATCGTGATCTCAAGGAAGATGGCCCAGGATCTCATCTACTACACCGGCCTCATCCTCGGCGAAGCCGAGGTCGTGCTGGCTTTCTGGACCAACCTGCACGCACACGCGCCGACGATCGCGCTCGCGCCCGAGGTGTTCGGGAACATGCTCCTCGTGGCGGCGCTCGCGGAGGGTCGGTACCCGTCCCTTGGCCTTGGGCAGGCGGAGAATGAGGACGGGTCGGTACGTCCCCAGGGGCGCTCCGCCTCCTCCTCGTCCTTGTCACGAGCGAAGATGTCGGTAGGCATGGAGGCGCGCGCGCTGTTCCGACGCCTCCTATTCGAACAGCACCCGGCCCTTTCCCCTTCTTCGCCCGAGGCGCCCGTTGCCCCACTTGACGAGGTCGCGGCTAGGGGAGGCACTCAAGCGGGCGGGGGCGGTGGCGGTGCGATGCGGAGGTTGGGCAAGATGCTCCTCAAGGCTAGTATCTCGGCTCAACAGCCGTTCGCCTGGTCGGAGACGTCTTCACCTCCCGTCGGTCCTGCTCGCGGAAGTCAGCGCGATGCAGCGGCGGCGTCGCCAGACGGAGACTCGGTGGGATCATCGAACATGGCAGCGCAGCCCATCGTCGAGGCTATCCAGTTCAACGCGTCCCTCTTCGAAGCGTACATGCACCTCATCCAAGCCCTGTCGGTGCCCAGCAGCCCACTCAACCAGTGGGAGTCCGAGCAAGCGCCATCGCCTTCTCCTGAAGAAGAAGCTGGGCTGTCCTGGATCGGAGACGGCTTTCTGAGCGCTGGGGAGGGGGTGGAGGACGAGTGTGCGGAGACGGGTGAGGACCGCCATTCAGACGGCGAGGCTGGGTTCTGGACTTCGTCCCGGCCCGAGGCGGTCCCTCTCGGCGGCCAGGTGATGGCTGAGGAGGTTCCTCAAGGACAAGTCGGCGCGACGCTCGGAGGCGGGTACGACGACTCCCTTGCGTCGCCGCACACCCACGCCAACAGGGGAATCACCGCCACCTCAACTCCCATCGACCCAGCAAGCACCACCCCACCCACGCCCGCCGAGCTTCTCATCACCCTCAGCTGGATGCGCCGACTAGGTCTCCAACCCTCCCGCTCGGCCCTCTGCCTCCTGAGCATCCACATGATGGAGACGATGCCCCCCGGCCTGATCCGGCCCGAGCAGCCTGCGGGACCCTTGACGGCTTGGTTGGTGGCGTGGTTGGGGACCAAGGGGGTGCCGCGCGAGGAGGAGGTGGCGCGTTGGTTTAGGACGCAGAGGGCGTTGCGGAGGGATCCGATCGCGAGCGGGGGAAGCGAGCATGGTGGTGGCGATCGCGGGGACGGTGGCCGTGGAGGATGAGCGATAAGCAGAGCAGAGAGGGGATGCGGACCATGCCTTTCTCCCCGTCCGCGCAACGCGCTTCAGTCCTGCTGCTTTGGGGGAAAAGGGTCGTCAATGGTTGCTGTGTGCGCGGAAGCGAAGGGCTACAAGGGGTTGAAATCGTGGTCGAATCGAATCGGATCAAAGTGGAAAGAACTTGTGCGGAAGCGTGCTCGGGGATGGTGTTGTGAGGCTTGTGGGTGTCTGGTTGCGGACAATGTAACGGTGCTGAAGAACTTCGAAGGGTAGTACTCGTAACTCGAAGAGGAACGCCTTGCGCCGCTCCCTTTGGCGGCGAGGGATTTTCTTTCTCTCTCTCTCTTCGAGCTTGGTGGAAGGCTGGACGTTGTACCGCGTCGGGTACAAGATGAGGAGCTTGCTTGAGGGCGCCATGGACGGGTCACGCCTCGCTCGCGACCGTCTGGTCGCGGTCCTTCTTGCCTTGTATCGTACGCGAGAGCTTGCGGGCGCGGAACTGGAGCAGAGAAGGATCAGGAGAAGACATGTTACCAGTCAGCCAGATATGGCCCATCATAGCCTGCGGCTCTGTTTGAAGAAGGGTCCAGGCTCACCTTGATGTTATCCAGCGCCCAGCGCCCCTCCCTGACAGCCGTATAGCCATATGCCCCCCGATGACGCGCATGCAGCGCCTCCGTCTTGGCCTGCGCAATCTTCTTCTTCTCCTCCGAGGTGAGGCTCTCGCCGTTCTCCTTCTTGGCGAGGGCGGCCGCGTTCTCCTCGGCGCGGGCGGGCATGCCTTCGAGGCGGTTGTAGACTTCAAACTCGTGGCGCTGCTTGCCGCCTTGGGCGGCCAGCTCCTCGTGGTCGTCCGACAGGCCCGGGTCGATGCGGAGCTGTTGTTGCGTGGACAGAAGACAAGCATCGCTCAGTATCAGAGAGTCCAGACTCCTGCCATCAGAGAAGAAGGATTCTCACCTTGACCGAGAGGTGACCCACAACCTCGTACTTGTGCGTCTGGGCCGTCACGTCCGAGATGTAGTTGCGCGCGAGCGTGCCGAGGTCCTCGCCGACGAGGATCGGGATCTTGATGTCCTTGGCCTGTACCGAGTGCAATGAACAGGATCAGCAAGGGTCAGAAGGAGAAGATGGACACGAGATGCTCACCTCGTCATCAATAGCGTCGCAGAGCGGCAGCACGGCAATCGCGTCCGGCGCGCCCCCAAACGGCCCCACACTGATCGACTTGCCAATCTCAAAGACGAGGTTGGACGAGTACCGCGCATAGCACGGCAGGCGGAGGAACGGCTCAGTCACCTTGCCAGCGGCCGCGTGCTCCTCCTGCTTCTCGGCACTCTCCACCTTGGCCGAGTCGTCGCCCGTGCTGACGTTGATCTTCTTGCCGCTCAGCTTGTCCGTCCAGTCCGGGTTGATGCCCTCGATCTTGAGGTAGGAGATGAGCTCGACGGTGACCGTGTCCCAGCCGAGACGCTCGCGGGGCAGGTCGAGCTTGACCGCCTTGAAGACGGCGGTGATGTAGACCTTGCCGAAGCCGATGCCGTCGGAGAGGGAGTAGGAGCCTTGCACGGCCGATGCGTCGCGGAAGAGGTCGCGCAGGTTGAGACTGACGATGCCGAGCACGGCGTCGTGCTCGCGCGTCTTGGCGTCCCGAACGACGATTTGCACCTCCGCGTCCTGCCAGTCGCGCACAAAGAACTCCGAGCCGGCTCCAAAGAAGGGCATGTTGTTCACTGTGATGGAGTCATAAGGATGTCAGTATCGAAAGCAGCCAGAGCGAACGCAGGCCTGCATCGTACTCACGCATCTTGACCCGCGTCTTGTACACTATCTCCGAATTGAGCACAATCTCGCAGTAGCTGTTGGGCAACTGCGACTCCGTCTCCGCGACCTTGTCGACATCCTGGCCCGCCGCGCCCTCGCGCTCCTTGCCCATCGCGCCACGCTCAAAGAGCTGGCGCCGCTCCAGGCCCGAGATGTGGTCAATGGTGAGGCTGAGGATGCCCGACTTCCAGCGCGTGTCCGGTGGGGTCGTGAGCGCGTCCGCCTCCTCGGCCGTGTCCATCGGCGCCTTGGCAGCCTCGGCATCGCGCGCCTCCTGCTCCTTGACCGCGTCCTGCTCGCTCTTCTTCTTCTCGGCTTGCTGCGCCGGCGAGGGCGGCTTGCGCTGGAGGGCACGGTTGAGCGTGGCCTTGTCGAAGAAGCCGACTTCCCAGGTGAGGCTGCCCTTCATCTTGTCGGTCTCCTCGAACCCCTTGAGAGGGTCAGTGCGCTTGGTCATCTGGTTGGGCGTCTTCATCAGGTCCTTGAGCGGCTCCGTGACACGACCCTGAATGTCGTCCGCCGTGCGCTTGTCCGAGTCCCAGAGCTGGACGGAGAGTTGCTCGTCCGAGCGGATGTCGTCCTTTGTAACGAGCAGGTATGCCTCCTCCATCCAGACCGGGTTGAGGTCCTCAAAGATGATGCGCGACGAGTAGAGCTGGAGATGGGAGCGATTATGGCGTCAGACTGGGGATATCACGGCGCTTTTCACGTCAATACGCACAGGACGACCGAAGCGGGCAAAGCTGAGCACAATGTACGGATCGCTCTTGCCTCCAGCGTCTTGGGCAGAGAGGTCCGTGGCGTGTAGAATGCGCACGACCAGCACGCCTACGGCATCCGTGTCCTTCTTGACGCCGCCGCCCGAAAGCATCTGGCCAAGGTTGAGTGTCTAGACGAGTGAAGGTCCGCGGTCAGATGCCTGCCGAACGCTAGGATGGAAAGCGAGCTTCGCAGAGGCGAGAAGATACGTACCATTGACCGCGGTGCGACGTACATGTTCGCAGCTGCAGCGATGCTGCTCTGCACAAAGCCGCTGATCAGCGGCAAGTCGAGGACGTTTGGCAGTGCCTTGGCCAGGGGTACCACGCTGATCTCGACGCGCGGCACGCCCATGAGCGTGAAGGTGAGGTTGCGAATGTACGGCGGCGTCTGGACGATCTGGGCGCGCAGACGGACCGTGCCCGAGATGTGCTCGATCTGGGCCCAGATGTTGATGGGGAAGCGGAAGAGGTCGAACGCCCCGAGGAAGAATTGGAGGAGCAGGTGGATGTTCTTGCTCTTCGTCTTCTCGTCCTGGCCGGGTCGGGAGGAGTAGGAGAAGGAGACCTCGTAGTTGAGGAAGTCACCCGACTCGTCCTCGTCGGCTACTCCATCGCCGTCCTGATCTTCCTCCTTGGAGAGGGGCTTCTTGCCACCGCCCACGGCTGTCGTCTCCGTCGAGCCCTGGGCCTGAGCCTCTTCAGGCTTGCCTTGGTGGATCCACTCCTCTCGAGGATACTCGGGCTCACCTGGGAACGAAGCAAGCTGTCAGCGTACGTGGCTTCTTCATCGTGCTAGCCTCTGAGACACTCACCTTGAAGGTCGGGCAAGCCGCGCATGGCGACGAATCGGATTGGATTGTCGCCATGGCTGAGGTCGGAAATCTTGACGGCGGAGATGAAGCCTGGCAAGGACTGCTGCATGACGTCCTCGATCATGTCGGCGACGGAGATGAACATGGCCGGGTCGATCTGCTTCCAGATGCAGGCAATGGCGGCGTTGAGCCACTCGGCCGACTCGCCGTAGGGTGGCGAGTTCTCCTCGCCGCGCTGGCGCTCCATCTCCATGCGCACGGCGAGGAGTTCCTTTTCGAGCTTGCGTGAGGAGAGGTGGGTGAGCGTCCAGCCTCCGATGCCGATGGCGAGAATGAGTGCGGATCGGAGGAAGAAGCGGAACCAGCCTGCGCCAAAGGCGGTCATGAACCAGACGACGGACAAGGCGGCGGCGAGGATCTGTGCGAGGTTGGCAAAGACGGCATCGAGGCGCTTGAGCGTGGGTGGCTCGATGGGTGGTGGGAAGCGTTGGAGGAGCAAGCTCGTCGGCTGTGCTGGCTTGGGCGTGGTGTAAAGGGTCGACTGGGCGCCATTGTCGCCGGAGCTGGGTGGTGGGTTGGTGCTGAAGCCGGGCACGCCTGCGTTGGCGGGGTCGAGCTTGGCCGGGTCGACGGCGGTGTCGTTGGCGGCGTCGGTGATGACGACGTCGCGGCCGGTGACGGGGTCGCGTACGGTGCGCGCGCCCTGGGCGTGGAAGGACTGTGCGGGCTTGTCGTGGGCCGCCTGTGCGGCGCGCTTGAGACGCTCCTTCTCCTGCTGCCCTTCGCTGAGCTGGCCCTCGCTGCTGTGGGGCGCTGCTGCTTGCTCCTTGTTCGAAGGTGCCGCCTCCTCGGCCTCGTTGCGCGCGGGCGTGGAGTGGTTGCGGCGGGCTGCGACGTCGCGGTCGTGCTCGATGTGCTCGTACTCGGCGACGGTGGGCACCTTGTGGTGCTCTGACCACGTCGGCGCACTCATCCTTGTTCTGCTCTGGCTTGCTGACGGTGTGATGACGAGGTCGTCGTCGTCGTCGACGTCGAGGTGCCCGACGATGAGGAGGAAGAGGAGGTGCTCGATCAGCCCTGCCGGCCTGGCGAGTGGCAGTGATGAGTGAGTGGGTGACAGCTTCCAGCGGACAGGCCACCCCCGCCTCGCTGCCCACGCCAAGCGCACCATTGCGTTGCTTCCAATCGGCTGGGCCCGATCGCTGGCACCGGAACACCGCCGACACACTTTCCCACGCCACCATCAGCATCTCCCCACCCCCGCACCTCCAACCCATCTCGACGTCGAGCTCCTTCAACTCGACATCGACAATGACACCGGCAACACCAACCATGATCACATAGCAGCAGACATGGCATCAGCAGCCAAGCGCAGGACGATCAGCACAGCAGACGACGACGACAAGGACGCAGCCACCAGGCAGTGCATCATCTGCCTCGCCGACCACGCCGTCGACCGCACCCGCCTCCCAGCATGCTCCCACTCGGCATACTGCTTCCTCTGCATCGTCGGATGGGCAACGCTGCCTCGCGGCGGAAGCAGCGGCGCGCCAGCATGTCCGCTCTGCAAGACGGCCATTGGGCCATACGTACTCCACCATTTACGAGGAAACGACGAGGCCAGCCGATATTACCTACGCCCACCGCAACGGTCACCATCAGCAACCATACCCTCCTCATGGACGCGTCCACGCTCACAGCCATCTCATAGAAGACCACGCCCCGGAATCAGTCAGGGTCAAGCAAGGAGCGAACACGAAGACGACGCCCTCGAACGGACTCTCGCCTTCCGCCGACAAGTGTACCAGCACCTCGTCTTCTCCCAACACATCGCCTCCAATCGATACACCCGCTTCCGGCCCATGCCACCGCCCTCGGCCTTTCGACCCCCAGCACCGTCCACCTCATCGGTATTGGAATCATCATCATCACTGCCAACGGTCGGCGTGTCAAACTGGAGCCCGGCCCAGCTGCAGAGCCGCGTCCTGGCCTTCGTCCGCAGAGAGCTCCTCATCTTTCCTCATCTCACCGCCCTCGACTCGGACACATCACTCACATCAACCAGCACAGCCACGCCCCGGCCTCGAGGGGGAAGACAATCAAACGGTGCACTGCCGACGAGACGATCAACGGCCTCCCTCTCCTTCGTAACGACCTACATCCTCTCCCTCCTCCAGACCCTCGACCTCAGGAGCGACACCATGACCCAGCTCCTCGCCGAATTCATCCGGCCCCTATCCACTTCATCAACACCACCCACCTCTTCGGCCAGCCACCTCGTCACCGCCGAGCTCTTCGCACACGAGCTCGGCAGCTGGATTCGGAGTCCTTACAAGCGGCTCGAGGAATGGGATCGGTCCGAGTGGTTGCAGTATGACTTCTGGGCCGGTGGGCCCTTGATACTACCAAGAACGCGGACGCAGAGGAGTAGGGGCCAATCTTCTCCCATCTCGCTACGACCGCGTAGTCCACCGTCCTCGTCGCCGTCTCGGGCTTCACGGCCGATCACGGACCCAACCTCTCCAAGCAATCCCGGGCAAGACCAAGTCGTAGATCAGAGTTACGCACCACCGCACCACCGCGTCCAAACCCCTACAAACCTCCAAACCACGGACGACGACTCCGCTCCAAGCGTTTCCCGTACCGCAGAGCAAAGTCACAATCAGAGCAAAGACCCGACACAAGCACTCGCACTCCGCACGCACCTCCTCGCGCGCCTCGAAGCCGAGCGTGCCCTCGCGCGCCAAATGCTCGCTCAGCGCTTATCCGAAATCAGCGCAGAGGGCCACGGCCACGGCCATGGCGATGGCGACGGGGATGGCGGGGGTAGCGTAGCTCATGACCCTCCAGCCGACGTCGGCACCGACGGTGTCCTGGATGATGACAGGGACGACGGGGGGAAGGGCAAGCGATTGGAGAAGGAGGACCAGCTCCGTGCCCTCCTCCGCGCACGCATGGTTCAGTCGAAGTCCTCGGTGCTCAACAGCACATCATGACACGTTGACCGGACGTGCCACACCGGAGGCCCTGGTAGCTGTAAGCGTAAGCATCATGTACCTGCGATGTGGATCCCTGCCAAACTATGTACAGAGATGCGCGTCCGTGTGGAGTAAGAGGAGAGGAGAGGAGGAGTCGCGGCCACTGCTGCCACGGCGACGGTCTACTTGTCGACAAAGATCTCCGTGAGGACATTGACACACATGATGACTGCCAATCCGGAAGCCCAGACCAAAGTCAGTTCCCAACATTCCCCCGGATCCGCGGTAGAGCAAGCCAAGAGGACACACTCACAGGCATACGTGACCACGAGCGCCGAGCCCAACTTGCGATCGAGCATGAACCCATTCAGCGGCACCGCGATCAAGATGCCGACGAGGATGACGAGCAGACCGATGCAGCTGACCAGCAGCGTGGGGCTGAAATCGAGCAGGAGCGACGGCTTGGTCGGCGACGGCGGCGGGGCGGCCCCGGCGTTGTTCTTGCTGGCCGAGGTGAGGATGTACGTCCCCGAGAGACCGATGCCGAGGAGGATGTTGAGCAGCGGGCCCGCGAAGCACGCCGAGATCTGCATCGCCACGAGAAAGAATGCCTCAGCTCCAGAGTCAAGGATGGTGGGAAGAAGAGGACGCAGGACTCACAGCCATGACGGGATGGCCCATCCTCGCAATCGTCACATTCGCCACCAGGTCGCCGAGCGAGTTGCCCATCGCAAAGATGGTCAAGCCGAGGATGGCGTCGCTCAGCCCCAGAATGATGCCCATCGCCTGGAGGATGGCCACGACCTCATCGACAATGGTCATGATGAACAGCACGCTGACCACGAACCCGCCCAAACACCTCACCAGCCCCAACGTCCGCCGCAACCCAGGCCGGCGCACAACGACCCGGCGCGCCCCAAGCGCAAGACCAAGCGCGCAAAGCAGCGCCAGCGCCGTCCCCGCGCCAAACACGCGCACCACCACGCCCATCTCCGCATCCGTGCGCGGATCCCACGACGAAGGCGAGAGGATCGCCCACGCGCAAAAGGTGGGGCCAAGCGAGAGCTGGACGACGGCGAGGAAGCGAGCGGCTGAGGCGCGGTGGCGGCGTTCTTGGCGCTCGTGGAGCGCTCGGAGCGCTGCGTCCTCTTCGGCTTCGTCGCAGCTGTCGCAGCTCTCCGAACCGTCCTCGGCGGCGGCGGCGGCAGGCCCGTCGCGAAAGGGGGCAGCTACCGTCGGCCCGTTGGCTCGCTCTGGCGTTTGTAGGCTCGTCGACGTGGCTGGCGACCGCGTCAGCGGGGCGGCAGGATCGCCTTGCAGGCTCTTGAGACCTTGCGCGACATCGGCATTGGCATCCGAGGGTCTGGGTGTCGCGGGATCGCTGGAGAGCGGCGCGGGCGAATCGATCTGGAGGTTCAAGGAGCTGGTGTCAGTACAAAGTTTAAGAGGGCGAGGAAGGCAGAACGTACCATGGGTTGAGCAAGGAGCGGCCGCTCCTCTCCCTCCAGCCGCGGCGGCCCCCTCCGAAGCCACGAACTCCGACTGCCCCCGGACCCAGCACGATGCAACAACCCCTTCCCCTCCGGCCCCGCACCCCCTCCCACACCCACCCCCTCCCCCTCCTCATCCATCTCCAACCTCGCCGCCTCCTCCTCATCCTCATCCACCACAACCGGCAGCGTAAGCTTGAGCACCAAGATGGCCGGCACGCTCAGCACCGAGACGGCGATGCCGACCCACGATTTGGAGCGCAGGTTGCGGAGGGAGGGGAAGAGGGCGTGCGAGAGGGGTTCCAGGGTGCGATCGCGCACGTGGGTGAGGACGTGGCGGAGGCGTTTGCGACGGTGCAGTGCGCGTGGACGGGTGGTGCTACTCGAGCTTGGTCCGTTCAGGAGGCCCGCTGACTCGGTACCGAGGGCATGGGACCCATGGCTGGTGCTTCGCATCCGGACGCCATGCGCCTCCTCGTCCGCGTCCGCCGTGACCGTCGTCGACGCACTCTCTGTCCTTGTACGAGACTCGTGCGCGGGTGGGTGGGAGTGAGCGTGGTGCGCATGCGTATGCGAATGGGAATGACCACGGTAATGATGGTCAAGCCCACCCGCTGCACCAGCCGCACCCGCTCCCGCACCCGGACTGGCCAGCCTCTCCCAATCACTCTCCAGCTCGAGGCCGCGAGAGTAAAACAGCTCCCAGCCGCGGTCCCGAGCGGCTGGGCCGGCACCGTTTGGCGCAGGCGCAACGGCAGTTTGTGGTCCTCGCGCCGCGTCTTCCGAGCCGTCCCTGTGCTGAGGAGCGTGAGTATTGACATTGAGTGACCCGCCCCGAACGCGCCTCTTCGGTTCGTGTCCCGACACGCGACGCGGAGGAGTAGCCTTGTCGTGCCCCTCCGTCTGCGTCACAGCATTGCCCATTCGCCAATTTCGCAATCGTGAGGTTTCCTCATCGGTGGAGCCAGCCCCGCCGCCAGCAGCGACGCCCATAGACGAGCGCAGCTTGCGGCCCTTCCCCTTGCGCGACACCGAGCCAACCCGAGAGGCCGACTCCTGTACCCCGTCCTCGGCATCGGGATCCTGCGCCAGCGCGCCCGAGCTCGCCCGAGCAGTGAGGCCGAGCGAGCCAAAGAAGGACAGCGAGCCGGGCCGTCGATGGTAGCTCTGACTCTTGGACCGCCTCATCGTGCCGTCCTCAGCCCTGTCGACTCGACGGGACGACGGCGCCCCTTCGCTCCCGCCATCCGTATCCAGATCGTCATCGCTCCCATCGTCATTGTCGGCATGGTAGTCGCCAGGCGTACGCGCCGCGGGCGTCGTCGGCCCGACCGATGTCGAACTCCTGCCTGCAGCACCAAAGAGGGCAGCAGCCCCCTCCGCACGGAGGCTGCGGACCACATCCCGAAACTCGAGAGCGCCGAGCAGGGAGTGTCGTGGTAGGTAGTACCCCGGCCGAACGCTGGTAGGCGCACCTGCATGGGCACCGGGCGCCATGGCACTGTTGAGAGGGACAGGCGGAGCGAGCTGGTTCAGATGAATGGGCGTGCTCTCGACCCCTGCGCCTGCTCCCGCCGGTAAGGTTGAAGCGGAGCCCGCCGTGCCGGGTGGAGGCAAGGCCGGGAACGCATAGGCCGCCCCGACGGGGACCGTCGCGTTCGTCTTGAGGGGAGCCGGGATGGGGGCCACAAGGACGGGCGCTTGCTCTCCCGCCGATGACCCCCTCCTCGGCGCGGACGCGGCGGCGGCGGCGCCAGGTTGGGAGTGGTTCAAGCCGGCCACGGCGCGATCGAACGGGTCCGCCTCCGCGCCGTAGCCGTCAACCCCGGTCGAGGCCGTCGTCAGCGCCTCGCTGCCCGAGACCTGATCGTCGCGCTCATCGTCCGCGTCCGGGTCATACTCGCTTCGGTGACGCGGTGCCGATGGTGATCGACCTGACGTACTTGCGACGAGCGACGAGCCGAAGGCGGGTGAAGTGAGTGGGCTCGATGCGGTGGACGAGATGGAGCCAGCGCGCCCGTGGCTGGGACCTGCTTGAGGCGGCGCGAGGTATCTCGAGGCAACCTGATGTTGTTGCTGAAGGGGCGTCTGTGGGATTTGCAATTTGAGGTTGGGCACCTTGGACGCTGGTCCTGACGATGTTGGCGTCGTCGTGCCAGGTGAGATGAGGGCAGCCTGTTGAGGCGTTGTCTGCACAGTCCGATGGGGAGACGAGGATCGCAATGGCGTCCTTTCGTTGACGCTACCGTCATCTTGGTCTTCCTCGTCCCCGTCCGCGAGCTCATGAGCAAGACCAGCCTCAATGACGCTCGGTCGAGTTTCCTTGGCACCCGCCAGTCCAGCTCGCTGAGCCATCTTGCGCTGATGCCGCCGCTCCTGCCACCACCCCCCCACAATGACGAGCGTGGCATATGCAATGTAGAGCGCGACCAGGGTGAGGCTCTCGACGAGATGCAGCGTGCCGTCGAGGAGCACAAAGAGGGCGAGAGCGATGGCGACGGTGAAGAAGCCGACGTCGCGCAGGAACGGGTACGGCTTGACGCGGAAGGGCTGGATGAGCATCATGGCGCCTGCGACGACGGCGGTGATGAAGCTGGCCGCGCCGATGAGCTCGCCGATGGCGAGTGAGCCGGAGCCGGACTTCATGGCTGCGAAGGTGCTGAACACGTCGGGACTGTGGGCCAGCACACAAGGTTTCGTAAGTGTGAGACGGCTGGGAGAGTCATCGGCACGTCGACGCACCTGCCATTGCCAAAGGCAAGGAGCGACACCCCCGCCGTCGACTCGGACAGCCTCAGCCTGGACGCCAGCGTGGACAAGTTCGGACTGAAAAAGTCGGACGCGGTGATCCCGACCGAGGAGAAGAGGAAGAGCAGCCACGCGAAGATGGCAACCAGCACGCCGGCGCGTCTGAGGCCGAGATGGGTGGGCGGCGGGGGGCGCGGACGCGTCTTGGTGTCGTCCACCCCGATGCCGGCGCAGAAGTAGGCGGAGAGGTAGTCGATGTGGCCGTCGAGGGCGCAGTGCTTCTTCACGTGCGCGCACACCTTGGCGGGCGACTTGTGCGTTGGGAGCGGCTGGCACGCCTTGACCTTCTTGTTCTTCTGGATCGAGATCTCGGTGTAAGAGGACGAGGACGAGGACTGGTTCGAGGACATGCTGTCCACCGCGTCGAGTGTATCCCCCAACTCGAACACGGCGCGCCGTGACATGCCCTCAGCGCTCAGAGACGCAGCATCACGCTTCAGCAGGATGTCTGCTACCGGCGACGACGTCGAAGATCCGCCGCTCCTCGCGCTGAGAGTGAGCTGGACGATGCCGACGAGGACGAGGATGACGAGGAGGGAATGCGGCCGCGTGGTCGTGCTGCTCCTTCCACCTCTTCCTCCACCGCCGTCCGCGACGCGTCCACGACGCGTCCGAGGCGCGACGCGCTCCATTGTCGGCACAGCTAGGGACGCTTGCTGCCTACTGAGTGCCGCTGATTGGCAGTCTGGGCGATGTTGAGGTCCTTGTTGGATGGTGGTGGTAATCGAAGGCAGTGGGAGAATGACCGTGTGGACAACGCGAGTCGACCCGGACGCCGATGCAGGCGGTGCTCAGGGCGAGCGCCCGCACCACTGAAATCGTTACGCAACACCCCGAACAAACAAATCGCCTCCTCCCTCGTCCTTCCCAGTTTCCCACCCCTTCCTCGAGTCCACCAGCGTCCTGTCCCACATCTAAAGTGTAGCATTAACGACATGGCACAAAGACACGAGGCAAGACGCTGCCGGAGACGCGCCCAGATCCAGCTGAGACACCCATCCCTGCTCACGTCTTCCTCCGTGCCGACCGCCGCACAGGCTTGGTGGTCCCACGCGCCCCCTCGCCGTCGCCATCGCCATCTCCATCCACCTCGACGCTCGTCGCCCGACTCTCCGACTCGAGCACGACAACGACCTTGTCCTCCTTCTCGCCCGCCGCAGTAATCGCATTCGCCTTCTCGTCGGCCTTATCCTTGGCCTTGGCCGCCGCCGCCGGACTCGCCTTGGACGCCGTGCGCGTCTTGCTCGCGCGCACCGGTGTCGAAGTTCGCGGACCGCGTGCCGATGTCGAGCGAGCACCGCTCGTGGACAGGGCGGAGAGGAGCGAGGCCTGGGCCCAGCGGCCGTGTAGCACCGTTGCGCGCCAGACGAAGGCCGAGGTGATGATGAGCGTCGCGAGTGCCCGAGCCGCCGTGAGATCCAGCACGCCGACGGAGCCCGCGCTCGCAGTCGCCGCCGCCGCATCCTTGAGCGACCCTTGAGTGAGACCCACACGCGCGAGCAGCCCAAACGCAGAGCGCGTAAAGGGAAGCACGTCCGCATGCGTCCCGCCCAGCACCACAAACGCAAGGGTAGCCAGCAGCGACGCCCACACGTCGATCCCCTCCAGCGCCGTGCGCGCGCTGAGCGCAGGGGGCGTACCCAGCGTCCACCCCTGCGGATTCCACGTGCCGAGCGTGCCGCACGTCTGCCCCCCTCCGCACGCCGTCAGCGTGCCGAGGATGATCTGGAGAGGGAGCGAGTGGGGCGAGTGGGCGCGCGCGAGTTGGACGCCGAGCGCGACGGCCCCTGCGCGGGTGGCGCCGTCGACGAAGGGCATGACGACGTCCATCAGGGCGCCGCTCGGGCGCAGGGGCGAGAGGGAGGAGAGGGAGAGGAAGAGGGAGATGGCGGCGTGGATGGGGAGGTAGGTCAGCGCCGCGCCTGCGTGGAGCACCTGGGGCGGGATCTGGCCCGTGATGAAGTGGGCGAGCAGACCACCGCCCCAGCTCTGAAGGGGCGCGCACGCAACAGACAGCAGATCAGCTCCCACCGCATTCTCGAGTCGCCGAGAAGAGAAATCGAAAGGGAAGCTCACCATGATCAAGAACCCAACCGCATCCGCCGCCCACGTCATCCCACGCACCTCCTTCTCCCCCCTCGCCCGCGCCCGGAGCGTGTTGGCACGCACGATGCCGCGCCACGCAAAGCTGCACCGCACCGCATGGAGGACGAACAGGAGCGGGAAGGGGAAGTACGTCTTGTGCGCGTGGGTCGTGAGCAGGTGCGTGTTGAGCTTGGCGATGGGCGCGAGGAGGGCGGGCGTGGTGAGGATGTGGGTGGTTGTGAACGCAGGTGCTGATGCTGATGCTGCGGCTGAGGAGGCTGCGCTGGCGGCCGCGCTGACGGCGCTCGCTGCCGCCTCGACCGTCGCGTTGAGGGATGCCATCGTGCCGTCTGCCGATGCCGTCGTGTTCCGTGCTGACTGCTGATGCCTGATGGATGAGCGCGTGATGGGACGTCGTGGTGCTCGGCAAAAGAAGGTGCGCCCGCGCGTGTTGCGCACAGAACAATGACACGACGCGCTGGGCGCAATCTTGGTTAGCGGGGAGGGCCAATCTTTTGTGCCCTTGGCTAGCGGGGACGGCCGCTCCTTCCACTCCCCTGCCTGGCCACCCTCAGTCGAGGTCAGTCAATAGGAAGACTAGTGTATAATCTACGACGAGGCACAGCCCATCACTCCTCCTCCTCCTCGTCTTCCTCCTCCTCGCCATCGCCGTCGGTGCTCTCAGCCTCCATGTCAACCATGCCGTAATCAGCATGCTCGTCGTCATCTTCCTCGTCTTCCTCATCCTCGTCGTCGTCGTCCTGTCCCCATGCAGAGTTGGACATGTCAGCGCTGTAGGGGAGGAGACAAGGACGCCTGCTCGAGCTCGAAGCACTCACCAGCTCCGAGTCGTCCTCGTCCTCCTCATCCTCATCGAGCTCCATCTCATCGGCCGCACTGGACGCCTTGGCCTTCTTGCCCGACGCCGATCCAGGCGCGCCCGCTGAAGACGCCGTGGTGGTCGCAGAAGCAGCGCCCGCACCACGCTTGCCGCGCTTCGTCCCGGCAGCGCCTCCATTGGCCGCAGAGTCGCCGCCCTCCTGGGCAGAATAGTCGATGCTGCTGGCCTCCTTCCGCCGCTTGGCAAGCGCACGCGCCCGCAGTGCCGCCGCCGTGGCGGTGTACTCGTCCCCGGACGAATCGGCCGTCGTGTCACCTCCGTCGCCTCCTTCCTCTGCATCCTCCTCCTCCTCGGAGTCGGCAAGCACGGAGCCGGCCTTGTCTCCTCGTGTGGACCGGCGGGCGCGGCGCGGGGAGACGCCCGAGGTGAGCTGGATGTCTTCGATGTCGGAGTCGTCTTCGAGCTCTTCGGCGGGGAGGACGGGTGAGAGCTCCTCCTCGTCTTCGTCCTCGTCCTCATCGTCCTCGTCATCCTCGTCTTCATCGTCCTCGTCCGACCCTTCACCGGCCCCGTCGACGTCCATGCCGTCCGCCTGCGCATCATCTTCGTCTTCGTCGTCATCTTCGTCGTCTTCTTCACTATCACTAGGCTCGACCCAGCGCGTGGGATCATCAGGGTCACCGCCGACGCCGACGGCCTGCCCTCTCTTCGTCCCGTTGGCATTCTTGGCCGCATTGGCACCCGCCAGCCGCGAGCTGACACCCGTGATCGGGCCCTTGGTCCCCCCCACCGCCGCGGCCCGTCTGGCCGACTTGGCAGAAGAAGAAGAAGACGCCGCCGCACTAGCCGCATGCGCGGCGGCGTACGCCGACCTGAGCTCAATCTGGCTGAGCACGAGATCGAGCCTGCCCTGGAGGGCGACGAGCCGGGTGTGGCTTGCGAGGCGTGCGGAGAGGGCCATGTGCAGGGATGCGAGACGGGCGGTGAGATGGGGGAGGGCCATGAGGAAGGCGGTGTGGATGAGGAGGATGGCGCGGATCCATTCAAGCGTGGTGCGGACCTTGCCTGTGGAGGTGCCGCGTGCGAGGGCGTCGGAGGAGCCGCTCTGTGCTTGTCCTGGAGCCTGTCCTGCGACACCCTTGCCCGCCGACGCACCCGAGGTGCCGGAGGACGAGGCATCGCCGCCGACGAGACGGGCGACGCACTGCTCGAGGAGGACGAGGGCGCGCTCGCCGCTGAGTCGCTGGACGGTTGCGCGGATGAGGATGGGGTCGGAGTGGGCGAGGATGGAGGCGAGCAGGGCGCGGTCGGCCGAGTGCAGGGCCTGGTTGAGGGCGTGGGAGAGGGCGGGTGAGGCGGCGAGTGGGTTGCCTGCTACGGCGGGGGGCAGCACGAAGGGTGCGACGTCGGCCGTGCCTGATGAGCGTGGTGCCTTGCCTGACGATGCCCTGCTGCCGTTGGGGACATGGTCACCGTCGTCGTCCCCCTCCTCGTGCTCGTCGTCGGAGAGGAGTGCCGCCTTGTCATTGGGCCGCGACCGCGGTGCTGCTGGCGTGGCAGGCGACGCGTTGATCTGCTCGCCGAGGGAGGGCTGCTCGAGCACGAGGGCGTCTGGGAGCGTGTCGGCGAGGCTGGCGAGTGCGCTGGAGTGTGGTGCTGCTGCTGCTGCTGCTGCCTTGGCTGACGATCGCTGCGTCTTGGGTGCGAGTGCTGTCCTCTTTGACGACGACGGCGATGCTGGTGCGGCTGCCATCCTGTCTGTGGCCATGGCGGCTGTTGATGCTGGTGGTGGTGGTGTCGATGGTGTCGATGGTGTCGACGAGGTGGGCTCGCTGCGTACTTTTTTCATGCGGCTGCCGGCCGACGAGAGAGGGATCGGAAGCATGATCATGGGAATCTAATCTTATCATGGGGTTACCCCGAACGACAGCGTCAAAGCGGTGCAAGGTGCAACACAGCAGCCGCGGCTCCTTCCCACTGCCCACCATCGACCATCGACGCCAGCATGTCCTCAGCAGCGACACGCCACGACGACGACGACGCCGCGCCCAGGCTGGCGGGTGGTGGATCACGTGCGCCTCTGACGGATGTCGACGTGGTCGCTGCGTTCCACGTGATGCTCAAGGATGCGCTTGCCCAGGCGCGGGCGGAGGGCCTCCTCGCCGACGACGACCTCGCGCGCGCCCCCGTCGAGCTCGAAATTGCCGCCCCGGCGCTGTGTCTGTGCTTTGCCGCGCTCCAGGCGGGCGGATGGCCGCCCGCGATCCGCGCGCCGGACGGCCGCTTTGTGCTCGACAGCGACAGCTGCCCGCCGTCGTTCGCCGGCTTCTTTGCCGCCTGGCAGGGCGAGGTGCTCGCCATCCAGCAGCTCCCGCTCGACGCCCGCCACGACCTCATCCGCATCCTCTGCGACAGGGAGCCGCTGCAGGCGCCCCGCCCGGACGTCGCCCGCATCGCCGCCACGCTCAAGTCGATTGCCATCAATCTCGTCCAGCGACGCACCTTCCAGCTCCTCTTCGCCGACGACCTCCAACACGCCCTCAACAGCGGCGTGCGCGCGAGGACTCCCAGCCCAGCACCACCCACAGCCAGCGCCAGCGAAGCGCACCCTCGGGCCCAGCCTCGGTATCAGCCCCCACCGAGCTACGAGCCACAGCCGAGTACAAGTGCTGCACCTGCACCACCACCGCCAGTACCTCCCAGACCATCAGGTTCCCTCCGCGTACCCGGCCCAACAGGCTCACTCACCAGACCAACCTCGACAAGCCATCTCCCCACCGACGACCCCAACCTCACCCTCATCCGAGAAACCCTCCTCGCCGCCCTCGCAGACGTACTCGCCACCACGCCCTCCATCCGCACCCTCCTCGCAGAGAGGGGGCAGGAGTGGGCCTCACACGCCTACTTTGCATGTCTCTGTCTCGCCATCCTGGACGTCGCCCTCGACAGAGTCACCCCCTCCGGCGGCGTGCGCTGCGTCCAGCTCGGCGGCAATGTCCCCGGAGCGGCAGGCACCAGCACCACCAAGTCGGGCAAGATTATCGGCATGGGAGACTGTCCCCTCCAGCTCCGCCGTCTCCTCTGGGCACTGAGCAACATCGGAGCCAAGTGCCAGCGCCTGGCCGAGGACGATCTCCTCGCAGCCATCAAGCTCGTCGAGGAGCAGGACCGCAACGCCGACGCCGAGCAGGCCGAGGCGCAGGCGGATGCAGCCAGGAGGGCGGGTAACCTCGAGGGGGAGGGGCGGAGGAGTCGGCCCACATCGACAGACTCGACGGCCTTCCAGACGAACCGCATCGAGCGTCTGCGCTACCGTCTCGAGCACGGGACGGACCAGCATGCGCACCACCGCCGTAGCGCCGACGACGGCGATGACGATGGCGACGGCGAGCAGCTTCAAGGTGCTGCCGCCCCTACTAGCAATAGCAGTGGTAGAGTCCCGGGCGCGGGCACGGCAAGGTTAGCGACGAGCGTGGCAGAGGTCGCCAACGACATCAACCAACTTGCCCTCGGTGAGTCGTTCCTCCTCCCCCTGGAACCAAAGACGGACGAGTCGAGGCTTGAGCTGCTCACACCGACCACCCTCGCTTGGCCCCCACTCCTCCAGCCTTCTTCCAGATCCCAACGTTCCGCGAGCGCCAGCGCGAAGCGTTCAAGGTGCTCCAGGGCGTGCGCACCCTCTGACGACGCCCGCGCGCCGCTGCCAAGCCCGTTGCTCAACACTGTCGTCTTTCATCCTTTCACGAGTACAAAGATACTGTATCACCCTGTCCAGCTTGCTAAGCTGCTCGCTCGCTCGACCGTGCGCCTCCACCACATCCCTCCCTCCCTCCCTCCCTCCCAACTTGGTATGTGCTCGTAACAAATGTCATGGGCCTTGACTCTCGACGTGAGACGACGGAAGATGGCTGCAAGTCTATCGTATTGGCTTGAATGCGATGCTCGGGTTGCGGTCCCGCTGGGACCGGTACACGCCCAGCCGTGGGTGTACGTGTACGTGTGCGGGCACGAGCGCCAGCGCCCTCGCCGCTTTTGGGAGCATGTGCGCGCAGGGCAAGCAAGCGCTTCATCGAAGAGTGCTCTCTCTGCCTGCGGGCGCCATGCATGCCTGGCTACGAGTACCCCTTGACTCCGTCTCATCTCGCCCTCGAGTCCGCGACCTAGCGCAGCTTAAAGACACGAACCTTGCCGCGCATCGCAGCGCGCAGCTGGGCCTCCGCCTCTTCCGACTCGAGCAGTGCGGCGCAGTTGAGTAGGCGGACGACTTCGAGTGGGCGGAAGGTGATGTGCGTGGGCAGGGTCGGGAGGATTGGAGTTGTCCTTGCGTCGGGTCGTAGCGTCGGTGGTGGTGCCGCAGCAGCAGCACCTACTGTTGTTGTTGTTGCTGCTGCTGTCGATGGTGTTGTGGATGAAGCCGCTGGTATTGATGTCGTTGGTCCTCCCATCGCAGCGCCAGGGAAGGCAGAGGACATCGCGAAGGTCATTTGTTGCACCTCGCCAATGCTGGCACCGGCGGTCGGGCTATTGGCGCCGCTGGTAAACGTAGGACTTGGCATGCCGCTGGACAGCGTGAGTTGCGCGAGGAGGTGAGGGTCGAGCAGCGCCAGATCGGCCACAGCGGGCGTTGACATCCGTGGCGGGGTGGATGGAACGCTTTCGGTGGGCAGGTACGTTTCTGTGTCGAGTCCTTGCTCGAGGGCTGCTCTGGTCGCCGCCGCCTCATCCCCCTGAGCTGCGCGTGGTGCGTCCAGGTCTCCCAGCTGGAACACCGGCGCTCCAGCGGCTGCATCGACAGCCGCCCCTGATGCTTGCGGTATGACCGGATCTTCGTCCTCGTCCACTTGCATAGCCGTCAAATGTGCCCTTGACTCCTTGCCGATCATTCTTGTGCTGGGTCTCGAGGTGTTGTCGTCAATCGCCGCCGCCATCGGCATGGCCTCAGCGGTGACTTGTGAGCGCCCTCCACCGGGAGCGTGTCCGTCGCTTTCTCCTGGTGCCGTTCGCACCATACCACTGACTGTCGTAGGTCTGGTCCGCACTTGGGTATAAAGTTGTCTACTCGTTGACGCCCCTTGAGATGCTTGATGGTCCGGTGAGCGAAGACCGCCTGCCAGCGAGGCCGAGTGGAGCAGGACAGAAAAGGCAGCTTCCTCATCCTCGAGGTGCTTGCGTCTCGCATTGACGAGGTCCACGATGACGGCGGCCGGAAGTGTAGCATGATCTTGGATCGTGAGCGAGCGTAGGCAGGGTAGCAGCATTGGCACCTCCTCCTGTCGCCGTCCTAATCGGTGCGCCTCGAGCGCGCTGCCGGCCGCATCCGGGATGACTTCCTTGGTGTGCTCATCGAGCTCGTCGGTCCTTGAGCGTGACCAAGTTGCCAGAGTCCTGGTGGTGAGCTGCTGGAGAAATTCGATAATGGCGGCGTTCTCTTCCAGGCTGACGGTTCGAAGTATCAGGACCTCTAATCTTGCGAGCTCGCCTCCGACATTGAGAATGCCCTGGAGCAGCCGAGGTGGTGATGGGGATAGGGATGGCACACGCCGCTTCCTTCCTCTCGAAGGTCCTGCCGCCCTTGTTGAGACCATGCTTGCAGCTGTGGACGGTGATGCCGGAGCGAGCTGCTGGTGCTGGTACAGAACCGGGTCCGACCCCGTCGCTTCCTGATCCATGTCGCTCTCTTGTGCGTCGCCATGAAGTAGTACAGCTTCTGGATCGAGGTTGCACAAGTCGAGGACCTTGAGCGAGGGTAAGCCGACGACCGCCTGCAATCTGCGCACCATCGGGTCGTATTCTGTCGTGTCCGAGCGATACTCTTCGAGAAGTGGCAGCTCAAATTGTGGGAAGTCGAGCTGTTGGGGGGTCGGGCCGCCTTTGTCGTCCATCGCGCACCCTAGATGCAGTCGTCGGAGGGTCGGTCTGGTCTGCTTGAATAACGCGCACAACCAGCCGACATCGAGAGGCTCGAATACACCACGCACAAGCGTCAATTCTTGTAGGTGGGCGAACCGCTGTATCAGTTGCTCGTCGAAGACGATGGAGCACTCCGGTAGGAAAAGATGCGCTGTTTGCAACGGGGTCGAGGCGAGTGTCGATGCGTCCGGACGCAGGTCGACCGCGAGAGGGTCGTATGCCTGATCCACCTCCGTCCGCGGTCGTGGAGCGTAGTAGAGGGTAAGGTGCTCGAGGCGGATTGCGGCTCGGAGGAGGGCACTCAGATGTGAACGTGCGCCCGGGTCCGTATGCGTGAAACATAGGTGCAATGAGCGTAGGGACGGCGCCGAGCGTCGCAAGGTCGCCCACGTCTTGATCAGCACACCTTCGTCACCGTCTGCTTGATGGCTGTGAAGGCCGCGTAGGTCGACGCTGACATGCTGTAGCCGGTTGCCGCTGGCTCGAGCGCAGTGCATGAGGATGCCTACGGTATTCGCAAATGCTTGTCGAGGAGGCGGAAAGATCGACTCCGCGTCGTCGATGTAGTACGAGAGTGTTGGCAGTCGAAACGGCGTCCATCGGCGCACCTCTGTCCAGAGATCCCGACGTGCTTGCAGTATCGCGTACCAGCGTTTGCACACCCGTCGACAACGTGCCAAGCTCGAGACATCATCGACGGCCGCGAATATTCTGACGAGTGCACTTTGGGGCAATTTGTTGAGGCACGAGGTGGCTAGAGCTGCTTCTATATTGGCTGCCTCTTTGGCCCAGTGTGTGGTGCTCGACGTGGATGCTGTGTTGTGGGTAGTGAGTGTCTTGATTTCTCGGAGCACCTCTCGTGCTTGGGTTATGAGCTGCACTTGTCGGAGCGCCTTGACAAGCTGCAAGCATGTCTACAGAACCCAGAAGTCAATACGTACACGATTGGACCACGCTACCTATTGCTGAGACTGACCTCGACGTCGCCGCATTGAAGCCTTTGAGCTTGGAGCGCATCCGCTTGTGCCGAGGCGCGCAAGCCCATCTGAAGTCTCGCGTCGGACCTCATGACCAGCGCCTGAGCTCGAATGACTGCATCGGTGCAATGTTCAGCTTGAAGCAGCTGTGAAAGGAGATCGACAACATGATTGCGAAGGGACAAAAGGTCGTTCAGTACGGGCTAGCACTTCCAAGCAAGGATGAGCTGGAACTTACCTTGGAGACTTTTTGTATTTTGACCGAGTTGGATGCCGTTCGCAGGGCCCACAGCATCCGTTGCTGTTGTTCTCGGGAGCGATCATCTTCATCCATCGAGCTGAGACGAAGCACGGCACCACGCGGCCGCTCCTTGATGTGTTGACCACGTCAAGAAGTACGACGGACGAGCGTTCTTGGACGAGGAAGACGGACGAATGGAGGAGGTTTCATGGATGGGGCCATCTTGAGGAACCCTTGCTCTTCGAAGTCCTTAAAGGAGTTTTGGGCGATGCCTGCAAGCCAGCTGGGTCTGGGATTGTAGTTGATGTTGCAGTGTAGAAAGGGACCCGACGTCTCGTGATGTTGCCTTGAAGAATCGAGTGTCGGAGAAATGGCTGGGTAGTGCGACGGCATGTGAAGGAGCTGATGGACAGCTCTGAAGGAAGGCTGACCCTGACCGCCCCGTGGAAGCCGAAGCGAAGTACGGGTATACGACAGCTGTGTTGAAGCATTGGAGGTGGAGAATGGTAGCCTTGTTGTAACGTGATGAGGCCCATCTCACCTGCCAGCGCGCGCTTCTGCCTCTTGAGTGGTGGATGCAGGGCGGTGAGATGGAGAGGTGAGCGCCGACCAGTAAGCCGTGAGAGACGCCCTTGCGCCGCAAGCTCGTCGACCTCTGTCCTCATGCGTTTGCTCGGAGAAAGAACTTGCCGAGCCCTTGAATGTGCCTTGCTTGATGCTTCATGCCGGCGATGATGGTCTTGCGGATCGAGTAGCTCAGGCCGAGACTCGGCGCGGAAGTCGTTCCGCGGTATACGTGCTGTGCGCCGACCGGCAGCAAGCTCGTCCGCAGCTCACGAGAGGGCAGGCGTATGAGCACACTGCTAAGGTACAGAATACATACGTGTGCTGTGGGCTCACCTCGCCTCTTCGGCGCCAAGCTTCCGCTTCTCTGCCATGAGCCTTGAGCCTTGACAACTCGTGTCCACAACTGTTGACTTTTGCATGTTGACCATCGAGTAACGCGAAGGAAGTAAGAACTTGCCAGATTGGGCGATAGATCGAATGCGTAGCGAGATGGATAAAGGTCACTCAGCCGCCCAGTTCGATAAAGACGGAACCGGTTACTCACAATCGCGACTGACAAGGTGCTAGACTTGAAGCTTGAAGTGACCTCAACTCTGCCGATGTGATCGTCGCCCAGGAGTCGACTTCATTGTCACAAGATGTGACGCTCGGATTTACTGACATTGGCTCGTCCCACTTGCTGTGACAAGGACTGGCCCCCGGCTAAGCACATAGGTCGCCCGGGTGCTGGTAGCTTGAATGCTGGCGGTCTGAGTGCTTGCAAGTCTGCGACGGGGCCGTCTTGCGGGGCAGCAAGTACCAAGGCAGCGTCGCCGTGCAGTCAGCAGAATTGTTGACCCTCAAGAATCCAGACAGAATGCTCACCTGCCGACATGGTGGACGTCATCCCCAGAGTGACTCTGTGCAGTCATACCTGTCAAGGCTGCGTCGACGTGAGCGGGGCCGGAACTCCTCTTGCCGGAGCGGCGGCAGAAGGAATAGGTGTTGTGCTCAAGGTGGTGCGATGGATGCAGTGAGTGCCAATGACAAACATTGCATCGTCACCGACATCCGAGGCAGTGCACTGCAGCGTGCACTACAGCGCTGCAGCACCGCTCTGCTTGGGCAGTCGAGATTCAAGGATTCGAGGCCGTCGTTCGGGTCGCGGCTGGCAACCCCGAAAAGAGGGTCCGCACTTTGGCCGAAGCTCCCACTTGTTCGCCGAGCCGAGGGGGCGAGTAGGGCCTTTTTTCCGAAGCTTGATGTGTAAATCCGTAGAGTAGCTTCGCCTCCATCGACCGATGAAGATCTGTGCTGGGACTAAGGAAATAAATCGTCAGCGCTAGGCGAACGCGAGCTTACCAGATTAGGTCGACGCGATGCCACGATGCGTGCCGCGGCACGGCGCGTGCGAACGCTCATGTCTGAGCTTTGATTGAGATGGTTTGGGTCCAGGCTGGGACAGTTGCCAGGCTCGACTCGCACGAGGTGCAAAAATTCGAGCAATGATCGGGCGCAGCGTGATGGAGAGGTGATGATCAATCCGACTCGTCGCTGTCGTCGTCGTCGTCTTCGGCTTGTTCGACATCATCGTCGGTACCGCTCTCGTCATCGTCCTCGTCGTCATCGTCGGGTCGGCGCTTGACTCGTTGTCCTCGCATCGCGGCCATTTGTCCGGCGAGGCTGTAAGGTCATACGAAGGTGATGTTAGCAGATTCGCAGGAAGCAGATGGACAGTGTCAACGTACGTGTCCTCATCCGGATCAGAGATGTCGTCCTCTACGACATCCTCGTCCAACGCGCTGGGGTCATCAACCTTGAGCTTGATCGGCTTGGAAGCGTCGGCGCCAAGGTACGAGTCCGAGACAACAAAGGCCTGGAAGGTGTACAACGCGGCTTGTGGTGGGGCTTGGAACTGAATCGAGTACGTGCGCACGCGGTCGGGTCCGATGTCCGTCAAACGCGTCGGCTGGACGATGACCCGGTCGAGCTTGTGGTCACCGATGAACACCCACCAGTGCGGCTTGCGTTCCTGTTAACGCCAATCAAGGTCAGTATTACTGGCTGTGGCGACATACTTTGCCTCACGCTCACTTCGAGGAAGTATGGCGCCCGCGCGAAGCCGATGGGCTGTTTGCCTTCCTTGTCCTTGTTCTCTGTCCGGCCGAGGAGATGATCGAGCTTGGCCTCCTCATCGTCTTCAGTGCCTGGCCGCACGTCGGACTCGAGGTTGAGGTTGGACGTCAAGTTGTCAGGCGAGACGCCGTGGCTCATGATCTTGCGATTGCTCTTCAACGGGGCCAGTCTTAGCTTGATGATGAATTGCACGATGGCACCTGTAGTGACCAAACGCTCGCCAACCACTGTCATGCGCGACCACGGTCAAAGGGTTCAGCTTCGGCATCAAGTTTTGTCGTTGTAATGAGACCACACACCTTTGAAGTATGCGTCGACGAGCTCGATCCTGGGCCAGTCACCGGCGACCCGGAGGATCTCGTCGTACTGAGGCGGTGAAAGACCTCCGGTACCGACAGACAAGATCTTCCGTCGCTGCTCATCTGGCATGTTCCAAAAGCCTTGAATGCCGAGATGGCCTAGCTTGCTACCATTGACCAATGCGCTGGCTCGGGAAATGTTGAGGTGCGGAAGTTGCATGAGCTCTTGAACCGCGGGCGATTCGATCAAAGGTACGGCTTGGACAAGGGCCTGCTGCGTCCGCATGATCTCGAGGGTCTCGTTGAGCCAGTTGTGCGCCAGAGAAATGGCAAGTGTGCCGTTCAAGAGCTGCGTTGCCTTCGCGCCTATGCGATAAATGTCTGGAGAAAGGATCACAGTCAGGACCAGGGCAGCGGCGAGATCAGCATGGTGCGCATACCGGTGTTCAGTTTCGTGTTCTTGCTCTCGAGTCGTAGGAAGTACGCGTAAAGCAGAGTCAGGGATCGCCGGATGGATTGAGATTTGAACTGGAAGATCACGGTCAATGTCAGAACTTATGAAAGCACCTTACAACGTCCTACTCACGTCTGAGTCGTCGATAAGCCACCACCGAGGGTCATACTCGGAGAGCAGCTCGGTCAGCTCGGCTCGAAGACTGACGAAGTCTTCCTCGTAGGGGAGCTTGCCCACTTTGTCGTACGCTGGAGCCTCAAACTCGTCCGCGATAGCCAGCATGGCGATCAGTCGGCCGACAGGTGTGTCCTCGCGAAGGTTTTTGAAGAACGACTGGGCGGTGCCGTTGATGACGCCGTCTTTGGTTTTCGAGCGTGATCCATACCACCAGCGGGCCTGTGATAGAGCAGTAGCGGCGGTCAAAGCATGCACACGAGTCGTCACGCCGGGACATCCAGCTCACAACAAGGTACGGCAGTCCAACACCGAACAAGGCTGCGTAAGCGCCGAGGACCCAGATGTTGTTCTGCCCCTCTACGATCCATCTGGGAAGCGCGATACCCATGCTCATCTCTTGCCGGCCGTCGGGATGTCCATATTGCTCGTAATTTTTGCGAATGGTCTCATCCGTAAGACTGCCAAGCAAGCAACGACTTGAGGAACAGCTTGCCGTGGAGCGCAAGCACACAAGCACTCACGATTTGTAGGCCTTGGTGAGCTCGATGAACTGCGACTCTGCCCACTCCTTTGTCTGATTGGCAGCAAGCTCGATCTTGTCCGGGTGGCTTTGAGAAAGCCACCGGCAGGGTCAGCTCCAGCTTCCGAGCACCTCTAACCGCAAAGGTTCTCACAATTTGATGCTGAGCTTCTTGTAATGCTTCTTGATCTCCTTCTCGCTGGCTGAGCTCTTGATGCCGAGGATAGCGAACGGGTCATAGACAGGGTGTGTTGAGTTGGCCTCTGCATTTGCAATCCTCTGGAAGAGGTACGCGACTGCCGCCCATCCGAAAACGATGAAGAGGGATCTGATGGCAATCAGAGTTCGCTGGCCGTCAGCACATCAGCATACGCAGCGACGATCAAGGTCACGTACCGCGCCTTCATCTGAGGGTTGGTCAGAGTCCTCTTCCGGATGTTCTTGATGGCTTGCACCTTTTGACCCTTTGCATCGAACCAACCCTGACCCCTCTCTGGGACCATTGTGGATGAGGCGGCATTCAGCGACAGGCGTATAGCGGTCAGGACGCAGATCATGACTCACGGCGCTTCGAGAAGAGGGACGAGTAGGTGAGCGGCACGAGGAGGAGCAGCAAGAAGGTGAGAACGAAGGTGAGGAACTGGCCTCCCTCCTCGTCGTACTTGTACTCCGACATGAGCCCGCCGCGCTGACCTGGAAGTCGCGCCTTGACACGTCAAGCGCTGTGAGCGTAGGTTCGTGAAAGCGCGCTGTGCTTGTCGTGCCGTGCTGCGATGAGAGAGTTGCGCTTGGGGAAGGTGGTGGTGGTGATTGTCGTCGAGGACGCGATCTTCTTGAGCTGGTGACGAGTGACGGGGAAGCGGGCGCAGGCGGAGTGGAGACCTGTTGCGTGTTGCGTGCGTGCGTGGAGGGCCTCAAGCCTCGCACAGAGTCGCAACTCGCACCAGGCGCAACGCGGCGCGCTGTGCGGCTGCTGCCCCACAAGCAAGGTCGGGCCGAAGAGCCGGCACAGTTGCCAGGCGCCGAACGAGCACGGGCGGGATTGCAAGGACGCCTGCAACGTCAGGGCATCGTCCGTCTCCGAGAGTGAGCACCTCGCCGCCGGTGCGGCACTCTCCTGAACCTCGACCACGACGACCACGGATACGACAACACAGCCAAGCGTGGCCCATCACCTCCATGTCCGCCCTCTTCAACGAGTCGCGCTCATCCGCTTCCGTCAACCCTCTCGCATCCTCGACGTCCTTCTGGGCGGATGAGGAGGAGAGCCCTTGGGGCGCCTCAGCACCAGCACCATCGAGTGAGGAACGCACAAGTGAGGCCAACGTATTCGACTCGTCCACGGCCAGTTTTCCATCGAGCACTGCAGCGCTTACCAGCAGCTCTCCTCGCTTTGGCAACTTGAACGATGACACGACCTTGACCGCCGGCGGCGGCTTCGGTATTGGAGCCGATGATGACGCCTTGGGAAATCCTTTCGGATCAAGCGCTGTCACTGGCTTCGGGAGCTTCAACACCCCTGACGACGACCGTCGGGAGCCAGCCAAGGCGAATATCTTCTCGTCGACAGCTGCCTCATCCAGAGAGACCGGCTTCAATGGCTCTGGTGATCACGTCGGCGACACCTCGCGGCATGGAGGCAACGGCGTGGGTCATTCATCCTTCGCGCAACACGCCAACTCAGACTTGTACGGAGGAAACACAGAATACGACCGACCTGCATTGAGCCAGCAGAGTGGAAACGATACCTACTCTCGTGGTTTCAGTACTCCTCAAGGCGTCGACTCGTTTGCCTCCCGACATTCCCAGCAACCGCATCAACAAGCATACGTGTCGACCCAGCACCCTGCCTCCATGGCGTATCCCAATCAACAACCGCATCACGACCGACACGACCCGTACGCGGCTCCGAATCCCTCTCAGAATTACCAGACAGCGCCGGCGCGTCAGTACCAGCAACAGCAGCCCCATCAGCCAAAACCCCCAACCGGAGGTCCCCTACCATATTCAAGCACCGGCCCTGTGCAGACTCATCAGCAGAGTCAACCACCACGTGCTGTTCAGCAAGTTGCTGTCGCGCCGACGCCATACTCTCCATTTGCCAGGGTCGACAGCCTCAACACTCACCGCGAAACCCTTGAAGAGATGTACGGAGTACCAGAAAACTTCTTGGAGGTTGAGGTCAAGAATCCAATCACTCACGGTACGTACAGAAGCTGCACACGCGCTCGCTGATTCTGCAGACTGACGCGACCTTGCGAATGTAATGCAGGATTTGGCCGCAAGATGTTCACCGACTATGAGATCGTGACCAAGGTATGTGTAGGCGTGCTTGTATCGCTGCCGGGAAATCCAGAACCCAGAGCGCTGAGATAGCCGCCCACTGCCCTTTACAGACGAACATTCCGGCGTTCAAGGTTCGCTACTCATCAGTTCGGCGTCGCTACTCCGACTTTGAATTCTTCCGCGAAATTCTCGAGCGCGAAACGACACGAGTCAACATCCCTCCTTTGCCCGGCAAGGTGCTCACCAACCGCTTCACTGATGAAGTGATCGAGGCCCGCCGTGAGGGCCTTGAACGGTTCCTCAGTATTGTTGCGGGACACCCTCTGCTTCAGGTACGTAAAGATACAACGTCGCTGTCCATCCTGGCTCTGACTGACAGTGTGTCCGATTTGTAGACGGGAAGCAAGATCTTGTCTGCATTCCTGCAGGATCCCGCTTTCGACAAGGCGCAATGGATGTGACCTTGCAGCGGTGCGGACAAGATGTTGGCGCCGGCGGCTATCTCATCCCCAATGATCGCGCATGCACGAGTGAAGTGAACGCGCCGAAGCGTGAGCTTTTAGGGGCCATAGCCCAAGCTGGGCAAGTGAAGATGGAGGTCAGAGCCTTGCTGTCCCGCCGTACTGACGTTGACCTGCATTGTTTGCAGAGAACAGATACCTCTCCAGCTCGAACGAATCATCATCAGCGCCAAGTTCGTTACGACGCCTGAACGTGCCTCCGACCACTGCGCCTTTCGACGACATTCTTCGGTCCGGTGGAGCGCCGCGGATGACACCATCGCTGCGTCTGGGCATCAAATCGACGGGCGCGCTGCTCAGCTATCCGAGTGCACGACCTCGATACCGGTGCGGCGAGCTTGGCATGAACGCTCCAAGCCACCGACCTCGAGCTGTGACGAAGCCGCTGTCTACGTCCAGTCTATGGTGGCTCTACCATCAGCCAGCTTTATCTTCAAGCTCCAGGACAGCAATACGCGCATCGCTCCCACGGCCTGGCATCACCAAGCACCCAGACAGTCAGGCTTTCATGCAGAACGACAACCAGGCTCTGTGAGCGCCACCTCGGATCATCGGTGTGGACACTCCGACGACGAATCAAGCAAGGCGGTGTTCTCCGTCGAATCAATGCGTCTTGGCGTTGCCACCCGCGCTTTCTATGGGCCAAACTTCGAACAAGAAGAATCGGTGAGCGCGATCTTCACCTCTCAGACATTGTGCCCTCCGGGATCAGTCAGTCTATCGGCGGTCGGACAACCTCGATGTCATGCCAAGCACGAATGTCGGGGATTTTTCTGGTCGGGGATTTTGCTATCGGGCGCGGCGCCAGCGCTGCATGGGCGGCAAATCGACCGTGTTCCGCACCGCCGGTTCTATGCCAAGCGCCGAGGTCCGCCCGACCGAGCTCTCTGACAATAACCCTCGACACCTCATCGCCTCATCCTCGACACCTCCCCCTGGCTTCCTGATGATGGACGCCAGGTCAGGATATGCCTCCAGCAGCACTCTGTTCAAGAGGAGAATGGAGAAGCATTCAGCAAATGAAGCGGCCAAGTGGTGGACAACGGCGTCGAAGGCTATCATCGATGAAGCCCCAACTGTCAACCTCGGGCGCGGGTTCGATGCCAAGCCTGAATGCGAACTCCCTCAAGATGTGGCGGTTGGGCACGGCGGTCCAGCGCTTCAGCCTTGGGCCTACGGCAGCGTCGAAACATTCTCGGTGTGGCGCCCAGGCTGGCTAGCTGGCTGGCTGACCGGGTACGGCAGACAGTGAGTACGATGGCGATTCGAGTCTTGAGTTATCTTCGAAACCAATGCTCACTTTCCTTCTACGCCATCACCATTGCGTGTTCCCGTAGCCTCTGCCGATGCAGGGGCGCACGCAAGAGCATGCAGGGATCAGCTCTGTGCAGGCACCTGCGTTGCACTCCGGTGGCAAACGTCTCGCAGACGAAGCATAGGTGGCAAAAACGTCTTTCAGAGTGAGTATCTCTTGCTCTGACATCGTGGTGGCGTGTATGACAGACTGCCAATCGTCACAGACTGCCTTTCCAGACGGAAGCTCCAGATCAACCTCATCGGTGGTCACAATCACAACTCGGTTCAGTGAATAGCGCCCCGTCGCAAGTGTTTGCCCAAGGGTGACAACGTCTCGGCGCACTCAAGGATGACCTCGCCAACAAGCATAATTGTGGCCAGGCTCGCCCATCAAGCAAGCCAATTCGGAGCTACTTCCCTCAAGACTGAACTATGGCGGTCCGTCATTCGTAACCACCTCTCGGATACAATGATTTCTCCCAAGCCTATCGGAGTTTTCCGAGGACACGGCATCGCGCTAAATTTCCAAGTCGTTGCAACTGTTCGGGCGCAGCTCACCTCTCTTGGCATTCAGGGTTTGATGGTCTCTGATCCAGGCAGCCCACCGTCGATGTCGAATCGCTGATAAAGGCCCTCTGGACGCTCGATGCGCTGACCGATGCGCCCCATCCCCCACCCCTTGCCTGTCCAAACACTCTTCCTCATCCATCAGAGTCCGCCATGTCGGGTTAATCATCTGCTGCGGACAACAACCAGTTCTCAACGATTCGTTGGCACTTCGACGACGCCGACCGTCGAAGAGAATCCAACGCCTCAACCATAGTGTCCGCCGCGGATTCGTACAGCGATCCAGATCGAACCGCTGTCAACTCTCGAAACGTCACACCGGCGGTCACTCGGCACAATTCCACGCTCACACTCTCCAGCCCGGAGACCACGCTGGCAAAGGACGGCTTCAGCAAAAAGCCGGACAGCTCGAGCTCTGTCGACGAGAAGCAGGGCTCCATTACACCGTCTTCATCCAAGGATGATGCACCTGCGGAGCCTAGCCACGGCCGCCTCCTCCCCCTCGGTCAATTCTTGACGGTGTACTGTGAGTCATACTGTGCGACGAGACCATCATCACAGAACTAATCATCTGTGACGGCGTTACAGTCTGCCTGGCCCTTGCCATTCTCCTCACATCGCTCGATCAAACCATCGCTGTGAGTTCCGGCACTTGAGCCTCACAGCAGCCAGATCACTGATCAACCTGGATGGATGACTCGCAGGCATGCATCACTCCCACCATCACGACACAATTTGGGTCAAGCTCGCAGTCGAGCTGGATCGGCACGGCATTCCTGTTGACCAGCACTGTGTTCCAGCCGCTGTACGGGAAATTCAGCGATGTGGTATGTATTGTGGCATCACAGGTGCTAGTAGCTATGTTGCTAATTGATGCCTTATCCAACTCCAGTTCGGACGCAAGGCTCTCTTCTTGGCGGCTCAAATCCTGTTCCTCGGCGGCACTGCCCTGTGCGGTGCAGCGCCAGACATGACCAGCCTCATTATCGGTAGAGCCATCGCGGGTATCGGTGGAGCAGGCCTCCTGAGCGTCACCCAGATCATGATCTCCGACATCGTCTCGCTCAAGAAGCGCGGAGTGTACCACGGCATCCTCTCCTCGGTCAACGGCGCTGGTTCGGTCCTCGGCCCGCTGGCAGGTGGCCTCTTCGCCTCCAAGGTGTCATGGCGCTGGGCGTTCTACTTCCAACTCCCTATCATTGGCTTCACCATGCTCTGCACCGTCACTGTCCTGCCCAAGGTTGGTCGCTCCGATGTCGGCAAGTTCAAGGACAAGCTGCGCACCGTCGACTGGGTTGGCATTGCGCTCTTCTTGTGAGTGTTTCTGACAGCCGTCCCTCATATGCGCACCCAAGCTGACGGTGCTTGGATTCCACAGGAGCGGCTGCACCTTGCTCTTGCTTGCAATCTCGCTGATTGCACCTCCGGAGCGGCCGTTCACGAGTGCCATCGTCAGCGGCTTCTTCTTCCCGTCCCTGGCCCTCCTTGCCGCCTTTGGCGTCTGGGAAGTCAACTTCGCCAAGCACCCCGTCTTCCCCTTCAAGATCTTCAAGTCGCCCACTTTGCTCGGTCTCCTCCCGTTCAACTTCACGTTCGGCTACATCTTCTACTCGGCCCTGTACTTCCTCCCCGTCTTCTTCCAAGTGGCGGATCGGCAAGATGCGGTCAAGTCCTCGGTCACACTGTTCCCACTGGTCCTCACCTCGATCGCGTTCAGCTGGTTGAGTGGCCTGATCACTTGTGAGTGGATCGCGCCTGCTTCTCAAGAGCGTGAACACGGTCCTGACGACGTCTTCATTTTCACAGCGCTGTCCGGCAACTACGCATCGACATTCTCACTCGGCCTGCTCCTCACGGCTTTGGGCTCGATCCTCATCTACGTCCTGTACGACAGCGAGGTGTCTCAAGGTGCTCAGATCGCAACGATGATCCTGCTTGGTACCGGTTTTGGGTATGTGACCATCTTCCATCCTATCCCTGACGCAATACTGATTCGCAGACTCTCTCGACCCACAGTATGCAAATGCAGAACTCGCTCGTGGCGGCTCAGGCTGCTACCCGCCAGCGCGACGTCGCCATGACGACCTCGGTACGCAACTTCATGCGCTCCATCGGCGGTGTCCTCGGCATCGCCCTCTCCAACTGCATCCTGTACACGACCCTACCAGCCTACCTGCGCTCCAGGCTAGGCTCCACCTTCCCCGCCGACCTCCTCATCAAGCTCATCGACGCCCCGCTCGAGATCTACAAGTTGCCCGCCGAGCTCGCAAGCGCCATCGGACCCATCGTCGAGAGCTACGTCCGCTCGCTCAAGATTGTCTTCCTCGTCTTTGTCCCCATCTCGGTGCTCTCCTTCCTGCTCTGGTTCGCCATCCCCGAGTTTGAGCTCACGCGCGACAAGGACGGCATGCCGGTGCGCAAGCCGCACAAGACGGTCAACCTCTTCTGGCAGACGAGGCGGCTCGTCGCTTGGGTGCGTGCGAAGCGCGGTGGCGCGGACAAGGAGACACCCATCGTCGAACAGCGCCGTGGCAGCGCGGCGACGGATACCACCATGGTCGAGGATCTCGAGCGCGGCGAGAAGAAGGTGTCGGACATTTCGAGCAAGTGAGAGCTTTCCACCATTCAAAGGGCTTCAAGACCATCTCAAGCATGTGAATAGGCACAACATTAGCGCTGTAGACATACAACATCACGCGTAACGACTTTGGATGTGACATTTTGTATGGTTGCGGATGTGATGCGAATGCGACAAGATGAAGACGGATGCGAGATAGGAGTCTGTATTGGGGGACGGTGCGAATGGATCTGAGTCACCTTGCAGGCGATGCTTAGGCACAAGCCTCGAAGAGCAGTTGACGTGTCGGGACGGCCATGGCCATCGGCTTGACCAGAGCAGGGCTGTCGAAATCAAAGGATATCAGCACTGCCTGCAGACACATGCCCAGGCCTATTTGTACTCACAGTCCAGTACCAAGGCCTTCAGCGGGATGGCCCATAATGATACTCTCCGATACGCCCTCGATGGCATCCGTCTTGCCGAATAATGCCGCATCGAAGAGGTGGTCCGTCGTCTTCTCAAAGGAAGCCAGCATCAGGACCGAGTCCTTCATCTTGGCCACTCCGAATCGCGTGATGCCGAGCACTTGTCCCTGTAGGTGCAACATTGCCATCAGCGGGTGTGTTTTCGGGGCCATGCGCTAGTCGCTCTCACCTTGTAGGTCATCACGTCGGCGAGCAGCATGACGTGCCGCGGATCGATGTTCATCGAGTGACTCTTCATGGTCTCTTGAATCTCGTCGTAGATGGACTTGCGAGCCGCTTCGATGCCCAACACCTTCTCCATCTCCATCACATGGTTTGTCCGCGTCGTCTTAAAGTCGACACCTGTGCGCACGAGGCAATGTCAGCCGAACACGCTCGTTGGACCGTCCTCAAGGACGACCAGGCTCACCATCAGTGCCCATGATCTCGAGCAGACCCTGGCCTTCGACGCCCAAGTGCCGCTGGCCCTTGTCAATCGTGATCACAGCTCTGTTGGCCGTGTGAATGCCTTTGACGATGACGTTTTGAAGGCCGCGTTGCAACATCTTTGAAGTGAAGGAGGCTTGCCGATCCTCGATACCGAGTCGTATCCGCAATGAGAAGTCGCGCTCGTTGATGAACAGTTGCTGAGGGTTATGGTCATGGGCGTGAGACGGCAGCGGACGGGGACAATGCAAGACACGGGGTCGACTCACCTCTTCCTTCAGTTTGAGCACCCGCGTCCTGACGATCGCCCACATGATGTCCGACAGTGTGAGCTCAAGCTGGAGCATGTTGATGGCTTGCTCATCCACGCGGATGATGACGGATGCCTGATCTTCCGACCAGCACTCCTCGATAATAGAGGCGATCTGATCAAGGTGAGGCGACTTCGGTCAGCCGACGCACACACATAAGGGCCTGCGGTGAAGGTGTTCTCACATCTCCAAGATACGTCTTCTCGATGCGACCCTTGGTCACTCGTGCCGCAGCCTCGTCCTTTTGATTGATCAGTGGCGCCCGCACGATGGGCGTCGAGATCGTCTTGGCGGCATTGATGATCTCCTTGATGCGTGGCACACCTTGTGTGATATTCATGGACGCCAGACCGGCAAAGTGGAACGTCTTCAGCGTCATCTGTGTACCAGGCTCGCCAATCGACTGGGCGCCGATAGCGCCGACCGCAGTGCCTGACAACATCATACTGTCAGTGCATTGCCAGTGACGCGCACATCGGCCTTCGCGGGACTCACCAGGCTCGACTTTGGCGCGAATGAACTTGTCGTAGCATGTTTGAAGGAAGTGCAGCAGTGTCGACCGTGTGACCTTGGTCTTGTTGTCCAGCACAGCTCGCGTAGCCTCTGCAAGCACAAGTGTGTGAGACTCTCTGCCCTGTACTCGCTGTGAGACATCTGGCCGGACTCACCATCTGCACCGCCGTAGAGATGGATGTCTGGGTCCCAATTGCTGGGCCGCACCAGGGCCGGGTCGAGACCCATCGACTCCCGCACGAGCGCAGCGGGCCGGATGACGTTCTCGCGCACGAACTTCACCGTCTCGGCGATGTAAGCCTCGTTCGTGTTGAGTTGCCACCGCTTGGATCCGACCTCGGCCTGGAGGACGTCCTCCATTTCGAAAGGCGCGATGCCCGGCTCGACGAGCGCAGAGCCGACCAGCGCTGTATATGTTGCTTGCGGATCCGCATCTCTTGGCTGCACGGCCCCGTTCGTCAGGGCAGACGAGCTGGCGGCTGGAAGATGCTGGACGATGGCCTTGGAGTGCCGCCACGAACGTCTGTACTCGACAGGCAGGGCGTTGCCCTCAAGCTCGGCGGGGTCCAGAGCATCTGTACCGTACTCGAACTGGACCATGCCGCCAGCTGAGTTGCGCACCGACTTGTCGTAGTGCACTGAGAGATCCTCCAATGCCTGAAATTGACGCGTCAGTAGGTTGCTTGGCGTGTCAAAGACGTTGCAACACACTCACCTTCATCAACCGCCGTGCCATGTAGCCCGTCTCAGCAGTCTTGACAGCCGTGTCGACAAGACCCTCACGGCCAGAGATAGCGTGGAAGAGGAACTCGGTCGGGGTCAACCCGGTGTAGAAGCTGTTGCTCACGAATCCCTTTGCTGGTGGATCCTTCGACTTCTTCGGGAAGTGTGGCAGGGACCGATCTTGAAAGCCGTTGGGTACACGGGACCCAGAGATTACCTGTTGGCCTACGCAAGCGACCATCTGGGCAACATTGACGGGCGAGCCTGTCGAACAAAGTCCAATGTGAGTTCATAAACGCACCTTCCACAATGTACGTCCATAAAGTAACGCACCTTTCGAGCCACAGTAGGCCATGATAAGTGGAGCATTGTGCCGACTCAGCTCCTCCATGCACGCATCAGCGCACTTCTGCCGGACGTCGCTAAGCTTGCCCTGGATGTTACTCTCGAGCGTCTCCTCTTGCGATGCTCCAGCCATGTTCTCCAGTAGACCGTGCTTGGCCTTGTCGATCATGGAGGCTGCCTCGACATAGGCGTCTCGGATGCGAATCTCCTTCGTCTTGCGCAGATTCTCGCCGGGCATCACGTCGTTGATGCCAAGCGAAAAGCCCTTGTTCGCTGCCAGAGAGGGCCATACAAGATTGTCAGCATTCGATCAAGCCATTCAGCAATGCGAGGCACAGGAAACTCACTGAGCCATCGCGCACACATCTTGGCCAGCCGGTTCATGGCCTGAATAGCAGCATCCGGCCCGTAGTCGCGCAGAAGCACACCAAACACCGAATTCTTGCGACCTTCGCCAACCGTCTGCTTGTCCATCACGCCGCACATGACCTCGGAGTTGACAATGACCAGGTAGCCATCATTCGGACTCATGTCCGGGATGGATCCCTTTTCCGGCTTGTCAAACTTCTTGCACTGTGCCTCGAGATTGATGATGTTCTTGCTCGCCTTGTTCGGTCGGATCAACACGCCGAACACTTGCTTGCCCGTCCACAACTTCTGTGGCTTGAGAATAGACGGCGGCGGGATGTCGATGTGCATGTCGGCGTCAGCAAAGTAGCTGCAGATCTGTACGAACTCGGCCCGATTGAGCAGGCGGTCGCGCTTGGAGAGCAGGTAGGACGCGGTGATGAAGTCCTGGATGGCAGCGATGACGGGCTCGCCATTCTTGGGCGTGACGAGATTGTGCTTGACGCCCATCAGAATGTTGGCCTCGGTCCGCGCTTCCTCCGTCTGCGGCACATGCATGTTCATCTCGTCGCCGTCAAAGTCGGCATTGTAAGGTGCGCATGCACACTCGTTAAGTCGGAACGTGCGCCATGGGCGGATCTTGGCGTGGTGGCTCATGATAGAAAGCTTGTGGAGCGACGGTTGTCGATTGAACAGCACGATGTCGCCGTCGCGCAAGTGTCGCTCTACCGTGTCGCCAATGCGTAGCTGGGCCGCAAGCTCGACGCGCCGATCAGGATCAACAAATTTGAGGAAGCGTTTGAAACCATTTGTCCCGTTCACGACGTAGTTGGCGCCAGGATGTACATCGCAGCCGTTGATCACTGCTTGACGTAACACTTCGATGTTGTGTGAGAAGACCCGGTCAGGGTATGTGAGGATCTTGGCCACGCGCTCTGGCACAGCGACCTCGTCAATCTTGAGGTTGGGGTCTGGCGAGATGACCGTGCGTCCGGAGAAGTCGACACGCTTGCCGGACAGGTTGCCTCGGAACCGACCCTGCTTGCCCTTCAATCTTTGACAGAAGCCCCGAATTGGCTTGGCGTTTGAGTTCGCGACTCCCGGCAGCTCGGAGTTGATGTACATCGCGACGAGAAGTTGGAGATAGTCCCATTGCTCCACGAGCTGGGCAGTCGTCGTCCCTTTCTCGCCCTGCAGGCCGACCTTGATGAGGCCATTCGTGAATATGATTTCTGTGAGCTTGACAGTGAGGTCGTCCTCGTTTGTCGCGCCGTCTTGAGCTACCGATGGCCGAATGCACACGGGCGGGACGCAGATGTACTGCCAGATATATTGCTCTGGTCGCCCGTACTCTGGTCGGAGTGCCAGCAGCTCGCAATCCTGTGACAAGCTTTGTCTTCAGAGGTGTGGTCATATTCAAGGTCATCAAGGGAGTACATACCTCGTCCGAGATGCGCTTGAAGAGTTCGAGCACCTTGAGCGGGTTCATGTCGTCCTGCGCACGCCCAAGATGCGGCGCAATGTCTCCTCCACCCAGACGCTTGTTCGTCTCAAAGGTGCGCAAGAAGGCCTCCTTCTCGTCCTTGGCCTTCTTGGCCTGGCGGAACTTCTCGTGCACAATCTTGAGCTGGCCGGCCTTCTTGACGAAGCCGTTGAGTGCGCCGCAGCGCGGGCAGAAGGTGACCTTCTTGGCGAGGCTGTTGACCGCTTTGAAGGTTGCTGTCCGCTGTAAATTCTCGAGGTTGGGCCGGCGAAAGAGGCGGAGGTACTTGCGTCGCTGGTCCTCGTCAATGAGCACGGTGGCACAGTTCTTGCAGATCATCTGTAGGATGCTAATGATGTGCTTGAAGAAGCCAATGTGAAAGACGGGCAGGACGAGCTTGATGAAGCCGTAGTGGCCGGTGCAGTCCTGAGTACGCAAACCACATGTCGCGCACGTCGAGAACTTGTCCGATACGCCCTGTCGACGCGCACAAGGAGAAGCGCAGGGTCAATCAGTAGCATGTTCTTATACAAGCTGAGCTTCAGGCTAAACGGCGCTCACCATGCGACGGTCGAGGACACCCTGTGTGACGGGCGTGCGGTCGGCAATGTTGTACAAGTCCTTGGACGTGACCTCGAGCTCGGCGATGCGCGTGATGTCCTGGACGGACAGCACGCCGAACTGGATGTGCTTGATCTTCTTGGGCACATCTTGGACGCTGAGGAAGGGGGCCAAGGGATGGGTGAGTCGAGTTCTGCACGAGCACCACTGCGCTCCTCCCTAGGGAACGCAATGAGGCAGGAAGCGTACTCACACGAGGTCCTTCATGCTGGGCGACCACGCGGCGCTCCGCCTGATGAGCCGCCTGGGTGCGCGCGGGATGCGCTGCCGGTGTTGTTCGACTGCTCGACCGCGGCGCTGTGCTTGGACGATGTCGGCGTCGTCCGACTCGAAGCTGTGCGTCAGGATCACTCGTTTGTGAGCGGACGAAATCAGAAAGCTCGCGGCGCAAGTTTGCCAGAGGAAACCTCAACACTCGGCTCCTCGCCGCCCGCAACACGACCTTCACACCTCGGTGTCGAGAACAGCACCGAGCTCGCGATCAAGCAACCTCAATGCTTCAGCAGCCAGCACGGGGCAGAAGCGAATGGAATGCGCTGCTGACTTGCGTACGAACACAGACTCAGGACCGCCGTGGCTTCTTGCCAGACGACGAGCGGTGCTTGGACCGGTCATCCTTCGCCTTGCGCTTCCCATCGCCTTTACCAGACGCGTTCGTCGCCGGATCATCCTCATCGCCGCCGCCGACAACACGAACGCTCACGACGGAGCTCAGCTTGCGCACGCCGTCTCCGCCTCCCTGTCGGATGAGCGCATCGACCTGCCGCTCCGCCGCAGACCAGTCCATCGTCTTGCCACTCGCACCGGCAGCCCCACCGTCCTTGGCGCCGGCCTCGTCATCGCCGCCGCCGTCGTCTGGGATGGCATACTCCCCAAGCTCCATCGCATCAAGCAGCTTGCGCTGCGCCGCAGCCTTCTCGCGTGCCGCCTCATCATTTGCAAGCGTCTCCTTGCCCACCTCTTCAAGCTCGCGCTCGACCGTACTCGAAGACGCGACCGCACCCGCATCAAGGTGGTTGGACCCTTGGACGGTCTTGTCCAGCACTCGGGTCGTCGAGGCCCTGCCGGCATCGCCGCCTGCGGCAGGAGCTGTAGCAGAGGCCGAGCCAGTGAGCTCAGCCTCCACGACGCGTCGTTCGACATCGCGCAGGCACAGCACCACCCGCCGCACCGCCTTGTTGAACAACGCCAGCACCTGCGCAGCACCCACATCCAGCTCAGCCCCCACCTGCGCCGGCTCCTTCCTCTGCGCGCCCAGCCCGAGCACCAGCGCACTCTGCAAGGCCGAGAGACGGAGCGGCCCGCCATTCTGTCGCATCTCTGCCGTGCTTGTCTCGCCCGGTCCCAGCGCAGCCTCGTCGAGGTGGTACAGCCGCGCTGTAAAGTACAGTTGAGCAAGGACAGGGAGCAAGTCGACAATGTTGGCGTAGTCGACCTGTCCGTTTGCATATCCCTCCAGCCTCTTCATGTCGAAGGGCGTAAGATGCGCGCGCAGCTCGGCCTGCTCGATGAATGATGCCGTTTGCGACGCGGCCGATCCCGAGGCAGACGCGAGGTTCTCCAGCACCGTCAAGGCAGTGACGGCGTCCCACTCGCGAAAGCGGAAGCTGAGCAAGCTGATGAACCGCCGACGGAAGTCGACTGCGAATGCGCCCAGCCACGACGCCGCATTGCCACCGCCGTCCACCTGGCCGTCCGAGGGCTCGAGCACACTCCTGATTTGCACCGCGCTGTACTCGCCCGTGATCTCGTTGGGCGTCTGGCGCACGTAGAGAGGGACGTATCCCGCCTTGTTCCAAAATCGCAGCAGAGCGGGCGTCATGCCGTAGCTCACTCCGAGCCAGTCCAGCCTCTCTGGTGGATGAGGTAGGCTTGAGAGCCGGTGTAGAAGAGGCGGTAGAGCAGAGCCGGAACGAATGCCGATCGACTCGGATTGGAGTTGAGCCGCGTCTGTGCTCTTGGCCTTGCCCGCGCCGGAGAGGGACACAAAGGCCGACTTGGATCCCGACCGATGCTGCGTTGCGCCCGCTCCCGCCGATGCGTCCGAAGCGCCCGTCCAAGCGCGGGCGTAGAACTCACGCAGCGCACTCACCGCCCTCCGACCGTATCCCATCCGAGCGCACTCCGGTCGAACGGCAACACGAACGATACGCGCACCGCTCAGCGCCGATGCGAACTCGGCGTCCTGGAACTGCTGCGACAGCGTCCAGGGAATGAGATCGCCCGCTTCGCCGCGAGATCCGCGCGCCAGGGCGTTGAGCACACTCGCACGCGCAATGTTGCCTTCGAGCGCGACTTGCAACACGGCCAGGGGTTCAGGCACGCCACCTCTCGATGAGGCGGATCCTCCAGTTGACGAGGATGGCGCAGCGCGTGGGAGCAGGACGAACAGGCGCTGAGCCGGAGCGTCGGCCATGAGCTGGAGGTCGTTCGGGCTGTTCTTGTAGTGCGAGGTGGTGTACAGGTTCATCATGCTTTGGAGAAATGCCTCCGATGCCGTATGGAAGGAGAAGAGGGCGTCGCGGTTGACGAGGAAGAGGTCGCATTCGGATGGATGCGGCGGCGAGCTGAGAGCTTTCGGCAACGCTGCCGAGCCTGAAGAGCTTGTGCTCAGATCGACGGCGGGCAGGCATAGGAGCTGGTACAGCCATGCCTCGATAGGATCACCGGCGTTGTAGCGAATAGGCGTCGAGAGCGTGAGCTCCTTGAACTTGCGTGGTAATCTCCGAAGACCGGTGCCGACGCTGCTGCTGCTCCCAAGGACCGCGTCGCCTCCCGACTGGATAGCACGCTGTTGTGCTCGATTGTTCGCACTGAACGAGCCCAGCAAGGCCGAATCGGCAGAGCTGCCTCCTGTACCCGAGCCACCCGATTCGCGCAACTTGGAGAGCAGCTTGAGGCTGAGTCCGCGGCCGGTGCCCTCGTATCCGTCCGTTGTACTGCTGAGCCAGACCATGTAGTTGCCACCTGCCGCGCCACGCGATGTGCCGAGAAGCTCGTTGAGCGTGGTAAGAGGGATGGCCGCTGCTTCGTCAATGACGAGAAGCTCGGCCTGACTTGCCAAGATGTCACGAGCTGCGGGCGAGTTGGGCGGCAAGTACTGGACCACCTGCCGATGGACGCTTCCTTCAGGTCCCGCTCGTGCTGATGTCCCGTTCGCGTTGGGCCGACTGTTGACGCTGACGCGCAGGACAACTTGACGATTCTTGGCCGCACCTTCGCCAGCCCCAATAGGGCCCTCGCCGACGCCCTCGGGAACGCCGCGGAAGATGTCCAAGTCGGCGACCTCGTCGTAGCCAAGCTCCTTGAGACCGCGCAGGAAGAAGTCGAACAAGGTACCCAGATTTGACGACGAGGGTGAGGTCACGTAGATGTTGGCATATCCATGTGCGATGGCGGCGGCAAGTGCGAGGCCGAGGGTCGCGGACTTGCCTCGTCCTCTTGCGGCGGTGAGGGCAATGGTATGAGCTGAAGCTTGTGAGCTTGATGACGACGCCGTAGGCGCTGCCCCAAGTATATCAACAATGCTGAGCACCGCACGCGCCTGAGATAATACCAGCTTTCAGTCGGTCCGCAGGAACAAATCAAGCCTTGGCTTCGATCTCGCACTCACCTGATCAAGCGTCTTGGCGTGCTTGATGACTTCGCCAACCACCTTGGTCTGCCCCACCTCCTGCTTGAGACTCTGTAGCTCGAGCTGATCTTGTGTGACTCTTGCCTTTCCTTTCTCGACGAGCTCGCCTTCCGGACCGTCATTTTGAAAAGCGTCGATGTCCTTTGCACGGCTCAAGGGAAGGACATTGAGCTCGTCGTCGAGGAGGAGGCAGTCGTGGCACGCGCCGAGGCTCAATAGGAAGCGCTCGTTGAAGCGTGCTACCGGCTCATCATCGGTGCCCTGAAAGCTGGATCGGTACTTGGCGTGGGCGTCCATTGAGAGCGAGTAGAGCTGACGGAGAGAGGACATGGTCCTGAGAACAAGGACGACGATGCCGCCTCCCTCGACGGTCTCGATGGTGCGCGCGAGCAGGTTGGGAGTGAGCGCCTCAAAGTCTTGGAGGATGAGCATGCCGTAGGTGTGTCCGAGGATGGAGTGTGACTCCTTGTAGTACGTGTAGCGGATGTCGGTGACGCCGACGAAGAGCTCGAACGGCGTCTGCCCTGCGCCGTCACCGTCCTTGTCGCGGATGCCGCGTGCGATCTCGCGCTTGATCTTGGCTGCGCGCTTCTTGCGATGGGTGGTGAAGCCGAGGTCATTCTTGTAGCACCACAGCACGTTGGGTCGGGCGGCGACGCGGGACTGGGTGAGGAGGTAGTGCAGCAGTGGGATGCTGTCGTTGGCCCGGTCGCCCACGAGTACAAAGAGCGAGCGATGGCCGCGTGTGACGCCGCGCTGGATGAGCGCTGGAATGCGCTCGTCGAGCTTGCGTCGTACCATCGTCGATGTTGGTTTGTCTGTCGCCGTCCGATGCTGAGGTTGTCGAGGTCAACGTGCTGCTGCTGGTCGACGTCCAAAGACGACGGAGGTCGAGGCGCTGGCGAGGGAGATCGGCTCTGCACCAGAAGAAATTGTCGGCGAGCGGGTCGGAGCATATTCGTGTTGCTAGGCAGGCAGCGTTTCTACTCGTACAATAACCCGCCATTCGGGCGGGCGCCTGCGCCCAACACCAAGCGCCGGCGACACACCAACACCAACACGTCGACGAGAGGTGAGCTCGCCATCGACACCTCAACACCCAGCATCGGCAAGGCTTTGGATACCACCAACGGCGGCGAGCGGATCGTGCTATTCTCAAGGCGCTTGCTGCTCATCATCGACCCCATGGGGACGAAAGCACGGTGTGCTTGCAGGCAGCCCTTGGCGGAACACACCCTCTCCAAATCGTGAGGGCATTCCGTTTGGACAGGCAACAAGCCGGCAGTCGACACGCGTGTCCGCGACAAGATCGACTGCTCTCACGGCACACTGGGTCCACGGTATGAATGCAAGAACAGCAGGCCGGCGGGTGGCATCTGCAAAGGTGAGCCATGTTCGTCGTGCTTGCTTTGCCCTTGAGTTCCGCTGACGTTTGCTCGATGTCGTCCCAAGTCCCTTCACTCGTGGCCCACTGCACTTTGAAGTCCTATTCTAGCGATTGAGGCCCCGAGAACCCTCAAAGCCTCAAGTTTCAAGCATTCGACCATCATAGGCGTCCTCCACCGGCGCCTCGGCCAAGCAGCATCGGTCATTACGAAGGGATGCAGCAGGGCTTGAGACTCCGGTCTGGTCCCTACGATGTCGCGTACGGCTTCCATTCTGGATTTACCATCCAAGAAGGTCACCGCGGTGACTCGCTTCACTGGTCCGGCACCGAACGAGTCCTGATCGTCGCGCGCTATTGAAGATCAAGAAGATAGCGATGCTACGTTGGCAGAGTGCGCCCGAGCTGGCTGAACCACTCAGTCTCACGCCGGCGATCCGACGTCACGGTGCGCCAATCCGCAACACAGTCCGGAATCCTCCAACGGTAGTTCCTAGGAACACCCACCCCTCACTGTTCACCACGGTGGCGACTGGCGACAAGGACGGACGGATCATAACGCAGAACGCTCGTCTTGTACGAGATCTCCATCCCGCGCTATGCCGAAGCGACCGGAACCGCAACGGCCCTGGTATCACCGGAGGAGGCAGCATGACGCGCTCACAAGTCAAGAGTCGAGGCTGCTCCGCGGCTTCGAAAAGCCTCTTGGCAATCAGGAACCAAACTGAGGCGCCCGGACTAGCAGAAGAACAAAGTGTTCTTAGTCGGCATCGAGGCCGAGCAGCCCAACTCTGCCGTTTGATGCACGCGGCACACCGTGACACCGGTCCTCACAGTCGCCTGAGCGACATTCCTGACGAGACCAGTGAGTGCCGACATGACTGTGACATGTTTGACTGATCATGAGGTTCAAGGCTTGGCCGAGCGCGTTTCTCGCCAACGCTAGTAGCACCTTGTTGAGGGCGACACTCGACTTGTAATCCTCAAGCATCAAGAGACAGCCACGACCTCCAAGAAGTGCTCTCGCCTATGCAACTGAACAGGCGAGAAACGCACCAGCAAAAGGCCTCCATCTTTGCAATTGTGGACCATCAAAGCCAGTTACGAACCCAGCGCCGATCCACGGCCACGGGCTGGCCCTCTCTCGCAGCTCGGCGCGACCGCGCAGGGTGACCAAGGCTCATTCTTGCATCGCCGGAGTCACAATTAGGAGTGACCACACATGGTATAAAGAGCATCTCGCCCGCGAACTGACTGTGAAGTGTTTGAATCGCGTCCCTCATCTTCCTCCTCCCCATCATCCTCCGACTCTCCCCCGATACGCCTTCAACCACTTCCCTAGTCATTCCGCGTTCCCTTCACAGCCATCCAGTATGATTGGCAAGAACACATTGGCGGCCCTGTTCGCCATCGTGTGTCCGATGGTCGGGGCCAGCGTCCTCCAGCAGCGCGCTCCGGCATCCAATTCGAGTGCGGTCATCGGCTCGTGTGGTGTAAACGCACAACACTGTGAGTACGGCACTATGAGCCAACATGCGGCGCAGCAGGGGCTGACTCCACCTTGACCTTCAGTGTTCACCGGTACTACGGACAAGATCTACCTCGTCGACAAGACGGGAAACAACCCCCTCAGGCTGCCAAATGGCTACGCAGCAATGGCGGCCGAGTGGAGCATGCGTGACGGAACCTGCCGCGCCATGCCTCTTACCACCAATGCTTTCTGTGCCGGTGGTGGAGCCCTTGGCAACGGACAGTGGATCCAAGCCGGCGGTAACCCGGAGCAGAACAACCAGAACCAGCCCAACGGACTGCGAGCCCTGCGGCTCATCAAGCCGTGCACGGACAAGCAGTGTCAATGGACGGAATCATCCAGCCTTCAACTGCAAGTTGATCGCTGGTATCCCTCAGTCGAAACGGATGTCGACGGTTCGATGATTGCTTTTGGCGGCTACAATGCTCAAGTGAGTAGGCTTTCTCAGCACCCTTGCGGCAATAGAGCTGATCGTGGAGCTGTTCATCGCAGGTCTTCCTGCCGTACCCCCAGTCAGGCAACACGCCGACTTGGGAGTCATACCCTAGCAAGGGCGGGCCTGCTTACGTGCCCATCCTCGACCGAAGCTGGCCGTTCTCACTTTACCCGCTGGTGACTCTGCTCAAGGATGGTCGCTTCTTCATGGTGGCCGGCTCGCTCGCAAGCATTTACGACCGACGCACGAATGGCGAGGTCACCCTGCCCAACATGCCCAACGGTCCTCGAACGTACCCGTCCGGCGGCAGCTCGGTCCTGCTCCCGCTCACGCCTGCCAACAACTATCAGGAGACCATCATGTTCTGTGGCGGCACGGCGCTGGCCGACTGGGGCACAAACCCATACTGCCCACCTGCCAACGCGTGGTCGGTGCCGTCGAACAAGAAGTGCGACCTCATCACTCCTCTCGGAGACGCCCAGTGGCAGAGTGGGCCGGACATGCCGGACCAGCGCCTCATGGGCAACTTCATCATCTTGCCGGACAACAACCTGTGAGTAGCATTGCCCTTCCCCTACCAGATCATGAACTTTCTCTGACGCATCTTTTTTCTACCAGTCTGTTGCTCAACGGTGCCAGGGCCGGCACGCAGGGCTTCGGATGTGACGGACCAGGCGGATCCCTCGCTTCCGAGCCGGCGCTCACGCCCTTCCTGTACAATACTACATCGAAGACTTGGTCGAAGATGGCGTCGATGAGTGTGCCGCGCGGTTACCACTCCAGCGCCACGTTGCTGGCCGACGGCTCCGTCATGGCGGCCGGCAGCTCCCCCGCACGGCGACGTCGACACCAATTCCCAGCCCTTCCCAACCGAGTACCGACTGGAAATCTTCTACCCGTCCTACTACGCCAAGACGCGGCCCTTCAACACGCCCCTCCCGACCTCGTTCCCGCACGGCGGGCCCTCGTTCAACGTGACCCTCTCCACCTCGGCCTCGGCCCGGAATGCCTACGTGCGTCTGATTCGCTCCGGCTGGTCGACGCACGGTCTGCAGATGGGCCAGCGGAGCTACGAGCTCAACCGGACCGTGAGCGGGCGCACGATTTCGTTCCAGGGCCTGCCGAACAACCCGGCCGTCTTCCCTCCCGGCCCGGCCCTGGCGTTCCTCGTCGTCAATGGTGTTCCGAGCCAGGGCAAGCTGGTCACTGTCGGCAACGGACGGCTGCCCAACTAGCGGGCAAGCTTCTGCCCTGCCACCTCTACCTATCGGTCTCCTTGACATGTATCGCTACTTCCAAGTACACCCGTCGCACCCTCCATCCCACGCCCATCTCCCACTCTTTTCGGGACGTAAATGCAATACGGTCTTTTCCACGAGGGGCTTTGCGCAAGGCAGTGTAGTCAAAGATATGGTATCAACCAGTGTAAACAGAAATAGGGGGGAATCAGCGCCGCCTCCTCTTGGTCCCCGTCTTGCGAATACTGAACAGGTCCGCCTCGACCTCAAAGTCGCGCGCGCCCCCTAGACCATGGAGCGACTTGCCAACGTCGTACCGAAGGTGCTTGGCCGAGTTGCTTGGGATCAGGCCGAGCCCGCCGAGACCGCCGAGTTTGAGCTGGAAGCCGGGCGGGAGGTAGACTTGGACGGGCGGCGCGGACGCGGCTGTGGCTGCTGCTGCTGCTGCCGCCGCTTTGGTCGACGTCGCGGTGGCCGCTGCCGCTGCCGTCGCGGGGATGGCGATACCCCCAGCCGGCGTGAGAGCGACGGTATTCGCGCTCTGGCCCGTAGCGGCCGCCGCGGCCGACTGGGACAGCGACATGGCAATGTCGGCGAGGGCCGAGCCTTGTGGGCCCGCAAAGAGGGCCGTTGCGCCGCCCAGACCAAAGCCGAAGCCGAGATTGGGCAAGTCGGAGTCCGGGTCGACGCCGTCTCGACCTGCTCCCGCACCAGCGGCGCCTGGGCCTGATGCACCGCCCCCGCTTGCGCTGACGGCCGCGGCTGCTGCTGCAGCTGCGGCAGCCGCCGCCACGGCAGCCACGCGTCTTGAGGAAGAAGTGGTGGGTGGAGGAGCGCCTGCTGAGCCGGCGCCGCCTAGGCCAGAGTTGCCAACGCCGAGCCCAACCATGGCGCCGTCGGAACCATCATTCCCATCGCCATCGTCACCCCCCGCACCGTGTCCCCCACGCCCACCACCAAACGCGCCCTTGTTGCGCAACTTGCGCGTCGAACCCGATCGCATCGCATTGTCCAGCGCAAGCTCCATCGCAAACTCGTTGCCGCCCTCCTTTTCTTCGCGCAGACGCTTGCGGCGCTCCTCGACGGCGCCGAGCAAGGTCTCGCGGACGTGCTTCTTCTGAAGACGCGCCTCGTCTTCGATCTTGGCGCGTTCGTGCGCGTGGGCTGCCTTTACGGATTCGATCTGGTGCAGGGAGAAGAGGGCCGACTCGCGCAGCTGCTGGTCGCGTTCCAAGGCGAGGTTGGAGAGCGCGAGGAGGTATGGTCGGTGCTGGAGGGGATCGTTGAGCAGCATGGCGTACGTCTCTGTCAGGTTTTGATACTGCTCTTGGTACATGCTATGAGAAGGGCTAGCATCAAGGGTCAGCCCCTTCTCGCGCTTTGGGAAATCAGGGGCACACGTACACTTCGCGCTCGTCAAAGGTGTCCCAATGGACTCGATAGATGCGGTCGACGACCTCTTTGCGCTTTTTGTCCTTCTTGCTCTCGTGTGCGCTCATGGCGGGAGGTGGTGGAGGCATCCCAGCATTGGCCAGTGCCGATGAGGCCGGATAGGCCATGCCTAGATTTGCTGAGCCCCCTGCGCCGTATCTGAGGGATGATGGTCCTGCTACAGGCATGTGGGCGGGGTGTTGATGCTGCCCTTGGAAAGGCAGGGCTTGCGGGTGAGCGAGATGGCCGAGGTGGTGCGGATGACCCTGAAAGGCTGCGTGTTGGTGCTGGTGGAGATGGGACAGCTGAGCCTGCTGCTGATGCCCTGCCTGCGCTGCGGCTGCGGCTGTCGCCTGTGCTGCTGCCTGGGCTGCCTCCTTGCGATGGCTGGATGACTTGCTGCCGTGGTGGTGCTGGCCGGATGAGGCCCGTTTGGAGGAGGATGCGTGTGCCGAGCTGCTGCCCCCGCCGCCGCCTGAGCGAGCTGATGAGCCGTGGTGAGCGCTGGTGCGGCCGTCAGAGTCGAGGGCAGGCGGTGCCATGCTGAGAGCGCCTCGCTGACGGCAAGAGGAGGTGCGCTGGTGGTGGTGGTGGTGGTGGTGGTACGAGGGGGATGCACGCAGCGGACGCGCTGCAACGAGGAGGGAGAACGAGGAAGCCGATGACGGCTGCCCGGCCAACTGGCGCTAGCGGGGGAGGGCAATCTGGGGAGAGAGAATGTCGGCTCTCTCCTCGGCTCCTCGTCTTGGTTTCGAGAGCCGCTGGGCGCTCGGACGCACACGCAACCGTCACAGCATCACCGTTCCACCAGCAGCTCACCTTCACCACCTTCGGCACGACCTCGACGACAACCAGCCTGAGCTCAAGCACCGCATCAATAGCACACGCGCTCACACTCAGAGCATCGCGCCTCTCAAGCCTCACAAGACGCTGTCAAGATGACAACTCGTGAGTCCAACACCGTGCCTCGCTGCTGCGCATTCATGCTCATCCCATTGTCTGCGTCCCCATCTTGGACTGTCCCTGCCCTCAGTCTCACCGCGCAAGAGCATCAGATGGGTGCCTCTCGAGGCAAACCCAGACATATTCAACTCGTGGGCGAACAGCCTTGGTCTCGACACGTCCAAGCTGGCCTACCACGACATTTACGGCACCGACGAGGCCTTGCTCGACATGGTGCCCAAGCCCGTCGAGGCGGTGCTGCTCCTCTTTCCCATCAACGAGGCCATCGCAAGCTTCCGGCGCGAGCAAGACCAAGGTCGGGAGGAGCAGACGGCGCCCGAGCCTGACACTGACGCGACTGGCGGCAGCTCCTTGCTATGGTTCAAGCAGACGATTGGCAATGCATGCGGCACCATCGGCCTGTTGCACTCCATCTCCTCCTCGTCCAAGGCGCGCGCTCAGATTGGCCAAGGCTCTCCGCTAGACAAGCTGCTCGCCGACGTACGTTCCCTCGCGCCCGTCGAGAGGGCATCATACCTCGAGAACTTTGAGGCCTTGCAAACGACGCACGCCTCGGCCGCCCAAGGAGGACAGACATCAGCCCCTCAAGCAGACGACCCCGTCGACCTACACTTTGTCTGCTTTGTCAGGCACAACGACTCGCTCTTCGAGCTCGATGGCGATCGCAAAGGTCCCGTTGACCACGGCGTACCGGTCACCTCCCAAGACGAACTACTCAGCACGGCGGTGCGATGGATTCAAGAAAACTATGTGAGTCGCTCCCCTTTCTGTTGGTGCTGTTCGCTGCTTGTAGCCTCATACTCACCAAACCACGTCCATCTCTAGATGAGTCGCGCGCCTGAGAGCCTCAACTTCAATCTGATTGCCTTGGCTCCGGCGGAGGCATGAGCTGCTCGGCGGTCCACCGTGCATGCCAGCCCTGCTCTTGAACCTTACAAAGCAGCTCGTTATGCAGCAACTGTCAGCACCGACTGAGGAAGTGACCAGTGTTAATGAGGACTGAGGACGCTGAGGACTTGTGGATGCGCAATGATGCGTGTGCACGCGTACTTTTGACGCGCCGTGATGCGTGACGCGCGACGCGTTGAGGGTGGACGCGACGCGACGCGTCTGAGGAGAACCAACACCTTCGCGCGAGCGGGCGCTGCGAGCGAGCGAGGGTGCCTGCAGTGCACCACCCCGTGCAACCACCAACAACACGTCGACTGCCTCCTTCCCACCGAACAGCAAGCAGACCACCACCACCACCATCACCATCATCGTCGTCAACGCCGATCCCTCGCCAAGCTCTCGACTACCATCGCGGCGAGCGCAGAGCGAACCATGTCCGACGTCGACTACGACCTGCCGCTCCTCGCGGATGACCTGCTGAAGGACCGCGCCCGCGTCTTCACCGAGTTCCTCGACGGCGAGGTGAGCCAGACTCTTCCCATGTTCTTGACCTTCTTTCGCGTTCCTGCTTGCTAACTCAGGCATTCGCCATACGTCTCCAGTCCGGACCTACAAACTACCGCGATGCTGTCAAGCGCATGCTCCGCGTCGACGGCCGCCGCCTCATCGTCAACATCGACGAGCTCCGATCCTACAACCGCGAATATGCTACCGGCCTCCTCGAGGAGCCCAACGAGTACCTTCCCGCCTTTGACGCCGCGCTGCACCAGTTCGTGGAGCAGGTCCACAACCCAAGCAAGGACGATATCGCGAACAAGCAGTACTACATTGGCCTGCGTGGCAGCTTTGGCGACCACCACGTCAGCCCTCGCACCCTGCGTAGCATTCACCTCGGCAAGATGATGAGTCTCGAAGGCATCGTAACAAGGTGTAGGTAGTCTCCTGCTCAGCCTCGCTCATATACAGCTGCTGATGCCACTGTCTCTGCTCCTCCAGGCTCGCTTGTCCGCCCTAAGATCCTCAAGTCCGTCCACTACTGCGAGAAGACTCAGCGTTTCCACTACCGCGAATACAGAGACGCGACAATGTACGGCACCGCGCCGCCCTCGACATCGGTGTACCCAACCGTGGACGAGGATGGCAACCGGCTCACGACCGAGTTCGGCCACAGCATCTTCCGGGATCACCAGATGATCAGCATTCAGGAGATGCCGGAGCGAGCGCCAGCCGGCCAGCTGCCTCGGTCCATCGACGTCGTGATGGATGACGACCTTGTGGACAAGTGCAAGCCTGGCGACCGTATTCAGCTCGTCGGCATGTTCCGCTCACTCGGCAACCGTGTCGGCCAGAGCTCGTCCTCGACGTTCCGCACGCTCATGATCGGCAACAACCTCAACCTGCTCTCGGCAAAGAGCGGCGGCGGCATTGCCCAGATGCACATCACTGATACGGACGTGCGCAACATTAACAAGATTGCGAAGAAGGAGAACGTCTTCCAGTTGCTCTCTCAGTCCCTTGCGCCGTCCATCTACGGCCACGACTACATCAAGAAGGCGATCCTGCTTCTGCTCCTCGGCGGGCAGGAGAAGAACCTGCCCAACGGTACACATATCCGTGGTGACATCAACATCTTGATGGTCGGTGATCCGTCCACGGCCAAGTCGCAGATGCTCCGGTTCGTCCTCAACACTGCACCGCTCGCCATCGCCACGACGGGCCGGGGCAGTTCCGGCGTCGGTCTGACAGCAGCCGTCACGACGGACAAGGAGACGGGTGAGCGGCGGCTCGAAGCCGGCGCCATGGTCCTTGCCGACCGCGGCGTGATCTGCATCGACGAGTTCGACAAGATGAGCGATGTCGATCGCGTGGCGATTCACGAAGTCATGGAGCAGCAGACGGTCACGATTGCCAAGGCCGGGATCCACACCTCGCTGAACGCGCGCTGTTCCGTCATTGCGGCGGCCAACCCGATCTACGGGCAGTACGACGTGCACAAGGACCCGCACAAGAATATCGCGCTGCCGGACTCGCTCCTGTCGCGTTTCGATCTGCTCTTCGTCGTCACGGACGATTCGGACGAGCAGCGGGACCGGATGATCTCGGAGCATGTGCTGCGCATGCATCGCTACCTGCAACCGGGCCTCGAGGAAGGCATGCCGGCCCTGGACAATCTCGACCAAGTGCTCGATGTCGGCTCGTCTGACCGGCCCGCGACGGACGCGGACGGTACGCTGCTCAACGGCGACTCGACGCCGTTTGAGAAGTACAACCCGCTCCTGCACGCGGGCATCCAGCCGACGATTGTGCGACGGGGCAAGCAGCGAAAGGAGAAGCGCGAGGTGCTCTCGATGACATTTATCAAGAAGTACATCCAGTACGCCAAGACGCGCATCCAGCCCGTGCTCACCGAGGGCGCGGCCGAGTACATTACGAATGTGTACGCGGGCCTGCGCACGAGCGAGCTGGAGGATAACCAGCGCCGGACCTCGCCGCTGACGCCGCGTACGCTCGAGACGCTCATCCGGCTCGCGACGGCGCATGCCAAGTCGAGACTCTCGCACGAGGTCGAGGAGGAGGACGCCGAGGCGGCCGAGGAGATTCTGCGCTTTGCCCTCTTCAAGGACGTCGTGCGGGCTGGCAAGCACGGGCGCGCGGCCAAGCGGCGTCGTACGACGCCCGATGGCGGGCACGGGCAGGACTCGGACTTTGACGATGACGACGATGATGATGGGGACGAGGAGCGCCTGCCGTCCAAGGATGATGAGTACAAGGGGACGGGCAAGTATGGGACGCGCGGGGCGCGCATGGCGGGCGCGGGGGCCGGCGCGGACGAGTTGCGCACGCTGGACGATGGGCTTCCTGGCTCCGGGGCGAGGGCGGCGGCCGCGTCCAAGAGGCGGAGGAGCGAGGAGGCGGAGGAGGAGGACGAAGATGCGCTCGAGGCGATGCGCGGTGTCGAGGTCTCGCCGCCGCCGCCTCCCTTTGCGACCACTTCAACAAGCGGCGCACCAGCAGCCCACCCGTCCACATCGCTCAGCGCAGGCACAAGCACAAGCACAAGCACAGGCACAGGCACAGCCGCCATCCTCTCCCCCGCGCGTCTCGTCTCCTTCCGCTCGCGCCTCGGCACCCTCTTTGCGCGGGGCGGCCCGCTGGCGGAGGAAGAGTACGCGCCGCTCTCGACGGTGCTCGAGGGTGTGAATCGCGGCGTGGCGGCGCGGGACATGTTTAGCGATGCCGAGGCGCGGGAGGCGCTTGTGCGGATGGGCGCGGCGGATGAGATCATGTTTGAGGAGGGTGAGTAGCTTGATTGGTTCCTTTCGTGCGTTTGTTGATGTGGCTGGGGAGGGTACTGATGCCTCCTTCTCGTACCTGTGCTCGCTTTAGATATCGTGTACAAGGTATGAGCGTGATACCTACGCCTCCGTATTTCCCCCCTCGGATCCCTGCTGCTCCGCCCGCTCTCAGCCCGCGTTGTCTCTACCGTCCCGTCGTCCCTCTCGTGTATCGAATCCTCTGCGGTCCCCGTTCGGATGTTGCCTCTTCCGCCAAGTCAAGTCTCCAAAGGAAGACGAGGACGCGTCTTCCATGTTGCTCGATCGTGTCAGTACATACAAATGCCGCCGAAGGAGGGCCGGTGCCCACCAGCCGCGTTGCCCATAGCCCATAGCCAGAGTCAGATGAAGATGGAAGCGTGGACCGTGGACCGTGGACGCTAGGAGAGGAAGGAGTCGATGACGAAGAGGGCCGCGACGAAGAAGATGCATCCTGCGATGAGGACCTGCGTGGCGTGTACGACGCTGTGGGCGCGTGATCAATGCCCATGCCAATGCGAAGGGGAAGGGGGAGGGGGAGGAGGAAGAGGTCAGGGTCAGCGTGCGGGTTGAGGGCCAAGGTGAGGAGAAGGCAGGGATTCCACTCACCGTCCACTGTGCGCCTCGACGGCCTGGGCGGCGTCAAACTGCTCCGGTACGCCCGACTCGATGGCCCCTCCTCCTCCTCCTCCTTGTCCTCCTCCTGCTGACCCTACTCCTACGCCCGCCCCCACGCCCGCCCCCGCCCCACCACCAGCAGGCCCGGGCCCACCGCCGTACGCATGCCACGAAGGCGGGACCTCGACAAGGGCGCCAGCGTGGTCAAACTGCTCCAAGCAGCGGGTGCAGCGCATGTAGTCGTACGTGCCCACGGCGAGGGCTGTGAAGGCGAGGAGGGCGAAGAGGGCGCCGAGGAGGAGGGAGGGGAGGGGGAGGTTGGGGGAGAGGGGGAAGGTGGATGTGGGAGGGGGTGGTGGTGTGGATGCTAGGATGGGATGGCTGCTGTAGATGCTGCTGCTGCTGCTGCTCGTGTTGGAGAGGGAGAGGGGCCAGACGGCCGCGAGGGTGTGGATCCTCTTGAGTGTCTTGCGCAGCGTCGTGCGCTGTACGAGGCTGAGCGTATTGGCATGGCGACCACGCTCCCCCGGCTGCAGCTGCGACTGCGACTGCTGCTGCAACTGCAGCCGCAAGAGGAGTGCGCCCGCGAGGACCATGAGGGTGGTGGTGAGCCGCAGCCAGGAGAAGAGGGTGCGTTCGCGTGCGCAGAAGTCGCGTGCGCCTTCGGAGGTGCAGAGGGAAGCCTGGAGTGCGTGGGGGAGGAGGGTGGTGCGTCGTTGCCGTGGCTGGAGGTGCTCGTCGTGGTCGTTGCTGGGTGGTGTTGCTGCTGCTGCTGCTGAGGAGCGTGTGTTGGCATGGTGTGCCATGGTGATGGTGGGTGTGGGTGCTGGGGAGGGGGACGCATGGACCGCGTGTGTGGTGTTGCTGTGTCGCGGCGGGCTGGCTGGAGCGTGGGAAGGATGTGGAGGGGGTGCGAGGGCGGGAGTCACGTGCGATGATCGTGTGCCGGCTCGTGTGCTTGGTCCGTGTGGACGTCATCTCATCGCCTCCTTGGCTGTGGTGCGCGCCTCCCGTCATGCTGGGCACAGGCGAGGCGACACGGTGGGCTGGCATGATGTCAGTGCTGCCACAGGGCATGACTTCATGGCCCGCTCACTGCCACCGCCTGTCTCCCCTCTCCACACGCCAGCCTCGGCCGGTCCGCACGAGGGACGGCCGCGTATAAGACGCGCTCGTCCGTGATCGCACACCGCCATGGCATCCACCACTTCTGCCTCCTCCCCGTCACCAACGACGCCGCCCTCAACGACTGCACACTCCAGCACAAGATGGTCCTCGGCGGTCTCTGCATCGGCATCGGCGAGTTGCTCACCTTTGCCGCCATGGTCCTCGCCATCCTCGGCCAGGTCGGCCAGCTGAGCAACAATATCGTCGCAAAGCACATCCGCATCGCCGCCCTCACCACCGTCGGCACCCCCGGCGCCCCCGCCAACTCGTTCCAGGACTTCCTCAACGTCGGCCAGATCTACGCCCAGGACCAGGCCGCCGCCGAGCTCCAGGGCAATGGCATCAAGGAGCGCTACGAGTGGGGCCTCTACAACCTCTGCGCCGGCGACCTCCCGCGCGACGCACGCGCCTGCACGCCCCACCAGTTCGGCCACCGCTTCCAGCCCCTCGCCACCCTCGCCGCCGACGCGCCCCAGCAGTACCAGCAGCAGGTCAACACGTCCGTCCCCGCCGACATCGTCTTCAGCGACTCCGACTACCTCGCGCGCTACACCCACCCGGCCTTCTACCTCCTCTTCGTCGGCACCATCGTCGCGGGCCTCTCCTTCCTCACCGGCTTCGCCGCCCACCGCTTCGCCTTCCTCGCCGCCGCCCTCCTCGCCCTCGTCGCCGCCCTGCTCCTCGGCACGGGCGCCGCCATCTGGACCGCCATCTCGGTCCGCACCGCCCGCAGTCTCAAGGACAACAACATTGGCATCAACTTTGAGTACGGCAACGCCCTCTGGTTCTACTGGTGAGTTTGGTATGCAAGCAAGCAGTGATAGGGGTACAGCATGCTCACCCCTCTTCTCTCCCATCGCAGGGGCGCCTTTGTCGGCGAGGCACTCGCCATTGTGCCCTACATCCTCGGCTGCTGCGCCGGCCGCTCGAAGCGCGACTACTAGGCGCGTCGACCTGACGCCGATGTCAACCGCTTGCTCCATCCCAGCCAGCATGGAAGCATGAAAAGCATGATGAAGACTTACGTTTCCAGGATATACCCCTCCTCGTCCCACCACCACCCACGCCTCATCCCCGCCATCATCCACGACTGATCATCGCCAATCGAGCCTTCGATCTCCTGATGTGCCTTCATTTCATAACGCCCTGCTCTTTCCTCCTTTGCCTTCCCTTCCCTTCCCCTCCCGTATCCCTACGTCTTATTGACCGTATACCCCCCCCCCCCCCTACGATGCCCCTCCCCTACACGCCTACTGACGGAATGCACCAATCAAAAGATGCTACTAATCGATGCTCTTCCTTGCGCCCCATCTGTGCGTGTCCTGGCTTGACGACGACGAGGAGGAGGAGGAGGAGGAGGAGGAGGAGGAGGATGGACGGTGAGGTATGGTGCGTGCGGACGATATTGATCCATCCACCCGACGCGCGCGCGCCCGCACCTCGGAGCGCCGCGCCCTCTCTCTCGCTGGCCGCCCTTTTCCTCAGTATCCAGCCATAACAGTAGGCAGCTCCATTCAAAGCAAGGCAAGTCCACGAGCAGGACGAGGGAAGTATATAAATAGATACATACCAGGGGTCCGGATCAATAGTCTAATGACCGGGATCGATAATCCTGCCACCCTTCATCTTGCGGTGGATCGTCGTGGGCGTACCGACGTCGCCCTGCAAGGGAAGCGGAAGGCGTCAGGCGTCAGGCGTCAGGACTCAGGAGTCAGGAGTCAGGACACCACCAAGTCGTCCCACAGTCAGTCCGTCAGTCGGAGAGGAGAGGAGACAACTCACCAATCGGAAGAACTCGCCCACACGCTCCGACCACGTCCGCGTCGGCATGCCGCCCCGCGTTGGCAGGTGGGTGTAGGTGAGATCGCTGAACACGGGCCAGTGGCTCCGCCGCCAAAAGTCGACCTGGGTGCCACCATCTGTCGGAGACAATCAACCATGACCGTCAGTGGAACAGTCTCTTCCCTCCCCCACCGTGAGATGCAGACTCACACAGGGCGGATATGGCGCCCGTCTCCTTGTCCTCGTACCAGCTCGCGCACTGGGCGCTCCACACGTAGTGCTGGATCTGCTCTTGCATCCACAACATCTCCTGCAAGGGGGCAAGATCGGTCAGTGTGATCGCCATAGCCATAGCCATAGCCATAGCCAAGACGTGCACATGCGCACTCACCTTGAGCTGGGCCGAGCGCTTCGGTTCAACCGTAGGAAACTTGCGCCGCAGCCCCGCACCACCACCACCACCACCACCACCACCCTCCTTGCCAAACTCGAGCTCCTCCGCCACAGGCCGCCGCCGATCATGGAAGATATCCCGCCCAACGCGGCACATCCACTCGATCTGGCACTCGGCGCTGTACACGACGCTGGAGTGGCCCGTCGTCGAGTTGGTGCCGGACATGATGCAGAAGAGGTTGGGAAAGTTGTGCAGCTGGGTCGAGCGGTACGTTGTGGGCTCTTTGAATTCTTCGCGCATGTACCTGTTGAATTCGCGCCCGTCGCGGCCGTAGATCTGGGGGCACGGGTAGGGTAGAGCGGGGTCAGTGAGCCTCGTGCTGTTGTAGTCGCGAGCAGCCTGACGACACACTCACCCTCAATGAGCCGCCCATCTCGGTAAGGGAAAAGCCCGTGGCAAGCACAATGGCATCAGCCGGCAACTCCTCGCCCGTATCCAGCACCACCGACCGCTCCTTGATCCTCTTCACATTGGCCGCCTTGAGGTCGACATTCTCCCGATGCAAGCTCGACAGGTAGCCAAAGTCAAACACGCGCCGCTTGCACCCGATGGGAAGCGTCTGCGGGTCCGGGATGAGAATGTCGTGGTACTTGGCAGGCGCCGTCTTGATGATGTGCGCGCGCGACGTGGCGGCGTTGAGCTTGCGTTGCCACTGCCCCGAGCGGAGGCGGAAGGCGCGGAACATGCCCTCGAGGTAGAAGAAGATGATGGAGCGGAGGACGCCGGGGAGGAAGCGCTTGAGCAGGACGCCGTACCAGGTGTCGAGGATGTTGGGAAGCGGCATGTAGTGATGCTTGGATCGTCCAAGTTGGGTGAGGTGCTTCACACGCGGACTCAAGCGCTCGAGGATTTGGGCGCCGCTGCAGCCGTTCCCTTCCATGAATCGTTCCGAACCTCGGTCAGCACGGCCTGCTCTCCAAATACTGACAAGTGGGGGGCGCACCACACTCACCGACGAGAATGACGCGCTTGTCACTGAGATCGACCTTGGTATTCCACCTCGCCGAGTGGAAGATGGGGCCCTCGAACAGCTCGGCGCCCTCAATGGTACACTTGTTCGGTTCAGAGAGGTTGCCGACGCAGTTGACGAGCACGCGGCACACGTAGTGGTCGTACGCGCTCAAGTCGCTTGCGACGGGTTCGGAGCGGCTGTCCTTGCGCGCGTCGTGCTCGGGCTGCACGGCGGGACGCGTCCACACGTGCCAGAGATTCGTCGAATTGTCAAACTTGCACGCGACGATCTCCGTCTTGAAGATGGTCCGGTATGGGAGGCGGTACTTGCGCCAGACGTCTTCAAAGTAGGCCTTGATCTCGTCGCGCTCGATCCATGCCTTGGACCACGTTGTCCGCTGTTCGAAGGAGAGCGAGTAGAAGGAGATGGGAATGTCGACGCCGGCCCCTGTCCATTCGAGGAGCAAGTCATCAGCCTGAATGCGATGAGCCGTGCTCTTGTATCAAAGACGCACCTGGGTAGTTGTTAATGTGCCACACGCCCCCGGGCTCGTCAAAGCGTTCAAAGATCTTGACGTCGTGGATGCCAAACTCGCGCTGGAGCAGCGCGGCGGTGGCGATGCCGCTGATGCCGCACCCGATGATGCAGACCTGGCTGTACGTCGGGGGCCTGCGACTGCTCATGACTGGCGATGCTGTCTGGGTCGGGCGGTGGGCTGCTGGTCGCTGGCAGCGTCAACTGCGAGGTCGGGTGTGAGCAGTGGTGGTCGTGGTCATGTTCAGCATCGGGTCGGCGACCGTGAGCGTGCGTCTCAGGAGGGGAGGGCTCGCTTAGAGCGCGTCGGCGTTCTCCAAGTTCTCACGCCACACAAACATTCCACGAACGCCGATCCTCCCTCCGATCTCACTGCCCTCTCATCATCACCACTGCCTCATCGTCGCACGAGAACAACTCCGAAAAGGTATATGTGATTGCTTCTGCTGTATCCGCCTTCTCCTCCATCTAATTCGACCCATCCAGCACATCGCGCAGCGTGTGCTTGTACACATGCGGCAAGTGCCGCGTCAACGCCCCATCCCTAAACACAATGTGCCCAAACACGGCCTGGCGATGACCCATGCCGCGCCCACCACCAGCACCGGCACCAGCACCCGCATGGTCATTGAGCACAAAGAACCGCTGGCCCCCATGCGCACCCGACGCCACCCCCAACGCAGCGGGCCGGAGCAAGTCGCCCTCTTGGAAGGTGAGCAGCACGTCCCCCGGCGGGTAGAGCTCGACGTGGCGCATGTTCGCTTCGAGGGTGCGGCGCAGGGACCAGAATGCGTCCTCCGTCTGACGACGGGCCAGGGCGGGGTCGGTTGGCGTCGTCGTCGTCGTCGTCGATGATGAGGCGGACGACGTGGCGCGCGAGAGGAAGGAGGCCATGTACTCGTATGCGGATTGCTGGGCTTGCTGCGCTTGCGAGGCGGCAAAGCCCGTCGTGAACGTCGTCGTGCTCGAGGGACCAGCGTTCTCTCGAGGCGCCGAAGCAATGTGGGCAAATGCCTGCTTGATCAGACTCGTCATGTCGAACGGCGGGCCGCTAGGTCGCGGACTCGAGGCTGGCTCCGTCGGCTCATCCGCCTCGTCCTGCTCGTCGTCAGAGCCGTCTCCATCATCATCATCGTCGTCCTCACCCTGATCACCTTCACCCTCGACCTTGTCGGTAGCTTGATCCTCTCCAGCGTCCACCATCTCCACATCCGGCTTCTCCTCCGACGCAGCCGCGTCCTTGTCCTCAGCGCCACCCTGTTGCTCGGCCGCCGCGGCCTCCGCGTAGCCCGCACCCCGCTTCGACCGCCGACGCACACCTCCCCGCCGACGCTGCCTCTTCCCCCTCCTTCTCGACTCCGCCGCACCCGACCCACCCCGCGCAGCACCACCAGCACCACCAGCAGCAGCCGCAGGAGCAGGCTGCGTCACCCTCTCCTCATACGCCATCCACGCCATCGCATTGCGAATGTCGAGCACGTGCCCCAAGCTGAAGCGCGGCACCACGTCCCACGAGTGCGTCCACGACGAGATGAAGCCCGCGCACGCCCGGCCGAGCGGGGCGGACATGACGCAGGGGACGCCAAAGCAGTAGGCGTGCACGGTGCGCCCCGCGGGCAGGCCGGAGGCGGCGCTCGTGCGGCCGCGGGTGAGCGCGCTCGGGTCCGTGGACGAGGGAGGGGGGATGGGCATGCCGACCCACAACAGCGCCAGGATGGACGCCAGTCCAGCGCCAAGCGAGTGACCGGTGATGTCGAGGTCGTAGCCCGCATTTTGCTCCAGCGCGCGCGACACGGCGCGATGCACCGGTGCCTCGGTCGAGCCGCCGATGGAGAGGGCAGTGTGGTACATGCCCTCGTGAACGAGATACGCATTCGGATCGTCGTGATACCGCCCACTCGAAGGCGGCGCGTCCGGCAGCTCCTCCTCTTCATTCGCACCCGTCTGCTGACCATCCGCCCCAGCCGCGCCACTGCTTTCGCCGCCGCTGCCGCTACCGTCGCTCGGCTTGCTCGCATCCATGTTCTCAAACGGCACCGCCTCGCACGTCAAGTCGGCCGCGACGTCGCCAAAGCTGAGCGTGCCGCGGAGAACCAGGACGACCTTGCGCGCCGCGTGATTGGTGACGACGTAAAACTTGGGCCGACTCGGGATCGGTCGTCCGTGCGAGCGACGCGCCGTCGAGGAATAGAGGCCCTGCTCGGCCGTGCCGCGCTCGACGCCGGCGAGCTGATGGAAGACGTCGTCGTCGTGCTTGCCCGCGATGAGGTCGATGAGCGAGTACGACATGGGCTGGCGCTGGTCATGCTCGAGCACGTTGAAAGAGGGCGCGTCTTGCTGCGGCTGTGACGGGCGCTGCTGTTGCGACGTGCTGGCGCTTGCAGTGGGGGCCGAGGCCGAGGGGGGCGTCACGAAGCCGGGCGGGGCATGATCGCGCTCGACGGCCGTGGAGCCATACAGGGCCTCCGTGTCGAGGCCGAGCTGAGCCGCCTCCGCCGCTGACGGCGACGACGGCGAGGCACCGGCGCCGGCGCCAGGCAAGATGAGCCCAGCCGCCTCCACCTCGGCGTACGTCTGTGACAGGTCGAGCGTGGACGCCGCGGCGAGGAAGTCGGCCTCGTCGTGCTTGAGCTCCGTGTCGTGATCCTCCTGTGGGGCCGCGCCCGGAGCCTCGGGTGGAGGCTGGACGCCCGCGCCGCGTGCCTCCTCGTCGATGCCGCCCGTTGGGGGGCGCGGTGGCGGGGGCACATCGACGCCCATGTAGCGCACGGCGACGCCGCCGTAGATGCCGAGGACGAGACGCGCGTAGCGCTCGAAGGCGAGGATGGTCTGAGCAGGGGTGAGCGTCTGGCCTTTCTCACTCGGCTTGGCGGTGGCGTCTTGGGCGATGGTCACGGCTGGTGCGGCACTGGCAGAGGTCGCGTCGTGACTGTGACCAATCTCGGCGGTGATGACGTCTCCACCGTCGTTGCCGATGCGCGACTCGGACGTGATTCTGGCCTTGGTGTGATCCTCTACGGCAGTGGGTCCTCGAGCGGCGTCCTCGCGTTGTTGCTGTTCGCGCTGCTGCCGATCGACGAGCTGGAGCGACTTGACTTCGTCGTTGAGCTGGTCAATGTTGATCTCCTTGAGGCCGGCGAGGATGCGTGCCTCGGCCATGGGTCGGGTGACGAGCTGGATGCTGACCCAGGCGGTGAGGGCGCGGGTGAGCTGACTGATCGAGTACTGGGGTATGCCGCCCGGTGGCAAGCTGTCGTCGACGTGGTTCCAGTTGCGCTGCACGAGGCGGACGAAGGAGGCGAGGGAGCGAGCGAGTTCCGAGGTGAGGGCGGTGCTGATCGAGGTGAGCCCGCTCGAGGCGGCGCCGAGTGCAGTGGCAGTGATGGTGCTGCTGAGTTCGACGGCGCCGACGGCGAGCATGTTGACTGCGTTGAAGAAGTGGCCCACGTAGTCCTGCACGCTGTTGCCGCTGCCGCTGCCACCGCTGCCGTCTGCGCCGGGTGCCCATGCGAGCGAGTACTGCGTCGCGCGCCGTGCAATCTCGATGCCAGACGAGGTGAGCACCTTGGCGGTGGAGAAGCCGACAGAGGCTGCGGCATTGGTAAAGTTGAGTACCTGGGAGCCGGTGTCGAGGACCTCGGCCCATGTCCATCCGCGTTGCGGCGGAGGGCGGTCCGAGTTGGCGTGGGATCGACGCGCCGAGGCTGATGCCGACGCGTTTGATGGTTGCGCCATGCTGCTGCTGTTGCTGTGAGTGTATCAGAGTTGGAGGGTGGTGGTGGTGGTTGAGAGGGAGAAGGGGGAGGATGAGGAGGTGGTGGTGGCCGGTAATGTATGATCGACGGTGGACTGCGCTTCTTGCCGCTTCCCCCTCGCCACTCACTGAGCTCAGCTCCGACATCCCACGCCCGCCCTGCCATCCATCAGAGAGAAGCGCAGTCTCGCCCCCAACTGGGCATCCATACAAAGTGCCAGCCAGGAGGTGCAAAGGTCGCGCATGTCATCCAACAGGTTGGGGGGGCAGCACCTCGCCGCGACTGCGCAGGGCCCAACACCAACGCCGATGGCCGCTCGGAGCGGGGGAAACGCAACATTCATTGCGCAACGACCGTCATTATGTAAGCAGGCCGGCGGCTGATCAACATGATCATGGCTTTGGTTCATGCTGCACTGGGCCCGACCTTCGACAGGACACCCACGACGGGCAGGCCACCTCCCACTCCATGCATCCCACGCGCCATGGTCCACCCACCAGCTCGTCTCTGGACGAAGTCGGTGCGGTGCAAGCTCAAGCTGAAGCACAGGCCTCGCGCGCGAATGACGGTGACGGTGATGGAACCTGGGAGTCGGAACTCTGTGAGGCTCTCGCGCTCAGCCTAACGCGACTCGGCTACAAGGGCGACGAACGTTCGACGACGGGGGTTACTACGCCGAGGATCACAAGGACGACGTCGACCATCGCTCGACCTCGCCTCGCCTATCATGGAAGCGCACACCGCCGGGCGGGCGGGCGGTGCGGAAGGCGGACGCGCGCCGCGGGCGCGTCCCAACGGCAATCTTCCAAAGCGATTTGCGAAAGGATGAGTTCGCAGGAGGCGTCGGTGGGCGGGCGTCGAACGAAGCATCGTGAGCTCGCCTCACACGCACTCGTCCTTACCTTTCCTCATCCACGTTGCCGCCGCTTCACACAGGCGGATGGAATGATAGAGGAGATGGCTCGTACTTCGAGTCGCTGACAGCTTTATATCTGGCTGACCTTCTCCTTGTCAGGGTCAGGTTTCTTCTACCACTTCCTCCTCAGACATTCCCATCCCATGGCGAAACCCACCCTCCGCCTCTTCGGCGGCGCCCTCGGTGCGCTGCTCGCCCTCCTCGCCATGCACGTCTTGGCCCAACCTGTGACTCTACCTGCCTCCGACGCGCTCGTGTCCAACATCAAGGTCGCCACCGCCGCCGGCGCCGCCACCGCCACCGCGAGCCCAGCAGCGGCGGCCGCGACGCCCATCTACACGCACTACCCGCACTACGCCAACGTGCCCAACGCGCTCGCGTGCGCCGCCTTTTCGGACTGGACGCGCTACACGCTCGACAAGCTCATCAACCGCACCCTGAGCGGCGACCCCAACTATGCCGCCCTCGGCCCGACGCCGCTGGACATGCCGCAGGGCACGTCGTTCAGCCAGCTCGAGCTGGTGTGCGAGGATGCGGTGGCGAGCGAGCTGTACTCGATTACGCTGGATGAGTACCAGGATGAGTTCGCGTGGATCATTATCAAGAGTGAGGTTGCCTTCCCTGCTTTCCCTATGACGGAAGGATGCTGACGCTGCTCGTGCTTGGTGGGGACAGAGGATGGGACGTACTGCGGCGCCTTCTCGTGAGTATCATACTACTTTGAAGAAGCTGTGAGCGCACACTGACACCCTGCCTCTTGTGCACCCACAGACGATGGTACCGCGGCAACGCGCCCGAAACCCCCTCGAACCTGCGCAGCGCCAACTGCCTCAGCTGCCCCTCGGACCGGGGCCAAAAGGACCCCAACGACTACCGCGCGCCGGACGCATCGACGCTGTGCGACCCGTCGACCAAGTACGACGAGCCCGACCCGTACAACTACTGCGCGGACCCGCTCAACTACGCCCCGGACGACCCCACCAACCCGTGCTATGGGAACGACCCGCCGCCGGAGGGGCCGTACACGGGTCCGCCGACGGCTTTGCCAACGTCTTCAACAGCGCCGAGGCCGACGGCTACATCGCCGGTGTGCTATGAGGGGTACGCGTACAAGCGCTATGACGGAGGCGGGGGCTCGTACGGGTGCTACGAGTTCTGTGGGCCGTATGACACGTATGGGACGTACCAGGGCCCTTATCCCACTGGCGGCGGCGGCGGCGGTGGGGCGTACCCGACGTACTACGACGGTGGCGGCAACTACCACTACAAGCGGGATGAGGAGCTGTCGAGGCGGTACGATGTGCCGCACTACCCTTGTCCTTCCAAGCCCTGATGGTGTCGAGGTGGGGTCCTCTTGTTGGAGAGGATGAATTCCATCGTGCCGTTTTGAGAGGATGGTGGGAACGGATGGATGGATGGGATGAGAACGGGTGCGGGTAAAGTCTTCCCGGGTGGCGGCTCCACTGGATCGTCGCAGCGCCGGACTCACCGAGGACGACGAGGAGGTGCGCGGTTTCCTTGTTGTCGGCTGACCACGACGACGACGACGTGCTCCCGATAAGGACGATGAGGCAGGCGGGTGGTCATCCGTACAGCCGGCAGCGACGGCGCGCGCACTGCCCAGATGAGACGAGGGGGGCAGCGCTAGGCGGCAGCACGGCGCGCGGTTCGGGCGCGCCTCGATGGCCCTGCGCAGGTTTCCTAATGGGGAGCGCAGAGGTGCGGGTGCGAGGACATAAGCATGCTGACCTGTCGTCTGCCTCCCCGTCTTTGCCCTCCTCGTCCCCGTCCACGCCCGTGTCTCCCCTGCTGCTTACAGATGACCAAGGCAGACGACCATCGCATCCACGGCCGGGCCGTCGCCGACGCGCACTTTACCTCCAACCAGAAGCAGGACGATGCTCGCGCTCGAATTGCCCGCATCGCCGCCCATCTCGGCCCGCCGACGACGTCGGAGATCGAGGAGCTGCACTTTGACTATGTCATCGTCGGCGGCGGCACAGCAGGCGCCGTCCTCGCCGACCGTCTCTCCGCCGACCCCGCCCTCAGCATAGCCGTCATCGAGGGCGGGCCCTCCGACGTCGGCAACGACGCCGTGCTCGACCTCAGCAACTGGATGGCCCTCCTCGGCTCCGGGCTCGACTACGACTACACCACGACGGAGCAGCGCAGGGGCAACTCGCACATTCGCCATAGTCGAGCCAGGGTGCTCGGCGGCTGCTCGTCGCACAACACGGCCATTGCCTTCCCACCCCTCCGCCAGGACCTCGACACGTGGGCACAGGCGTACGGATGCCCGACCTGGGCGCCAGACAAGGTCATGCCGCTGTACGACCGGATCAAGCTCCACGTCGAGCCCGTCGCGAGACAGCATCGCAACGACGTCGTGCAGGACTGGGTCCGCGCAGCTGCAGCGACGACGGGCGCGCCCATCGTCGAGGACGGGTTCCACTCGCACCTCACTCGGACGCATGGGCATGCAACGAGCGCGCCGTTCGAGCACGGGGTGGGCTTCTTCGACGTCGCGTACGACCCGCACACTCGCACCCGCTCCTCGGCATCGGTGGCCTACCTCCACCCCATCATGCCCACCGGTCCCCGGCCCCGCACGAACCTGCACCTCTTCCTCGAGACGTGGGCGAGCAAGATCGAATTCGAGCCCGAGCCGAGCCCGTCGTCTCCTTCGGGCCAAGGCATGGTGCGAGCCAAGGGCGTACGCGTAACGAACAAGCAAGGCCACACCTCCCTCCTGCGGCCCAAGCACGACCTCCTCCTCTGCGCCGGCGCCATCGACACGCCCCGCCTCCTCCTCCTCTCCGGCATCGGGCCCAAGCGCGAGCTCGAGGCCCTCGGCATCCCCTGCGTGTCCGACGTGCCCGGCGTGGGCCGCAATCTGCAGGATCACCCGGAGAGCATCGTCATGTGGGAGACGAGGGAGACGCCCGAGCGCACCGTCATGGCGAGCGATGCGGGCTTGTTTGTAAGGGTGTTGCCCAGGCAAGAGGATGGAGATGGAGATGGGGATGACACGGTCACGCCAAGAGATGAGCACGCCAAGCTGCCCCGTGAACTCGTCCCGCACCCCGGCCCCGACCTGATGGTGAGAGTCCAACCCCCCACCCCCCCTCCCAAGCTCCACCGAACCCTTCCCACCGAGCCGAGTCCATCCCACTGACCTGCCCCTCTAACAACCCCCCCCCCCCCCCCCAGTTCCACATCTACCAAACCGTCTGGGCCGAGCACACCTCGCGACAAGGCTACCCGCGCCCGCCCCACGCCATCTGCATGACGCCCAACGTGCCCCGGAGCGCGGGGCGGGGCACCCTCCGGCTGCGGAGCGCCGACCCGCTCGACAAGCCCGTGCTGGACTTTGGGTACTTTGAGGATGCGGGTGGGTATGATGCGCATCTCGTGAGTGTGCTTTCCTTCCTTTCTGTTTTGCTCTTCTTCTGCTTCGTTGGGAGCGTCGCTGACGAAGGAACGAATGCAATACTACTACTACCCCCCCCCCCCCTTGGCTCTCGTCCCCAACGCGACGCACAGCTCGTCCGCGGCATCCACCTCGCCCGGCACATCGCCGCCCACCCCCTCTTCGCGCGCCACCTCGTGCGCGAAATCGCCCCGGGCCCACATCTCCAGTCGGACGCCGAGCTCGACGCGTACGCAAGGAGCGTGGCGCATACGGTGTACCACCCTGCGGGGACGTGTCGCATGGGCCGTCTCGCGGGGAAGGAGGAGGAGGAGGAGGAGGAGGATTCGAGGGACGCCGCCGACGACGACGACGACGACGAGACGCCCGACGAAGGGAAGGCGGCGGCGGCGGCGGCAGCGGCAGCGGCGGCGGAGGAAGGGACGAGGATGGTGGTGGTGGACGAATCGACGCTCCACCTCCGCACCACCTCCAACGTCCGCATCGCCGACGCGAGCGTGCTCCCCGCGCTGAGCAGCACCAACCCGATGATGACTGTGCTGTTGGTGGCGGAGGTGGGGGCGGAGCGGGTTTTGGGGGCGCTGTGGGAGGGGAGGCGAACGGGGGAGGGGAGGGGAGAGGGGGATGAGGAGGGGTGAGGAGAGAAGGGGGTTCGTGCTGAGCAGTCGAGTCGGTACGCGAGGCGCCGGGGAGGGGAAGAGCAACAACGGCTAGTTGATTGCATCTTGCAAGTAAGGCTGGAGGAGGGCTAGTGGGGGGCCGGAGGATCAAGCAGGCAGGTAAGGATGGGGATGTGGATGTGGATAGGGTGGGCCGGAGCGCAGAGCGGTGAGCAGTGAGCAGCGAGCGACGCAACGATGGGCTGGCTGATGAATGGTGGATGTGATGGGTGGGTTGGTGATAGCGTGCATGCCTACGACACATGTACAAGAGCACTTCTCTCCTCTCCTCTTCGTCTCTGTCCCGTGTAACGACCCGACCTCGCGCATCTTCGCCTTGAGAACTCGCAGCGCGGCGCGGCGCGTCTCGTCTTCCTGACCTCCTCCCCCTTGCATCTGGGAAGAGAGGTGCCAAGGTGCAAGGCCAAGGTCAAGGCAGCGCCGAGCCGATCCGGCGCATGAGGCGCATGAACCACCCTCCCCCTCCTCCCCCTCCTCCTCCTCCTCCTCCTCCTCCACCGTCTTGCTGACCTTCCTTGCCCGTGCTTGACGTCTGGCCGTGCTCGTTCACCCCGTCGGCGTCGGGATCAACGCGCCGGCCGTCGCTACCGCCGCCGCCGCCACCAAGGCCTCCGCCCCATCCCATGCCCATGCCCATCCCCATCCCCAACCCATCCGCCGGCGACCTCTCACTGCGCACCCATCCACCACCACCACCACCACTTGCACGCCCAAAATCTGGAAAGAAAGTGGGGAGGGGGCGACGGTCGGTCTGAGCCTCATGATCATGACGATGGTGGAGATGGAGATGGAGATGGAGATGGGGAGGAGGGGGAAGGGGACGGGGACGGGGAGGAGGAAGACGCGTTCGGGGCCGGGGAGGGATCCTCACCTCCCGTGCCAAGTGGGTCCGCCGCCGCCGCCGCGTCTTTGTTGTCGTCCTTCTTCTTGTTCGCTTGGGTCGACGATGATGAAGATGCTGAGGAGGATGCATTTGTACCTGCGGAGTTCGGGTTGGGGCTGTGGGTAGCGCTGGATGATGAGTCGGCTTGAGGTGTGGGTGTAGGTGTAGGCTTGGGTTTTGATCGGCCCTCGACATCATCCACAAACGCTTGGAGGAGCTCGCGCTGCGTCTTGCTCAGTGTCCTGCGTGGCGCCAACACGATGGTCAGCAACTCCATTCTCCACACGTCAACGGAGCCGTGAGAAAGGAGGAGCCGAAGAGGAGACTCACCTTGGAATCGTCACATCAAACGCAACGAGCAAGTCGCCCCTATCCCCGCGCCTCGACACGCTCGGCACCCCCCGCCCACGGAGCAACATCTCCTCGCCCACCTGCGTCCCCGGCGGCACACGCACGTCGACCTCGCCGTCGAGGGTAGGCACGCGTACGCGCCCGCCCAGCACGGCCGTGTAGAAGGGCACCTTGGCCTCGTAGTACAGGTTGGAGCCCTGGCGACGCCACACCTTGCTGGGCTGCACCACGACGCGGACGTAGAGGTTGCCCGGGGGGCCGTTCGCACTGCCCCCCAGCGCGGCGCCGCCGCGGGGCGCGTCGCCCTGCCCATCCAGGCGGATCTTGACCCCGTTGTCCACACCGGGCGGGATGCGCACCTCGACGGAACGGCGCTTCCTCACCGCGCCCGTGCCCAGACAGCTCTCGCACTCGTCGCCCGGCTGGAGCATGACGCCCTGGCCCGAGCACACGTTGCACGTACTGGCCATCTGGAAACCGGACTGAATGACGAACGTGCGCGTTCCCGTCCCGCCGCACGCGCCACACGCGCGCTTCTTGGCGCCCTTGCGCACCCCGGAGCCGGTGCACGAGGAGCAGCTCTCAAAGGGCGTGGTGTGGATCGTGCGCGTCGTGCCGCGGCAGGCCTCTTCAAACGAGATGCTGATCGTCGTCTCAAGGTCGTCGCCGCGTATCTCGCCCGCAAAGCCGGCGCCGCCGAACCCGCCAGGGCCGGGTCCACCGCCGCCGGGTCCGCCACCGCCGCCACCTGCGAAGCGGCCAAAGATGGACTCAAAGGCGGAGAAGGGGTTGTCGGCACCCATGCCAGGCCCGCCACCGCCGCCTCCGAAGCCAAAGCCTGCAAAGCCGCCGGCGCCGGCGAAGGGGTTGTCGCCGCCCTCGAAAGGGTTGAAGCCTGGCTGGCCGTCGGTGGTGCCGAACTGGTCATACGCGGCCTTCTTCTTCTCGTCGGAGAGGATCTGTGTGCAGCGTGCCGTGATTGCACAGGTCAGTCTCTGAACATGCTGTGGCATAACCCCCCCAACCCAAGCGGGGGAAGGAAATCTCTACTCACGTCATACGCGCTCTGAATCTCGACAAAGCGCTCCTTGGCCTTGGGATCCTTGTTCGTGTCCGGATGGTACTTTTTCGCGAGGTCGTAGTAGGCCGCCTTGATCTCCTTTGGCTTGGCGTCGCGCTTGACGCCGAGGGTGGCGTATGGGTCCTTGTTGGACGAGGACGAGGAGGAGGCGTGGGTGGGGCGGGTGGTGGAGAAGTGTCGCGCTTGTTGGTGTTGGTGTGCTTGGTGGCTTGCTTGATGTGCGTGCAATGAGGAGAGTGCCGGTGAGGATGCGCTGGCGAGGAGGGCAGGTCTTGGGCGTGCGCTGGATCGGAGTGCCGAGGGTATGAGTGGTGGCGGCTTGGTGGATATGGACGAGGAGGAGGACGCCAGGCTGCCGTCTTGGGCGGTGCCACTGGCCCCTGCTGCTGGACGAGGCCAGTCATGGAGCTGCCGCCGTGGCTCGACCGCCCCAGACGACCGACCGCCGAGCGCGCTGGGCTGCGTGGACGATGCAGACGAGGAAGACGACGATGCTTGTGGGTGTGGTTGTGATGACTGTTCTTGGTGTGAGGTGCACGTCGACAATGTTGTCGATGCTGCTGGCCGGCCCGCGCGCACGGGGATGCGGGACGAGGCTGCGGCTGCTACGCCGACGACGCTGCGTGCGCCTGCTGCGCCGATGCCCGCTGCCATCCTTGCTCGCACCGTGCCCGCGTGGCGTGGTGGTGTGTGTGTACCGTCTGCCTTGTGCTTGCTGAGTGCCTGCCAGAGGGGTGAGGGAGTGAAGATGGTCGTCGTCAGGAAGGTGAGCGAGCGGCCCGCCGAGGTTGACAAATGGGTGACATCGACGATGCGGGCAAAAAACGGGAGGGACCGTGATCATGGCGCGATCGCCCTCGCTTGTCGGGTCCCAGTCGACACTCGAGAGCGTTCCCGAAAGGTCGCGACGCGTGGACGGGGTGGCCGTTCGGCCGAGCATCGCCGCGCGTCCATCGGGAGCTCCCCTCGTCATCGCCACTGTGGACACGGCGCGAATGTCGATTGCCCTCGAGGCACGCTGCTCACCCGGCCGCTGACCATCACTGGGCTCGCACAACATCGACGACGCGGCCACGGACAGCCACCACCCGCGCGGCTGGAGAGCAGCCCAGGCAAGGCGGCAGCGCTCGGGGTGCGATCCAGCTGCCATGGCCAACAGCGCCGTGCACGACGAGCTCGAGCTCGAGGATGTCCAACTCGAGAGCGACGGCGGCAGCGAGCTGGCCGATGCCTATGCGGCAGCCTACGACGAGGCTGCCGCAGCTGGCGACGACGACGACGACCACGAGGACGGCAGCAGCGTAGCCGGTCCATCCAAGGCGCGCGCGCCCATCTACTACGATGGCAAGGGCCAGCACCGCGGCGTCGAGGTCGCCCTCCAAGCCGCCGAGTCGTCCAAGCCGAAGCGCAACGGCGGCGACGGCAAGCCGCGCAGCACGGCCAACTTTCTCACACCGCAGGACCGCCGCAATCGGCTCGCTGCGCACCTGCTACATGTGCTCTGCCTCATCGCGTGGGCGCGCGGACGCAACGTGCTGCTGAACGATGACGGACTGCGGGTGAGCACCCGTGCGCTGACTGCGCAGCCAGCCCGTGAGCTGACCTTCTCATTCATGTGCGCGACTTGAACAGGACTTTCTGGCAGACATGGTACCAGCAGCGCTCATCACCAAGCTGCGCTCGATCCACCCCAAGAAGATTCCAGAGCAGCGCGAGCGCGTGCGTCTCTTTGAGGCGTTCATGGTCGAACTCATCCAGTGGTGGACAAGTCGCTTTCACATCGACCCGGACCTCGCCGCCCGCGCTGCGATCCGACAGCCAGCCGCTGCCACCGAGCTGCTGATCCCAGCCAATGCGCGCGCTCTGCCCTCGGGCAAAATCATCGACGGCTGGGTGGTGGAAAGTCCCAAAGAGCGCGAGGACCGGCATCGCAAGGAGGCCAAGGCCAAGGGCAAGCAGAGGTCGACCTCCGACCAGAAGGGCAAGGCGCCAGAGCGCGCCGCCGAGATTGCCATCTTCCCGCCGGGTCAGCAGTCGGCACAGACGACGACGGTGCCGACCTACCTTCGACTCTTGCCGGCGCCCGAGCCGATCATCACAGCGGCCGATCTGCGCGAGGCAGCCTCGAATCGAAGAGGGTCCCGCGAAACGTCGGCGCAGCTCTTCTGCGCGCTCTGCCGAGCCATTGGCGTGCCGGCGCGACTGGTGGTCAGCCTCCAAGTGCCACCGTACAGCGTGGGAGCCAGCAAGCTGGCGAGCATCGCGACCGAGGCTGACAAGCTGATGCGCAAGAATCCTCCGACGTCGAATCACGGCATTCGTCTGGCCAAGAGGTCCTCTGCAAAGCAGCCTGCTCAGGCCACGGTGGAACCCATCAACCTCGCCTCGCCTCCGACGGTGTGGGTCGAGGTCTTCAGCAAGTCCTTCCAGAGGTGGCTCACCGTCGATCCCATTCGCGGAGAGCTTCAAGCTACTGGCAACCGCTACATGGAGCCAGCTCCGCACGATAAGGACAACAAGCTGGTGTACGTGATCGCCGTTGAGGAGGACAACTACTGTCGCGATGTCACGGCTCGCTACACCCGATCGCTCCGTTCTCGGGTCGCACGCCTACGACCGCCAGCTGCCATGACGGGCGGACAAGACTGGTGGGCACGCGTCATGACCCTGATTCACAGGCCACAGCACTTAGACCGAGACGCGATCGAGGACGCGGAGATGGACCAAGCCATACAGCGCGAGCCCATGCCCAAGAGCATGGCCACCTTCAAGAATCACCCCGTCTACGTGCTCGAGGCGCAGCTGAAGCGCAACGAGGCCATCTGGCCGCGCAATCGCGTCGGCACCTTTGAAGGCCACGACGTCTTCCTGCGTCAGGACGTCGTCGAGGTCCACTCTGTCCGGCAGTGGTACCTCAACTACGGGCGCATCCTCCGACGAGGGCCCGACGGATCCGAGAGCACCGAGGAGCCGCTCAAGTGGGCCAAGACGCGCGGCTACACGATAGCCAACAAGCGCGCCGAGGAGCAGGCCCGGTCCGAGGGCCGCGAGGCGCCGCAGGAGGGCCTGTACGCCGAGTTTCAGACGGAGACGTATGTGGCGGAGCCGGTGCGGGAGGATGGGACGGTGCCGACGAATGAGTTTGGGAATGTCGATCTCTACGTGCCGTCGATGTTACCGCCTGGGGGCGTGTACATTCCCTTCAGTGGCGCTGGCAAGGTTGCAAAGCAGCTTCATATTCCTTATGCTGATGCTGTGGTGAGTATTTGAGCTTTGTTCGATGCTACGAAGGTGGCTGATGGCCGACGTCTGTGATCCAAATAGACCGGGTTCGAATTCCGTCGAGGACGAAGCAATCCCAAATTGGAGGGCATCGTCGTCGCTCAGTTCAACGCGCAGACTGTGCTCGAGGTCAGTAGCAGCACCAGGGGTCGAACGCTGAGCTGTAATACAGTAGCTGACTGATGTGCTCGATGCTTTGCAGGCCTTCTGGGAAACGGAACGCAACAATGCTGAAAAGGCGCGAATCAAGGTCCACGAGCGGGCGATTCGGAACTGGCGACGAGCATGCAAGGCCGTGTTGATCTCCCTTCGCATCAAGCGCCAATACGGACCCGGCTCGTCGGCGGCTGCGGACGCTGCGTTCCGCCAGGCCATGGGCCGCGACGAAGGCGGAGCCGGTGGGAAGAAGGGCAAGAAGAAGGAGGAGGTGCGGCAACTCCGGAAGCTGCGCGAGGACGAGGATCAGGACAGTGATCTCGACCCTGCCGCTGGTGGTGGCGGCGGAGGAGGATTCTTGCTCGACTCTGCCGACAGTCCAGCGCCCGGCGGCTTCCTCCTAGACGACGATGACGAGGACGGAGAAAGCAACGGCAACGCTCGCACACCTACGACTTCGTCACCAGCCCCATACGTCGATACGTCGTTCTCAACGAATGGGAAGAAGCGCAAGATCATCTCACTGTACGACTTGGACGACGGCGATGGCAGCGTCGAGGACGGCGAAGATGATTTGGCCCAAACTCGTCATGAGGCCATGGATGAGGACGAGGAGGAGAAGGACGAGATACCCGCATCGGGTCGTCGTCGACAGCAACGCGCCAAAGCCTCTTCCAAACGGGCCCGAGTCAGCCGAAAGAGCAAGACGGCCAACAAAGCGACGACGACACCCGCCACGCCACTGCGACGGAGCACCCGAGCCAGCGCACAACAGAGCACATCTCGACTTCGGGATCGGGACCGGGCCCAACTGGATGCGCTCCGCGATGTGCTTGACGACGACGAGCTGGCGATGGAGGAACGTGAGCTTGGCGAGGCGGAAACGGACGACAGCGACGAGGACGATTGATGCGGGCAAGGTTCCGAAAGGTGCCCCGGGCGCTTCCCACAAGCGACCGCTTCAAGTGTAGCAAGGCAACGCACGCATTCGTTGACTGTCGATGCAGGCGATGGAACCGCCGGGCAGGTCCGAGCCACGTACCAACGGCCTGGATTGGCCGAGTTGGCCGCCGTGATTGGGGTGTGACACGTCGTCGCTCTGTCCCGGTCTTTGTCTGGACAATGGGTACGAGTCCAGGTCAGAAGCCTGGAGACTGGACCAAGTGAGCAGAAGCTGGGCACGGTTCGCTTTCTCTCGTCTGTAGGTACCACTCACATTATTGAGGCTTGGTTGGTCTCATCTTCACCTTCACGCAGACGATGGAGATGACAGCGGCGAGCGCGCATCTCTCCGCGTTTCTCTGCCTCTGTGTCACGGAGCGTCGCATCGCGCTGACATGGACATGCTGACCTCTTGCCTCCTCTGTCCGCCACCACCTCGAACCAGATTGGATACAGCGGACTCGCGCTGTCAGTGCTGAGACCTTGGCCGCCTCGGCTTCAAGAACGAATGATCCTCGGTACGATGGTATCACTCCATCATCAGCGACGCGGCGAGATCGTGGACACGGTCCTCGCAAGGCCAGAAGGGCGACGAAGGTCCGTGGGCTCGCAGGTGCGTATCGCCCACCTCGATAAAGCTGTGGACAGCAGGTTGCTGACCCCCCCTCTACTCGTACATGTCCCCTTGCAAGCTGGCACGCACGCCTCGAGTCTCGACCGCGTTCTGTGCAAGCTGCTACGCTGGCCCCGCCGTCTCATCTCGTCGCGCAGCCCTCATTTATCAGCCCACGTCGCTGTCGCGTGTCGCCTGTCAACGGCGGCGCAAGAGACCATCTCATCTACGCGCAAGCTGGACGGTCGCGTGCTCAAGTCGTCACCCGTCACCCCCAACCTTCCAATCCAAGGTGAGTGTCGCCCATGCTCGCGATCGAGCTTCCCCAACACCGACAGCCAGGCTTGTTCTTCGGACGCGTCGGGGCGTAGCGCAAGCTCAGCTCTGGCTGGCAGGGGTCGAGCTGGCAAGCAAGGCGGCCGATGAGGCTGGCCGAGCGGACGGCGAGATGAGATGAGGTGCGCACACGCGGACATGGGGGCGGTGTTGGGTGGCGACCGATGGAGGGCCAACATCGTGGACGACGGCCGACGCTGAGTCGTCGTTGCCTGCCGACGGCGTCCATGCCCGGACGTGGCGACACGAGCGCGGCGGAGGGTCTCGAGCGGGCTCTCAGAGGGCGACGGGCGTGCCTGTGCGTCGCCAGGGTCGTCCGTCGCACCTTGGGCGGGCCGGTTGCTGGCCATTCGAGGGCTGAGCGCGGTCCCCTCGCCTCATTCACGCCCGTCGTCGCGCTTACCCTCTCTCTGGACATCTCCATGTTCGCCCGTCCGACGCGCACGCTTGGCCCTTCGCTGCCCCCCTCGTCAAGCTCCCTCATAAGACGAGACGAGGTGACACGAGATTGTTTTCATCTCCCTCCCTCCCTCGTCTTTGCGTCCCTCACCTCGTCCCAACTTCTCCCCATTTCGACGTCCGTCCCATCCCATCAACCATCCTCCAATCGGACGTGGGACGGTCCATCTTGTCCATCTCGTCTTGCGCGCGCCCCAAGTCCCCCCAACCTCACATCGGCTGTGCCTTCATCTGGACGAGATTCGCAGTCGGACTCACCACGACGTTGACTTCTCTTCATCACATCCCATCGTGACGGACGGCGGCAACATCTTCATACCCACCGCCCACTCTACTCGTTCGCGGCGGTGATCCGGGTCGACGGTGCCGTCGTCGCGCCGGCTCGGCGCGCGTAGGTCAAGCACTTGCCTCCCCGCTCGATCGCGATCGCAAGCGCCTATCACCTTACATCGATATCGTCGCCATAGCGGCCAAACATACCCTCGCGCTCGTCGCAACTTGCAAATCTCCCACGGCGCGCTTGCCTCTGTTCCTCGGCCAAGGATACCCTCAAGCAATCGGCCCATGTCACCAGACAGGAACCGGAGAACCACGTACATGCAACTTCGCCCCCAGCCTGTGCTTCGATACGCAACCTCCCTCGCTGAAGACGACGACGACGAAGAGCTCGACAACTACGCAGAACGCGACCGTGCCAGCCCGACTCCAAGCGCCTTCTCGTCTTCATCCCTGTCGTCGGCTCCCAGTTCGAACCAACAGCATCGATCCCACATGGACTCGCCCGGCTCGACTTTTAGCGGTCTCGATGACTCGGGCGGCTCGATGAGTCAGCACCATGCCTCCAGTGCCTCGCATGGCGGTGGCAACGCCGTGGCAGGGAGCAGCAGTAGCGGCGGCCATGCTCACGCAAGCGGCTCCGGCTCAGGACCTGGCGGCATAGGCATGATCAACCTCTCCGACATCTTTGTCCTCTCCTCCGACCCGTCCACTCGGCCCCGAGGCTCGCTCACCGCCCTCGTACACCGCGGCCAGTCGCACCCAGTCAGCCGCGGCATGCCCAAGAAGAAGAGGAACAAGTGCACCAATGAGCAGCTCGCTGCGTTGGAAGAGTTCTTCCTGATCAATCGGAACCCCACCGGCCGTATTCGCGAAGAGCTCAGCAAGCGCATCCGTATGCCAGAGCGGAGCGTCCAGGTCTGGTGAGTGTCCTTGGTCCTCATGATCAGCAGAACTCTTTCTGACATCCATCTGTACGAGGTCTTCAGGTTCCAGAACAAACGAGCGAAGATCAAGACGGGCGATCCCAAGCCGGACGCCGAGATCCTTGCCAGCTATGCCGATGTGACCAACGTGTCGCCTATCACACAGCTCGCCCTGGCTGGCATTGCCGCGCGGAACAAGCAGCTACAGCTTTCGACGCCGGCTCCGCCACCTCCGCCACCACCTCAGAAGAGTGAGCATCTCTACACTCTTGCCCGTGCCGACGTGATGGCTCACTCCTTCTGATCTCCATCACGTAGCTGCCGAAGCGCTGCCAGCCTTCTCGCTATCAATCGGCACCTGGCGTCGCCTGAATCCGACGCTGGTCATCTTCTTCGCGCTCAAGCTCCAGACGTTCGTCTCGTACGTGCGAAGCGACAGTTTGGGATACAAGCTCGACATTCCCATTCAGTCGATCACTCGCCTTGGTTTCACCGGCCCCGATGCGCCTACGCAAGTGGAAGCCGAGGAAGGGCTGGAGGAAGCTATCGGACGCTTCACCATCGAGGTCAATCGAGCGCCGACGTTCTTCATGGAGGTGTTCCGCAGCACTCGCGACGGCGACGCCAACAACAAGCCATCGTGGCGCCAGTGTTCCGACTTCACACAAGACCGACAGGCCACCAAGGAGACCGTACATCACATTTGCGGTCCGTACGCTGAGCTCAAGAAGGCTCTCGCCAACGTGGTCAACGCGTCGGAGATGGTCAGGAGCAAGATGAGCACGGCGGACATGACTCGCATTCTCGGGCCCGACCCGCCCATGCCTATGCAGACATTTCAAGCTACGGCACCGCCTCCGCTGCCGTACCTCCTCCAAGAGCAGGCTCAACACTACATGAGCTACCCATCAAACTCAATGATGGGCGTCTCGATGGGCTCACACGGCCAGTTCCATGCCGACCCCACCTCAGCCGCCCTCGAAGGAGCGAGCAGTGATACCATCATGCCCCGACACTCGTGGCGCCTCGGCGAGTCCTTTGCTGCCTCGTCGTCAATGTCAGCGATGCATCCCATCAACCCCGTCAACCAAGCTCAAGTGATGGGCCAGCCCTTCGACTGGTACAGCGGCTCGTCGACGGGCCATTCGTCCAACTCGCAGATGCATCCTGCTCAGCACTCGCAGTCGTACGCCATGACGGTCTCGCCAGGGTCGCATACGTATGGGACGCATCAACAGCTTCCGATGTCCCTTCACGGACGTTCTGGCTCGATATCCGGCCTGCACGGCTCGCCGTCCTTCGCGACGTCGTATAGCATGGCTGCATCGGGCAGTGATTCTATCAGCCTCTACGACAGCGCGGCAAGCGCTCGGCCTCAAGGATCACGATCGACCAGCTACTACAGCTCGTCTTCGCACCTTGGAGGCGCTGGTGGCCACGCAGCTTCTGGCAGCTCCGCCGGTCCGACGAATTGCAGCACGAGTAGCCTCGGCACAGGCGCGACGAGCAGTTTGATGGGTACACCTCAAACATCGATGTCATCCTTGTCCGGGCCCGTGTCCGAGAGCGGGCGGAGCTTCAGCAACCACTTTGCCTCGGGCTTTGTCGGCCTCGGCATCGACATGGCGGCCGCACCGACACACGACGGCCGGGTCCATGCCGTGTCTGGCGAGAGCGATTACAGCCACGGTCACGCAGCCACCGGACCATCGAGCCAGCAGCACCATCAAGAAATGGGCGGTAGCCAGAACGGCTTCATGATGCCACCGCGGGTCAACTGGTCCGAGGAGTCCTCTGGCTTCCACTCTCAACAACCGCAGCCGTTTGGTCACCACCCGCAAGGTCAGAGCAACTGGAACGCCGCCGGTGCGAGTGGAATCCATCATGCTCAACCCACATCCTCCTCTGCGACCTACGCAACCCAGCAGCAAGAGCAGTCGCTCGCCCAAGCTGAACAGGCACAACAACCACAACAGCAGCAGCAACAACGCCAGGCTCACAGTCCACGCGCACTGCAAGCCAAACCCGAGTCAGCGGAGGACTCCCAATCAGGAGCGCTCCCGAGCTCGAGGCCAGACAGCCAGCAAGCTCGTCCCCATACCGGCAGCATCGGCGCAAATGCGGACCACAGCGAGGCATCCAACGCCCACCGACCGCCTCCCTCCCCCTCCCAGCCTCAGCAACCCACCTACGCGCCCACGCACACACAAGACGCACCACCCGCCTCCTCCCCTCACAGCCAGCAACTAAGCCGAGCGGCGCTGCTCAGCCCCACGCCGCACGCCAGCGCGACCAGCCCCGCCGGCCCGACGCGCGCGCCCAAGTCGAGCGACGCGTCCGTCGCGAGCAATGCGAGTGGCGCCACGGCTCGTCCGCACCCTCCTGGCTCAGACTGGCCCGCTGAGGGCGGTGGCGAGGTTGAGGGCGTGGGCGTGGGTGGAGGGGCGGAGGGCGCGGGCCAGGGGCAGGGGCAGGATGCGCAGCTAGGGGCGCAGCAAGCTGCCTGAGTTGAGCCCTGGGGCCCTCCTCATCCTCCCGCACGCCTTGCTGGTGGTACCGCGCGTCAACCCCTCCCTCCCACGGCGTCCGCTTCTCCTAGGTCCAGGCACCATGCTATCAGCATTCTCAACCTACATGGCTCGACGCGCATGCTCAAGATCTCCTGCTCCGATCGCTCGTACCCGCCACGGCCTATCACGTTACCTGCTTCGCGCCGTCTCATGATCAAGATTTGTCCCGTCTGCTTGTCGAAGAATTCGCCACCTAATTGCATGCTGAGCACCGTCTGGCTTCGGCGACTCCTTGGTAGCGGTGTGATGTGAGGTTGAGTGATGCCCTGCTCAAAGCGGCAAGTGAGGTTGCGATAGTGTACATGGAGACGGGGTAGGAGGGGTATCCGTCTGTTTGAGGATGTCGACAGGTGCCTTGCAGGTACTCGTATATCCCCCTTACTCGTCGAGGAGCTCGCCGCGGCCGAGCTCGTAGACCATCCGTCGGCGGAGGTAGGGCATGTTCTTCTGCGAAAAATTCCACAGCTCTTCCTCTTCTTCTTCCTCCTCTTCGTCATCGTCGTCCTGCCCGCTCCCGTCCGAGTCGTCCGCTCGGCCCGCCTTCTGCCCGGCGCCTCCGCCGCCGCCGCCCGAGGTCGCGTGCGCATTCTGCCCTCCCGTCGGCGGCACATACGGCGGCGTAGAGGGGTACGGCGAGATGGGATCGCGCCTGCTCAGCTGCTCCATCGTCGCCGACGCGAAGACGCCACAGTCAAACCCATTGGACTGCTGCGGACTGGCACGCGAGTGATAATCCCTCCACCCGCTCCAATCCATCTCGCACCCGGCCCCAAAGACGGCGCGGTGCTCGTCGGCGAGGTAGGAGCGCACCGTGCGGAAAAAGTCGCGGGGCACGCCGGAGGGCATCGAGTCGTAGTATTCGATTCGGCGGCGGCGGAAGTTGATGGCGCCGCAGGTCCAGTGGTAGTTGCCGCAGTTGACGGGGATGAGGATAATGTCCTTGGTGAAGATGTTGATCTTTTTCTGAGGGCGTGGGCAGGGAAACGGTGCCTGTCAGAAGAGGGGGCCGGACGGCGCCAGAGAGGAAGGGGGACGTACCCTTGACGTCCATCTGGCCACACTCTTGTGCCCTTCCTTGACAACCTTTGGCAGGAAATGGCTCGAGAAGAAGTGCACCTTCCAATACTGGCGCCACCTCCGCGCCTCCTCACTGTTGCCCGCCGCTCCGCTAGGATCCTCCTTGGCTAATCGCTCGCGCTCCGCGGCCGCCCGGTCCGCGCGCTGTTGTATCAGCTGGCCGTACATGTTGATGGACTCGTCGTTCAGCCATTGGCCGGGCTTGAGCATGGCCACGTCGCGGTCGGAAATGCTGGCGCCGATGAACTGCTTGATGACGCCGCGTTTTTGGAACGTGGCCTCGACGTCGGCGTCCTGTTCGGGTGTGAGTATTTTTGGCAGCTGACGGGCGGAGACCATCAGGGCGATGGACAGGTGTGAGCATGCTGTCAAAAGCGAGCCTTCGCCGGCACACACTCACCGGTTTCCTTCCCAGGACGCCACGCAGACGGGCCAGCTCGCGCTGTGGCTTCTTCTTCAGGGCTTCGTACCTTGGCAGGTCGGCCCTCGGGATGGGTTCGTGTCGAGCCCTTGCCTTCTTGGCCTGCTCCTCCAGCTGCTTCATGAACTGCTCCATGTAGTGCTGCATAGTGTCATCGATTCGCGTCAGTACAACGATCTCGACTCTATCCTGGCATAACACAGACCCACCTCATCGGACTTGAGTACCGTCGCCCCGGCAATGGTGCTATCCCTCTTTTTTAGCAGCTTGGCTCCATACTCGAGGAAGCCTTCGACGACCTCCCGATTGACAGAAGCATCCTCTGTAGACTCGGACGGTTGAGTCACCATCGTTCATGACAGAAAATAAGAATGGCACTCACCCTGCCTCCTCCGCTCGACATACTGATCGAGCATGGCTCTGAGCTGCTTGTTCTGACCCTGCACCATCCTGACGCGCTGCTGTCGCTCCTGCTTGAGCCTGAGCGGGTTGGCAGCCGCGGCTGCGTTGGCCCGACTGAGTGAGCTGGTCACCTTGCGCCGTCCCAGCGTGGGTGCTCCGCTGCGTGTAAAAGTGAGGGAAGGGGCGAAGCCGTCTCCGTATGCGCTTGAAGAGGCGGATGCGGAGGATGCGCCCGCTCTGCGCTTGATGGGTGCGCTTTGCGTCGCGGAAGGAGACGTAGGTGATGGCCAGCGCTCGTTGTGCCAAGGGATGGATGTGGTCGTGGTTGCATCCTGAGTGTGTTCGCCCTGCGTCTCGCCAAGGACGTCCCGATCGGCGGTATGTCTGCCCTCCTCGGGCGCGCTACTTGGCTGAAATGGTAGTTGCTCGTCCACGACCGTGTGCGTGGGCTCTGACTCGGCCTGGACTGGTTCGACAGCACGCAAGTGCGGATCTGTTGTGGAATCGCCGTGGGCCACCGTTGCAGGGCTGTGCCCCTCAGCTGGTGACGCAGCTATCCTCGGTGCTGGCGGCGGCGGCGCGTCGCTGACCTGCTCTTCTATCGGCGCTGTAGGTGTGTCCGTGTCGAGCTCGTCCGCGCCCGCACCCGTGCCCGCGTGTCCTACTGCGCCCGTCGCGGTTGCAGAGTCTGCCGGTGCGTGTGCTATGCTTGCATCGACAGGCCCAGGCTGTACTTCGTCCGCAATGGCCAGCGCACCGAGCGCGTCCGTCTCCATCCGCACCTCGTCGTCGTCGTCCTTCGTCTCCCCGAGCGGCGCGGCCAGCCTGGACGTCGAGCTGCCCGACGCACCGCTTCCGCTGCCGCTGCCGTTGCCTCTGTTGCCTGGCAGAAGATCCGCAGCCACCTCCTCTTCCTCCTCCAAGGCTGCCGGGTCGACGGGCACAGGCGCATGGATGGCGCGGCGAAAGGCAGTGCGCTCGTCGTGGATGAGATCAAGGAGCGCGTGGGACGCGTCCTGTGGCATGCTCATCGTCTCCAGCGTCGAGGTCGACGTGGGCGGCGGTGGTCGTGGCTGCTGGTGGTGGTGGCCTTGGCTTCCCCTCCACGGCGCGGCGACGAGATCCTTGACGCTGTGAGCCAGCACGCGCACGCGCCGCTGTCCGCGTTCCGCCAGCGACCCAACCGATGGCATCGTTGCCCGCCTCGGCTTCGTCATCAACGTCGTCGTCGTGGTCGAGGCTGTCGTCGATGAGGAGCAGCTGCAGCTGAACAAGGCGATCATGCAGACTCGGGAGCCGAGCAGGGAGCCGAATCATGCACACCACATGGCAACAGTCGACACAACATCACCTCGACCTCATCGTGAACAGTGATGATGGTACACACGATGACATTGTCTATGAGCATCACGCGGATGACAGATGTCGCACCGCAAGACGACGCGCCTCGGGCACGCCAGCACCCAGCGCAGCCCGTAGCACAGCCGGGAACAGGACAGCGACGTCGGCAGCACCGGGCGCACCGGCAGCCTGCAGCATGAGCACCGCATGGAACAGCGACCGCACCACGCCCCGACACGCCGTCCACGCGTCGTCTCCGAGCGCGTTCCGATCCTCCATCAGCCGCTCAGCGTGGCGGATCAGCGACCCCGTCAGCTGGACGAGGCCGGCTTGCTGCACCTTGGGCCGTGGCGAGTCGAGGCTGTGCCACCAGTGCACCAGCAGGCTGCACAGCGCCGTCGCATCTTGAAGCGCCTTGACGCCCAGAGCGGGCGAGCCGCCGCTTGACCCAACATCGTCCGCCGCCGTCGCCATCGTTCCGCTCGCCGGCACGCACTGGCGCAAGATGCCCAACACCGCCGCCGCCCAAAACCCCTGCGTCAACCGCTCCAGCTCGACCACCGACCGCGAGCCCACGAGCGTGACCGTAAGCCGGAGCCAAAAGGCCGAGCCGGGCGTACGAGGTCGAGCCTCGAGCGCAATCGCCTGCTGGATCCACCCCAGCACCTGCCTCCGACTGAGCAGCTCGCGCGCCGCCGCCGAAAGCTCCGCAATCGCCAGCATGACCTCCCGCGCCGTCCCTCCACCACCACCACCACCACCCATCGACGACCGGCCCGACACCGACACCGACGTCCTGCTGCGCGCCCGCTCCGCCGTGTACGCACTCGCAACGAGCTCCCACACATGGCGCCTCTTGAGCGCGCGCCACTCCAGCCGACCGCCCGCGCGCATACAGTCGCGCAAGAAGCGCAACATCCACTCCCGCTCCCGCACCGCATCGTCCGACGCCGAGCCCAGCATGTTGTACAGCATCGGCACGTCCGTCTCGTCCACCACGGGCCGCTGCAGCAGAAAGTGGGCAAACAGCGGGTGGATGAAGAGGGCCGGGTTGGCGAGGGCGTGCAGGCTGTGCGCGAGGAAGAGCGACATGGTCAGCGGCAGCGGCTCCGTCTCTTCGTCCTTGTTGACGTTCTTGGCCGCATCGAGGATCAGGAGCAGGTGTCCGCGTTCGTTGAACGTCGTCGCCTGGAAAGGCAATCATCGTCAGACCGTGTCTCGGAGCAAGACTCATCGGGTAGGAACTCACCTCGGCAAGAGCCCGGACCCGAGCCAAGATCTGCGACGCATACGCGCGCAGTTGGGCACATCGACTTGACAACGCGCACACGGCCACACTGACCGCATTGGTGCGAAGCAACGTAAGAATGTCGAGCCCCTTGAAGTTGGGGTCGATAATGGCCGCGTTCATCAGGAGCAGAATGAAGAGCGGGTCAAAGACGGCTTGATCCGTCGTCGAGGAGCTCGCACCGCTGGCGTGCCGCTGCGGCCGCCGCGTCTGCAGCGCTCTCCAGCGTGGATACGACGTGCACGTCTTGAAGATGCCCGACGCATTCATCGACGCCAGGATCTCCAGCGCCGGATTCGCCGTCAGAGACGAGGCAGCGCCAGCATCGTGCCGACAATGGACCGACCAAAACGTGGCAATGATGCTCGTCCCCGTGCTCGTCTCCAGCGAGTGGAGCAGGCGCAGAATCCGCATGTCGTCCTTGCCCAGTCGACCCGTGTAGCGCGCGACGAGCAGCGGCGCGAGCGCAGCGTGAGGTTGGGCTCCATGCTCCGCCATCGCGCACACCGTCCTCGTCCACACGCGCTCCACACTGCCAGCAGCAGCAGGCACACCCTCCGCCGCGACCAGCAGCCGATCGACCGACATCGCAGCCGCGAGTCGGCCCACGACCTTATCAACGCTCGCCGGCCCAAGCTTGACGCGCTTGCACAGCGTACACACGAGCTTCATCGGTTCCAGCTCGTGCCAGCGCCGCGTGAGACCGGCCTCGATGACGGGCTCAGCCACCGAAGCCGGCACCTCGACGTCCCAGTCCGCAGAGCGGGTCAACAGCCGCCGGAACGCCGTCAGCGTGTCCAGGAGCTCGGCTGAGTCCTCCGCATCCTCCGCAAAGCGGCGCACGAGCCAGAGCAGGCTGGAGGAGATGACCTTGCGACACAACGTCAACAGGCTTGCCGGGGGCTTGGGCTCGTCTTGAGCTTGAGATTGGAGCTGAAGGAACGCAGTCGCCAGCCCGATCACCGCCTCGTTGAAGACGCGGCGGTGGTCCTTGGCGGGGAGTACTTGCAGGATGGCTCCGCACACCTGATCCACGAGAGTCGGCATAGCCTTGGCCAGAGATGTCAAGATGGCCGCTGCCGCCATGGCAGGATCGGCGTCATCCCCAAACAGGGCGGTAGCAAGCTCGTCCGCCAGCCGCTTCGTATCTGCCGGTTTGCCTCCTGCGAGGAGCTCAGTCGACGCAGCAGAGGCGGAGCTCGCGACGTCGAGCGCCGCATACAGCACGGACGCATGTGCCGAAGCTGTGCCGCGGCCGTCTGGCGCAGTGAGCGAGCGCCACACCGCGAGGCTGGCTTGCTTCGAGTGGTAGAGGAGTGGGGCGATGGATACCGCCGTGTTGGCGCGGACCGCCGCCGTCACCACCCTCTCGACGAACTCATGGTCGAGAGACAGACGCACCGGACCCGTCCGCCTTGATGAACGCTTGCCCGGTCGACTTTCGGCGATAAGGCCGTCCGGGGTGAGCGTAGCATTCGCATGATTGACGACGTCCATCAACTCGGCAGAAGCGAGCAGTCGCTCCGGCTCGACTTGTTGACGCTTGGGGCCCAGGACCGTGTCGACGATGGTGAGCGCGACGTCCGGCCCGCGCGACAGGACGAGCGCCCTCTGCACGGCCGCAATGACAGAAGCAAGGACCGAGCCGCCCGACCCTTCCCCAACGAGCACGCGCCCGAGCAGACCTTGCACGAAGAGCGAGAGCGTCCCATCGTCGCAAAAGGGGAGGAGGAGCACCCCCGACTTGAGCATGCCCAGATCCAACTTGCTCTTCGCGGGCGGCGCGTCGACCAAGCGGCGCACGACGTTGGCGGCTACGTCCGCCATGAGCGCGCGATGGCCCGGATCGGCCGGGTTCATGGCCGACGCGAGCGCGACGAGGACGCCGCCCTGCTCCTTCTCTGTCGAAGCTTCTTGATGCGACGAAGTCAAGGTCCGGATCGCTGCACTTTCAAAGATGACGTGGCGGAGGTCGGCATCGTCAAGTCCTGCCCGAATGGCCGCCTCGAAGAGCTCGACGTCTTCCCGCGAGGACGCAGCCTCTGTTTGCACGCCGCCGACGTGCGAAGACATCCGAGCCAGAGCGCACATGGCAGCTAGGAGCCTGACCTGCGATGGGATCGTCTCCTGATGGTCGGTCAGGAATTTGGCCGCGTCCGATGATGGCACATGGAGCAGGATGGGCACCATCGCATCCGACGCGGTGCTCTTGAGGGCCCGGTTGAGGTCATCGAGACGCTCCTCGGTAGGGTGCAGCTCGCACACGAGCTGAGCGAGCGAAGCCGGCGCACTTGGGCCGAGGCGAAGCAGGCATGACTTGAAGGCGTCCAGCTGCTCGTGAGTCAGAGGTCGGGCCTGCGTTCGCAGCGCGGCGCGGACGGCCGCGACGTCCTTGGTCTCCTTGAGCTTGGCAGCAAAGTCTCCTGTCCAAAAACGCAAAGCAGGTGTCAGCGAGGTTGTTCCACTCCGACAACGCTGAGAAAGGGAGGGTTCGCGGAGGGACGGTCATAAGGTTGAAGACATGAAGATGTACGCTCCGCACAGCACGAAGGCTCAGTGTAGCGATTCTGTTGAGGATGGTAATCCTTCCAACCTCCGCGAGTGGCGATGAATGGCGGCAAAGCGTACGCACCTTTGCTGTTCTTCTTGCTACTTCCGTTCGCGTGACCATTGATCTGCGACCTTGGATGACTCCGACCGAGCTCGCCCAGGTTGGCCACAAGGACGCGACTTGCCCACCGAACGGCACTCGTCGGCCTGCCCTCCTCCGCCTCCGCAGCCGCCGCGAGCTGCTCGCCGAGCCTTCGCAGCGCGACGAACGGGATGCCACGCGCGGCGAGGAGGAGGACGAGGCTATTGAAGAAGCCGAGCAGCGCGAGCCGCCCCGAGTCCCTCTCCGCGCCGGCATCATCGGGTCGGGCAGACTTGTCGCCATCGAGGATGCCCTTCCGACACCGGATACAAAACTGCTCCAGCATGCAGTGCAGCAGCGGCGATCCAGCCAGGCGCTGAGAACCCGTCGCGTTGGCATCGTCGTCTTCGGCGAGGGCGCGTCTCGAGACCTCGATGTATCGGTATGGCGTCTTGAGCGTGCGTGTCAGACACTCGTCAAGGAAGGCGAAGACGATGGCTTGATCGTCGCTGAGTACGAAGGCGTGCCTTGACGCTTGGGCGGAATCGTCGCTCGCCGACGTCGACTCGTCGCCCCTCGCAAAGGCGAGCATCCACGCGTCCCACTCGCGCCGATCATGCTGGAACAGCACACTGCTGGCCACGGCCGAGCGAAGCAAGTCTTGACATGTTTCCCGCACGGCGAGCGACGAGCTCACAAAGGCGAGCGACAGCAGCGCAGCAAAGTACGTCTTGGGCGAGCCGTCTGCAAACGAAGTTGCGCCCGATGCCGTGCTGCTTACCGCCGTCGCGAGCGCGTTCGCCAAGGAGGAAGCGGAGGAGGACGACGACGACGGCGCCCGCGCAAAGATGTCAAACGAGCCACGCTCCAAGCCGAGTCCGCCGCCGACCGCATTCTTGACAAACGCGCTCGCGCTGGATCCCCCCTCCTCCTCCTCGGCGGCGCCGGCCGCAGAGCTGCTGCTGCTGATGATGCGCAACACGTGGAGCTGAGACAGACGCTGGATGTGCTCCTCCGCCTCGGCCTCGGCTTGACGGGCCTTGTCGGCCTCCTCCGCGCCCGCTCCACCACTACCGTCGCCCCCTTCGCCGCCCGTCGGCGGGGGTCGCAACCCCTCCGGTAGCGCGCCCCCCAGCAGACGCGAATGCAACAGCTTGCCAACGTCAAACGTGCTGTCAAACGTCGCGAGCGGTACCGCTGCAAAGTAGAGCCACAGCACGCGCAGATTCACCTCGAGGAGGAGCGAGTCGGAGCTGCCGCGCGGGGGGTGGGTGGCGGTGGCGGCGGGTGTGGTTGCGCCGTCGCCGTCACCGGCGGTAGCAGCAGCAGCAGCGACATGAACGCGCTGTGGCTGGCCGAGGGACTGGACGGCGGCGATGAAGCTGTCGAGGTCGGGCAAGACTTTGCGCGCCTCTTGCTGGACATCGCGACACTGCGCTGCCCACGCAGCAGCAGCCGTCTTCGTCGCCGCCGCCCCCGCCGCCGCAGTCGTCCGCGCCGCATCCGACTCCGACCGGAGAAGCACATCCCTATGCAACGACTCCAGATCTTCGCCCAGCGCCCTACTCGCGCGTTCGCACGCCTCGTTGAAGCGCCGGATCCGATCCAGAATGGCGACGAGCAGCGAAGAAGCCTGGTGCCTCACGAGCCGGTCGGGGTGGAAGCATGCCCGCATCAGCACCGCCTTGGACAGCAGCGGAGTGGGTAGGAGCGATGCGAGCGTCGATGGGAGCGGGGGCGGATGAGGTCGGTGGGCTATCCTGTCGTCGAGCGGGTTCTGCTCGGAGGGCGGCGCGGCGAAGGTGGGGATGGGCAGGTCGAAGACTTTTTTGAGCCATGCCAATGCAGTGACGTACGAGCTCGAGGCTGCGCGCGGCTCGAGGCTGATGACAATGCCAGCGGGCGAAGCGGACGTCACCGAGGTGAGGTAGGGGCCCACCAGCTCGGGACATGCCCCGAGGATGCGGATGGCGAGTTCTTGCTGTGGTAGGGAGCGCGTGGGCGCCAGGTGTCGCAGCACACCCAGCAGGACCTTGTTGTACAGCGAACCGTCGGCTTGACTTTTGTCCAGCCCGTCCTTGCCGGCACGAGCCGCACCCCTCTTGTCCTCGTCGTCCTCGAGCACCACATCCGCATGTCCACTCCTGGACCGGTGGTGGTCACGCGGGTACCACGCATCGTCCCGAAAGCAGATCCCGAAACCAGGATGCGTGCACAGGCTGAGCATAAAGTGATGCGCGAGCTCAGCCACCGAGGGCCTCTTGGGCGCCGTCTCTGCAATCGTCGGCCGTTCCGCGCTCAGATCGCTGAGGGAGACGTTGGGCACGAGCTCCCATTGGCGCTGGTAGAGCGCGAGCAGATGGGCGCAGTTCCACTCGTTGAAGAAGGCGAGTTTGGCGGCGCGCGGGAGGGCCGTGTCGGAGAGGAGGCCCGAGTGGAGTGCCTCGAGGACGAAGGCGACCACGCTGGGCGCGTCCTCGGCGAGCCCTTTGAGCAGCGGCGTGTGGAATTCCTTGCCCGGCAGAGCGAGGAGCGCCATCTTGGCAGCGGCGGCTCTGGGTCTCGAGCTCGACTCGGCAGCCGTCGAGCCCGTCGTGGCGCCGTGGGATCGCAGGAAGGAGAGGTAGAAGAGGAGAAAGGCCGTGCGAGTGTCCGGCCGCGAGATGGACGCCGGCTGAGCCTGCTGCGCCCCCGCCTTGCGCTTCTGCGATGCGTACTGCCTCCTCCGCGTGCTCAACAGCTTGGAGAGCGTCTTGAGGCCCCAGTTGAAGTTGTCAAAGACGTCCTTGGCCCACTTGCCGCCGGCGAAGGAGACGACGTCGGCGAGGAGACGGAGGCTGGAGATGACGAGGGCATCATGGCTGAAGCCCTTTGCGCTCGGTCTGTTGGCGTTTCCTGCTGATGTGTCGGGTCTCTGTATGCCTGCGATGTATCCCTGTGTCCGATTGAAGAAGGTCTCCTGCCCAGCTGCTCCGGCATCCGCGGCTGAGCGTGCTGGCAGCATTCGTCGAATGATGGCGTCTCCCAGCGCGTGTGTGGGCGAGTGCATGGACAGCAAGCGGAGGAGATTTGCCAGGACATTGTGGATGATGGGAATGAGCGTGTGTGCGCCGCGCTGAGGAGAGGTTGAGATGTACATGTCAGTGCGAGGAAGCGACGAGGCAGGACACAAGCACGCTGTACGCACCTGCTCGGCCAGCTCCCAAGCGTCAAACACGAGCCTGGCGCCGTTCAGCCCATCGTTGCCATCGCCGGCGCCGTCCCCGCCTCCCTTGGTGACAGCCGCCGCAAAGACCTGCCGCGCGTCGGTGGGCGGGATGAGGTCCGTCTGCTCGCCTGCGCCGAGGGCGGTGAGGGCGCGCATGTCGGTGAGGACGATGCGGAGCGCGTCGAGCGAGGTGGTGCGCAGGCCTGCCAAGGCGGCTGCTGGCGTCATCTTGGGTCCACCCGCCGTCGTCGTTGCAGCACTTGCCTCGCCCTGCTCGTCGTCCATGGCGCGCATCTGCTCGTGCGCCGCCTTGAGCAGCGCGTCATTCTGGGCGGACCGTGAGGAAGACGAAGTGGGTCGAGGAGGTGCGCGCGCCTTCTTCGCTGCCGGCCCGCCCGCGGTGGCCGCCGTCACCTGCGCCGGTGTCGTGGAGGTGGAATGAGAGCCAGCATCGTCGTCGCCAGCGCGTCTCTTCCTGCCCGCAAGCAGTGACATCGGTCGGGTGCTCAGCGTGTTGGACGTCGAGAGCAGCGACGAGGATGAGCACCAAGCAGCAGAAGAGAAGTTTCGGCAGTGGGTGATCCAAAAATTCTGTCGGGCCGACACACCTCATCGACCCCGCTACTCGCAACACCACGACAGCAGCAGCAGCAGCCGCACCGTCGACGATGAGGTCGAGACGTGTCAAGTCGATGTCAGAGCATTCGAGGATGAGCACCAGGGCGTGTGGATATGATACCAGCCAGCTGAGCATCCCTGCCTGGGCGTGCAGGGTATGAGCCTCCCTCACCGAGGCGTGTCTCATGGCTTGCGAGGGTCACGACGAGGGCGAGGAGCGAGCATGTTCACCCATCCATTCTTCGAAGCATCTTGAGCACGTCGTGTTGTACTTGCTATGCTCCTACTCGTTGAAGAACTCGAGCGTGTCCTCATCCGTCTGCACCGCCCGGTAATCCACAATCCTGCCCTCCGACCCCGCGTCCCGGATCTCGTTGGTGAAGATGGAGTGGAACGCGACATCGCGCTCCGAGCGCGCCTCGTCGGAGGGGTCGAAGATGCGCACAAACACGTAGCCCGGTTGGGGCAGGGCTGGGATGCGGATGCGGCCAAAGATCTGTGTGTTCGCGGTGGGGAGTGAGGGGGGTGAAGGAAGTCAGTCACCCTCCCTCCCTACCCACTCTCGGCCTTCCAAGGCCAAGCACTCACAATGACACCATAGCTCACCGCCCCCGCCCGCACACCGACCACATCGCGCTCCGCATCCCACGCGCTCAGCTGCTCGTCCGACAGGCCCGACGCCGCCGCCCACATGCGCGGCTCGTGCTGGTCCCACTCGCGGCGCGACTGGAGGATGGCCTGCTTGATCGTCGGCTCGAGCGTCTTGAAGGCGGCCGTGGCGCGCTCCGTGGGTGGGTGCTCGGGGGAGAGCTCAATGGTGGACGCGGAGGACATCTTGGTGTCGATACTGAGTAGGAGGACCTTGTTCTTGTTGATGGTCGTGGTTCGTGGTCTGGACGAAGGTGAGGACTCGCAGCGAGTCTTGGTTTTCTGCGCTCGGGCCGCCCCGCACCTCCACGCCCCACCCAGCGGGCATCTTGCGCACGGCGGCCTCAAACTCGACGTCGGCAGCTCCCAACTCGACATCGACAGCATTCAGTCTCACCCAACGTGCACCCGTAACCATCACATTCATCATCACAGCTGCACAGACTGCCTGCCTACTTTCGCCTCCTCGCCGACCCCGCCGTCGCCCTCGACGACGACGACCCCTTGCTGCTGCCACCACCTCCCCCACCGCCAACGACCCGGTCGCGGCGCTTCTTCGTGACGACGGCATTCTCAATCGAGAACTCAATCACCACCGTCCCGCCCCCGCGCTCCGCCTTGTCCACAATGCCCGCCTTGAGCTCCTTGATCTTCTTCTCCAGCCGATGGATCCGCGTCGCCGTCGTCACTTCGTCCTCCTTCCCTCCGCCCCCACTCGCGCCCTTCTGGTCCTGCGACGCCTTCTTCTTCTCCCCGCCGCCGCCGCCGCCGCCCTTCTTGAGCACACCCACACTCCGCTCCAGCTCCTCCACCCACCACCCCCGCATCAGCTCACCCAGCTCCCTGCGCCCATTCGCCCAGCGCAGCACACGCAGCGCATCCTGGAACGACCGCATCTCCAAAAAGCCATAGCCGCGCGATCGCCCTTCGCCCGTGATCGGATCCACGCGGTCGAGCTGGCGGACGACCTTGGCCTGGATGACTACGGTGGGGCGCTCGGCCCTCTTGCGCGCCTTGCGGCTGTCCCGGTCGGACGCGGCGACGAGGGCAGGACTGAGCGTCCCGTCCGCCCGCTCCTCCTCGTCCAGATCCCGCCTCGTACCCGCCTTGACCTCGCGCCGGAACTCGCGCACCGCATGGATCGCAAGCCGCTTCAGCACCTTGCTCGTGACGAACAGGGGCAGCTGGCGCACCGACAGCCTTGTCTTGCTGATGTACAGACTCGGGTTGCGCTCCAGCTGGGCTTTGCGCCGATTGAACTCGTCCAGTCTGCGCTCCTTGTCCTTCTCCGACAGCGCGGGGAGACACGTCCCCTCGAGTGCCGCGGGCGGGGCTTTGGGCAGGGGCACGCCCTCGCGCATCAGGTACGTGTTGCGCTTATCGGCCTTTTGGCGCTCCCGCAGTGCAGCTGTGCCGAGCTTCTCGGCCGTGGTGCGCTCGACGGCGGGGACGACGGAGAGGAGGCGGCCGTGCAGCGTCAGGGTCGAGGCGAGCGGCGCCGAGGGGTCGGCCGTGAGGACCGAGTGGACGCCCGCGGGGAGACGAGATGTCGTCGATGAGGAAGCCGCGGTGAGGGAGAACGGATTCGACTTCTTGGTATCACTAGCCCCAGCCCCGCCCGCACTTATCGCATTCACCCCCGTCCCCGCCGCACCAGCGACGCGCCTCGCAGCCTCCAACACGCGCTCCGCATCGGCCCGATTCCAGAAGCACACGAATCCCGTCCCGCGACTGCGTCCGCTCGCCTTGTCCATCGTGATTTTGGCGTAGCGGAGGGCGCCGAAGCGGGCAAAGAGGGCGCGGAGGTCGGGCTCGGTCGTGGTGTAGGAGAGGTTGCGGACGAAGAGGGTGGTGCCTTCGGATGGGGTGGGGAGCTTGGGCCGGTCTTTGGGTGTGTCGTCTTCTTCCTCCTCGGCTTCTTCGGAGTCGCCGTCGTCGTCTTCATCGTCGTCCTCTGAAACCTCTTCGTCGTCGTCGGAGGAGTCGTCTGCGTCCGAGTCGTCCTCGTTCGAGTCTGCATCGTCGTCCTCGTCACTGACATCTTCATCATCGTCCTCTTCGTCCTCATCCCCTTCCTCATCCTCGTGCTCCTGCTCCTTGTGAGCCGTCTTGACGCGCTTGCTCCCCGCCTCCTCCTTGTCGGCAGATGCCACCCCCTTACCAGCCGGCTCCTCGCGCTTGCGCTTCCTCTCCTTGAGCGACCCGCGCTGCTTGGCAACCTCGATGCGAATCGCCTTGCCCTTCTTGGCCGCGCCCTGCAGCTTGGCGCCCTGGAGCGTCTTGAGCGCCTGCTCGGCGTCGGCGGGGAGGGCGAAGGTGACGTATCCGACGCCCTTGGAGAAGCGGGTGACGGGGTCGGTGACGACAAAGGCGCGGCGGATGGGCCCGACGGCGGAGAAGAAGGTCTCGAGGTCGGTCGAGGTGGCTTCGTAGGGCAGGTGGGAGACGAAGAGGGTCGTGCCTGCTGGAGACGCTGATGTCGATGTCGATGTCGAGGTGTCGGCTGTTTTGGAAGCTGCTGCCGCTGTCCGCGCGGGTTCCGTCTCCGTCTTGCCCTTGGCAGAGCCAGCGTCACTGGACGCCGTGCCCTTTCCTTTGCCGCCCTTGCGCGCGGGTGCCATGGTGCCGATGGGAGCCTCTGAGCCGTGGTCGACGTCGAGGTGAGCAGGTGGCATTGGTGCTGCTTCGACCCTCTCAACTTTTTTGAGCGAGCGAGCGTCGGAACTTGACGATGAGCCGGATGCCGCCAGTTCCGGGTCCGGGTCCGGGTCCGGGTGGCGGGACCAGCACTCGGTCCGACAGGGAGAATTCCGAGCGGCGGCGATTTTAATTGCGACACCGACGCAGACGCCAATCGCCGACGCGCGTCTCTCTCGCAGTCTCGCCCACCCGCTTTGAGCGGGAGCCTGGAGCTCGAGAACGAGGACCTCGACCGCGACACCAGCACCACTGGCACCGACACCGACACGGCGGCAAGGACGGGGTGGACGATCCTCCAACACGGACGCCCTGTCTCAGCATTTGTCAGAGTCCAGAGGGAGGCAGGGTGGATGCGTGGGTGCGTGGATGGGCTGACTCCTTGGGCTCATTCCTTCCTTTGTCGCAGTGACCCGCCGCCGTCTGGCTGATCGCTCTCATGTCGGGGTCGCACTTGACTGCCTCGCATCCACAGGCTGATCCTCGTTCCTCCCTTCGTCCCCTCGTCTCACTCGAGCATCCCATGCCTGCGCTGCCCATCCCAGCCTCCGTACACAGGGTCTGCCTGGTTTCACGACGATCCACGACGACGACGAGTGGGACGAGATGCCGGCTCGCCGCTCGATTCGGGGCCCCCACCACCATGCCAAGGCCATGGCCAGCACCGGACTCACCTCATTCTCCAACACGACTGGACAAAGGAATGCCGCCCGCGACACGGGGCATTGACACCCACCCCTTTCTGCACCCTCGACTCCGCCATCTGGCTGGGCGGCGATGGGCTGACGATGAGCGTGTGCCAAGCCAGCCTTCCATCGAGCGCTCTCGTATAAAGGACAACGTCGAGGGCGCCGCCTGGCAAAGGCTGCTGAACACCCTCCTCATCTGCATCCCCTCCCTCAGAGTGGCCCTCCTCCCCCTCCTCCTCGTCTCCAGTCTCTCGTCTGCCCCTCCCTCCAGTCGGACCACATCGTGTAGCATAGCCAGCAAGTCTCCTCATCCATCGACATTGCCACCGCTCGCTGGCATTCGACAAGTCACCAAGACGCTCATCAAGACGCACGACAACATGCTGCCATCCATTCCCAAGCTCGCAGCCATCGCCCTCGCACTCCTCCTCACGCCGACGACGGTGACGGCCGCACCCCTCCCCTGCGACAGCGACAGCGCCACTACTACTACCACAACGACGAACCACACCCTGACAGCCCGGGACGGCCCATACCGCGTCCACCTCGACACCCCCTCCAACCTGCTCCTCTGGTCCAACGACGAATCCTACACCGCCTCCGCCGCGCGCGCCGACCTCGCCAAGCTCATGGCCTGGGCCGGCGACAGCGCCAAGCTCTCCCCCGCGCGCGTGACGGAGACGCTGGCGGCCATTTTTGACGTGGCGCATCGGTACTACCCCGAGCTGCCGACCAAGAAGGCGGCGAGGGCGATCATGGCGGACATTCGGGCGGAGAGCGATTTCGATGTGGGCAACATTTCGTGAGTTGCCACCTTCTTCTCTCCCACGTCTGGAGGGACTGCATCTCTGACCACCTGCCTTTGCAATGACCTGACAGACCCGGCCGGCTGGACAGCGGCGCCTCCGTCGGCCTGATGCAAGTCTCCCCGGACGGCGGCTCGGCCGAGCTCACCCTCTTCCAGCACCACGCCCGCACCACGACGTCGCACGCGGGCCCGCTCCCGGACTACCGCACGGGCCAGCCGCTGCGCGCCGAGACGCTGTCGCGCGGGGACCTGATGACGCCGTGGGTGAATGTGCATGTGGCGGTGTGGATCCAGGCCAATCTGGCGAGGTCCGGGTCGAGGGATCCGTACCACTGGGGTAGTCTGCGTGTCGCCGGCGGGGACGGTGACGGGGACGGGGACGGGGACGGGGGCGACGAGGAGGACGATGGCGAGAACGACGCGTCCGACCGCAAGGGCGCCGGCAACGGCACCAGCAACGGCACCAGCACCAGCAAGAGCCCCAACACGCGCACTCGCACCAGCACCAGCACCACCGCCCTCGACGCGCAGCCGGAACCCACGTCGGCCTTCCACAAGAGCGGGCGAGGAGGCCGGCACCCGACCTCGTCCCTGCTCTCCTCCGCCTCGCCCCACAAGCTCAGCCACTCTCACGCTGCCACGCACTCTGCCACGCACTCGCACACGCGTACGCGACTGGTGGGTGTTCCCTCGGCCCTCGCTGCCAACCACCTGGCCGGCGCTGGCAAAGACGACGAGTCCCTGCCGGAGAGCCAACACACCAGCAGCACGCACGCCGCTCCCCTCCTCCGCCTCCGCCGCCGCCGCCGCCGCTCCTCCCCCCGTCCTCGTCGAGAAAGCCCCCCCGCCGGACGCTGCGCACCGCCTTCGGCTCGTGGGTGGCCGGACCCGCCGACTCGCCGGGCGGCTACCTGACGCACGGGGACGACGTCTCTGCGCCGTATCTGCGTGCGATTGTGCGTTCGGTTGGTGTGTTGTATGGGGACGAGGAGGGGGTGGGGGTGGAGTGGTTGGATGGGTTGGTGGTGCGTGGTGGGGTTGTGGATTACCAGTAGGAGGAGTGGGTCCTCCTTGCCTGGCTGGCCGGCTGGCTGGCGGTAGGAGTCCCTCACACCCCCGTCGTGCACGCTACATACACGGACATCGCAGCCCCGACATGGACGCCGTTGTTACTCGTTATCCCCTCCCCTTCTTCTCCCCAGTTGACCTTGTACCTTGTGCGTTCTGCCTGCGACCTGGCGTTGCCCCTTCCTCCCCCTCCCCCTCCCCTTCGTATTCTCGCATTGGCTGTGATTGTCGAGGGTACGCACTTGTTTCCCAATATATGGTAACCCGTTCTGCCTGCCTGCCTGCCTGCCTGCCTGCCTCGCGTCGCGTCGTGAGGGACGAGCATGGCAGACGCGTCGCGTCGCGTGTCCATCCTGAGGAGCGCTGGGACCTCGTGCATGCATCGGAGCGGAGCCAGGATGCGGAGGCAGGCACGGCGTGTGGGGCTGGGAGCGAAGGAGGTGGACAAGGGAGGGTGGATGGATGCGATGGAGGCGGCCCCATCGGGGGCGTGTGGTGTGCCCTTCGCTTCGTCCCGCAGGGGAGAGAAAAAGAAACGAGTCCAGAACTCGATTCGATGGCAGGACTCAGGACCTTTAGATTGAATTGCCGAGGCAGGCAGCAGGGCAGCACGGGGGCAGTGTCGGTCAGTCGGCCGAAGCACGGCAGTGGGGCAGTCGGGCAGTTGCCGGGTGGGTACCCCCCTCCTCCTCCTCCTCCTCATCCTCGACCTCGTCCTCCTCATCAACGACGACGACGACGACGACGACGACGACACTGCGCACACGGCACTCGGGCACGCGGCCACGTGCGGGCAAAAGGGCGACGGTCCGCGCTCACAGAGAGACGCACCCAGCGCGGTGAGTGCAGGCACGGCTCACCATGGCGTCCTCCGCACCAGCACTGACAGGAGCCTTGCCATCGTGACCACAGACGGCAGCATTGATACCACCACCCCTGCCTGCTGCATGCCACGGCTGCCCAGCCCCTCTCTGGACGCAGTAAGCATCACCCATTCTTCTCGATGATCACCCACTCACCCTCGTACTCTCCCCCAACAGACCCACCCGCCATGCCACTGCCCGCACCACGCAAGCCAGCACCCACAGCACCAGCCAGCAATGCACGCGTCATTACGACACCAGCACGCATCGCACGGCAGCGCACAGGCGGCTTCATCCTCCCGCCTCCCCCCGCAGACTCGGACGCGTACTCGACCGACTCGGACGAGGACGACGAGGATGACGACGACGATCAAGGCCAGCACCCACCCACACGCGGAACCCAGGACGGCCACCGGATAGCAGCCGCACTGCCACCCACACGGGCCCCTCCTCCCACCACCGTCGACCCACCACCACCACAGCCACCACAACCACGACGCACCAAGACGGCAGGCCGACAGGCAGCCATCGAAGCAGCAGCAGCAGCAGCAGCCGCCGCCCAGCGCATCGCAGCCGTCAAGCGATTGCAGCAGCAATCACAGCAACCATCACAACAGCAGCAGCTGCTTCTGCAACAGCAACATCAGCAACAGCTCCTCATCCAGCAGCAGCGTCGCAAAGCACTCCAGAACCACGCCGATGACAGGACTGGGGCAGGGCTTACTGCTGCTGGAGGTGGTGGAGTTGGATCCACCAAGGGCAAAAGCACCGCAGCACGCTCCTCAGCCGCCGCCGCCGCCGCCAAATCACCCACCGAGGACGACTCCGACTACGACCTCGGCCTCGGCCCCGCCCCCACCCTCTCCGCCAGCCAGTCCCTCGACCTCGACATGGACGGCCAGGAGCTCTGGACCCAGTCCTACTGCGTCGTCTGCGATCGCCTCATCGCCGACCCGAGCGCGTCGCCCGATACCCCCAGCGCCGCCAGCTCGGAAAAGGCGACGACGACCGCCCCGCCGTCGCCCCTGGCTGGGCCCAGTCGACGGGCGGATACCACTGGCAAGGCGCATGGGGGGACAGCCGCAGCAGCACCGCCTACAGCCACAGGGGGCGCGCCGAAAGGTGCCAATGAGACCACTACAGCGGCAACAACAGCGTCACGACGAGGATCCCGCGCCTCGGTGCACACAGCCACCACGGCGTCCTCATCAGGCTCTCACGCCCCCGTACGCAGGAACCACTCGTCCAGCCGGCTCACTTCTGTCCACCACCAGCACCACCACCAGCACCACCCCGTGCGCAGCAACAGCAGCACAGGCGCGTCAACCGCAGCGGGTTCAGCGTCCGCAGGGTCATCAGGGACAGGCGCGGGACACCCGCCCCGAAGGACGGGCAGCACCGCCTCGCGTCTCAATGCCCTCTCCAACTTGAAGCCCACTACAAAACTGTACCACGACGAGCGCGGGCAGGGGCAGGGACAAGGACAAGGGCAGGGTGGTGGTGCGAATCGCGCGCCGAGCGGTGGGACGGGGACGGGGGCAGGGGGAGCGAGCGGTCTCCGCCGCGCCGATTCGTCCGTCTCCGTCGCGACGTCGTCCGGGGCGGGGAGCAGTCCGCGCGCCGCGCCGCCTTCCGAGCGGGACGGGGACGCGGGCTCGTCGCCTTCTGCTTCGTCGACGCGGTCGTGCGTGCAGCATCGGCGTCAAGGTTCGGGTGTGGGTGCGGGTGCGGGTGCGGGTGCGGCTGGAGCACCGGCGGCGGAGGCGTCCACAGCCCCTCCTCCCTCAGGCGCGCCGCCCATGACGCCTTCGCTCTCTTCGACTTCTTCCAAGGGCAAGAGCGCGGGCACGGCCACGGCCAAAAGCAAGGACCAGGACAAGGACGGCGCCGCCTCACGACGACCCACCACCCGATCGGCCCTCTACTGCTCGGAACGATGCCGTCTCATCGACGAGCAGCGCTCGACGGGGTTGGGCGACTTGCGGGCGTTCCTCGTCCCGCCCTTGCCTGCGCTTGGCAGCGGGGTGGGTGTGGGTGTGGGCGTGGGCGTGGGCCACGCGCCTGTGAGTGGCGCGTATGCGTCCTACCCGCACGCGCACTCGTCGATGGGAATGGGAATGGGGATGGGGATGGGGATGGGCATGGGCATGGCGCCCGCTGCGATCGCGGTCACGACGGTCGGGTCGGACCATCCGGCGGCGGTCATCCCCGTGCCCTCGAGCGCGATTACCAATCTGAACCTCGCCGCTGCGGCGGCTGCGGCTGCATCTTCCCGGGGCGACGCCGGTCTCAACCTCAACCTCGGCCCCGGCCTGCACACCCACACCACGCACACCCACATCACGCACAGCGCATCCCAGCACGCCCTCCCCGTGCTAGCAGCCACAGCAGTCGTAGCAGCGAGCGCGTCGGGCGCGCCGCCCATCCCCGCCCTCGTCGAGCTCGCCAAGAGCAGCGCGGCGGGCAATGCGACGCTCTGCCAGGGGCTGAGCAGGAGTGTCGGGGCGGGGGCGGGGTCGAACTCGGTCTTGAACGTGAACGCGAACGCGAGTGCGCGCTCGGTGCTCTCGGCGGCGCAGCAGCAACAACAACTGCAACACGCCGCCGGCGGTATGGTGGTCGACCCAGCATGGACAAGCATGCCTCCTTCCTCCTACCCCGCCGCGCCCTCCTTCACTCTCGCCCCCGGCCCAGCAGGCGCAACGGCAGCGGCGGCAGCGGCCGCCGCCTCCCTAGGCGGCGCGGCGCACTACTGGTCCTCGCCCGCCCTCGGGCTCGGTCTCGGGGCCGACGGTATCAGCGTGGGCATCGGTGTAGGCGGCATAGAATGCGCCGAATGCGTGTGTCCCGAGTGCGGATGTCGGTGCTCGTGTGCCGAGTGTCTTGCCCTGGCCGAAGGCGATGCCGACGCCGAGGACGCGGTCGGGGATGGCGATGGCGATGGGGACGAGGACGAGGCGCGCACGACGTCGGCGGCGAGCGGGACGGCCCCCTCCGGCGCGAGCGCGAGCGGCGGGAGCGCAGCGAGCGATACGGCCACGTCGGAATCGTCGTATGCTGCCCTGCATGGGTATGGCGGGTCCGGGTCCGGTGCGGGTGGTGCCAACGCCCACTATGGTGCTAGAGGTAGCGACGGCAACAAGACTGGACCCGCCAACGTCCACGCCCACGCTCACGCGCCCAAGACGAAGCAGCGCACAGCGAGCGGCCGACTCCTGACGCCGCTCAACCTCGTCCCTCCCCTCATCGAAGGTCAGGGCCAAGCTCAAGCCCAAGGCCCAGTCCAAGCCCAAAACCAAAGCCGAAGCCAGAGCCAAAGCCAAAGCCAGGGTGGTGAGCGCGAAGGCCGGGGCGAGGAAGACTACTTCTTCGGGGCGTACCCGGAGCAGATGCGCCGGGCGATGATGCGCGAGCAGGCGCGGGCGCAGGGTTCGGGTGCGGGTGTGTCTTCGACGACGACGACGACGACGACGGGTGCTACTGGTGCCGCCTCCTCGACGTCGGACGCTGTCGTGCAGCGGACGCGCAGCGAGTCCCATCGCAGCGACTTGTCGGGCGGCGGCGACGCCCACGCCCACGCCCACGTCCACGCCCACGCCGACGGCGGTTCGAAGTCTGCCTCGGGCTCGGGCTCGGGAGCAGACTCGGACTTCCTCCACGGTTTGGAGGGTGGGATGCGGGATGGTGCTGATGCCAGTGCGGGTGCGGGTGCGGATGCCGATGTCGGTGCGAATGCGAGTGCGCATGCGGGCAGCGGCGACAACAGCAACGGCAGCAACAACAGCAACAGCAACGGCAGCAGTCGCGCGCCCACCACGAGCTCGGCATCCACAAGCTTGTCGGCCGCGCCGACGGTGTTGCAGGTGCCGCCCACGCCTGTGCCCGTGCCCGTGCCCGTGCCCGTGCCTACAGCCATGCCCATGCCGATGCAACTGCCGATGGGGAGCACGCCCTCGCCCTCGGCGCCGGCTTCTTCGACCCACTCAGCAGACGGCGGCGCGGGCAGCTCGGCGCTCACGGCCGTCCCTGGCGATGTGCGTCCCTATTCCGGTTCCGGCATGACTGACGCGGCTGCGCGCCGGCAGCGTCGGTCCACCCGCCAGGACGACGACGACGAGGACAATGTCGGTGGTGGTGGTGTTGGTGGTGGAGACGACGATGCCGATCGGACGGCTCGGCGCTACCCCTCTCTCAGCGATGCGGGGCGGATCAACACGGCCGGCATGCTGGGTACCAGCTTGGGCACGGCGCTCCATCGTTCACGCTCGGGCTCCACCTCCCTGGGTATGGGTATGGGTATGGGCGTCGGCGCGCGGACGCGGCACGGCTCCTCCGACCTGGCCCGCCCGCCCGCCCAAGGCTCGTCCTCGACCGCAATTTCGACCTCAACCTCGAGAACGCGCCGCGCCTCCTCAGCCATACCCCCCTACTCGACCTCGTACTCGAGCCCGCTCAAGCTCCTCCAGCGCGGCGAGCTGCACACCGGCTCGCCGAGCGTGGCGGCTGTCTATCTTGAGGCGATGGGCGGGTTGGGTGCTGAGGGCTCTGGCGTGGGCACGGGCAGCGGCGAGGGTCGCGAGGGCCGCAAGGCGCGGGCCGAGGGCGAGGCCGAGCGAGAGCAGGAGCGAGAGCGGAGGGCGGGCTCGTTGTCGTCCTCGTCTGCCCTCCGTCCCTGGGCGTCGAGGTCGCGCACCGCGTCGGGCGTGAGCAGCGCCGGCTCGCGCACCAGTCCTAGTGTGGGTCCCGGCGGAGACGCTCGGACGGATGGCGCCTCGTCGAACAGCAGCAGCTGGCGCATCTCAACCGGTGGTGGTGGACATCGTCGAGCGGCGAGTGCGATGAGCGCCCTCTCCTCGGCGACCGACTCGGCTCCACTCTTGTCGGTGGTGGTGGGAGGCGGAGGCGACGGCGGCGATCGGGCCCAGTCATCCGTCCGCGACGGTCGTCGCTCCATCATTGGCACTGCCCGGCCCGCGAGCGTGACAGGAGGCACAAGCCTCAGCTCGGGCTTCGGGTTCGGCGCGCTCAACAGTCTCAAGCGCGCTCAAGCACGCACAATGGCGCGTGACCTCGCTCAAGGCTCGGAGGGGTCGTCCCTTGTCGAGGGCGGACCCCCGTCTCGGCATGTCTCCTCCGCAGCCAGCGTGTCGGCTGTGGACTCCGGCGCGAGCGCGGGTATGGCGACGCCGCTGGATGCCGTGCGCGAGGGACGGCAAGAGCACCACGACTCATCTGGCGCCTCGCGATTGGAGGGCGCGCAGTCGGAGGAGCATCCGCGCCGGGAGGACAAAGGGTCGGCGGAAGCGTCCAAGCGGCGTTACTCGCTCGGCGGCGGCGGTGGCTTCTTGAGCAACTTGTGGACCAGCATCCGTGGGGGCTCTGGAAAGGACGCCATGCCGCGGACCGAGACTGCACCCGCGGCTCCTCATCACGATTCTTCGCGCAAGACGATGGCAGTCTTTCCGAGTACCGCCAGCGATGCTATCAAGGACGGCAACGAGGACGATGTAGCTCTCGCGGGCGGAGGCTCGACTCTGGACCCGGAGGATCGCGCCCTCACCTCGGCTGCCAACCTGGACCGGGGCGAGACGATCAAACCGCCCCGGACCGGACGCGGCGTGGCGGAGTCGTCGAGGCGGTACGATTCCATGCGCTCTGAGGCGAGTGGTCGGGATGGCGCCTCGGTGCGCAGTGGAAGCGCGGGGCCGGGCGCTGGCGCCGAGGCGGGTCGACAGGGCGGGCGTACGGCGGCCGCGTCCCGGCTGGCGGCTCAACGCGGTGGCGACTTGTCCAGCCTCTCTCCGAATCGCGAGCGCGACGCGGGTACAATGGTGGCCAAACCCACGACGAGGCGCGGGAGTGTGCCCTTCTTCACGCAGGAGGTTGGGAAGGGCCGCATCCCTGGCGATACGGCCGACGTGCTCGAAGAAGTCGAAGGTCGTGCGCGCTCGTACTCGAACGTGTCGAGGGAAGCGCACCTCCACCAGCACCGGCACAGTATCAGCAATGGCGCGGCCGCCGGCGTCGACAGCGTCGAGCGTCGTCGTCTCGCCAAGCTCGAGCAGCAGCGTGCGCAACGGCATCAGCGCAGTCGCGACGTGTCCATGCTGCCCCCACTCCTCGCGCCCACGACGCGCTCGAACAGCGCGAGCGGGACCAATCTGCGCAGGCTGCACGGCTCGTCCATCAGTCTCGTGCACCACCCGCCCCCAGCGGCCCGGGCGTCGTCGCACGGTCGCATCCCGCCCGCAGCCCTCCAACCATCTGCGCCGGGTACCGTCATCTTGCCGCCGCTACGGAGCCCACGCAGCTTTACGGGCGGCGCGCTCATCGATCCCGGCGTGCCTGGGCTGAGCTTCAGTCCGACCCGGGGCGTCGTCAGCGGCCAGACGTCGTACGGCACGTCGCCTCGCGGACGTGGGCTTGGATGGGGCTCGGCGATGACGCCGCTCAGTGCGGCCAACTCGGCGGCCACCTCGGCTGCGATCACGCCCGTCGCGTCGACTGCCAACTTGACGGCGCTCAGCCAGCCGCACAGTTACAGTGGCAGCTATCGCGCCGTGACGCTCTCAAATGCGAGCAGTGGGAAGGGTGCGGCTCATGGAGCTCATGGCCATCATCACCATGCGCATCACCACCACCATCACCATCATCACCGCGGGCATGCTCGGCACCACCACCACGGGCACGCTCACAGTCACTCGCACTCGCATTCGCATTCGCATGCCCATGCTCCGGCTGCGGCTACCACAGCTACAGGCTACGCCAACGTGCCCGCGACGGGCCACTTCGGCACCCTGGGCATGCTCCCACCCTCCCAAGCGGCCCAGTTCAGCCGACACGCGACGATGCCCAGCCTGATGTACTCGCGCTCAGCCACGCCCAGCGTGCCGGAGCACGGGGGCGAGATGAGCTCGGAAGCGCTGCAGCAGGCCAATCCCACCCGCGCGACGACGCTCGGGGCGGGGGCCGGGCCGGGTAGTCCGACGGTCAAGATGTTTCCGCGGGGAGGGGCGGCGGGCATGGTGCCCTTTGCCAAGGCTGGTGGGGGCTTGACGGGCGTTGGGGTCGGGGTCGGGGTCGGGGTCGGGGCCGTGTCGCGTCCGAGGAGTGGGCTGGGTTGGCGGAGCGAGAGTCCCGCACCGCCAGGCGGTGGTGCTGGTCCACAGGGTGGTGCTGCAGCAGCGGCCGCGCCCGCCTTACCGGTGGGTGCGATCGAAGGCATCACCCTCCTCACGCCAGCGCAGTACCAAGAGCACCTCCAGCAGCACGGCCAGCAGTACCACCCGCACTACCATCACCAACCGCCAGAACGGAGCCGGCGGACGTGGAGCTACGAGGCGCTGTCCAGCATGGCGGGCTCCGGCAAGACGTACCCGCTCATGAACCTGCCGGGCAACGGCGAGGTGCACGACCGGTACGATGACGAGTGGACGGCGCTCATCAATGCCAATCGGCAGCACCACCAACAAAACCAAGAGGGTGGTAGGGCGGGTGGTGCTCCCTCCGCCAACGCCACCACGGGTGAAGGGCACACCTCGACGACGACGACGACTCAACGCGGTCATCGCAAGGCGCTCTTCCACTTTGGCTGAGCCAGGGTACCGCGCAGTCGGCGCCCTCGCCTAGGTGCACTGCCAAGGCATCGGCACACCATTCATCACTAGGCTCCTCGTCTCGCCCCAAATCCCCAATATACATCGACGCGTCGGACGATTACTCAAAGAAGCTATGACACTACCAAAAGCCAAACATACCTCGCCGCGCGCCCGGGTTGCATACGTGCTGGGGCGCCGGGTCGATACAGCACATCCAACCACGATTCATGCCCGACGAGAAAAGGGATGATTCAAGACCACAACCCCACCACGATCCCACCACCTCGTAATTCTTCACCCCACTCCCGCGCGCTTATCATTACCTACTCACGTACCGTCCTTGTGCTATGGGCTACCTCTCTCTTCCCTCCCTCCCGCCCCCCTTCCTCTTCTTGTCCTTCGCTGTACGATTCCTTCTTCATTACACTACACCACACTACCCAGCGTGCTCGTCCGACATGATGACATTGCTGCTCTTCCTTCTATCAACTCCCTCCCCACCCCCTAATGCCATTCTGCCACTTTGCCTCTTGACGTTGCGCGTGCGCGTGTGCATGTGCGTGCGTGTCTGCGTTGACGTTACGACCGCTTGATAGGATCCGCAATCGCACCGTTCGCGTCGGCACCCGCGCCCGCGCTCCGCCAGCCGTCCAAGGCGGGCGCAACGATGGAAGCCCATTCTTCGCCAGCCTGTTCATCTTCGCCGTCCAAGCGTGACCGCCTCGCCGCGGCGGACTCGATTGGGCCGCACCACCAGCTGCGCCACCCTCCTTGTCCTTTCCGTCGTCGCCGCTGAGCGCGTCCTTAGCGTCGTCCTCGGCATCTTCCTCGTCATCGGATACAGCGAGGGCAGGGACGGCACCACGTTGGGCGATGGGCCGGAGTGGACTGGGTCGGAAGGGGCTCGGCCGTGAGATGTCGTCCAGCGTCGGGGGTGGTCGTGGCAGAGAAGGCGAGGGTGACTGTGCTGGAAGACTTGCGAGCTGAGGTTGTGGGACGCTGGTTGGAGGCGGCTCCGAGCCCGTAACGATGGCTTCCAAAGCGGACACAGCTTGGCTGTGCCCATCCTCATCCCCATCAGCGAAGCCACCTCCGACTCCAGCATCCTCCTCCAAGTCCTCTTCGCTCTTCTCACTCTCCTCCGCCTCAAGCCTCTTCTTCCGCTCCTGATACGCCCGCTCCCGCTCCGCGAACGCAGCGCGCAGACGCTCCTCCACCTCGTCCGTCTTCTTCGTCTTCTTGCTCCCCATCGCGATCAGCACGGCCGCTCCGATGCCGCACAGGAAGCTGCATGGGATGAGCGTGCCCGTCGTCCATGCTGGCCGATCCTTGTAGTGGGTTGCGAAGCCCCACATGACGCCCTGTGGTAGAAGGAGCCGAAGTGGTCGTCAGAGATGGGACGGAGCATGCGATCCTTGCTATGCCATACTCACGCAAAGCACTGCGTTGACCAGGTCAGAGAAGAAGAAGTGAAGCTTCGATCAGGCGGCATTCAAGCAGAAATCATCCACTTCGCTGACTCACTGCACTGGAAGAGCGAGTTGCCGTCGTTCAAAATAGTGATCCACAGCGCCATCTTGATGGGGAACGCGCGATGAGTAGGCGTCTCGTGCGGGCGGTACCAGCTGGCTCCTTGTGCGAACTGGGTCTGAAGCATATGCAGCCGATGGGCCTGTTGTGGCGAGAGCACCTGCCAATCTTGCAGCACGGCTGGCTCCTCGTCGCTGTAATACTGCGACAGATGCGCAGTCGAGCGTCCAGGCGTCGACTTGAGAGAGCCGGCATAGCCTCCGTCGAGGCTGGCGCGCTCCGGTACGAAGTAACCTGCTCCAGCCGAGCCGTACGACTCGAAGGACGTGCGTGAAGGTGCTGCACCGAGAGGGGCACCGCCCGCCGCGAGCGCCGACGCGACAGCATTGGCCGGGACGGCCACCTCGCTTGTAGGACTGATCCTGGGCCCACCTGAGCTGCCACCTCCAGCGCCGAATCCAGACGCAGCAGGCGGGGCGGAGCCAGGTCGGAGGATGGGTCGTAAATGGTGTTGCTGCACCAAGTGAGTCGGCATCGGTGTCGCGCCGGGCACGGGGCGCTCAACGAAGTGGCCAGACGGACCTCCTGGAGCACGGTGGTCGAGAGGCTCCCACGTTATCGACGTGGCACGTCCACCGACGACGGGACCGCCTGCCGCTGCGAGGGTAGGCGAAGCTGTCTCTTCACGAGGAACTGGCGAAGCAGCGCGTTTCCGTCCGAAGGGCGAAAGCGTTCGCGCGATGGGCGGCGAACGCACACGCGAGACCAGATCCTTGGGCCGTAGAGACGGCCCATTGGAGGGCACGTCCGCTGTCACGTCGTGTTGTGGGTCGTACACCAACCCTGATGCTGCCGACTTTGACTCCGGTATCGTCTGTAGAGGCGTCCCCGTCCTCATTGGGACCACTTGGGACCCAGTTGAGCCCGCGCTTGCTGCTCGATACATGTCCACCTTGCTGTCGATGGGAGTGAGCGGCTCGCTCGACACGGCGTCCTTTGCGTCCTGCTTTCTGCGCTCTTCGAGCTCGGGAGCGGGCGCTAATGAGTCCGGCAGGTCGTTCTTGTCCTGCAGAGGTGGCAGGTGTGCCTTCTTCCGAAGACGCCAGATCAAGTGTTGGTAGTAGCAGATTTGACCCATCCGCCAGGTATCTCGGACGCGCCATGGGATCAGCCCGACACCGGTGATTGTGAACAGCCCGTTGACTGCCTGCGAGAACACCTCGACCCAGAAGTCTTTGTTTTTGCCATGGTCGATCCAGCCGAGCAGGAAGATGACGAGCGCCGCGCCGCAGAAGACGACGAGAAAGCCGTAAATGCCGACGATAATGCCTTGAGGCGTCTTCAAAAAGGCCCAAAGGCCTTTAAGCACGCGTTTCAGCTGGGCGCGCTTGCGCTGGGCCAGCAGCGTCTCGACGTGCGTATCGAGAGGATCTCGGAGTGCATTGCGCCGCCTCTCTTCTTCCTTGACTCGCCGATGTGCCTTGCGCTGCCTGTCGTCCTTGCTTGAGCGCTGAGCGGACTGTGTGGGCTGCCCGGACGCGCCCGTGTCAACGCGAACTTCTTCCAATTGTCGGAGGCCCTGAGCTGCAACCGCCTGGGCTTTGCGCCTTGAAAGTCGCCTCCGCAGCTTCTGGGACCATGGTACAGGGGCCTGGACCTTGAGCGGCCGGGTGTCCGATGAGAGCGAGCTTCGCAGGTCGGCTGGGGTTTCAAGCGGGAGGTCGACGACGGGCATAAGGTTGAAGAACGTGGGCAGATACGGGAACACGATTGAGTTGGCGACGTTGGTCAGCGCCGACACGGTCGCGACGCCGGGATCGACGACGTCCAGAGTGTCCACGACCTGCTCCAACCAGAAGTAACCCAACTCAGCTCGGAGCGCAACGTTGCAGTAACCAAGGCTCACCGCTCACCTCCCAGTTGTGATGCTCGTCAGCTGCGCCGACGTCCGCCGATATCCTGCCAGGCAGGGACAGCGCAAGCTCCCGCTCTGTAGCCTTGCGTGCCTCCTCGTCGCGCACCCGCTTGTCGATCGAATTGGCATCGCCAAGCAGGTCGAGGTCTCGAAAGCGTTTGAGCCGCTTCTGCCTTCTGAGCGCCTCCTTCCTTTCGGCTGCCTTGCGATGGCGTGCCGATATGGTCGCGACGACACTGTGATGTACGCCGTCTGTGTCACGCCTTCGTTCGTCGTGATGACTTCGATGATGATGCGAATGGAGGTGCGGTAGATGCGTCAAGATGCGCGGCGAGGCGGACCTCCTCCCAGGTCCCAGTTCAATCTCGCGATCCAGTATCCGACGCGCATGCGCCATTCTGGCCTCGTCTTGCGCTCGTTGCCTGCGCTGCTCAAGGTGGCTTTGGGCAGCACTAAGTTGACCTGGGTGAGGTGGTGGTAAAGCTGGTGTCGTGCTTCGTCGCGAGGTCAGGGCGTTGCTTCCCGCGGGCGTTGAGGCAGGCCGAACGGGGAGCTCGATCTCCTCGTCATCGCTGCTATCGGAAGCAGAGCCGAGACGCAGCGCGACGGAGCGCAGAGGTGTAGGCGCGATGATGCGCTGCTGACGCTGCTGTTCAGGGAGACCTTGAGTCGAAGTCGATGGACCTGCCGCCCCGTCCTCGTCGGAGGTGAGCTGGCTGGGCAGCGGCTTGCGCAGGCGGATGCTTGATGAACCCGTCATGTCGTGGAGGCGCGGGTGGCGCGTACCGCGCGCGCACCTCTGTACAGCTGGCTTCAGGAAGCGTTCGCGCTGTTGATACCGGTCTCGCTCGCCATGGAGGCAGGATGACAGGACTGGGTCGCACCGAGGATGGCGATCCGACAAGGGCATGGGGAGCTGGAGCCGAGCTGGCACACTTGGCGGCAGTCAGTGGTTGTTGCCAAGCCTCGGTATCCATATGAAGTTGGCCGCCCCGCTACAAGTTCCAAAACTCCCAGTACCGCATTGACCTCTCCCGCTACGTCTTCGGGTTCGGTGCTACCACCCCCGCTCTGTCTTTGCTGCGGAACTTCCAAGTTCGTGTTCATTTCTGAACCTCCGGTTCAGATCTTGACGTCGATGCGTAGAGTAAGAATTAAGGGGAGGAGAAAGAGGAAGAGCCTGACCGACCACAAAATGTACTTACGGCCGAAGCGACGACAATGCCCCGCGTCCCGTGACTCGTGGAGATTACCACCACAAATCTCAGCAAATAGGGAAAAATTCGAAACTCGCACTGCGGCTCTGGTCTCTGAGAAACATCACCGATCGCTTTGGACCCCTGAGTAAACTTGTGGGGAAGGACAACTGGGCTATACAAAGTGCCAGTGTGAGGGTAGATATGCGTACTGGAAAAGGAGCTGTGTTGGTGTTTCTTGTAGACTAAGGTCACGGACGACGGACCACACCCACCTGCGAGGACCAGCAAGGTGGGTGTGCGGACAAGGCGGGCAAAGCCGCACCGAGGACCGGGTGTCGAACTTGCGAGCGGGCGAAAGGGAGGTACTGGTTGGGGAGGATCCCACAGGATCCAGCAGTTCGGGATGGGACGGTCGGACCAGGTAGTACAGCTCCGCAGTGGAGCCGAAGGGACCTGCCGCCAGAACTCTGACCTATGCTGCTGGATCAAGGGGGGACCGAGCCAACCAGCAGTGTCCCAGACGGGCGCTGAGCGAAGTAAGATAGCGGACCGTTGGGGCAGACGGCCGGAAGGAGTAGTAAGGACGAAGGGCAGGGGAGAGGACGAGACGTGAAGGACTGGATGGATTGCCTCTTGTAGACTAAGGTCGCGGACGACGGACCACACCCACCTGCGAGGACCAGCAAGGTGGGTGTGTGGACTAGACGGACAAAGCCGCACCGAGGACCGGGTGTCGAACTTGCGAGCGAGCGAAAGGGAGGTACTGGTTGGGGAGGATCCCACAGGATCCAGCAGTTCGGGATGGGACGGTCGGACCAGGTAGTACAGCTCCGCAGTGGAGCCGAAGGGACCTGCCGCCAGAACTCTGACCTATGCTGCTGGATCAAGGGGGACCGAGCCAACCAGCAGTGTCCCAGACGGGCGCTGAGCGAAGTAAGATAGCGGACCGTTGGGGCAGACGGCCGGAAGGAGTAGTAAGGACGAAGGGCAGGGGAGAGGACGAGACGTGAAGGACTGGATGGATTGCCAGAGGGGGGAGGAGAAGGGAAACAGGCTGGTTATATAGCTTTGGGGTCAGGGAGAGAGCCCGAGGGCGCAAGCTGGGGGAAACGAGACAGGGAGACTATATGAAACGGGAACAGCTTCCGGAATGAGGAGGCTGTGCCGGGCTAAGGGAGGGCTGTGCGCTGGAATGAGCAAAGCTGCCGTGCCGTGCCGGAGGCTGTGCTCCGACATGCCGCTATAGCCGGAATGAGAGTTGCACTGTCAGCAGTGCTGACTGACTCACAACACTCCCTCTCAGGCAGCACCTGCTGAACCTGACGCCGTCTTGATGCCAGAGATCGGCCGTACACCGAGTGCTTGGCGATGCTTGACAAGTACCGGGGCCGGAGTTGCCTTGGTGAGGATGTCGGCTGCTTGCTCCGATGTGCCGACGTACTCCAGCTGAATCGCACCAGCCTCGACTTGCCACCGGACGAAGTGATACCGGATGTCGATGTGCTTGGTGCGACGGTGCCAGCCAGGGTTTTGCGCGAGGGCCAGCGCTCCCTGGTTGTCGCCGCCGAGTCTGATCTTGACCGAGTCGGCTGTCTCTTGGTCGTATGCCATGATGGCGGTCCGAAGCCAGATGGCGTCCTTGGCGGCTTCCGTAAGTGCAATGTACTCCGACTCCACCGAGGAGAGGGCGACGCACGTCTGCCGCAGAGAGCCCCAGCTGACCGTAGCGCCGTAGAGCTGGAAGACGTAGCCGGACTGCGACTGACGGTCTTCGTGATTGCCGGCCCAGTCGGCGTCCGAGAAGCCGACAAGCTGAGGTTCGCCGTCAACCTTGACCGCTTCGCAACCTTGAAGTGGCTTGGCAACCTTGAAGTGCTCTTCGGTCGGGTTGCTGCAGAAACGCCAGAGTGCGCTGACTGCGAAGCTGACGTCCGGACGTGTGGAGAGGGCGATCCACATAAGACATCCGACCAGCGCTTGATACTGTCGTGCTTGGTCCGGATGTATCGCAGCTCCCTCTGCGACGAGCTTGGTGCCGACCGCGATTGGTGTCGGCTCCGGACGGCAGTCGATCATGCCGAAACGTTCGAGGACCATGTCGACGTAGTGACCTTGGCTGAGGACGAAGCTGCTGTCCGTTCGCTCGACCTTGACGCCGAGGACAGAGCTAGCCGGGCCGATGTCGGACATCTTGTAGGCGGCCTTGAGACCATCTCGAACACCGTCGATGATGGCCCGCGTCTTGCCGCCGATAAGGAAGTCGTCCACGTAGACGAAGACGATCGTGCGCGTATCGTCGGACTCGATGCGCACGAAGATGCCCCAGTCGGCGTCGCTGTGCTGGAAGCCGAGGTTGTTGAGGACCTTGACAACGTCCAGCCACCACAGTCGTGCCGACTGCTTGAAGCCGTAAAGACCCTTGCGGACTAGAAGGCCGGTCGCCTTCGGGTTGGTCTTGACCCAGCCTTGCGGAAAGCTGATGTAGAGCTCGCGGTCCATCTCCGGGTTGAGGAAGGCCGTCTCCGCATCCATCTGCCAGACGATCAGGTCGTAGACGCAAGCAATGACGAAGAAGATTCGCATGCTGGTCATTCGTCCGACTGGAGCGTAGGTCTCGTCGTAGTCGATGCCGTACCGCTGAGTGAAACCGCGGCCGACGAGACGAGCCTTGTGCTTGACAAAGTTGCCTTCTGCATCGCGCTTTGTCTTGCAGACCCACTTGGTGGAGACGACCTTGGCGCCGGGAGGGAGGACCACCTCCTCGAGCGTGTCGTTCTTGATGAGCGACTGGAGCTCGGACTCGAAGGCCTTGGCCCACTCGGCTTGCTCCGGAGTGCGCATTGCCTCGTCGTAGCTGGTCGGGTCGTTGTCCAGGAGGGAGATCATGCACAGATATCCCTCCGACTCTTGGCAGAATGTCGCGTAGTGGTCTTCAAACCGAACCGACCGTTGACCACGCCCAAGACGAGCAGGCAGGCGCCGAGTACCCTCAGGACGAGCAGTGACTGGTGAGGGCGGGCCGATGTCCACGGTGGTGTCCGGCTCGGGGCGCTTGATGCCTCGAGGACCAGAGGCAGGCTCGGTGTCGGAGTCGGACCCGTCGGACTCGTACTTGACAGGTTCGACTGAGGGCTCGTCGTCGATGTCGAGGATGCTTGCACCCGGGACTTGTCCCGGAGGGACATCGACGTCTTGAAGGACCGTTGGTGCGCTCGGACTTGCACCGAAGGAGACGTTGCGGGAGTAGACGATCTTGCCCGTCTCCTCGTTGAGAACCGCATAGCCGCTGCGCTCCGAAGGCCAGCCGACGAGTCGACCCTTCCAGGCCTTGGGAATCGACAAGTCGGACTTGACGTGGTCGGCTGCCGGAATGTGCACCCAGCAGGTCGAACCGAAGGCCTGCGCCTTGCCGAGGGAGGGCTTGCGCTTGTGGACCCATTCCCACACGGTTCGACCGTCGTCCACCAGGGTGACCTTCTTGAAGAGGACTGCCGCGAACATGATGGCGTGGCCCCACCAGATTGCCGGCATGCCGCTGCTGTGGAGCATGGCGGCCGTCATCTCCTTGAGCGTCCGGTTCTTGCGCTCGGCCACACCGTTGAGCTCCGGTGTGTGCGGCGGGGTGATGTGGTGAAGCACCCCGTGTGAAGCGGCCCAAGTCGTCATTGACTTGCTGACGTACTCGCCGCCGCCGTCGGTGCGAAGGACTTGCACCTTGGCGTTGAAAGCCCGTTCGACGACCTTGACCCAGGCGACGAAGCGATGAAGCACTTCTGCCTTTGACCGAAGGAGGACCACATCGGTGAGGTCGGTAAAGTCGTCGATGAAGGTGGCGAAGTACGCGTAGCCACCGTGACACGGTCGAAGCGGGCCGGCCACGTCCGAATGCACGAGCTCAAGGGGCTGACTCCCTCTGAGCGGTGCGTCGTTGAACGGATGCCGAGTTGCCTTGGCCTTCTCGCAGCTGTCGCAGCTGGGCTTGGCTTCGTTCATGCCGGACACGGAGGGCAGATGACCGGACCGGATCAGCTTCTTGATCGTACTGAAGCCGAGGTGACCGAGTCGATGATGCAGGTCGAGCATCGGACTGCTGGGCTGCTCCGCCGGGGCGAGGACCTGCCCTGGCGAACCGTCGTCGGACTTGTCGAGACGGACTGGAAGGTATCGCAGCAGTCCGATCTTGACGAGAGGCATGCGCCAGTCGAGGTGGTCCTTGTGCTGCAAGGTAGCCACGTCGGTCTTGTTGTCGATCATCTTAATCCAGCCGCGCTGTCGCAGCAGCTCCTCCGACAGGAGATTGACTCCAGCTCCCGGGAGGAGGACAACGTCCTTGAAGGTGATCCGTCTGCCGGACTTGACGGAACCGTGGATGTCACCGACACAGTCGGCAGTTTCCTGCCAGCCGACTGTCTTGAAGCTGAGCGAGGCGATAGGTCGAACGCCGCTGAGTAGCTTCTTGTCGGTGACGATGTGCCGCGATGCGCCGGAGTCGATCAGGAAGAGGACCATCCTGTCGTCCGTCGCGGTGGCCGAGTTGGCGTGCTCCAACACGGCGCCGAGCATGTCGTCCGCATCTGGCCAGGTGCCACCGAGCTCTTGTGCAGCTGCCGCCTTGCCAGAGGACCTTGGCTTTTTCGGCTGCCTGCAATCGCTTGAGACGTGGCCCTGCTTGTGGCAGTTCCAGCAGATCGGACCTTCGCAGGGACCCAAGTGACTGGTGTCCGGGCAGCTCGACCGCTCGTGCCCACGAGCTCCGCAGCCGTAGCACAACGTGCGCTTGTTGCTGCTGCTGCCGGAGTCGGTCTGCTTGAACTTGTCGATGCCACGCTTGGACGACTTGCCCGAAGCTCGGTTTGCGACGCCCTTGATGTTGACGCTGCGTTGCGGCTTGGCCAGACTTGCCATCGCCATCGCATCGGCCGTGCGAGTGGCGGACCGCTGCCGAGCTGCGTCTTCCTCGTTGTAGAGCCGGACAAGCTCGAGGAAGGTCTGCTCTTCTTTGGGCACTTGGCGCCAGTCCGTCCGGACCACCCGAAGAGAGTAGGGCAGGGTGTCGAAGAAGTACTGGCAGGTCAACTTCTCGTCGTTGGCCCAGTCGAGCTTGGCCGCACCCGCTTCCGCCAAGAGGTCCATGAACTTGTTGAGGTGCTCGGCCATGTCGCCGCCTTCGTCGAGGAAGAGGTTGGCGACCTTGCGATTGATGGTCGCTCGATGCTCTGGAGTGTCGAGCTTGTTGACATCGGCGAGGAGGGCCCACATCGCCGTGCTCGAGGGCAGCCCGCGGATCAGGCCTTGAAGAGCTCCTCCGACCGTCTGTCGGATGAGCGACATCGCCTTGGCGTCCGTGTCCTTCCAGGACTCCTGCAGCCGAAGGTCGTTGCTGGTGGGAGCCGACGGGAGCTTCGGAAGATGCTCCGTGCCGTAGACGATGTTGAGGGCGCGAATGCCGAGGAGGACCGGCTCGATCTTCTCGCGCCAGGCGAAGAAGTTGTCGATGCCCGTGAGGGTCGGGACCCCAGACGGGCTGACTGTGTTGTCGACCATTGCGGAGGACCGCTGCAGCAACTGCGAGGACCAACAGTGCCACCGGACGGGTCGAGAGGACGAGGACGGGCGAAGACGGGCGAGGACGGACGCGGACGGACGCAAGACCGGAGTGGTGAGCTTCACAGACTCTTAATCTCTTGTAGACTAAGGTCGCGGACGACGGACCACACCCACCTGCGAGGACCAGCAAGGTGGGTGTGTGGACTAGACGGACAAAGCCGCACCGAGGACCGGGTGTCGAACTTGCGAGCGAGCGAAAGGGAGGTACTGGTTGGGGAGGATCCCACAGGATCCAGCAGTTCGGGATGGGACGGTCGGACCAGGTAGTACAGCTCCGCAGTGGAGCCGAAGGGACCTGCCGCCAGAACTCTGACCTATGCTGCTGGATCAAGGGGGGACCGAGCCAACCAGCAGTGTCCCAGACGGGCGCTGAGCGAAGTAAGATAGCGGACCGTTGGGGCAGACGGCCGGAAGGAGTAGTAAGGACGAAGGGCAGGGGAGAGGACGAGACGTGAAGGACTGGATGGATTGCCAGAGGGGGGAGGAGAAGGGAAACAGGCTGGTTATATAGCTTTGGGGTCAGGGAGAGAGCCCGAGGGCGCAAGCTGGGGGAAACGAGACAGGGAGACTATATGAAACGGGAACAGCTTCCGGAATGAGGAGGCTGTGCCGGGCTAAGGGAGGGCTGTGCGCTGGAATGAGCAAAGCTGCCGTGCCGTGCCGGAGGCTGTGCTCCGACATGCCGCTATAGCCGGAATGAGAGTTGCACTGTCAGCAGTGCTGACTGACTCACAACATTGCCAGAGGGGGGAGGAGAAGGGAAACAGGCTGGTTATATAGCTTTGGGGTCAGGGAGAGAGCCCGAGGGCGCAAGCTGGGGGAAACGAGACAGGGAGACTATATGAAACGGGAACAGCTTCCGGAATGAGGAGGCTGTGCCGGGCTAAGGGAGGGCTGTGCGCTGGAATGAGCAAAGCTGCCGTGCCGTGCCGGAGGCTGTGCTCCGGCATGCCGCTATAGCCGGAATGAGAGTTGCACTGTCAGCAGTGCTGACTGACTCACAACACTCCCTCTCAGGCAGCACCTGCTGAACCTGACGCCGTCTTGATGCCAGAGATCGGCCGTACACCGAGTGTTTGGCGATGCTTGACAAGTACCGGGGCCGGAGTTGCCTTGGTGAGGATGTCGGCTGCTTGCTCCGATGTGCCGACGTACTCCAGCTGAATCGCACCAGCCTCGACTTGCCACCGGACGAAGTGATACCGGATGTCGATGTGCTTGGTGCGACGGTGCCAGCCAGGGTTTTGCGCGAGGGCCAGCGCTCCCTGGTTGTCGCCGCCGAGTCTGATCTTGACCGAGTCGGCTGTCTCTTGGTCGTATGCCATGATGGCGGTCCGAAGCCAGATGGCGTCCTTGGCGGCTTCCGTAAGTGCAATGTACTCCGACTCCACCGAGGAGAGGGCGACGCACGTCTGCCGCAGAGAGCCCCAGCTGACCGTAGCGCCGTAGAGCTGGAAGACGTAGCCGGACTGCGACTGACGGTCTTCGTGATTGCCGGCCCAGTCGGCGTCCGAGAAGCCGACAAGCTGAGGTTCGCCGTCAACCTTGACCGCTTCGCAACCTTGAAGTGGCTTGGCAACCTTGAAGTGCTCTTCGGTCGGGTTGCTGCAGAAACGCCAGAGTGCGCTGACTGCGAAGCTGACGTCCGGACGTGTGGAGAGGGCGATCCACATAAGACATCCGACCAGAGCTTGAAACTGTCGCGCTTGGTCCGGATGTATCGCAGCTCCCTCTGCGACGAGCTTGGTGCCGACCGCGATTGGTGTCGGCTCCGGACGGCAGTCGGTCATGCCGAAACGTTCGAGCACCGTGTCGATGTAGTGACCTTGGCTGAGGACGAAGCTGCTGTCCGTTCGCTCGACCTTGACGCCGAGGACAGAGCTAGTCGGGCCGATGTCGGACATCTTGTAGGCGGCCTTGAGACCATCTCGAACACCGTCGATGATGGCCCGCGTCTTGCCGCCGATAAGGAAGTCGTCCACGTAGACGAAGACGATCGTGCGCGTATCGTCGGACTCGATGCGCACGAAGATGCCCCAGTCGGCGTCGCTGTGCTGGAAGCCGAGGTTGTTGAGGACCTTGACAACGTCCAGCCACCACAGTCGTGCCGACTGCTTGAAGCCGTAAAGACCCTTGCGGACTAGAAGGCCGGTCGCCTTCGGGCTGGTCTTGACCCAGCCTTGCGGAAAGCTGATGTAGAGCTCGCGGTCCATCTCCGGGTTCAGGAAGGCCGTCTCCGCATCCATCTGCCAGACGATCAGGTCGTAGACGCAAGCAATGACGAAGAAGATTCGCATGCTGGTCATTCGTCCGACTGGAGCGTACGTCTCGTCGTAGTCGATGCCGTACCGCTGGGTGAAGCCGCGGCCGACGAGACGAGCCTTGTGCTTGACAAAGTTGCCTTCTGCATCGCGCTTTGTCTTGCAGACCCACTTGGTGGAGACGACCTTGGCGCCGGGAGGGAGGACCACCTCCTCGAGCGTGTCGTTCTTGATGAGCGACTGGAGCTCGGACTCGAAGGCCTTGGCCCACTCGGCTTGCTCCGGAGTGCACATTGCCTCGTCGTAGCTGGTCGGGTCGTTGTCCAGCAAGGAGATCGTGCAGAGATATCCCTCCGACTCTTGGCAGAGAGTTGCGTACTGGTTGTAGAAGCCTGCCGACCGTTGACCGCGGCCAGCTCGGGCTGGCAGCCGCCGGACGCCCTCAGGACGGTCGCTGACTTGGGCTGTCGATGAGGGCTGGCTGACATCCACAGTCAAGTCCGGCTCGGAGCGCTTGATACCTCGAGGACCAGAGGTAGGCTCGATGTCGGACTCGGACCCGTCCGACTCGTGCTTGATGTCTTCGACGATGATTTCGTCATCAACGTCTCCGATGCTTGCATTCGGACCTTGTCCTAGAGGAGCTTCGACGTCTTGAACGACCGTTGGTGCGCTCGGACTTGCACCGAAAGAGACGTTCCGGGAGAAAACGATCTTGCCCGTCTCCTCGTTGAGTACCGCATAGCCGCTGCGTTCCGAAGGCCATCCGACAAGTCGGCCCTTCCATGCCTTGGGAATCGTCAAGTCGGACTTGACGCGGTCGGCGGCTGGGACGTGCACCCAGCAAGTTGCGCCGAACGCTTGCGCCTTGCCTAGGGAGGGCTTGCGCTTGTGCACCCACTCCCATACCGTCCGACCATCGTCCACCAATGTGACCTTCTTGAGGAGGACAGTGTCGGCTGGCGGTCCGGGCAGGCGGAATCGGCGGGCGACCTTGGTGGCAAAGGAGTGGCGAGGGAGGAGAGGTAAGGGAAGGGAAGGTAGACGAGAACTGGATTGCGGGAGCAAGGGGGGAGACAGCTGGAGGAGGGCCTCCTTATATACCTTCGAGGGGGGTGCTAGGGAGGTGTGGCAAGAAGTGGCAAGAAGGTTCGAGGAGGTTCGAGGAGGTTCGATATGGCGTGATCGATGACGTCATAGTGACGTCATTGGATCGGGCATGACGTCATCGGATCGGGAGTGACGTCATACCTGATCGGGTGTGGCAAACCGGTGGCAACGCCGATATCTCGGCGTACAGTGGTCGTACGGACTCCGGGATTTCGCCAGTCGGTAGAGCTTGATCCGGACTACAGTCCTGGAGTATCAGCTGGGTCACGTGATCGACGGGGTCCGTGACAGTACCCCCGGGTTCAAGGCCGAGCGCCGTGAGGCCGGGAAAGTCGTTGATGTCCGGGCTTGTCTGGGTGGGTCGTGTGGAAGTCGACGACGAGGCGATCTTGATCGGTGAACTCCGTTGCTGGAACCCAGGAGCGATCGTTGTCGTCGAACCCCTTCCAGTGGACGAAGTATTGAAGCTTGCGCCGGTAGATGCGCGAGTCGAGGATCGCTTCGACCTCCCAGTGCTCTTCGCCGTCGATGATGTCCGGCGGAGGGTGTTCCGGAGTCGGTCTTGATGGTAAGGTGTTGGCGAAGTGCCGCTCGAGGAGTGAGACGTGGAAGGTCGGGTGGATCTTCATCGTATGAGGGAGACGAAGTCGGAAAGCGGAACGTCCGACTTGCTTGTCGATCGGGAAAGGTCCAAGCTTTTTGGAGTCAAGCTTCTCGCAAGGTCGTAAGGTCTTGACGTTGCGACGGAGGAGCCAGACGAGATCTCCAGGCTTGAAGTCTGGTGCTGGGAGACGACGCTTGTTGGCCCAGAAGGAGTGTTGGTCGAGGGCTTTCTTGATGTTACGTCGCGCCGTTTCATGGATCTCTTGAAGGGTCTTGAGATGCTCCTTGGAAGCAGGGACGCTGGTCTCAAGCAGCGTGATGGCGAGGCGAGGCTCGTATCCCTTGTTGGCGAAGAAGGGAGTCATACCGATCGAAGAGTGATACGTCGAGTTGTAGGCGAACTCGGCGAGAGGAAGCAGATCTACCCAGTTGTCCTGGAGGTAGTCGCAGAAGATCCTAAGGTGTTGCTCGACGACTTGGTTGACCCGTTCCGTCTGTCCGTCCGATTGCGGGTGGAACGCAGTCGAGAGGTTGGGCTTGATGTCGAGCATTTTGAGGAATTCCTTCCACCAATGTGAGGTGAAGGTCGGTCCTCGGTCGGAGACGATGTCGCTGGGTAGTCCGTGCTCGCGGAAGACGTACTTGAGGAAATGGTTGGCGAGCGTCTTGGCCGTATCGGACTTGTTGGCCGGAATGAACTTGGCCTGCTTGGTGAAGCGGTCGACCACGGTGAGGATACTGTCGAACCCTTGTGATGGTGGCAGGTCGACGATGTAGTCCATCGAACATGATCGCCAGGGACCAGTTGGGACTGGCAGAGGCTGGAGCAAGCCGTATTTGGAGTGGTGCACTGCCTTGTTGCGCTGGCAGGCATCGCAGGACTGGATGTACTCCTTGACGAAGTGTGCCATGCGTGGCCAGGTGAAGTTGCGCCGAAGGATCTCGAGAGTCTTCTTGACGCCAGGGTGACCGGAGGTGATGGAGTCGTGGGCTTGCTGGAGAAGTTCCACCTTGAGTGGCTCATAGTCTGGGACGTAAATCAAGTCCTGGTGTAGGAGGAGATCATCTTGTAGTCGGTAGCCTGCGGGAGCGGAGGACCGAGGGTTTGAGTCCTCTAGGGCCTTGACGATCTCGAGTGAAGCCGGGTCGCTCCGGAGATGGTCCTTGATCGAAGCTCGAATGCCAGACGTGGCTGACTGCAGCGTTGCTGCGAGCGCCAGAGGCCGGAGGAGCTGTTGAGGTGTTGCTTCGGAGGCCTTTGCCCCCGCTGCGTAGTCGGGCCGACGCGACAGGGCATCGGGCTTGCCGTTTTTGTCACCAGAGCGGTACTTGATGACGTATTTGTGGTGGTTGATGACCTCGGACCATCGCGCTTGCCGCCGCGTGAGCGTCTTGGCGGTCTGGAAGTACTGAAGTGCTTGGTGGTCGGTCATGATCGTAAACGGCGAAGGCAGCCCCTCGAGGTAGTGTCGCCAGATCTTGATCGCTTCAACGATCGCCAGTAGCTCTTTGTCGTGTATCTCGTAGTTGAGCTCGGCCGGAAGCATCTTGCGCGACATGAAGGCGACCGGATGGAGCGTCTTGCCGTGGTACTGGGAGAGGATGGCGGAGATAGCGTAGTCGGAGGAATCCGTTTCGATAATGGTGTCGAGGTCGGGGTCGAAGTGCCGAAGGAAAGAGGCCGAAGTGAAGGCAGCCTTGATGTTGTCGAAAGCTGCTTGAGCGGCAGAGTCGAAGTTGAAGTTGGTGTCCTTCTTGAGGAGCCGAGTCAGCGGCGTGATGATACGAGAGTAACCTTCGATGAAGCGCCGGTAGAAATTTGTGAAACCGAGGAATTGCTGAAGATGCTTGACGGAGGTGGGAGCCGGCCAGCTGGTGATGGCGTCGACCTTGTCCGGCGCCATCGAGACACCGTCAGCCGAGACGATGAAGCCAAGGAACTCGGTCTTGTAGACAGAGAACTCGCACTTCTCCGCCTTGGCGTAGAGACCGTGCTCGATGAGTCGCTTGAGGACTCGGCGCACGTCTTCATCGTGCTGAGCCGGGTCTTCGGAGAAGATCAGGATGTCGTCGAGATAAATCACGACCTTGTGATCGAGGAGGTCGCGGAAGACGTCGTTCATGAAGTGCTGGAAGGCGGCCGGGGCATTGGTCAGACCGAATAGCATGACGAGACACTCGAAGTGGCCGTATCGAGTGCGGAATGCCGTCTTCCACTCGTCGCCTTCCTTGATGCGTACCAAATTGTAGGCACCACGAAGGTCGATCTTGGTGTATCGCTTGGCCTTGCGTAGCCGGTCGAGGGCCTCTGGAATGAGGGGCAGAGGATACCGGTTCTTGATGGTGATGTTGTTGAGCGCGCGGTAGTCCACGCAGAGTCGAAGTGAACCATCCTTCTTCCTGACGAAGAGAATCGGAGAGCCGGCCGGGGATCTTGACGCGCGAATGAATCCTTTTGAGAGATTGTCTTGGATCCACTCGTGGAGCGCCTTGAGCTCCGGCTCGGAGAGCGGGTACAGAGGTCCGAAGGGTGGTTGCTTGCCGTCCTCGAGCTCGATGCTGAGGTCGTAAGGCCGGTGTGGAGGCAAGGTGTCGGCCTTCTTCTTGCTGAAGGCCTCGAGTAGGTCGTGGTACTGGTCTGGGACCTTCTTCTTGAGAGTTTCGACGTAGTCCGGAGGGTCGGGAAGGTCCTTGTCGAAAGGCTCGGCTGCGGAGTCCAGGTCGGTAGCAGAATGCCCAGGGATGCTGAGCGCAGGATCAGAATGCCGGCATGGGAGCCGGGCAAAGACAGGGCGGCCTGGAAAGAGCCGAGGTCGAGGCTTGCGATGTTGGGGACCAGCGCTAGGGACTTGACAGGTTTGCAGGGCAGAGTGGTGTCCTTGAGCATGACTGTGCCTGCATGCCAGTCGATGTGAGGGTTGTGCTGGCGCAGCCAAGGCATGCCGAGGACGATCGGGTAGTTGCCGAGTGTGGTGACGTCGAACTCAACCGTTTGTGTGTGGCGGCTAAGCTCGATATCAACCTTGCAGGATTGTGTGACGATGCCGGAGGAGATGGGACGACCGTCGATGACGAAGAGCTCGACGGGGTCCGGCTTGTCGTGCAGGTCGAGGTTGTTCGTCTTGCAAAAAACAGAGTCGAGGAAGTTGGAAGTAGCGCCGGAGTCCACCAGGGCGAAGGTGGTGATCTTGACGGAATCCGACTGCCGCAGGGTCAAGGAGAGGATGATAGGATCCTCGGGCCCAGGAGCAAGTGCCGCTTTGGTGATGGTAGCGCAGCACTTGGAAGACTTGCCTGGGTGGGCGCGCTGGCTGGTCCCACTCAGGCTGAGCCTTTTTCCTCCTTGAGCTCGATCTTGCAGTCAGGAGTCAGAGTCGCCTGGATCCGTCCGACGGTCTTGCGAGGCTTTTCTGGACAGGCGTCGACTCGGTGTCCGGCCTTGCCACAGTATAGGCAGAGGTTGTTCTTGATGCGACGCTGGCGCTCGTCGTTCGTAAGAGGCTTGAAGCGCTGCGTCTTGACCGCATCGACGTCCATGGGACGAGGGCCGGAGCCCGAGGCACCTTGGTAGGCTGATGTCGGGCGAGAGAAGCCGCGGGGAGCCGTCGAGATGCTCGGACGGAAGGTGGTGGTCGTCCGCGAGCGATTGTCTTGACGTCGCTCGTGGAGGCGATTGTCGAGGCGAATGGCCAGTGCCGACAGCTCTTGAAGTGTCTTCGGGTCGACATTGGCGAGAGCAAGAGCGTCCTTGACGTCGGACTTGAGGCCAGAGTAGAACTGCGCGCGTAGGGCGTCGTCGTTCCAGTTCAGGAGTGCGGCGAGCTTGAAGAAAGTCGAAGAGTACGCCAAAGCGGAGCCCGTCTGGGTGAGGGTTTGTAGACGGGTCGTCATCGTGCGCTCGCGGTCCGGGTCACCGAGGTTCGTCAGGAGGTCCTTCGTGAATGCCTCGTAGTCGTTGAGAAGAGGATCGTCGTGACGAAGGAGGTGGGGCTCGAACCAGGCGAAGGCCCGACCGCGCAGGAAGGATGCCGCAAAAGAAACCTTCTCGCGATCCGTTGGGAACAGCGAGGGGTTCGTCGAGATGTACAGGTTGACGTGCGAAAGGAAGGTCGAGCAGAGGTGCTTGTCCTTGCCGTCGAATTCCGGAGGCTTGTTCAAGTGCAGAGTTGCCGCAGGGGCGCGAGGTGGCTGCGCTTGTTGAACACCCAGGTGGAAGATCATGTCTTGAAGTTGACTGATCTGGTCGCGGAGTTGCTGAACTTCCGCGGCGGAAGCAGTAGGAGCGTTGGCTTGGTGGTCTTGAGCGGTGTCCATAGTCGGCTTGTCAGGTTGTCAGGTAGTCAGGTTGTCGAGGAGCTTGGGTTGGTCTTGAGCGTTGGTTGTCCAGGTGGTGGTGATTGGGGAGCTGGTGCTCGAGGTCAGGCTGGGGAGGGCCGGTATATATACCTTTGAGGGCCCCACAGGAGGTTGTCAGGTTGCTGCGCTGGAAGTTGCTGGAATCGAAGGCCGTAGAAGGTCCTCGAAGGCCGTGAGAGGCCGAGTCGCCGTGGAAGGCCGGGTTGCCGTGAGAGGCCGGATGGAGTGCGCACGAGGTCGCTGGTATGTCCTCGTCGCCAGGTTGCAGCTGGTCGGACAGGTACTGCGCTGGGGAAGACCGGATCCAGGCTCCGCCAGAAGCCATGGAAAGCGCAGTCGAAGGCAGTGACTTGCGGTGTTCGACGTGTTGAATGAGTTGTCGACACCGTGTCGCGAATTTGCTGGGGAGTTGTTGGTGTGGTGTGGTGTGGTGTGGTGTGGTGTGGTGTGTGTTGTTGTTGTTGTTGTTGTTGTTGTTGTTGATGATGATGATGTTGGTTGGCTGGATGGTTGGCTTGGTGTTGTCGTTGGTCTTGTTCTTGCTGCCGGTGTCTTGAGGAGTGCTCTTCCAGTCAGCTCCGGGAACTTAGCAGACGCTCGAGGCGTTTTCCGGCAATGCCAGCATAGCTGACAAGGTTCCTACTGCTTTCCCGTGGCTTTGGAGCCAGTGGAAGGAACACAACTGCTGTCTTGAGCGGACACCCCCGGCGTTCACCCCTCCACTGGGCTGGCCAGACCCTAGGAGAGGCTATTTGCCTATGTGGGAGCTGCTGGTATCTGGTGGAGCCTAGTATATGCCGCGGCATAAGTCATAGGACGCCAGACCAAAGGTTCTACCACCCAGCGGTCCAAAGCAGTGTCGAGTCGAGAGTCTTGAGGAGTCTTGAGGTCGGAGGTCGCGGGCCGAAGGCCGGGAATCCAGTTCTTCTGTCGGCTGGCGGTCCGGGCAGGCGGAATCGGCGGGCGACCTTGGTGGCAAAGGAGTGGCGAGGGAGGAGAGGTAAGGGAAGGGAAGGTAGACGTGAACTGGATTGCGGGAGCAAGGGGGGAGACAGCTGGAGGAGGGCCTCCTTATATACCTTCGAGGGGGGTGCTAGGGAGGTGTGGCAAGAAGTGGCAAGAAGGTTCGAGGAGGTTCGAGGAGGTTCGATATGGCGTGATCGATGACGTCATATGACGTCATGATGACGTCATATGACGTCATGATGACGTCATAGCAGATCTGGACGAGTCCGGCGATGACGTCATAGTGACGTCATACCAGATCGGGGATGACGTCATAGCGGATCGGGTCGAGATGCGTGATGACGTCATAGTGACGTCATTGGATCGGGCATGACGTCATCGGATCGGGGGTGACGTCATAGCGGATCGGGTGTGGCAAACCGGTGGCAACGCCGATATCTTGGCGTACAGTGGTCGTACGGACTCCGGGATTTCGCCAGTCGGTAGAGCTTGATCCGGACTACAGTCCTGGAGCATCAGCTGGGTCACGTGATCGACGGGGTCCGTGACAGTACCCCCGGGTTCAAGGCCGAGCGCCGTGAGGCCGGGAAAGTCGTTGATGTCCGGGCTTGTCTGGGTGGGTCGTGTGGAAGTCGACGACGAGGCGATCTTGATCGGTGAACTCCGTTGCTGGAACCCAGGAGCGATCGTTGTCGTCGAACCCCTTCCAGTGGACGAAGTATTGAAGCTTGCGCCGGTAGATGCGCGAGTCGAGGATCGCTTCGACCTCCCAGTGCTCTTCGCCGTCGATGATGTCCGGCGGAGGGTGTTCCGGAGTCGGTCTTGATGGTAAGGTGTTGGCGAAGTGCCGCTCGAGGAGTGAGACGTGGAAGGTCGGGTGGATCTTCATCGTATGAGGGAGACGAAGTCGGAAAGCGGAACGTCCGACTTGCTTGTCGATCGGGAAAGGTCCAAGCTTTTTGGAGTCAAGCTTCTCGCAAGGTCGTAAGGTCTTGACGTTGCGACGGAGGAGCCAGACGAGATCTCCAGGCTTGAAGTCTGGTGCTGGGAGACGACGCTTGTTGGCCCAGAAGGAGTGTTGGTCGAGGGCTTTCTTGATGTTACGTCGCGCCGTTTCATGGATCTCTTGAAGGGTCTTGAGATGCTCCTTGGAAGCAGGGACGCTGGTCTCAAGCAGCGTGATGGCGAGGCGAGGCTCGTATCCCTTGTTGGCGAAGAAGGGAGTCATACCGATCGAAGAGTGATACGTCGAGTTGTAGGCGAACTCGGCGAGAGGAAGCAGATCTACCCAGTTGTCCTGGAGGTAGTCGCAGAAGATCCTAAGGTGTTGCTCGACGACTTGGTTGACCCGTTCCGTCTGTCCGTCCGATTGCGGGTGGAACGCAGTCGAGAGGTTGGGCTTGATGTCGAGCATTTTGAGGAATTCCTTCCACCAATGTGAGGTGAAGGTCGGTCCTCGGTCGGAGACGATGTCGCTGGGTAGTCCGTGCTCGCGGAAGACGTACTTGAGGAAATGGTTGGCGAGCGTCTTGGCCGTATCGGACTTGTTGGCCGGAATGAACTTGGCCTGCTTGGTGAAGCGGTCGACCACGGTGAGGATACTGTCGAACCCTTGTGATGGTGGCAGGTCGACGATGTAGTCCATCGAACATGATCGCCAGGGACCAGTTGGGACTGGCAGAGGCTGGAGCAAGCCGTATTTGGAGTGGTGCACTGCCTTGTTGCGCTGGCAGGCATCGCAGGACTGGATGTACTCCTTGACGAAGTGTGCCATGCGTGGCCAGGTGAAGTTGCGCCGAAGGATCTCGAGAGTCTTCTTGACGCCAGGGTGACCGGAGGTGATGGAGTCGTGGGCTTGCTGGAGAAGTTCCACCTTGAGTGGCTCATAGTCTGGGACGTAAATCAAGTCCTGGTGTAGGAGGAGATCATCTTGTAGTCGGTAGCCTGCGGGAGCGGAGGACCGAGGGTTTGAGTCCTCTAGGGCCTTGACGATCTCGAGTGAAGCCGGGTCGCTCCGGAGATGGTCCTTGATCGAAGCTCGAATGCCAGACGTGGCTGACTGCAGCGTTGCTGCGAGCGCCAGAGGCCGGAGGAGCTGTTGAGGTGTTGCTTCGGAGGCCTTTGCCCCCGCTGCGTAGTCGGGCCGACGCGACAGGGCATCGGGCTTGCCGTTTTTGTCACCAGAGCGGTACTTGATGACGTATTTGTGGTGGTTGATGACCTCGGACCATCGCGCTTGCCGCCGCGTGAGCGTCTTGGCGGTCTGGAAGTACTGAAGTGCTTGGTGGTCGGTCATGATCGTAAACGGCGAAGGCAGCCCCTCGAGGTAGTGTCGCCAGATCTTGATCGCTTCAACGATCGCCAGTAGCTCTTTGTCGTGTATCTCGTAGTTGAGCTCGGCCGGAAGCATCTTGCGCGACATGAAGGCGACCGGATGGAGCGTCTTGCCGTGGTACTGGGAGAGGATGGCGGAGATAGCGTAGTCGGAGGAATCCGTTTCGATAATGGTGTCGAGGTCGGGGTCGAAGTGCCGAAGGAAAGAGGCCGAAGTGAAGGCAGCCTTGATGTTGTCGAAAGCTGCTTGAGCGGCAGAGTCGAAGTTGAAGTTGGTGTCCTTCTTGAGGAGCCGAGTCAGCGGCGTGATGATACGAGAGTAACCTTCGATGAAGCGCCGGTAGAAATTTGTGAAACCGAGGAATTGCTGAAGATGCTTGACGGAGGTGGGAGCCGGCCAGCTGGTGATGGCGTCGACCTTGTCCGGCGCCATCGAGACACCGTCAGCCGAGACGATGAAGCCAAGGAACTCGGTCTTGTAGACAGAGAACTCGCACTTCTCCGCCTTGGCGTAGAGACCGTGCTCGATGAGTCGCTTGAGGACTCGGCGCACGTCTTCATCGTGCTGAGCCGGGTCTTCGGAGAAGATCAGGATGTCGTCGAGATAAATCACGACCTTGTGATCGAGGAGGTCGCGGAAGACGTCGTTCATGAAGTGCTGGAAGGCGGCCGGGGCATTGGTCAGACCGAATGGCATGACGAGACACTCGAAGTGGCCGTATCGAGTGCGGAATGCCGTCTTCCACTCGTCGCCTTCCTTGATGCGTACCAAATTGTAGGCACCACGAAGGTCGATCTTGGTGTATCGCTTGGCCTTGCGTAGCCGGTCGAGGGCCTCTGGAATGAGGGGCAGAGGATACCGGTTCTTGATGGTGATGTTGTTGAGCGCGCGGTAGTCCACGCAGAGTCGAAGTGAACCATCCTTCTTCCTGACGAAGAGAATCGGAGAGCCGGCCGGGGATCTTGACGCGCGAATGAATCCTTTTGAGAGATTGTCTTGGATCCACTCGTGGAGCGCCTTGAGCTCCGGCTCGGAGAGCGGGTACAGAGGTCCGAAGGGTGGTTGCTTGCCGTCCTCGAGCTCGATGCTGAGGTCGTAAGGCCGGTGTGGAGGCAAGGTGTCGGCCTTCTTCTTGCTGAAGGCCTCGAGTAGGTCGTGGTACTGGTCTGGGACCTTCTTCTTGAGAGTTTCGACGTAGTCCGGAGGGTCGGGAAGGTCCTTGTCGAAAGGCTCGGCTGCGGAGTCCAGGTCGGTAGCAGAATGCCCAGGGATGCTGAGCGCAGGATCAGAATGCCGGCATGGGAGCCGGGCAAAGACAGGGCGGCCTGGAAAGAGCCGAGGTCGAGGCTTGCGATGTTGGGGACCAGCGCTAGGGACTTGACAGGTTTGCAGGGCAGAGTGGTGTCCTTGAGCATGACTGTGCCTGCATGCCAGTCGATGTGAGGGTTGTGCTGGCGCAGCCAAGGCATGCCGAGGACGATCGGGTAGTTGCCGAGTGTGGTGACGTCGAACTCAACCGTTTGTGTGTGGCGGCTAAGCTCGATATCAACCTTGCAGGATTGTGTGACGATGCCGGAGGAGATGGGACGACCGTCGATGACGAAGAGCTCGACGGGGTCCGGCTTGTCGTGCAGGTCGAGGTTGTTCGTCTTGCAAAAAACAGAGTCGAGGAAGTTGGAAGTAGCGCCGGAGTCCACCAGGGCGAAGGTGGTGATCTTGACGGAATCCGACTGCCGCAGGGTCAAGGAGAGGATGATAGGATCCTCGGGCCCAGGAGCAAGTGCCGCTTTGGTGATGGTAGCGCAGCACTTGGAAGACTTGCCTGGGTGGGCGCGCTGGCTGGTCCCACTCAGGCTGAGCCTTTTTCCTCCTTGAGCTCGATCTTGCAGTCAGGAGTCAGAGTCGCCTGGATCCGTCCGACGGTCTTGCGAGGCTTTTCTGGACAGGCGTCGACTCGGTGTCCGGCCTTGCCACAGTATAGGCAGAGGTTGTTCTTGATGCGACGCTGGCGCTCGTCGTTCGTAAGAGGCTTGAAGCGCTGCGTCTTGACCGCATCGACGTCCATGGGACGAGGGCCGGAGCCCGAGGCACCTTGGTAGGCTGATGTCGGGCGAGAGAAGCCGCGGGGAGCCGTCGAGATGCTCGGACGGAAGGTGGTGGTCGTCCGCGAGCGATTGTCTTGACGTCGCTCGTGGAGGCGATTGTCGAGGCGAATGGCCAGTGCCGACAGCTCTTGAAGTGTCTTCGGGTCGACATTGGCGAGAGCAAGAGCGTCCTTGACGTCGGACTTGAGGCCAGAGTAGAACTGCGCGCGTAGGGCGTCGTCGTTCCAGTTCAGGAATGCGGCGAGCTTGAAGAAAGTCGAAGAGTACGCCGAAGCGGAGCCCGTCTGGGTGAGGGTTTGTAGACGGGTCGTCATCGTGCGCTCGCGGTCCGGGTCACCGAGGTTCGTCAGGAGGTCCTTCGTGAATGCCTCGTAGTCGTTGAGAAGAGGATCGTCGTGACGAAGGAGGTGGGGCTCGAACCAGGCGAAGGCCCGACCGCGCAGGAAGGATGCCGCAAAAGAAACCTTCTCGCGATCCGTTGGGAACAGCGAGGGGTTTGCCGAGATGTACAGGTTGACGTGCGAGAGGAAGGTCGAGCATAAGTGCTTGTCCTTGCCGTCGAATTCCGGAGGCTTGTTCAAGTGCAGGGTTGCCGCAGGAGCGCGAGGTGGCTGCGCTTGATGGACACCCAGGTGGAAGATCATGTCTTGAAGTTGACTGATCTGATCGCGGAGTTGCTGAACTTCCGCGGCGGAAGCATTGGGAGCGTTGGCTTGGTGGTCTTGAGCGGTGTCCATAGTCGGCTTGTCAGGTTGTCAGGTAGTCAGGCTGTCCGGGTGTCAGGTGTCGAGGAGCTTGAGTGGCCTTGGGAGTTGTCCAGGTGGTGGTGATTGGGGAGCTGGTGTTCGAGGTCATGCTGGGGAGGGCCGGTATATATACCTTTGAGGGCCCCTCAGGAGGTTGTCAGGTTGCTGCGCTGGAAGTTGCTGGAATCGAAGGCCGTAGAAGGTCCTCGAAGGCCGTGAGAGGCCAAGTCGCGGTGGGAGGCCGGGTTGCCGTGGGAGGCCGGATGGAGTGCGGACGAGGTCACTGGTATGTCCTCGTCGCCAGGTTGCAGCTGGTCGGACAGGTACTGCGCTGGGGAAGACCGGATCCAGGCTCCGCCAGAAGCCATGGAAAGCGCAGTCGAAGGCAGTGACTTGCGGTGTTTGACGTGTTGAATGATTTGTCGACACCGTGTCGCGAATTTGCTGGGGAGTTGTTGGTGTGGTGTGGTGTGGTGTGGTGTGGTGTGGTGTGTGTTGTTGTTGTTGTTGTTGTTGTTGTTGTTGTTGATGATGATGATGTTGGTTGGCTGGATGGTTGGCTTGGTGTTGTCGTTGGTCTTGTTCTTGCTGCCGGTGTCTTGAGGAGTGCTCTTCCAGTCAGCTCCGGGAACTTAGCAGACGCTCGAGGCGTTTTCCGGCAATGCCAGCATAGCTGACAAGGTTCCTACTGCTTTCCCGTGGCTTTGGAGCCAGTGGAAGGAACACAACTGCTGTCTTGAGCGGACACCCCCGGCGTTCACCCCTCCACTGGGCTGGCCAGACCCTAGGAGAGGCTATTTGCCTATGTGGGAGCTGCTGGTATCTGGTGGAGCCTAGTATATGCCGCGGCATAAGTCATAGGACGCCAGACCAAAGGTTCTACCACCCAGCGGTCCAAAGCAGTGTCGAGTCGAGAGTCTTGAGGAGTCTTGAGGTCGGAGGTCGCGGGCCGAAGGCCGGGAATCCAGTTCTTCTGTCGGCTGGCGGTCCGGGCAGGCGGAATCGGCGGGCGACCTTGGTGGCAAAGGAGTGGCGAGGGAGGAGAGGTAAGGGAAGGGAAGGTAGACGTGAACTGGATTGCGGGAGCAAGGGGGGAGACAGCTGGAGGAGGGCCTCCTTATATACCTTCGAGGGGGGTGCTAGGGAGGTGTGGCAAGAAGTGGCAAGAAGGTTCGAGGAGGTTCGAGGAGGTTCGATATGGCGTGATCGATGACGTCATATGACGTCATGATGACGTCATAGCAGATCCGGACGAGTCCGGCGATGACGTCATAGTGACGTCATACCAGATCGGGGATGACGTCATAGCGGATCGGGTCGAGATGCGTGATGACGTCATAGTGACGTCATTGGATCGGGCATGACGTCATCGGATCGGGGGTGACGTCATACCTGATCGGGTGTGGCAAACCGGTGGCAACGCCGATATCTCGGCGTACAGTGGTCGTACGGACTCCGGGATTTCGCCAGTTGGTAGAGCTTGATCCGGACTACAGTCCTGGAGCATCAGCTGGGTCACGTGATCGACGGGGTCCGTGACACAAAATGGGTATCAACTTCTGAAGACGCATCGAAATTGCTGCCTGCACTGGCATCCCGACAAGCATCGTGGCAATCCATACGCGATGGCCGGTTTCCAGCTGGTGCAAGACTGCTGGTGTCACGATCCAATGCACTCGAGCTGAGGGGATCGTGATTGGTGGGCCTCGTAGGTCGTGCCGAGGGGCGAAGGCGAAGAGTCGAGGGTCGAAGTAGTGGTCGAAGGTTTGAGTACCGAAGTTGATACCGAAGTGCACTCGAAAGGCTGTAGACGTCCGGTACCGAAGTGAATACCGAAGTTGATTGTGGGTGGCTGTAGGTCGGTCTCGGGGCTTGAGTACCGAAGTGAATACCGAAGTCGGAAGCGGGCGACTAGGGTAGCGTAGAGCTCGAGAGGGATCCGAGAGGAGTGTGAGAACTCGAGGGGGTGTGTAACATATGATTGTCGCTTGAGGAAAGAAGCAGGGATGTGGGTACAGGAGGGCGGCTTATATAGCTTCGAGGTCAGCTTTGCGAGGAAGATGCGCGAAGGTAGTGAAAGAGGGTGTGAGCGCAGAAGAGGAGAGGGGAACGTAGATACCGGAGATGACCGAGGCACGAAGAGCAGGAGTCGTATGATTGTTGGGGTTGAGGAGTGGGTTGAGGGTGAAATGGTGTGATTGTGTTGGGCCGGAAGTCGAGATCCGAGACTTGCGATGTGTGGAGTTGTCGGATGTCGAATTCCGAAAGACGGATCCGTCGGGACTGATGTTCCGAGAAGGGAGCTGGCTAATGATTGGCTGGTGCAAGGGTCAAAATCCTAACAGCTGGGATCAATGCAAGGCGGCCGATTGGTTCGTCAAGCTTCCTTTCAGGGACGAGCAATGCACGCGGCGTGTCGTCTTGGATCGCCACTTTCAGAGGCGTGCGGCGGAGTATAGGGGCAGGTGGGACTTATGGAAGGAACGAGTTACGGCCCGGCATCGCGAGAACATGTCAAGCGAGCAACGCATGGCGGCCGATGAAGCGGCTCGGCGGCGGCGTGAGGAGCTCGAGCGGCAAGCAGAGGAGTACGCCCGGCGTCTCAATAAGGAACGGGCGGAGCGCAAGGAGCAAGACAAGGCTCGGCGTCGTGCCGCACATAAGGAGAAGAACGCGGACTGGAACGCTTTGCGACCATCGGAGCGACAGGCGATCGTGCGCATGAAGAAGCACGAGCAGAACGTCAAGAAGAAGATGCGCAAGCGTGCCGCTCTGCTCAAGAAGAAGCACCCAGAAGCATACGACTTATATACCAAGCGCAAGACCCAGTCGTGAGTCCCCCTCCATGCACCCCCGTCCTTCCCCTTCCCCTACCACACCACCTTCGACACACCCCACCACCACCCTCACCCCTCCCCTTCCCTGCCTTGTCGTTCAAGTTCCACTCCCTCCTCCCATCGACACCCTGCCATCGCATCAACATCGTGTGATGGTGGGCGGCACGCGGTGAGCATCTCGGTGGCATGGTGTGCTGACATATCTCTAGGTGTTACAATTTCATCCTTCCCTCCCCCTCCCTCTCCTGCCGTCTGCAGATCTGACTCTAGCACCACCAGCACCAGCACCATCCACAGCAGCAGCACCAGCACCAGTAGCACCAGAAGCACCAGCACCAGCACCAGCACCAGCAGCACCAGTGTAACGGTCGTCGGTGTTTGATGTCCTCTCCCCCCCTTTTCTTTCCCTCATTTGTTATGGTCTTTGTCGTCCTTCTCGTCATCTACGCGTCGAGAAGGACGACCATCATCACTCTTTTACTCGAAACACAGAACACTTCCTACATCTACCGTTACAATTGGTAGCTTCGCTTCGGCACATCGATCTTGGATCGACGAAGGATTGACCGTGAGTCAATCAACCCGTATTCCGGGGGCGCTTGGGGCGTATCCCATCCCGTCCCCACCGCTCGCGGCCCGCGAGCACATCGTCGACCGTGAGCTGACGGTGCTTCTTCCTTGTGTTCCCGTTTGGAACAGAATCAAGGTTGATGTCGGGCACTTCAAGCTCGGAGCCTGGCGGCCAGAGCAACGTCCGCACCTCTCGCGGGCCTGGCGGAGGTGGGACCGGCCGATCTGTGCCTACACCTCAAGGGACAGCTTCCGGAGGTCGACGGACGGTACGGGCACCGATACAGCGGTCGACTTCTCACGGTTCGGACACCACGGTCATACAGGGCGGTGCTGACACTACAACGCCGATCAGCCTGGCAGACGAGCTCCAAGCTGCTCACGACTTTCCAGCGAGCATCCCCATCTCAGACGTGGTATCCGGCTCCATCATCGCCACGGTCAGGCCGGGCTCGGATATTACAACCTTGAACGACGGTCCCTCGGACGTCCAGAACCTTGATCACAGACTCGTCCGTTCGGCTTCCAGAGCCTCACGAAGCTCGCGCTCTTCGCGCGGCTCGCAAACCTCCCAGGCATCACGTCGCGACCACATCGACATCGCTGCAATGGTCAGCGGGGCGGTGGAAACCGCACTACGGATATCTCACGAGGCGGCGGAGAGGGCACGTTTGGAGGAACGGAGTGAGCGGGCTCAGCTGCGTCAAGAAGCTCAACAAGCCCAAGAACGGATGCTTCAAGTACTGGAAGTAGCGGTGGGTCATAGCCTGCGTCTTCCACGATCCGACCGGCCTCAACACGACGATCATCGCGGTGCTATCATCAGCACAGAAGGCGCGGACAGCTCAAGCTCTTCCAACGCGGCACCAGTTGTGCAGTCAGCCCAAGGCACAGTCATTGAGCCCCGCCCGGCGGCGATGGGTCGACCGATGTTGAGCCCCGCTTCAACGCCAGCGCTACGGCCAACGCTGGAAGACGCTCCCGCAGCTGGGACGGAGGGTGCCGCTCCCCGTTATCGCCGAGCAGGGCCACGCTCTTCGACAGTGTCGCACCTTAGGTGGGGCACCGCGGATGAGGTGTTCACTCCTCGACAGCCTTCCACGACCGCGGCATCATCCGGGGTCACCGACCATCAGCCTGCTCACCATGGCGACACCTCGCTTCAATACGGACCTCCAGAGGATACCCGTCGCCATCGATTCGTCGTGCCCAAACCGGAACACATCGGTTTCTTCGATCCGGCAAAGACGAAGGCGTTCTCTTGGTGGAGGATGGTGGAGAACTTCTTCGCGACGGGAGCGTATTCCGAGCAGGAAATGCTGGCTGCCATGCCCAGCTGCATGAGTGGTGATGCGAAGGAATGGTACTCCTACCTGTCACCACGTCCGCGTAGCCTCCGCGAAGTACGTTGGTGCTTGTTCCAGCATTACGTGAAGGAGGAAACGCTACTCGAGGCTCGTATGGAGGCACGACGATTCGAGCCGTTCAAGGAGGGTTTGGAGACTTATCTCAACGACAAGCGCGGGTTGGTCATGGACCTTCACATCTCCAAGGCGGTCGCACGGGGCGGGCTCGATCTGCGAGCCGACTCACTCGACTCGATAGTGACAGGCGACTCCGTCACGGACCTGATCACTGCCGTGCACAAGGGACTGCCTGCCGACTGGGCCATGCTTCTCGATGGCGTCAGAGACGAGTCAACCACTTGGGATACATACTGCTCCAGGCTGCTCAGCAGGGAGGAAGGCATGCGGCGAGCGGTCGATGCCATTGCCAATCGGGTGGCAGGGCTGCGGACGGATTCTCGCAACACGCCACGATTGTCTTCGACCACCGGTTTGCCCCTCCCCGCCGGTAGCCGTCAAGGTCCTTCTTCTTTCTCGTCTTCGTCAAGGTCTCAATCGGCAGGCTGGCAACCGTTTCCGCCAACCCGCTCGGGCGGCTCCCTCCCATCTGCCCCAGCGCAGTCGCAGAGGAGCAAAGACGTCGAGAACGGAAACTGTTTCATATGTCACAAGCCCGGCCATATGCGACAAACGTGTCCGACAATCCTCGACCGTGTCGCGCGCTCTATGCACGCCGTGTCGGAGGCGTTGAGAGACGGAGGGTTGCTCGAAGATGTCGAGCCTGAGACGGCGGCGGCCACGACTCACGTTGAGGCGGAGGATCAAGCTGCTGACGACGTCCGTCGCGTCGCCGAGGCCCGCAGCATATATGCAAGACACATGTACCCTATCCCTGAGGGGGACGAATCAAGTCGGGCTGGAGGCATTCAATATGCTCGTAGCGTGACGGTTCTGGGTCGGGACAACGCAGATTCACCGCACAACCTCTCCGCAGAGACGACGGAACCGCCTTGGTCGGACACCGACACCGACATGTGGTCGCGCACAAGGCCGCTGTCCAGGTCGGCGACACGGAGGACCTCTTCGAGGTGCATCTGGACGGTGGATCTCCCATCAGCATGATCAGCCGTACCGCTCTGCGCTCTATCTGTCCGGGTGCCACCGTCCACGACCCAGACGCCGTGGAGATTCGGGGGTATCAAGGCGAGCAAGCCCAGCGACCAATCGGCGTTGTCGTCCTACCTGTTAGTTTCCCTACTTTCAATGGTCGCCCTGCAGTGGTATGCAAGATGGAGTTCCACGTTGTGGAACATTGCACCGGGGGATGGCTTATTGGTGTCGACAACTTGAAGGCCGAGGGCATTGACATGTTGTCAAAACGGGAACGCGTCGTCTTCGAGAGACGACCTGACGCCGAAGTTCAGTGGTTACAAGGACCACTCCAAGCCCTTCACGCTCGGCGACTACTGTGTACACGGCGTACGACCATAGATCCGTGGTCGGCTCACGTCGTGCCGACATCGGAGGTTGCTTCGGACTTGGTGGTGACCTCTTTCTGGTTCGCACACGATGCAGATCCGTCCGGCGTCGTCATCGTTCCGTCATGCGTCGTTCGGGTGGAGACTCGTGGCGTGGAGGTGCTCAACGCCTCGGACGAAGCAGTGGTGCTGGAAGAAGGCGATGTACTGGGCGAGCTCAGCGCGCTCAAACCACACGAGCTACTTCAGCCCGTCGACCTCACGGGTGCGGACCCTGACGGGGCGGACGTCTTACCAGAACTTGAGATCAAGATCCCTGTTTCTCGCGAGCAGACCGTGCGGGTGTCGACGACCCTTTCAAAAGAGCAGCAAGCCCAGCTTCGCGCCGTCCTGGCCCGGCATCCCTGTTGGCCGACTCCGGATCGACCTATCGGGACGTACCAACACGGCCAGATGTCCTTGCGACTCAAGCCTGGCATGGAAGGCTGGTCGCACTCCGAGCCTCCCCGGCGGGCGTCGTCCTGGTGCAGCAACGGGACAAGATCCGATTCTGCAACGACTATCGGCCTCTCAACCGAGTCACTGTGGACGATCATTACAGCATGCCCACCACGGATGCCATCTTTGACACGTTGAAAGCGAAAATCTTCACGGTTATCGACCTGAACAAAGGCTACTATCAGTTCCTCATGTCGGAGGAGAGCAAGGACCTGACCACGTACATCACCTTCCGGGGTCTACGTCGGTACAAGCGTATGCCGTTTGGCCTCAAACAGGCTCCGGCCTGGTTTCAACGCGCGATGGATAAGGTGCTGGGAGACGCCAAGTGGAAATTTGTGGTGGCATACCTGGATGACATCGTCATCTTCTCTCTCACCTTCAAGGAGCATCTGGCGCATATCGACTTCGTCTTGGGCGCGCTGGCCAACGCCGGCCTTACGGTCGCTCCCTCCAAGTGTTTCTTCGCATACACGTCGGTCTCCTTGCTGGGCTATCGGGTCTGCGCACTCGGGCTGTCTACGGATCCCGACCGTACACGGGCGGTTACGGAGTTTCCCGTGCCCACCACCGCCGCTCAAGCGCGTCGTTTTTACTACATGGCTGCGTGGTATCGACGCTTCATACCCGACTTCTTGCGCCGTGCTCGTCCAATGAATGCGGCATTCTCCAAGACGCCCTTTTGTCTGGGACGAGGCCGCGTTGGCCTCGTTTGCGAATATCAAGCAAGCAATCACCTCTGCGCCGGTGTTGGCGCGTCCGGACTATCAGAAACCTTTCATACTCGCCGTCGACGCGTCCAAAGACGGCATCGGTGGGGTTTTGCTGCAAGAAAACGAGCGCGGCGAGGAGCGGCCGGTGGTCTACCTCTCCCGCCAGACGAAGCCGGGTGAGCGTTCATACCCGGCCACGCATCTCGAGCTGTTGGCGGTGTGGTGGTGCCTTCGTAAGATGCAGCACTATTTTGACGGTAGCCGGGTCGAAGTGCGGACTGATAACAACGCCCTTCGTTGGCTATGGGACCTGAAGAGCGAGGGCATCGTCGAGCATCGCGTGCAAAAGTTCAAACTCGCGCTGGCGCCCCTCGAAAACAAGGTGGCGATCTCTTACACCAAGGGCTCGGAGCACGTCGTTGCGGACGCGCTTTCTCAAGCAGCGTTACCCGAGGCGGATGATACGCATTTACATCAAGATCTACGCTTCACTGCTCCGGAGTATCTAGACGCTTTGCTTTGCGCGCACGCGATCAGTACTGCCCGTCTCAGCTTCGAAGAGCTACGCACCTGGTCTTTGGCGTACGCAAAAGATCCTCGGTGGGCACGCATCTGGACGCGTGCCAAGCAGGCGGCGGCGACGGACGACGTCAACGTGATGGACGAGGAGCAGGCGGCGGCGAAAGACGATGTCGGCATGGACGGAGGTGTGCCACACGAGCGACGCAACGTTGTGGCCCCGCCTACATTTTCGTCAACCGTCACGCCGGCAGACATCAACCCGGCCTATTCCCATCGGCAGGTCCCAGCTTCTGGCGGTGCTGCGCCAGCGCCAGCGCCCATCCTGAACGAGGCCGCGCAGGCTGCGGCGGACGGGTTGCGGACGAGAACGTCCGCGACGGCCGGCTTCGGGACCCGAGTTCTGCGCCCGCGCGTCGCCCGAGTGGTACATAACGGCAAGGCGGGTCAGATCTACTACTACTCAGACGGGCTCTTGTTCTTGCGCGTTGGCGATACCGTCAAGCTGTGCGTGCCTCGAGACAAGCTCAACGATGTCATACACGAGTACCACTCCACGATCCGGACAGCGCACCCTTCGGCGGAGAAGACGTACGAGCTGATGTCGTCCCATTTCATGGTTGTTGCTTGCAAGTACTCCAAGTTCGCCTTCTTTGCCGCGGGTCGCGTCACGGATACCGCAGCGGAAGTTGCGCAGCGCTTTATTGCTGCGGTGTACCCTGTCACAGGCGTGCCCGCTGCTATCATTTCGGATCGCGATGCTCGGTTCACCTCGGCGTTCTGGGCGGCTCTCACACAAGACCTTGGCATTACACTTCGTATGTCTACTGCCAATCACCCTCAGACAGACGGGCAAGTCGAGCGCCTCAATGCGCAACTGGAGACTATGCTCCGGCACTTTGTTGCCATCGATCAACACGACTGGGACGTCAAGCTCCCTATATTGGCTCTCGCCTACAACGCCCAGTCCCACGCCACTACCAAGACCAGCCCATATCGCCTCGTGTTCGGTCGAGATGCGGCGGTGTTTCCCTTGCGCCGTCTCGCAGAGCGGGAGGCGCCCGCGAGCGCGACTGCGGCGGATCTATTTGCGTTGCACGCCGACGCCCAGGCTGCCATCGAGGTAGCTCAAGCACGACAGAAGGCTGCCTATGTCACGGACCCCGTCGATCACGTGACCCAGCTGATGCTTCAGGACTGTGGTCCGGATCAAGCTCTACCGACTGGCGAAATCCCGGAGTCCGTACGACCACTGTACGCCGAGATATCGGCGTTGCCACCGGTTTGCCACACCCGATCAGGTATGACGTCACCCCCGATCCGATGACGTCACTATGACGTCATCACGCATCTCGACCCGATCCGCTATGACGTCATCCCCGATCTTATGACGTCACCCCCCGATTGCCGATGACGTCATCCCCGATCTGGTATGACGTCGCTATGACGTCATCGCCGGACTCGTCCAGATCCGCTATGACGTCATCGATAACGCCATCGATGACGTCATCGATCACGCCATATCGAACCTCCTCGAACCTCCTCGAACCTTCTTGCCACTTCTTGCCACACCTCCCTAGCACCCCCCTCGAAGGTATATAAGGAGGCCCTCCTCCAGCTGTCTCCCCCCTTGCTCCCGCAATCCAGTTCTCGTCTACCTTCCCTTCCCTTACCTCTCCTCCCTCGCCACTCTTTTGCCACCAAGGTCGCCCGCCGATTCCGCCTGCCCGGACCGCCAGCCGACAGAAGAACTGGATTCCGGCCTTCGGCCCGCGACCTCCGACCTCAAGACCCGTCAAGGCTCTCGACTCGACACTGCTTTGGACCGCTGGGTGGTAGAACCTTTGGTCTGGCGTCCTATGACTTATGCCGCGGCATATACTAGGCTCCACCAGATACCAGCAGCTCCCACATAGGCAAGTAGCCTCTCCTAGGGTCTGGCCAGCCCAGTGGAGAGGTGAACGCCGGGGGTGTCCGCTCAAGACAGCAGTTGTGCTCCTTCCACTGGCTCCAAAGCCACGGGAAAGCAGTAGGAACCTTGTCAGCTATGCTGGCATTGCCGGAAAACGCCTCGAGCGTCTGCTAAGTTCCCGGAGCTGACTGGAAGAGCACTCCTCAAGACACCGGCAGCAAGAACAAGGCCAACGACAACCCTAAGCCAACCACCCAGCCAACCAACATCCTCAACATCATCAACACAACAACAACAACAACAACAACAACAACAACAACACACCACACCACACCAACAACTCCCCAGCAAATTCGCGACACGGTGTCGACACCTCATTCAACACGTCGAACACCGCAAGTCACTGCCTTCGACTGCGCTTTCCACGGCTTCTGGCGGAGCCTGGATCTGGCCTCCCACAGCGCAGTACCTGTCCGACCAGCTGCAACCTGGCGACGAGGACATACCCGCGACCTCGTGCGCACTCCATCCGGCCTCTCACGGCAACCCGGCCTCCCACCGCGACTCGGCCTCTCGCGGCCTTCGAGGACCTTCTACGGCCTTCGAGGCCCTTCTACGGCCTTCGATTCCAGCAACTTCCAGCGCAGCAACCTGAAAACCTCCTGAGGGGCCCTCAAAGGTATATATACCGGCCCTCCCCAGCCTGACCTCGAGGACCAGCTCCCCAATCACCACCACCTGAACAACTCCCAAGGCCACTCAAGCTCCTCGACACCTGACAACCTGACAATCTGACAAGCCGAACATGGACACCGCTCAAGACCACCAAGCCAACACTCCCACTGCTTCCGCCGCGGAAGTTCAGCAGCTCCGCGACCAGATCAGTCAGCTTCGAGACATGATCTTCCACCTGGGTGTCCAACAAGCGCAGCCACCTCGCGCTCCTGCGGCAACTCTGCACTTGAACAAGCCTCCGGAATCCGACGTCAAGGACGCTCTTGCTCTCGCCAATGTCGACCCGAAGACACTTCAAGAGCTGTCGGCACTGGCCATTCGCCTCGACAATCGCCTCCACGAGCGACGTCAAGACAATCGCTCGCGGACAACAACCACCTTCCGTCCGAGCATCTCGACGGCTCCCCGCGGCTTCTCTCGCCCGACATCAGCCTACCAAGGTGCCTCGGGCTCCGGCCCTCGTCCAATGGACGTCGATGCGGTCAAGACGCAGCGCTTCAAGCCTCTTACGAACGACGAGCGCCAGCGTCGCATCAAGAACAACCTCTGCCTATACTGTGGCAAGGCCGGACACCGAGTTGACGCCTGTGCAGAGAAGCCTCGCAAGACCGTCGGACGGATCCAGGCGACTCTGACTCCAGACTGCAAGATCGAGCTCAAGGAGGAAAAAGGCTCAGCCTGAGTGGGACCAGCCAGCGCGCCCACCCAGGCAAGTCTTCCAAGCGCTGCGCTACCATCACCAAAGCGGCACTTGCTCCTGGGCCCGAGGATCCTATCATCCTCTCTTTGACCCTGCGGCAGTCGGATTCCATCAAGATTACCACCTTCGCCCTGGTGGACTCCGGCGCCACTTCCAACTTCATCGACTCTGTTTTCTGCAAGACCAACAACCTCGACCTGCACGACAAGCCGGACCCCGTCGAGCTCTTCGTCATCGACGGTCGTCCCATCTCCTCCGGCCTCGTCACACACTCCTGCAAGGTTGACATCGACCTTGGCCGCCACACACAGACGGTCGAGTTCGACGTCACTGTTGTGAGTCCGTCAGCACTGCTGACAGTGCAACTCTCATTCCGGCTATAGCGGCATGTCGGAGCACAGCCTCCGGCACGGCACGGCAGCTTTGCTCATTCCAGCGCACAGCCCTCCCTTGGCCCGGCACAGCCTCCTCATTCCGGAAGCTGTTCCCGTTTCATATAGTCTCCCTGTCTCGTTTCCCCCAGCTTGCGCCCTCGGGCTCTCTCCCTGACCCCAAAGCTATATAACCAGCCTGTTTCCCTTCTCCTCCCCCCTCTGGCAATCCATCCAGTCCTTCACGTCCCGTCCTCTCCCCTGCCCTTCGTCCTTACTACTCCTTCCGGCCGTCTGCCCCAACGGTCCGCTATCTTACTTCGCACAGCGCCCGTCTGGGACACTGCTGGTTGGCTCGGTCCCCCCTTGATCCAGCAGCATAGGTCAGAGTTCTGGCGGCAGGTCCCTTCGGCTCCACTGCGGAGCTGTACTACCTGGTCCGACCGTCCCATCCCGAACTACTGGATCCTGTCGGATCCTCCCCAACCAGTACCTCCCTTTCGCCCGCTCGCAAGTTCGACACCCGGTCCTCGGTGCGGCTCTGCCCGTCTAGTCCGCACACCACCTTGCTGATCCTCGCAGGTGGGTGTGGTCCGTCGTCCGCGACCTTAGTCTACAAGAGATTAAGAGTCTGTGAAGCTCACCACTTTGGTCTTGCTTCCTCGTCCGCGTCCGTCCGCGTCCGTTCTCGTCCTCTCGACCCGTCCGGTGGCACTGGTGGTCCTCGCAGTTGCTGCAGCGGTCCTCCGCAATGGTCGACAACACAGTCAGCCCGTCTGGGGTCCCGACCCTCACGGGCATCGACAACTTCTTCGCCTGGCGCGAGAAGATCGAGCCGATCCTCCTCGGCATTCGCGCCCTCAACATCGTCTACGGCACGGAGCCTCTTCCAAAGCTCCCCTCGGCTCCCAGCAGCATCGACCTCCGGCTGCAGGAGTCCTGGAAGGACAGGGACGCCAAGGCGATGTCGCTCATCCGACAGACGGTCGGAGGAGCTCTTCAAGGCCTGATCCGCGGGCTGCCCTCGAGCACGGCGATGTGGGCCCTCCTCGCCGATGTCAACAAGCTCGACACGCCCGAGCATCGAGCAACCATCAATCGCAAGGTCGCCAACCTCTTTCTCGACGAAGGCGGCGACATGGCCGAGCACCTCAACAAGTTCATGGACCTCTTGGCGGAAGCGGGTGCGGCCAAGCTCGACTGGGCCAACGACGAGAAGTTGACCTGCCAGTACTTCTTCGACACCCTGCCCTACTCTCTTCGGGTGGTCCGGACGGACTGGCGTCAAGTGCCCAAAGAAGAGCAGACCTTCCTCGAGCTCGTCCGGCTCTACAACGAGGAAGATGCCGCTCGGCAGCGGTCCGCCACTCGCACAGCCGATGCGATGGCGATGGCAAGTCTGGCCAAGCCGCAACGCAGCGTCAACATCAAGGGCGTCGCAAACCGAGCTTCGGGCAAGTCCAAGCGTGGCATCGACAAGGCCAAGCAGATCGACTCCGGCAGCAGCAGCAACAAGCGCACGTTGTGCTACGGCTGCGGAGCTCGTGGGCACGAGCGGTCAAGCTGCCCGGACACCAGTCACTTGGGTCCCGGCGAAGGTCCGATCTGCTGGAACTGCCACAAGCAGGGCCACGTCTCAAGCGATTGCAGGCAGCCGAAGAAGACAAGGGCCTCTGGCAAGGCGGCAGCTGCTCAAGAGCTCGGTGGCACCTGGCCAGATGCGGCCGATATGCTCGGCGCCGTGTTGGAGCACGCCAACTCGGCCACCGCGACCAACGACAGGATGGTCCTCTTCCTGATCGACTCCGGCGCATCGCGGCACATCGTCACCGACAAGAAGCTACTCAGCGGCGTTCGACCTATCGCCTCGGTCAGCTTCAAGACAGTCGGCTCGCAGGAAACTGCCGACTGTGTCGGTGACATCCACGGTTCCGTCAAGTCCGGCAGACGGATCACCTTCAAGGACGTTGTCCTCCTCCCGGGTGCCGGAGTCAACATCCTGTCGGAAGAACTGCTTCGGCAGCGCGGCTGGCTCAAGCTCGTCGACAACGACACCGATTCGGCCTCATTGCGACACAAGGAACACCTCGACTGGTGTATGCCCCTTGTCAAGATCGGACTGCTGAGATACCTTCCTGTCCGCATCGACAAGTCCGACGACGGTCCGCCAGGGCAGGTCCTCGCCCCGGCGGAGCAACACGGCAGTCCGATGCTCGACCTTCATCATCGACTCGGTCACCTCGGCTTCAGTACGATCAAGAAGCTGATCCGGTCCGGTCATCTGCCCTCGGTGCCCGGCATGAACGAGGCCAAGCCCAGCTGCGACAGCTGCGAGAAGGCCAAAGCAACACGGCACCCCTTCAACGATGCACCGCTCAGAGGGAGCCAGCCGCTTGAGCTTGTGCATTCGGACGTAGCCGGACCTCTTCGACCGTGCCACGGTGGCTACGCGTACTTCGCCACCTTCATCGACGACTTTACCGACCTCACCGATGTGGTCCTCCTTCGGTCAAAGGCAGAAGTGCTTCATCGCTTCGTTGCCTGGGTCAAGGTCGTCGAACGGGCGTTCGATGCCAAGGTACAAGTCCTACGTACCGATGGCGGAGGCGAGTATGTCAACAAAACTATGACGACTTGGGCGGCATCGCGTGGAATCCTCCACCATATCAGGCCGCCACACACACCGGAACTCAACGGCGTGGCCGAGCGCAAGAATCGTACGCTCAAAGAGATGACGGCCGCAATGCTTCACAGCAGCGGCCTGCCGGCGATCTGGTGGGGTCACGCGATCATGTTTGCCGCTGTCCTCCTCAAGAAGGTCACATTGGTGGACGATGGTCGGACGGTATGGGAGTGGGTGCATAAGCGCAAGCCCTCCCTAGGCAAGGCGCAAGCGTTCGGCGCAACTTGCTGGGTGCACGTCCCAGCCGCCGACCGCGTCAAGTCCGACTTGACGATTCCCAAGGCATGGAAGGGCCGACTTGTCGGATGGCCTTCGGAACGCAGCGGCTATGCGGTACTCAACGAGGAGACGGGCAAGATCGTTTTCTCCCGGAACGTCTCTTTCGGTGCAAGTCCGAGCGCACCAACGGTCGTTCAAGACGTCGAAGCTCCTCTAGGACAAGGTCCGAATGCAAGCATCGGAGACGTTGATGACGAAATCATCGTCGAAGACATCAAGCACGAGTCGGACGGGTCCGAGTCCGACATCGAGCCTACCTCTGGTCCTCGAGGTATCAAGCGCTCCGAGCCGGACTTGACTGTGGATGTCAGCCAGCCCTCATCGACAGCCCAAGTCAGCGACCGTCCTGAGGGCGTCCGGCGGCTGCCAGCCCGAGCTGGCCGCGGTCAACGGTCGGCAGGCTTCTACAACCAGTACGCAACTCTCTGCCAAGAGTCGGAGGGATATCTGTGCATGATCTCCCTCCTGGACAACGACCCGACCAGCTACGACGAGGCAATGCGCACTCCGGAGCAAGCCGAGTGGGCCAAGGCCTTCGAGTCCGAGCTCCAGTCGCTCATCAAGAACGACACGCTCGAGGAGGTGGTCCTCCCTCCCGGCGCCAAGGTCGTCTCCACCAAGTGGGTCTGCAAGACAAAGCGCGATGCAGAAGGCAACTTTGTCAAGCACAAGGCTCGTCTCGTCGGCCGCGGCTTCACCCAGCGGTACGGCATCGACTACGACGAGACGTACGCTCCAGTCGGACGAATGGCCAGCATGCGAATCTTCTTCGTCATTGCTTGCGTCTACGACCTGATCGTCTGGCAGATGGATGCGGAGACGGCCTTCCTCAACCCGGAGATGGACCGCGAGCTCTACATCAGCTTTCCGCAAGGCTGGGTCAAGACCAACCCGAAGGCGACCGGCCTTCTAGTCCGCAAGGGTCTTTACGGCTTCAAGCAGTCGGCTAGGCTGTGGTGGCTGGACGTTGTCAAGGTCCTGAACAACCTCGGCTTCCAGCACAGCGACGCCGACTGGGGCATCTTCGTGCGCATCGAGTCCGACGATACGCGCACGATCGTCTTCGTCTACGTGGACGACTTCCTCATCGGCGGCAAGACGCGGGCCATCATCGACGGTGTTCGAGATGGTCTCAAGGCCGCCTACAAGATGTCCGACATCGGCCCGGCTAGCTCTGTCCTCGGCGTCAAGGTCGAGCGAACGGACAGCAGCTTCGTCCTCAGCCAAGGTCACTACATCGACACGGTGCTCGAACGTTTCGGCATGACCGACTGCCGTCCGGAGCCGACACCAATCGCGGTCGGCACCAAGCTCGTCGCAGAGGGAGCTGCGATACATCCGGACCAAGCGCGACAGTTTCAAGCTCTGGTCGGATGTCTTATGTGGATCGCCCTCTCCACACGTCCGGACGTCAGCTTCGCAGTCAGCGCACTCTCGCGTTTCTGCAGCAACCCGACCGAAGAGCACTTCAAGGTTGCCAAGCGCGTCCTTCGGTACCTCAAAGCGACGCGCGACCTTGGGCTGGTCCTCGCCCCCGTCAAGGTTGACGGCGAACCTCAACTTGTCGGCTTCTCGGACGCCGACTGGGCCGGCAATCACGAAGACCGTCAGTCGCAGTCCGGCTACGTCTTCCAGCTCTACGGCGCTACGGTCAGCTGGGGCTCTCTGCGGCAGACGTGCGTCGCCCTCTCTTCGGTGGAGTCGGAGTACATTGCACTTACGGAAGCCGCCAAGGACGCCATCTGGCTTCGGACCGCCATCTTGGCGTACGACCAGCAAGCAGCGGACTCGGTCAAGATCCGACTCGGCGGCGACAACCAGGGAGCGCTGGCCCTCGCGCAAAACCCTGGCTGGCACCGTCGCACCAAGCACATCGACATCCGGTATCACTTCGTCCGATGGCAAGTCGAGGCTGGTGCGATTCAGTTGGAGTACGTCGGCACATCGGAGCAAGCAGCCGACATCCTCACCAAGGCAACTCCGGCCCCGGTCCTTGTCAAGCATCGCCAAGCACTCGGTGTACGGCCGATCTCTGGCATCAAGACGGCGTCAGGTTCAGCAGGTGCTTCCTGAGAGGGAGTGTTGTGAGTCAGTCAGCACTGCTGACAGTGCAACTCTCATTCCGGCTATAGCGGCATGTCGGAGCACAGCCTCCGGCACGGCACGGCAGCTTTGCTCATTCCAGCGCACAGCCCTCCCTTAGCCCGGCACAGCCTCCTCATTCCGGAAGCTGTTCCCGTTTCATATAGTCTCCCTGTCTCGTTTCCCCCAGCTTGCGCCCTCGGGCTCTCTCCCTGACCCCAAAGCTATATAACCAGCCTGTTTCCCTTCTCCTCCCCCCTCTGGCAATCCATCCAGTCCTTCACGTCTCGTCCTCTCCCCTGCCCTTCGTCCTTACTACTCCTTCCGGCCGTCTGCCCCAACGGTCCGCTATCTTACTTCGCACAGCGCCCGTCTGGGACACTGCTGGTTGGCTCGGTCCCCCCTTGATCCAGCAGCATAGGTCAGAGTTCTGGCGGCAGGTCCCTTCGGCTCCACTGCGGAGCTGTACTACCTGGTCCGACCGTCCCATCCCGAACTACTGGATCCTGTGGGATCCTCCCCAACCAGTACCTCCCTTTCGCCCGCTCGCAAGTTCGACACCCGGTCCTCGGTGCGGCTTTGCCCGTCTAGTCCGCACACCCACCTTGCTGGTCCTCGCAGGTGGGTGTGGTCCATCGTCCGCGACCTTAGTCTACAAGACCCCCCCTCCTCTTCTGAACTGCAGTGTCTGGCGAGTGCGGTGGCATCCCTAGCGGGCGAGGCCGACCTGCCGCCACTTCTAGCGGGCACGGTCAGTCTGCGGTTGAGGTTTTCGGGCTTGCTAGCGGGGCGGGCCCCAGTCCACACTGTGCTTCTTCTTTCTCGTGCGGTCGCGAAACCTTGGCCAAAAGCGGTCCGGAAAGATGCGGACGGGTACATACGTGCCACGAAGAGGTCCTTTGGGGACCCAAAGATTGACCAGGTTGACGTTGTCCGACCCTTGGCCGGGGTTCGCCAGCGCGGACGGGTATCTACTTCATGTATGCTCGAAGGCGAGCTTCGCGTCCTCGTGTCGGTCTGACCATGACTCCGTTCGCGAAGACACACACGAGGAGCAGGACGGCCGGGGGAAACGGGGATGTGGGGCAAGGAGGGGATTGGGAATGGGGTTCTGCGGGATGCCTGACCCGTACCGTCCGAACTGCGAACTCCGAGGCCGGTTCGTCGCCACGCTGCCGACTGGCGAGCACCGCTCCTGACAAGCTGAGCCGCGTGCCGTTCGACGGTTGACGCGTTGACGGTTGAAAGGCAGTGACAACGAGGGCGGCCGTCCTGCCTTGGCTCCTTGCGGGATGCGGACGTTGGCGAGGCGAGATTGCTCGATGGATGGGCACGATGTGCTCGCGGCAGTTGCGGCGAGCTGGACGAATTGGGAGCTGTGGCGACTTGGCATCGTTGTGTGTACAGGGTCGTGGGCGCTGAGATGGGAGACGACTTGGACGTGCCGACCTGCAAGGTACGAGGAAGAAGGAACAGTGGAAGAAGGATGGTGAGGAGGACGAAGAAGGTAGAAGGGAAGGCGCTGCCCTTTTGCTGAAATCATATGGGAAGAAGCAGTCAGCGAGCGCGCCCACCGCGACGGACGTCAGAGAGGTTGAGCTGACCATGCTTGCCGGCGACGCGTACGCGCGCTAGGCGTACGCATAATCGTAGATGACGATCGACGTGTGCACCCCGAGGGAGATGGCGGGCGGGATCCATCGCTGCGATCGATGGCCACTGACCAGTCCCTGGTCGAACACGCGGCGCCCGGGAGGGCTGGGCGACGACGCGACAGCGACGACGAGCTCCGTCTACCAATCACCCTCCCGAACGCGAGGGGTGGTGGGCAAGGGCAAGCGGGTATGCATGCCGGTCGCGAGCGGATGAGTGAGCGGAGGTGTGGAGTGGCGGTGGGCGACCATGCCCACGCCCACGTCCGACGTCGAAGGCGAAGTCGAAGTCGAATGAGAATGGGTTGAACGTTGAAAGGTGGAAGTATGAATAGGGAGAGGGAGTGGATCCCCCTCGGAATTGTCCGTGTCGTTGTTGTTGGAGGAGAAGTCGAAGATGAGTCAGAAAGGAAGGTAAAGTCCTGAGCCCTGGGCAGAGGCGTGACGCGGCGCGGCGAAGCGCGTTGCTGGGCTGGCTTGTAAGTAGGTAGGCAGGTAGATAGGTGAGTGGGTAGGTTGGTGGTGACGCGTTGTAGGACGGGCGAGGGAAGCGGAGCGGTGGAGGTTGAGGTCGAAGTCGATGTTGAGGTCGATGTCGATGTCGAAGTCGAAGGACGAGGTCGCACTTGGGGTCGAAGTCGAGGTCGAGGTCGAGGTCGAGGTGAAAGTCGAAGGACGAGGTACGAAGTCGATTCCCGAGTCGGATTCGCAGTCGTCGCTGTCGCAGTCGAAGGCGATGACGACTTCACCCCACCCCCCTCACCCTTCCCCGTCGACGTGCCGCGGGCATGCCCCCACGACCGACATCACCGATTCTGCACATTGAACGCCATCGAGAGATAACTCTCCTCCTCTCCTCCACAAATCTCGCCCCTCAACCACTTGTCCACACCACCACCCGCTGAGCCCGGCCCCGGCGCTAAGGCAGAGACCAAGGCCGCACCGGGCTTCAACGCCCTGAAGAGCACCCTCGCCTTGACACCGTCGGGCACCTTGGTGCCGCGCTGGCCTGTGAACGGGTCGGTGTACGTGCCGGAGATGAAGTCGTAGTCGGAGACGCCCCTGTCGAGGAGGGGGTGCAGGTGGAGGGGCGCGATGAGGTCCGCGGGGTCGAGCTTCTTGCATCCTGTCCCCGACCCAGACGTGGCGGAGGAGGCGTTGGAGCGCACGAGGCCCGAGGCCGTCTCGCGCCACGTCGGCTCGAAGGACGTGTTCGCCCTTACGAGGAGCGTGACGGCGAGCGGCGACGCGTAGTGCAGCGTCCAGCGCATCGACGGCTGCTCGTCAAAGTTGGCGAGGTTGAACGTCTCGTTGTCGCTCGTGAGCCCGCCCTGCGTGTCCGAGCGCGGGTCGCGCAGGAAGGTCTGTGGGCCGTCGTCGGGGACGGTGCCGACGTCGAGGAGCGGGGCGGTGGCAAAGTCGACGGCGATGCCGAGGTACGGGACGGTGAGCGAGCCGAGGTCGCCCTGGTCGGAGACGAGGCGGATGTAGCCCGAGTAGACGCCCAGCTTGTTGGTTGCGATCTTGGGCGGTGTGAAGGTGAGGGTCACGCTCCCCGTCTGGCCAGGCGCGATGCTCAGCTGGGTGGTGCTGAATTGGACGCTCGCCTGGTCCTTGGCGTAGGGTTGGAGCGGGCCGGGGAGGTAGGTCATGCGCTCCGTCCCGTCCTGGCCGTACAGCGTGCCCGCCGGCATGTGCTGAATGGTGAACACCTGCGTCTTGTCGCCGACGTTGCGGACGGTCAGCGTCTGCGTGCCGGCAAAGGCGTGCGAGTCGTTGAGGAGGAGCTGGTACGGCCATACCCGCGTCGTGCTCTTCACCGCCTTGTACACGTCGAGGAGCCCGCCACCCTGGTGCGCGACCGACTCGAGCACGCCACCCGCCGTCTTGTTGGAGGCCAGCGGGCGGGCGGTGGTGGTGAAGATGGCGTTGAGCTCTTGCGGCGTCTCCTTCTGGCCCTTGATGCTCTTGTAGAGGGCATAGGCGCCGGCGATCATGGGCGTGGAGAAGGATGTGCCTTGGAGCACGGCGTAGCTGCGGACGAGGGAAGATGGGGGGACAGCCGTGAGTTGGGCGGGTCGGGTTGGTGGCACTGATGGCCCGCATGCACTCACCTTCCCGCGTTGACCGGCCAGGTGGAGAGCACCTGCCCACCGACGCCGACGAGGCCGGGCCAACCCGCTCCGTCCCAGCCGGGCCCGTAGTCGCTGTAGGCGCCGACGAGACTGGGGTGCGAGAGACGAGGGGTCAGCGAGGGCAAGCCGAGGCGAGGCGAGGCGCGTCAAAGAGTAGGAGGAACGGGGGCTCAACACTCACCCGCCCGTCGCGGTATTGTTCACAACCGTCCCCCTCGGCTCCGCCAAATCAACCACGACCTTCTTCCCCGCCGCGAGCATCTTGACAATCGCCACCCCGTCCTCATTGCTAATTATGGACGCCTGCGCCGCGGGGATGCCATCCGCGGAGGAGGAGGAAGCAAGGTCCGGGTCGATGAGCTCGTCGGCGTAGATGGGCTCGGCGTTGGGTGCGTTGTAGAGCATGAGGTATTTGGCGCCCTTGGCGATGGCGTTTTGGAGTTGGGCGTCGGGGCGGCAGTTCTGGGGAGGGAAGTGTGCGTTGGGGGGAGGTCAGCGGGTGTGTGTGCATGGAGTGGCAGGGTGGAATGGGTTTGACACGCGCGCGCGCGTGATTGGTCTCCCGGCCAGTTGGGACCATGGGATCCTCTCGAACTCACCTTGCTGACCCGAATGAGGGTCATGTACTTGGCGAGGTTGGGCGTGCTGTCCGGCAAGTCATCACACGCGTCGTTGGGATCGTTGACCTTCTTGCTCGTCGCGTAGACGGGCAGCTGCTTGGCGCTTGCCGAGGCATTCTTGGGGAAGGCGTACGGGTTGGTGGAGATGTAGGACGTGAGGCCTGTGGGGCAGGCGCCGCTGCCCTTGCTGGAGGAGGGTCTGAGGATGCGCATGGTCCATCCTGGGAACTCTGTATTCTGGGCCGAGCCGATGGAGGCGGCGCCCCTGGCGACGGTGGGCGATTGGGGCGTGAAGAGGCCGCTCTCGCCCGAGTTGCCCTGGGAGAGGAGGACGGGCACGCCGAGGTCGGTGATGCGGGAGACAAAGGTGGATGCAAAGGCCTGTAACGAGATGGGCGGGCGGGCGGGCGCGCGCGCGGGCCTTGTGTCAGTTTCACCCTGATGATGCCAGGGAAGGAGGGGAGGTAGGTCCAAGGGGAGCGCTCACCTGCTGCCAGCCCGAGCCAAAGCTGAAGGACATGGAGATGACGTCCATGCCGTCGTAGTACGCGCGTTCGATGGCGGCGAGGGCGACGTCCGGTGCCGAGATGCCCGTGCATCCCGTGATGCGGTAGGCGGAGAGCTGTGCGAGGGGCGCCATGCCTGTGAAGTTGCGGGCGGTGTCGATGGCGCCGATGACGCCTGCGACGTGGGTGCCGTGTCCCCAGCCGGACTCGATGCCGCGGCTGTTGCAGTCCGGGCGCGGGTCGGAGGGGCCCTGGGTGATGGTGATGGCGTTGGCGTCGCTGACGAAGGCGGCGCCACCGACGACGCGGCAGCCTGGCTTGCCGTAGCAGTTGCCAAAGGCGGGGTGGGTGTGGTCGAGGCCGGTGTCGACGACGCCGATGTTGATGCCGTGTCCGTAGCTGTGCTCGGCGTGGAGCCTGTCTGCGCCTACCATTTTGTGTGGGCCCCAGGTGTCGGGCATGCTGGCGAGGATGTCTGCGTCGGACGAGGTGCTGAGCTGCCGCTGTTCGAGGCTGGGAGTGTGGCTGCGAGGGGTGTGCCGGACAAGGGCATTGGTGGGCCCGGTCTGGGTGACGAGTGCCTGGGTGACGGGTGGGTATGCGTAGAGGGCCTGCACGTCGTCGCCGTTGCCGAGTGCGACGGACATGCCGAGTGGCTGTGTTCCCATCATCAGAGCGTGTGAGTGGGCGTGCGTGGTCTGAATCACGAAGAGGGGAGACTGACCAGGCGCGTGTTGGTAAACTTGATGCGGGTGTGGAAGGAAATGTTGCGCGACTGCAGGAAGGACTCGAGTCCCGTGTGCAGTGTGTCCTGTCCGAGACGAGGCGGTGAGTGCGCCGTGATGCGGGTGCGATGTGCATGCACCACTCACATTGCAGACGGGCTGGCGCGTCGTGTCTGGCGCCGTGGCGAGGGGCGAGTCGTTGGCAAAGGCGACGAGGACGACGGTGGTGCGAATCTTGGCCGTGGCGGCTGGTGCTGCGAGGAGACTGGCGAGGACGCTGGCCAGCGCAGCGAGGCCGACGACCCCGACGCGCGCCATGCTGAAGCAGTGAAGAGGGAAGAGGGAACAGAGCGGGCCACAGCCATCCTGCGTGCTGCGTGCCATGGCCCCCTCGCTGTTGTGCTCGTACTTGTACCAACTCGACGTCGGCGAGAAACCCGACGGGGCGACGGGCCGATGAGATGAGCCACGTCGTGCCAACGCGGCCATCTCATCGGCCGCGGGCGACGCCAACCGAAGAGAACAACGACGACGACGACGACGACGACGACCGCCGGAACTGCGACGCCCCATCTGAAACAGAGCAAGCGCAAATCATCAACAAACAAACAAATCGCACCCCAGCCCCCGGGAAACACGGGTCCAGCGCCTGTTCTCCCGCAGCACCGCAACGCTCATCAACAAACAAACCGACGCGTGGGAAGAAGCCGACTGGGTTACACCATCCTCCCACGTCGCTCGGTCCTCCGTCGTGCGGGGCATGCCAAAGGATGGGACGTCGTCGGTGGGTGACAATGATTGACAGACGGCAAGGGAGTGTCGGTCCGTGACAGCCGACAGGGCGACAGGGTTGGAAGGGAACGAGGCAGAGTCGTGAGTGGTGACCGCTACCTTCTTGAAGAGCGGTGAGGATGAGGACGACGAGCGGGTGGATGGGTCGCCGCGTTGATGTACGATGATCTGCTGGGCCGTGCCCGTGCAAGTCGTGCTGACTGCGTCCCACTGGGGCCGTGCCAGTTGGAGAAGCAGGTGATGCATCATCCGAGAAGACGCCTGGAAGCCGGGCCCATGTCCACTATATACCGCCGCCACCGCCCTCGACGCACTGGCCCTCCTCACAACTGCCAGAAGCGCAGTCCCAGCTAAGAGTGCACCCGTCGTACAGCTCCCCCACCGCGCACGTCAGGTCCGACGCCGTCCAGTACCGAACAACCGTAGCCTCGTCGACGGGGAGCACCGTGTCGGGCGCGTACCGCTGCACGGGGCCATACTCGGAGCAGTGGCCCGACACGCACTGGTCGTCCCTCTTGCACAGCTCGCCCGGATGCCCAGCCCCACCGCCGGGCGTCTGGCACACGCCCTCCGCGCTGCAGACGCGCCCCTCGTCGCACTGCTCGTTCTCAGCGCACCGGTCGCCATCCAGGCCCATGGCACAGAGGCCGTCCTTGCACAGGCCCGCCTTGCAATCCCGCGCACCCGCGCAAGGGCCCTGGCCAACCTCGAAAAGCTCGCACAGCTGGGGACCATCGCCCGAATGCTGGCCCAGATACACGCCATACTCGTCCTTGAGCGTCGAATAGGCCGTGCACGAGCCGCTCGAGCACTGCGCGTCCCCCTCGCATATCTCCGTCGGCTTGAGCAGCTCGACAACCGGCATCGAGCAGGTGCCAGACACGCACGAGAGGCCGTCGGCGCTGCTGCACTGGTAGTCCTCCACGCACGCGTCGCCCTGCTCGCCCGGCGCGCATACGCCGCCCTTGCAACGACCGTCCAGGCACTCGCCGCTATTGGCGCACGGCAGCCCATTCCCGTAGCGCGCGCAGTAGTACTGCTCGCGGTTCATCTTCGTCCCCGTCCCGCAGACCTGGAACGAGCCATCGGGACGGGTGCACTTGCTCGACGAGAAGCCGCCGCACTGGTCCGACACGCAGTCGGTGTGGTCGCGGCACGCCTCGTTCGGAGCCAGCTTGGTCGCGCGGCAGACCTTGCCGATGCACAGGCCCGAGCCGCAGTCCTCGGCATCCGAACAGAACTGGCCGTCGGCAAGCTTGCACTTCTTGTCCTTGCACACCATCGAGCCGTCCGCTCCGCCGGCGCAGTCGCCCGTTTCGGCACAGAGGCGCGCCCAGGTTGGAGGCCAGGCACTTCTTCGCTTTGATATTGCACAGGCGCGTCTGGCAGTTGTTCTTCTCGAAGCAGTAGCCGCCCGGGGGCTGGCGGTGGCACGTCAAGGGTGTCTGCACGCCGTTGACAATGCCGTCGCTGATGCACCGGCCGCTGTAGCACTGGGAGCACGTCTTGCACTTCTGGCCATAGTAGATGCCCTTGGGCTTGGCGCGGACATCGAGGCGGTGGGGGCCCGTACCGAGGTCGATACCGTGCGCTGAGCTTGCAGCGGCAAAGTCGGTGAGAAGTTGGGTGACGAGGAGGACCGCCGCGACGCTGACGCCGCCCTTCTTGAGGAAGCCGAGCACCTTGACCGAGTGAGGTGAACCGAATAGGATGAACAGGGAAGTGAAAAGGGGACGGCCGGAAGAAGGTCGCAGCGAGATCGTGCAAGGGTGTTCTTTTCTTCATCGTATCCCTTCGCTCGTTGCGCGTGGACCGTGATGACAGCGTGAAGTCGACCCCTCTGGCCCCTGGCCCCTTGACCGCCGTGACCCTTCAAGAGGGCAGAATGCAAGACCGGGAGCATTGCAGCGACCACCGTATTGTTCTTGTCATCTTGTGTCTGGCGGTGTTCCAACTCGACTGCCGCTTGCCATGGTCCTCGACGGCGTCAGGGAGCAGCCAGACGCGGGCAGGAGTGATGAAACCGCTGGAGGAGCTGAGGAGTGAGGATTTGACCCGGTTCGAGCATCGAGCCTCCTGTCCACCATGCACGCGCGCAGCAATTATTAGCCGTCGACGATCGCCCGTCGTCGTCCGTCGGCCGTTCCATCACCCGTCTTGGCGCGCGTTCCAATTGTCGTTTGGGTGCCTGGCTGCCTGCGTCCCTGCCTCCCGGGGGTCTGGGATCGACGTCGTGTCTTGGTCGCTGCATGCTGCTCATTCGAATGGTTATTGGTCCGCTGTATTGGTGTTGGAGCAAGACGAGGCCTTCCGTGGGTCCGAGACCCGAGTGGGTCCGACCTTCGACGGTCCGTGGGTCCATGAGCCGTAGTCCTTGAGCCGTGAGCCGTGAAAGCACGAGTCGTGTTTACAACGAGCGTCGAGCGTCGAGCCTTGAGAGCTGCCTGATGGCCAAGCTCGAAGCTGATGCGCTGATGTATCTGCCGCGGCGCAGCGTGACGCGTGAGGGCGCGCAGATTGTCGAATCGAGGCCCCGCTCACGAGTGACGACCCGCGGCGCGAGACAGGAGCGTGACTGACGAAGGAGGATGAGGTAGGAGGGACGTCAGGCATTGCATGGCTGTGACCCGTCGTCGACCTCCGGGCTGCAACGCGGAGGTGCTGCGTACCCATCGCCATTCGCCATTGGCCGTCCCCGACGGGTGGGCGATCGCGAGGAGAGGCGCGTCCGACGTGGTGAGGCGTTGACGGTAGGTGCTGCTTCTGTACAGTTCTCAGTGCTAACCGCTGCTTGCTGAGCGCTGAGCAGGCTGGGCGCTAAGCTGTGAAATATGAGAGAAGCACAGACCTGCGACGTGAGCTGAGGGGCCCATGCTGGCAAGGCGGACTCAGATACGAGCTCACCTGGAGACTCTACGGACTACGAGCGCGCGACGAGGGCCGCGTCGCTCCTTGCGGGAGATGACATCTTGGTCCCTTGTCAGTTGGTGTGGTGTGTAGCATGCTTGCTCGTCCGTCGTCCATCGTACGCGTACGTGCTTCCAGCTGTGCCGCACCCGCCTCAAGGAGACGCGCGGTGCCGGCCCGTCTGCTCTCAGCACTGCCTCCAAGCCATGCACGCCGCGGAGATGTCCTTGTTGCTCGAGTGAGGCGCGTGGTGATGTGGTTTCGCTGATGGTCGTCGTCGTCGTCGTCGTCGTCCGTGTAGATGTCGAGAACGTCGTCTTCCATCAACTTCTCATATCCACCTTCCTCCATCGGAAGCAGCCGCACTCGAAAGCACCTGACCCATCGAACTTCATGATGTGACTACGTTCACTCGAGCGAGCATTGAGCAAAGAGGAAGGAATACACGAGCAGTTAGCAGTACCACCGGGGCTGTCGAGATATCATAGTGAGGGATTAGGGGGGAAAAGGGTGCTGGATGTGAAGTCGAAGTCGTTGTCGTTGTCGAAGTCGTTGTCGAGGTCCGTGTTGGTGCGGTCGTCGTCGAGGTCGCCGCCCAAGTCCAGTTGATCCAAGGGGTGGTGGGGAGGAGAGAGGAGGGGCCTACGAATCAAAGCTCGTCCCTCCCAACGGCGTAGCAGGCGTCGAAGGCCCAGCCGACGACGGCGACGGTGACGACGACGACCCCGCCGCCGCACCCGCCGCCCTGTCCGCCCTGTCTGCCGCCGCCGTAGCCGCATCGAGCAGCACATCCATCGTCACCGGCACCCGTCCGCGCGACGAGCCATGCGTGCTGCTCGGCAGCGTCGACAGCTGGCGCGGCAGGTAGCCCACGGGGAGCGTCGACATGCCGCTCGTGGAGGTCGCCGAGCTTGAGGAGCCACCGCCTCCGCCTCCTCCTGTGCGTGGGCTGCGCGGTGTCGAGAGGGCGGAGCCTGTGATGGTGGTGGTGGTGTTGGCGGAGAGGGGACCGCCGAGCACCAAGTCAGATCGCTTGTTCGCCTTGCTCCGGAACTCGTCCAGGTTCTGGCGCAGCTCAAGAATGGTGGCCTCCCTGTCATCGTCCCACCCAACAAAGATCAGACGCGCGTCAGTATCGCGTGGTCACATCCCTCAAAGGCAAGACGATGCAGAAGCGAACTCACAGCTTCTTCTCGCGCTGACGCGCCGTGGCATGCCACCTCCGCAGCTGGGCATAGCTCCGGAGCAAGTTTTGCAGCGTAAGCTTGTACTGCTCCACCCGGCTGATCACCAGGCCCGTGTGCACCCGGTCCGCTGCATCTTCTGGCGACGACACCTGCACCTGCACCGGACCCAAAGTCGCAGAGCCCGAGCCTTCGGCAGAGCTGAGCAAGGGCGACGACGCGCCGTACGCATCAATGTTGGGCAACAGCGCCGAGATGTCGTGCATCGCCTGCCGACTGGCCCTCAGCTCGAGCAGCGCATGGGACAGCTTCTCCTCCGTCGTCGAGCCGGGCACGTCGTCCGGCGGGAGCGGGGAGGACGAGACGAGTCGCTTGATGGTGGCTAGTGATGCGAGCGTCGGCTGGTGTTGCTGCTGGCCCTTGGACGCATGGGCCGACGAGTTGGTGGTTGCGGTAGAGCCCCCGCTCGAAGCGGCCATGGCGCCCTGAAGGAGCCGCCGCGCCTCCTCCGCATCGCGCTTCCACCGCATCGCCTCCTCCTCCATGAGCGCGAGCTCCTCGGACGTTTCCTCGCTCGCCTTGCGCGCGTCCTCGGCGTCGCGCTTCCACTTGATCGCCTCGGCCTCGAGCAGCTCGACCTCTTCTTCGAGCGCTTGGAGTTGGTCGTTGCTTTCGCCTTCGCCTTGGCCCTGGCCCTGGCCATGGCCTTGGCCGCTGGGCGCGTCACGGTCAGCGCCGGCCCCATCGGTCTCGGCACTGCCCTTGACGCTCCGCGCCTGAGGTTGGCTAAGACTGCCATTCCGCTGCCGCTGAAGCACCACACCGCCGCCACCGCCGCCGCTGCCGCCCTTCCGCGATAGCTCATCCGCAAGGTCGGTAATATGCTCCGACAGACTGGTCAACAACCCCGCAATGTCCTGCCCCGCCGTGCGCTTCTTGGGCGTCGTGCTCGCCCCGCCCGACTTGATCTGCGCCAGCAGATCGTCCATGGTATCCCGGCCCTCGAGCTTGCCGAGCATGCGCGCGCACCGCTCGTCCTCGACCCGCAGCCTCTTCTCGGCATTCTCGAGACGGAGCTCAAAGGCGTGGTAGAGCTCCTCGCGTTCGGCCATTTGTTGGCGCTCCACGCTCACCGCCAGCTCGAGCTCGCGGTGCTGCTTCTCCGCTTGGATAGCCTTGGCCTTGGCGCCGTCGACCTCGGCGGTGACAGAGGCGAGCTTGGCAGAGGTTTGTTGCAACTTGGTGAGCACGTCGGCCAGCTTTTGCGAGGCCGCGTCCAGCTTGGCAGTCGCCGACTCGAGGGCGGCCTCGTGCTCCTCGACCGTGTCCAGGGCCTGAGCGAGCTCCTCCTTGGTCTCCTCATGCGCCGCCTTCTCCGCTTCGAGCGCACGCTTGACCTCGTCCACGCCACTCTCGACCTGCGCAAGCCGATCGCGCGCCGAGGACGCCGTCTCGACCTCAGCCTGGAGACGATCCCGCTCCGACACGGCAGCTGCCATCTCGGTCCGGAGTCGCTCGCGCTCAAAGGTGGCCGTGACCGCCTCGGCCTGGAGACGCTCGCTCGCCGAAGTCGCAGTCGCCAGCTCGGCTTCGAGCCGCTTGCGCTCCGACGCAGCCGCTTCCATCTCCCGCGTAAGCCGCTCCACCTCCTTGGCGAGCTCCTCCGCCCGGCCTTGCGCCGCCCGGACCGACTGACCCCCCTCCGCAAGCTCCTTCTCCGCCCGCGCACGCTCACCCTCCAACTGCGCCGCCCTGGCCTCCAACTCGACCACCCGCGCCTCAAGCTGCGCCTTGACCCGCTCCGCCTCCGCCCGCCCCTCCGCCTCGACCCGCGCCTCGACCCCCGCCTCGACCCGCGCCTTGTCGAGCGCAGCCTGCACCTTGCCCATCTGTTCCTGCACCCCCTCGAGCTTGGTGAGCGCCTTGACGTGGTCCGCCTGCGCCTTGCCCGCCGCGGCCTTGTGTTCGTCGAGCGAGCGGTGGAGGGAGGCAAGTTGGGCCTCGTGCTCGTCGACCAGGGTGCGCGCGCCCGATTCGTGCTTGGCCACGGCGGCGAGGAGCGAGGCGATCTCAGCGGCGTGGGCGTGGACCTTGCTATCGAGCGCATCGCGCTCCTCGACCGCCGAGCGCGCCACATCTTGGTGGGACGTGACGTCGTTCCGGAGCTGCTCGAGCTGCGCCTCGAGCTTGGCGGCGCGCGACATCGCCTCCGCCTGCTCCCGCACCGCCGCCTTGAGCTCCTTTTGCACCTGGCCCAGCTGCTCCTGCGCTCGATCGCGCTCCGACTCGAGCTTGCTGACCTGCGTCGCCAAATCGAGATCGCGCTCCTCGGCCGCCTGGCGGCGCTTCGTCTCGGCGCCCACCTTGTCCGTCGCGAGCTCGAGCTGCTTCTGCAGACTCGCCAGCTCGGCCTGCTGGCCCTTGACGCGCTTCTCGAGCTCCTGCTGCGCCTTGAAGGCCGCCTTGCCCACCTCGGACTCGGCCGTCAGACGGGTGACCCGGTCCTGGAACTTCTTCTCCACCTCCTTCGAGACGGCGCCCACCTCGGCCTGCGCCTCCTTGAGCGCCGTCTCCGAGCGCGCCAGCTTCATCTGCAGCGTCTCCACCTCCGCCCGCGCCTCGGTCGCCGCCGTCTTTTGAAGGACGAGATCCCGCTCGAGCGAGGATACCGTCTCACGCGAGGCCACGAGCTCCTTCTCCAGCGTAGAGACGCGCTCGACGGCCGCCTTGGACTCCGCCGTCGCCGTCTTGGCCCGCCCGAGCTCGCGCTCCAGCGAAGCCACCGTCTCCTGGCTCGCCCACAGCTCCTTCTCCACCCGCGCCGTCTCCTCGAGCGCCGCCTTGTTCCTGGCCTCCAAGCTCTCAATCTGTTCCTCGAGCTCGGAGCGCTTGATCCGCTCGTCCTCGGCCAGACGCTGGACATGGGCGCGCTTGAGCCGCTCCTCCTCGACGGCGAGGGCGCGCTGGTCCTCGGCCGCCTTGATCGCGCTGCGCGCTTGCTCCTTCTCGCGCTGCGCCGTGACCGTCTCGCGCTGGAGGGTGACCATCTCGCGCTTGCCCGCGTCGACGGTGCGCTTGGCGAGGTCGAGCGCCGCCTCGAGGCCGGCGACCCGGGTGGTGTGGTACGAGAGCGCGGTGCGGTGCTTCTCCTCCCACGCCGCCTCCTTCTGGACGACCTCGTCGTGCTGCACCTCGAGCTCGCGATGGCGCGTCGAGAGGGCCTCGTGCGCATCGGCCAGAGCAGCATGCTTGGCCGCCCACGCATCCCGCTCCTCAACGACGGCCCCGTGCCGCTCCTCGAGCGCAGCATGCGCCCGGGCATGCGCCTCCCGCGCCGCCTCGCTCTCGCGCAGCCGCTCCTCGAGCGCATCCGCCCGCGCCACCTGCCCCTTGGCCTGGACGAGCGCCCCCTCCACCTCGGCGCGCAAGGAGGCAATCACCCCACCCTGCCGCTCCCGCTCCTCCAGCAACGCGCGCTCCCTCTCCACCGCCCTGCGCTCCTCCTCCGCACTCCGCCCGCCGCGACCCACGAGCTCCGCCTCGAGCGACTCGATGCGATGCATGAGCACGCGCGCCGAATGCTCGAGGATGGTGGAGCGGAGGGAAGACGCGCGCTCGGTGAGCGCGTACAGCTCGCGCGTGGCCGCGTCCACTTTGAGCGTCGCGGCCAGCACGTCGGCCTCGGCCTTGGCTTCCGCCTTGGCGCGCTCGGCGGGGTGGAGGCTGTTCGGTCCCGGTGTGGGTGTTCGCGCTCCCGAGGCGGAGGCGGAGGCGGAGACGGACAGACCGCTCAGACTGGCGGAAACGGAATGGGAGCGGTCCCGCCCGCCGCCCGGCGAAGCTTTTCGATCGCCCCTCAGCGTGCTCGTGCTCGTCGAGCTCGGCAAGGGGGGCGGCACTCCACCACCACCACTGCCGCCAGCGGTGCTGGTACCGGCCGGACTCGTAGGCCGCGACGACCCCGCCCCACCAAAGATGCTCATCCCCGCACTCAACCTCGTCCCCGTGCTCAGCCGATCCCTGCCCAGCCCGGGTGTAGAAGAGCCCTTGTACGCCTTGCGCAGCGCGACGGCCGCGTCCCTGATGCGCATCTCGACCTTGACCTTGCGCTTCGCGTCCCCGATGCGCACCTCGAGCCGGTGCAGCTCCGCCTTGGCGTCGTCGAGGGCTTCGAGGGAGGGGAGGGGCGTGTAGGACTGGGCGTCGATCCGGGCTTGGTCGGAGAGGAGGCGGATGAGGAGGTCGTCTTTGCTGCCTAGGATGAGCTCGCCGCCGGTGCCGGCGCCGAGGCCGCTGTCGAAGCTGCTGAGGGCGCTCGCAGCACCGCCCATCTGGGATGTGGACGCCGACGGCGGGGTAGCAGCTGAGAATTGCACGGCAGGAGGCGTCGCCCGCGACGCATGGGAGCGAGCGAGCGATCCACTCCCCGCCGCCGCCGCCCCGATGGAGACGGAGGAGGACGACGACCCGACCCGCGCCGGTGCCGAGGGTCTTCGCCATGCCGCCGAGACAGACCCAGATGCTGCAGCCGAGGTGGACGAGCCGGCCGCCCCTTCGGTCGGTACGCCGCCGAAGCTCAGCTCGCGAGTCGGCATAGCAGGCGACAACCTCGCACTCGAACTTGAACCCGCCTCGTCCGTAACGTACGGCACGCTGGGCCCCGAGCGACGAGCCGACGCCGATGCAGCACCACCACCACCGGGAGCGCCGCCTTTGGACTTTCTCGAGCCCGCGCTCGTCCTCCGACTACTGCTGCCCGCCGCCGCGCCGTTCACGCCCGCCCCGCCATTGACAGCCAACGAGCCGGCACTCCTCCGCCCGGCTGCCCCTCCTCCTACTCCGAGCCCATTCTGCCCGCTCGTCCTCCTCGGGCCCGAGCTGCTGCTACCACCCGCAGCAGCAGTAGCAGCAGCAGCAGCGGAGAGACGAGCCCCCGAGCCCGAGCCCGAGGCCGTACCCGTACCCGAGCTGGTACCAGGGAGGGGCCCTACATTGCCAAAACTCGAGCGCGTCGTCCGCGCCGCCAAACTGGCGCGCGCACGCTCAGCAGCAGCAGCAGCAGCAGCAGCACCACCACCCGCCGCGCGCGCGTACCCTTCCTCCGCCTCTTCCTCCTCGTACCCTTCGTCGTGCTCCGAGCCCGAGCTGAGCGGGCGCCGGGCGGCGAGGGCGCTCCTTCGCTGTCCTGCTGTATCTGCATTGCCGTCGTCGTCGTCGTCGGAGAGGGCGTCGGCGGAGTACCTGCTCCTGCTAGTCCGTTGTGATGCCTGTGTGAGGCGATGGCCCTGGGACGACGAGCCGACACCGCCGCCGGCAGTAGCGTATTCGCCCCTACCGCTGTATCGTTGCGGCAGGAGAGCGGAGGACGGTACCTTGGGCGAGGAGGAGGAGGAGCTGCCGGCCATGGCTGTGAAGGAGGCGGGCATGGGCGGCATGGCGGGCATCTCGTCCGCCGAGGAGGACTCGTGCGCTACGCGCGCGACACCGTGCTCGGCCCCGATCCCGACCCCGACCCCGGCCCCAGCCCCCTCGGCGATGAGGGAGGACCCGATGCGGTCGATGGAGCTGAGTCCGCGTCTGTGCGCGGCGAGGGCGCCGCGTGCGGAGGAAGGGGAGACGAGGTTGGGAAGGGGCGCGGGTGCGTAGGCTTCCTCTTCTTCTTCCTCTTCCCTGGCCATGGCTTGCGCTTCTTCGCTGAGGGTGGTGGCGTGGATGGGAGGATCGCCGTTGATGCGCGGGCTCGGGTGATGGTCCGAGGTGCTGGATGTTGTGCCTCGCCTTGCCCTTGGTGGCCTGGTGAAGACGGTGGTTGTGGGCATGGGCGGTACGGGACTGCGAGCGGCGGCGGCGGCGAGGGCTGCGGCTGCACTGCTGCTGGCAGAGGATGAGGAGGAGGCGGCGGCGTGCTTGCTCGCCGTCTGGAGACCAAAGAAGGTCGACTTGGGCGAGGAGAAGACGGAGCCTGGTTCGGGGTCGGTGTCCTCGGTGTCGATGGGCCCGTGTTCGGCGGTTGTGGTTGCGGTCGAGTGCGAGCCTGAGCCGCCGCTGGAGAGATGGCGGTGGGTGTCGTCGTCTTGGGTGTGGGCGGAGACGAGGTGGTGGTGCTGGCTGGCTGAGACGCCCTCGAGGTTGTGCTCGTCGTCGTCGTCGTCGTTGCTGCTGCTGCTGCTGCTGCTGCTGCGGATGTTGCCGGTGGGTGTGGTGGTGCTGGTGCCGATGTCCATGCGCTGACTGGGTGGTGCAGCAGGTGGGTGGATGCGTTCGCCCGTCTTGGTGCGGTAGTAGAAGAGCTTGGAGACGACTTCGGTCGGCAGAGCCGGCGTGGGTGAGGGCGAGGGCGAGCCGAGTCCGGTGAGGCCCCCTCCTGCGCTGGCACCTGCACCCGCTGTAGCAGCAGCCGCAGCCGCACCAGCCGCAGCCGCCACGGCACTGGCACTGCTCGCACTGGCAGCGGCTGCTCCGTAGAGCGACTTGCGCTGCTGGTGTGCGGTGCGGATCTGTCGGATGGAGGGCGAGCGCGGGTGCAGCCGCGTGGCCGAGGCGGACGTGTGCTGGGCTGGGCTGGGTGCTGCTGCTGCTGGGCTGGCGAGCATCGTGGCGACCCGCGCAGGCAGCGATGCTCTGTGAGGCGAGTGATGAGATGAGCCTGGGTGTGGATGGCCACTGGCCACGGCATGCTGCTCACCTGGCTGGCTGCCCAATCAGCGCACCCCGTCGTCGTCGTTGAAGCGGCTGTTGCTGCTGCTGCTACTGGGGTGACTGCTGGCGCATGACACACAGACGGTGTATGTGTGGATAGCAGAATACTACGAGGATACGAGTGAGACGTCGTCGTCGAGGAGGACAACGGCCACGAGGTGGAAGCAGAGCGGAGCGCGTCTCATCACATGATGGGGTTAGCGGGGCGGGTCAGTCGCATGCACACTGCTCCCCTGCCTCCCTCTCGCCCATCCGCTTCCACACTCGGCGCTCGGCCGGGGCATCTTCCTTTCTCTCCGACGGGCTTTCAGCATGATCACCGATCATCCCGGGAAATAGCCAGTGAATATCCTTGTCACTTTTGAATTATTCACCCGTCAGCCATCTTCCTGTGGCCCCTCCTCCGCCGCCTCCTCCTCATCCACCATGGTCAACTAGCATCACCACCTCGACAAGGACGACGATGGCCAGCATGTGCACTGCCATCACGGCCACACTCAGGAGCAGAGCCGCCATCGGCAGGAGCACCACGGCCATACGCACGGCGGGCCAGCATGCTCAGCGCACAGCCTTGCCACCGTCACCAAGGAGACCCTCCTCCTCCTCCTCCTCGACACCACGGCCGTCCTTTGCAAGACTGCTCGCAAAGGCCATCGAGGTGTGTATCCTCGTATGCCTGCTCATCGTCCACAGCACCACTCACACAGCCCTTGCTGAATCACAGGCCACAGGTCCGATGCCAGTCAGCACCTGGATGACTCGCTGTCTGCTCGATCCCGTATACGGCTACTACACGGCTTCCACCAGTGACAACGACGGCAACGACAGCGACAACTCGCCCATCTTCGGCACCAAGGGCGACTTTATCACCTCACCGGACATCTCCCAAATCTTCGGCGAACTCCTCGCCATCTGGTTCCTCACCCGCTTCCAGCCCGTCGCACACGCCCACGCCGCCCTCGACCCCGCGCAGCAGCGGCAGCTGCCTCTCCGCGCCCGGCTCGTCGAGTTCGGGCCGGGCAGGGGTACGCTCCTCTCGGACATGCTCAGGGTGAGTCCTCTCCCCAAGGTTGGACTTGTTACACCACCACACACCCGCTGACGAATACCTACGCACAGACCTTTTCCAACTTCCCACCCCTCCTCCGCGCCCTCACCGCCATCGACCTCGTCGAGACCTCGCCCGCCCTCCGCACCGCACAGCACGACGTCCTCAGAGCCATCGCGCCCAGGGTGGGCAAGGTCCTGCATGTCGTGCCCCAGGATGCGGCCGAGGATGGTATCAAGGAGGAGGGGGAGGAAGATGGTAGACGGCTCACGGTGCGGTGGTACGACCGGCCCGAAAACGTGCCCGTCCGGTCCGACCTCTGGACGGCCGTCGTCGCGCACGAGTTTTTCGACGCGCTGCCGATTAACATCTTTGAGGTGCGTCTCGTCCTTCCTCTCTCCGTTGGGTGGGTGCGGTGGATACTCATGACCTGCCCTCCTGCCCATCCTTCCTTCCCTTCCTTCCTGCCTCCCTACAGCGCACACCAAAGGGATGGCGAGAGCTCTACGTAGACGTCAAGCGTCCTCCTCCCTCCTCCTCTTCCTCCTCGTCGGCAGCAGCAGCGGCATCGAGGCTGGGCATCCGCACCGAGGTACCCAACCCCAGTACGCCCATCACCATCCTCCGCCCGCCCACCTCCTCCTCCTCCTCCTCCTCCTCCTCGGCCTCGTCAATGCATCTCGACAAGACGACCTGGCCGGATGGTATCATTACCACCACCACGTCGTCGAGACAGGGGGGAGAGCAAGGCGCCCCAGCCCAAGCCCAAGCCCCGTCTTCGCCCAACTCCACCCCCAACTCCACCACCCCCAACTCAGCACCCGACCCCGAACCAACCTTCCACCTCACCCCCTCCCCCACCCCCACCCGCTCGCGCACCTCCTCGCAGCCTCCAACCCGCGCTTTGCGCACCACGCCCCCGGCCAGCGGGTGGAGGTGAGCGCGGAGGCGTGGGCTGTGGGGCGGGTTGTGGGCGGGTTGGTGAATGGGTTGAGGTGGGATGAGGGCCGGGGTGGCGGGGGTGGGGTTAGGGGTGGGGTCAGGGGTAAGGAGAGGAGGATGAGGCTGGGCGGGGCGGGCTTGATTGTGGATTATGGCGATGAGCGCGCGTTTGGGGATTCGTTCCGGGTGCGTACCTTTCCTCCCTCTTTCCCTCTCCCTCTGCCTCTGGGCGGGTGTGAGTGTGGGTGCGCGCATTGCTGACCTCTTTCTTTGCTCTGCTTCCCTTTTTCCTCCTTCCCTCCTCGGCGGTCGCAACGTGCACCCGCGCGACTTCCCTCCCTCACCCCACCCCACCACCCACGACGCGTCACATCTGAGGATGCATCCAACGAACGCACGCACAGGCCTTCCACAAGCACAAGCTCGTCGACCCGCTCGCCAACCCGGGCAAGCACGACCTGACAGCCAACGTCGACTTTGCTCACGTCCGTGCGGGCGTCGAGGCGGGGGGAGGTGAGTCCTTTCGTCCCTGGCCCTCCTTGCTTTCTTGCTTTGTGGCTGGGGGTTTGGATGGGATGGGATGGGATGGGATGGTGGTGCGCTGACGCGTGCTTCTCTCCTCTCTTCTTCGCGCTTCTCTTCTTCTACCCCTTCTCCTCCCCCTCCCCCCATGGCTCGGCTTGGGGCCAACGACCAAAAGCCCAAACCCACCCACTCGCAACCCAGCAGTCCTTCCTCCTCCATCTGGGCCTCCAGCCGCGGCTCGATATCCTCCTCCGCTCCGTCGAGGGCTCCTCCCCCGCCTCGTCCTCCACAGCTACCTCCGGCGCTGGAACCGCTGCCGCCGCCGCCGCCGCCTCCTCCTCGGACCCTTCGAACCCCTCGACGAACACAAACGCAAACGCAGACGCAAACGCAAACGCAGACGCAGACGCAGACGCCCAAGCATCTCCACAAGCGCGCCGACGAAGCGACGCCATCCGGCTCGGCGCCGAGCGTCTCATCGAGGGCGGGGGGATGGGGACGCGCTTCAAGGTGTTGGGCGTCACCCCTGGTTTGGGTCTTGGTCCCGGTCCCGGTCCTGGTCCTGGTTCTGGTCCAGCTTCATCAGGTCCTGGGGAGGGTGCTGAGGGTGGCGAGGGTGGCGAGGGTCAGGGAGGTAGGGAAGGGGAGGTTGTGGAAGGCGGGGTGCTGGGTGGTGTGGTACGCAGCGGGGAAGGGTGCTATCCCTTCGGATTGGAGCTGGCTTCTTCATTCTCATCTTCTTCCTCCTCCTCCTCCTCTTCGTCTTCATCATCCTCCTCTTCATACCCCTCGTCGTCGTCCTAGACTCCTCCACCTGCTCAGCAAACACAGCATGCACGCGGATTCATTCGGGCAGGATTGCGGATTGCTTGGGACACCGTCGGGAGGGAGGGCGCGCTCGCGTGCCGTACTTGTACGCCGTTACACTTTACAGCCACTCGCCGCGCGCTTCTACGCGTAGCGGGCGCCGGCTGACGTGACGCGATGGACAGAGTCAGGTCTTGGAAAGGGCTGACGCAGCGAGTAGCCAACTTCTGTAAAAGCCCCCCCACTGCTTGCGGTACGCATAGAGCGGAGACGCCTTCAGTCGTACTTGCGCGCGACCATCGAGTCGGGTGGGCGGGTCTCGACCTGTAGCGATGAGCAGTCAGCATCCTTCTCACAGCAGGTTGGCAGGATGAAGAGCGCACGCGCCCACGCGTCCGTCCCAAAAGTTGGGGGGGCAAGGCTCACCTTGCCCTTCTTCACCTCGTCCCAGTTCATGCTGAGCGTCGTGCCGTTGCTCTCTGCGCCAAATCAAAGCATGGGTGGAGGAGGTCAGCTTGCTTGGATCGGCGCGGCGACACTGACACTCAAGAGAGAGGTTGGGGTGAGTTCAGGGAGGGCCGCAGGTGCTCACCTTGGAACGACTTGATCATGGCTCGGCGCGCATCGTCGCTCGCGCCCGCGTAGAGCTGCTTGAAGAAATCGTTGATGTCGGCGTCGCCCCCTCCTCCTCCACTCCCTGATCCAGCTCCAGCACTGCTGGAACCAGCTGCGCCACCCTGGGCTTCGTCATCGTCGTCGAGGTGGAAGGTCTCCCACTTGTTCTTCTTGCGTGTGGGTGCGTTGGGCGGGAGGATGGATGGGATGGATGTGCTGCTTGAGCTTGTGGGTGGTTGCGCTGCGGTTGGAGCTGGCGCTGGTGCTGTGATGGGTGTGGGTGCGGGAGCGGATGTGGGTGCTTGGGCTGCTGCGGCTGCTACCGAGGCAGTCGCCGCGCTCCGAATTCCAGTGCCACTTCCAGCATTGCTGCACGCCTCCTGCTGCCCCGCGATGGCCTCGAGCTGTGGCCAGGACAGACCCGGCTGCTGCTTGGCGAGATGGAGCTCTGCCTTGGTGGGGCGGAGGGTGTACGAGGACTGGGCTGGGTCGATGGGCGCGAAGAGGTGCCGCTTCACCTCGACCTTGGCGGCGGGTGCATCGCTCCCCGACGAGGAGGAGGTCGAGGATGCGGTGTTGGTGAGAGCATAGGCAAAGGAGAGGGCCTGTGCGCCTGGTTCCCACTGCACCGTGCTGGGGTCAATGTTGCGTGCGTAGATGGAGAGATGGACGTGGCTGTCCGTCTGGTAGAAGTCGGTGCGTGGCTGGGCGGGCGAATGTGCTGTGTTGCTGCTGCTCATGGCTGCCTTGGTCAATGGTGTCGATGCTGTCGTTGGGCTCGTCGACGACGTCGAGGTCGACGCTCGTCGTGTCGCGTTGCTGTTGCGTTGCAGCGCGGCGAAGGTTCGCGGCTCCGGCGCCCAGGCGGGCTGCCTGGATTTCGGCCGACAATCGCCGATGCCATCCCAAGCTGCCACGTGATGAGCTCAAGCGATCACCCCCAGAGTGATCATTCCATCAGCTCGCGTCCGCTGCATCAGCAACCGCAAACGAGTCGACAAGCCGGGCGCGGCACCGCGGACGAGCACCTCGACGGCGACCACCACCACCTCGACCTCGACATTCCCTCACGACGGGCGACGGCATCGGCGGTGAACACCAACACCGTCCCTGCACTGAGCACAGCGCCAACATGTTCAGCAGAGCATCAACAGCAGCCGCCACAGCCGCAGCACGGCGCAGCACCGTGTCGATCGCTGGCCGGCCAGCAGCAGCAGCAGCGACAGCAGCATCGACCTCGCTGCTGCCACGCTTTGCACACCGCGCGGGTCTCGCCACCGAGGCCGTGCCCTCACCCAGCATCAACGATGCCCGCGCCAAGGGCCGCGCCGGCGTCTCGCCCGCCGTCCACTCGCACACCGTCGAGGACTTGCACGACTCGACGGCGCACGAGATCCTGCAGGAGGGCGGCACCCGCAAGCAGGCCGCCCTCCGCCACTTCACTGTCAACTTTGGCCCCCAGCACCCCGCCGCGCACGGCGTGCTCCGGCTCATCCTCGAGCTCAACGGCGAGGAGATCCTCCGCACGGATGTGAGTCTCGTCTCGCTATCAGCACAGCATCCTGGTCTGACCCGCCATCCGCTTCGCAGCCCCACGTCGGCCTGCTCCACCGCGGCACAGAAAAGCTCATCGAGTACAAGAACTACACCCAGGCCCTTCCTTACTTTGACCGCCTCGACTACGTCAGCATGATGACCAACGAGCTCTGCTACTCCCGCGCCGTCGAGAAGCTCCTCAACATCGAGGTGCCCGAGCGCGCAAAGTGGATCCGCACCATGTTCGGCGAGATCACACGCATCCTCAACCACTGCATGGCCGTCCTCTCCCACGTCATGGACGTCGGCGGCCTCACGCCCTTCCTCTGGGCCTTCGAGGAGCGCGAAAAGCTCATGGAGTTCTACGAGCGCGTCTCGGGGGCACGCCTGCACGCCGCCTACGTCCGCCCGGGCGGTGTCGCCTTTGACCTGCCCCACGGCCTCCTCGACGACATCCACAAGTGGGCGACGCAGTTCAGCTCGCGCATCGACGAGATCGAAGAGGTCGTCACTGGCAACCGTATCTGGAAGGGCCGCACTATTGGCGTCGGCAAGGTCACCGCCCAGCAAGCGCTCGACTACGGCTTCTCCGGCGTCATGCTCCGCGGCTCGGGCGTGGCCTGGGACATCCGCAAGGTGGCCCCCTACGACGCCTACGACCAGGTCGAGTTCGACGTGCCCGTCGGCAAGAACGGCGACTGCTACGACCGCTACCTCTGCCGCATCGAGGAGTTCCGGCAGTCGCTCCGCATCATTGACCAGTGTCTCAACAAGATGCCCGCGGGGCAGATCAAGGTCGACGACCACAAGCTCGTGCCCCCGCCGCGCGCCAGCATGAAGGAGTCGATGGAGTCGCTCATCCATCACTTCCTCCTCTTCTCCAAGGGGTACAGCGTCCCGCCCGGCGAGACGTACTCGGCCATCGAGGCGCCCAAGGGCGAGATGGGCGTCTACCTCGTCTCGGACGGCACCAACAAGCCGTGAGTCCTGCCCTGCTGCGCAAGCCTCTTCTTTCGTCTGGATCTGACGATGTGTTTGTGCGTGGCTCACAGGTACCGATGCAAGATTCGCGCGCCGGGCTTTGCCCACCTTGCCGGCGCCGACTTTATGATGCGCGGTCACTGTGAGTGCCCTTCTCACACCGAGTGGTCTCAGTGTGGAAACTTACGCTGCTATCCGTACAGTCATTCCGGACTGTGTGGCCGTGATTGGCACAATGGTGAGTGGCATGTGACTAGGTGCAAGTTGTTCCCTTGGCTGACTTACTCTGGTGATTACAGGACCTCGTGTTCGGCGAGGTGGACAGATGATTACGCCCATCGAAGCGTCAGCCTCAGCCTACCCTTTCTACCGTGGCAATCTACTGGCATCAAGTTCCAACATCGGCATATCGCGCGCCGAGGATATTGTGCTGATGATTACTACAAGCTGAGCTTTGGAGGTCCTCTTGGCTCGTGGTTCGTGGTTCGTGGTTCTACTGACGTATCAATTGCGGGGTGCTCGATGACCTTGAGCATCATGCCGTGGGCACGCTCCCTTAAGCGACGCTCCGGGCTGCACCGCGCGGCTCGACCCGTACTCCCTTCACTTGCGCCAGTTGTAGGCGATGCACGGACCGGGGTACGGCCCGTCCGGCGGCGGGAGGGGGGCCGCCTCGCGCTTGTCGTCCGAGCCTGCCGCCCGCGCGCCCATGGTCGGGGCCGGGTTATCAGTGACGGGCACGTATCCGGGGCCGTAGTACCCGGGCGGGCAGTAGTACGTCGGCGAGTCGTAGTTCTCGTCTCCGCTCTGCCGGAGGCAGTAGCCTGGTCCTTGGGGCGTGTTGGTGTCGGCGGGGTCGGCGGGGGTATCGTAGTTGGGGCAGGCGACGCAGTTGCCTTGGCGTGCCTCGTTGGTGTTGCTTGTGAACCAGTGGGTGTAGGCGCCGCAGTACGTGCCGTCCTCTGCAGGTAGACATCGATGTCAATTCTGGCTGGGCTCAAGGAAGCTGCGCGGAAGCAACTCACTCTTGACGATCAAGACGGCGGCGTCGCCATTGGCCTGGATCTGGTACAGCTGCTCATCGCTGCCCGTCTTGCAGGCCAGTGCAAGATCGTCCGGTCGAGACTCGAGCGGGACGAGGTCCTGCGGCTGCGAGACGAGCGTCGTGTTGATCTTCTGGTCGATCTGGTACCGGTTCCAGCGGAAGCCGTCGCCGCACACGATGGCGTTGGGCACGTTACCGTAGACGGGGTAGCGCGGGTAGCCCGTGTTGGCGCCGGGCCCGGGGTAGTAGTCCGGGGGTGGGAAGGGCGTGACGCAGTCGGGGCAGTATGGATATGGGTACGGCTCGGTCGCTGATGGGTCCGGGTAGGCGACGAGGGGTGCGGCGGACGAGGTCGACGCGACGGCGAGGAACGCCGTCAGGGCGACGCCCAGCATGGAGACGAGCGAAGCGCGGGTCGATGCGGCGGTCATCCTGGCAACGAAGAGGGAGGGTAGCACTCAAGGATGAGAGAGCTAAGGGTGAAGAAGTCGAAGAGCCTGCGTTTATAAACGTGTCAGCTTCAAGTTGACAGCCAGGACATCTCATGGAGCATGGAACCATTAGCGAGTGCCAAGACGCGCCCATCGCGCCCATCGGAAGTGCGCCCTGGCGAGCGAGGCGCTGTCCGTGTGCGCGCTCCGCGTGTGTAGCGCCGTAGCAGACTTGACGAGGTTGCGGATGATGGTCGTCGCTGGGAGCGTGTAAGAGCATCCTTAACTCCCGAATTCTCGGGTCCGTATCCATTGATTAAGCGACTGGCCAAAAGTTCCTAAGTGATTTTTAACGCCCACGTTCGAAGCGGCGGATTAACATAAGAGACAAATCCAACTTGTCCGCCTTCCGCACCAAATAATTCCACAGGCAAGAAATTAGCGCTTAAGCGCTGTACGCTTAATCTAACGACCAAGTAAATACGCGAGCAACCTGCCAAACTCGTCTATCTTCTCGACCACGACGATCAACCACACCCGGCGGAGGACGACGACGCCCGAGACAGCGGCGGGCGCAGCTTAGCCCCAACCTCGTTCTCTCCGGCGGTCTGCGGGACCATGCGCCCGCCCGTCCGCGCTCGCGTTCGCGGACGACTGGCAGCAGCGTCGGGAACCTCACATGCGATGAGCAGCACGACAAGCTCCGCACCAGCACGCCGGTCAGGCGCGAGGTCAAGACGAACCTAGGACGTCTCCGAACAGCAAAGCCGAGTTCCGACTGGGTGATGGGACAAAGATCGTCTTGACGATGGCCTTGCCGCCCGGACTCCCAGCGGTACGGACGCGGTCGCGATGGAGGTGAATGCCTCGTTCATATACCCAGGGTGAGCACCACTCCCTCCTTCCTCGCAGACATTGTCGTGCTCCAAGCTCACAAGCATTGTTGACCCCCTTCCAGTACGCAAGGCCATGCCCTCCTCCCCAGCCTTCCGCACCGCCATCCTCGCGCTCAGCGCGGGGCTCGCCGCCCTCGCCCTCGCCCTCGCCGTCCTGGCCCAACCCCTGAACGAGCGATGCTACAACTGCCCCGCCCCAACCTACCCAGCCTACACCCCCTTCCCGACGTACGGCGCCGTGCCCAACGCCATCGCGTGCGCCTCGGGCGTCCGGCTCACGCGCTACCAGATCGACAAGACGATCAATCGGAGTCTGACGGGCGCGCCGGGGAGTGAGCCGCTCTCGCTCTTTGAGCTTCCTGGGGACGGGGGGACGACGGGGAGTGAAGACGGCGGCTTGGAGCTGAGGTGCGACGCGGTGCTGGGGAGGGATCTGTACCAGATTCCGTTCTATGGGTCGGGGAAGCAGGGCTCGGTCCTCCTCGTCAAGCGTGGGTATCTTCTCCACACCAGCATGGGATCCCAACCTTCCTCCCTCGCAATCTCGACGGCTGACCCACTAATCACCTCCTCTCTTTCGACCTCTTGACGCGCCTTGTCTCCTCCTTCCTTCTCTTTGCAGAGGACGGCACCTGCGGCGCCTACACCCGCTGGATCAGCAGCGACACCTCCACGCCCCGCGCCGGATCCTGCATCCTCTGCCCCGCCAGCGGCGACGGCGACACAACGTGGGACGGCCCGGACTACATCGCGCCCTCGGCGCACTTCTGCAACGAAGGGAATGACGATTATGATTATCCCTACTATCCGTGCGCCATCACTGACGGTGGTGGAGCCGCGGGGGCGGGGGCGGAGCGGGCTGCTGGCGGTGGTGGTGGCGGGTTGGGAGGGTGCGGTACTGGCTACTACGCGGGTGGGACTGGTGGCGGTGGCGACTATGTACAAAAGTAGGCCCGGCAAGGGACTTACGGGCGGTCGGGACAGCAGGGTACGCTTTCCGCCGCGCCGCTTCATCCTCTTTCTCCTTCCCGAGTTAGATGTGGGACTCAATTTCAGCGCTCGAGGATGGAGGATCCCACATAGCTGTATAGTACACTACGACGCGTCCCCACCTCACCTCACCGCTGCACCTCTCGCACGCGACGCACCAAACCTCGGCGCGCGTGCCGCGTTGCAATGTGATAGATAGTCATACGAGTACAAGGCGTCCATTCCAAGCAAAGGGCACGATAGCGGTAAGCCGTGGCGAGGAGGATACGAGCAAAGATAGGAATGAGGAGAAAGGAGCAGTCCGAGCTTACGGTATCGAAGGTGCAGAATCCAGATGGTCAAGCAAGTGTCCATAGGTCCATAGGTCCACAGGTCCATAGGGTGACCCTTCAATAATCGCGATATGCAGGCTGAGCGTACGAAGCGCCGTACCCGCCCGCCCCACCCCCACTCCTGCCGCCAGTGCTGCTGTACTGCACGTGGTGCTGCGCCTGCTGCTGCGGCGGCGCGTGCGGCTGGCTGTACCCGCCCGCGGGCGCGTACGAAGTGGGCGTGAAGTACGCGCCGCCCGCCGGCGTCGCGGCGGCCGATCCGGCGCCGCTTGCAACCCCAGCACCTCCGTATGCGTACGGTGATGAGGCGGGTTGAGGCTGGGGCTGGTAGAACCCATTCTGGCTTTGCGGCTGGTACGCCACCGCGCTCTGGGTGTGCTGGTACGGCGATGCGCCCGTCGCGCTCTGGTAGGGCGACGCGCTCGCAGCCGTCGTGTGGTAGGCTTGCGCATGCGCAGCGTAGGGGGACGTCGACGCGCTCGCGCTCGCGCTCGTCGCGCCGGGGCCGGCGCCGTAGGCCGAGCCGACAGGTGCCGACTGCACGTACGATGCCGCCTCGTACGAAGAGTGGCCATGCGCCATGGATCCGCCTTGAGGTTGGGGAGGGTACGACGTGTTGATCGGGCCTGCGTTCACGCCGGACATGGGCCCGGGTCGTGGGCCAGCCGCTGGGCCGATGACGGCTCCGACGCGCTGAGCGCCCATGGGCGCGTCGTCGTCCGCCGCGTTCAAGGGCGCATACTGGGACGCGCGCTTGTTGCCCGGTAGCAACGCGCCCACCGCCCCTCCCGTCCCCACATTGTGCGCCAGTCCCGTGCCGCTGCCCACGATGGCCGTGCCCGGCGCGCCGAGCGGGTTGTTTTTGCCGACCGAGTTGACGCGTCGCTTGCGCACGAGCCAGACGCACGCCGCCCAGAGCAGGATCAGGACCGCCACGCCGCCTGCGATGGGGACGCCGTACTTGAGAGCAGAGGAACTGCTGAGGCCACCGCCGCCGCTGCTCTTGGCCTTGACGCCCGAACCGTTCCAGCTGTTGGCGATGGTCGTCTTGGACTGGCCCGCAGCACCTGGTGCGGCTGGTGAGCCGTTGGCAGCCGGGTTGTTGATCGGAGAGATGGAGGCCGTCGATAGCTGGAACGCCGGCCCTGCAGTGCTATTGCTGCCAGTGTAGACCCATGAGGTGTAGCTACTTCCTGAACCAGACGATGGTGCCCGCTTGCTAGCGGTCGAAACGCCCGACGACGACGGGTCGGCTGCGAAGTCAAGAGAAGGTCAATGACGCGCATGAATCAGGGTAAGACTAGGCAGGTGCTCACCGCATGAGATCGAGTAGCTCTGAAGCTCCTGACTGTAGTAGCCATTGGTCTTGTACTCTGTAGCAACGAGGCCGAGGTGAGAAGCCGCCTGTGTCTGTAATCTGGCTCAGCCACTCACCCTGAGAGGTCCAATCGATCAGGCCGCCCGCCCACTCTTGCGTACCCTGTGGACTCGTCGCGTTGCCGCCGGCCCAAGTGCTGAGCTGCACGCGTGCCGGCGTGCGCGGGAACTGGTTCCCCGCCTGCGACTTGGTGAGCGTTCGGACGACGGTGCCGTCGATGGTCCACTGCAGCTGGTTGGGTGTCCAGTTGAGGCCAAAGGTGTGCCAGTCGGAGACGGAGGCCTTCTTGGGCATGGTGACGTCCGTGCCGTGGCCGGAGACATACTGGCCGAGACTGAAGTAGTTGGTGTAGCCCACGGTGCCATCCGCCGTGGTGAATTCCCAGCTGGTGAAGGACGAAGGAGGCAAGGTCAGTATGGAAGTGTCAATGCTCCCCGCTGGTCTCCGCACTCACTCGACCTCATCTTTGACCTGCGCTCGAAGAAATGAGGATCCGTCCAAATGAGGTGGTCAGATTTGGTGAGATCGCATCGTCAGGCACATCAACCCGGGACTCACGTCGCTCATGAGGATGAAGGCCGCGACGAGACCTTGTCGTGCGTTGTGCCTCAACGTTGCTTGCACCGTGCCTTTTGACAAAAGGAAGAATCGACACGGTCAGTCGACTGAAGACTCGCGCACGTATCTCGAGAGATGCTCACCGTAGAGAAAGTAGTCGGTCGTCGAGATCTTGGCCTGGGAGCCAATGGTCATCTGGAGGAGCACGCCCTCTGGCCCCTTGCCGAGGTTGCCAGCGTCGAGGGTGAAGGGCGCATTGCCGTTGCCGCTCCCGGTCCCGTCGTATGCGAGGATGGGGACAAAGACGTCTGGGTTGTTGTAGTCGCTTGGCTGGAAGGTGATGTTGAGGTTCTTGCAGATGGGGTTGGGCTGGCACGAGGTGGGCTGGTTGGACCACATGGCCTGGCAGCCTCCTGCGCACTGCTGGGCGCCTGAGCCGCACTGTCCGAACCTGGGAATGAGAAGACAAGCGTGGGAGGTTGAGCATCTGCTTGCTTGTATGCTGTGAGGCTGTGGGTACTCACTCGGAGCAGCATGGACTCGACTTGGGACAGGGCGATCCTGGCCCGCACGCTGCCGCCTGTGCGAGAGCCGCGGCGGTGCTGAGGACGAGCATGCCGGCGAGTGCCAGCCGTGATGCCATGCCTGTGCGTCGTCTCTTTGCTGTCATGGTGCTGAGTGGGTGGTCCTTGGGAGATGAGGTGGTTGGTGGTGGTGGTGAAGGCGATGGCATAGGAGGCCCCAGTCGAGGTCGAAGAGGTCCTCGTCTCGGATTGATTCCCCGCTGTCAACAATGGCAGAGTGGACAGTCTTAGACTCGCACAGTGCCGCACTGCCAGGGTTGGGCCGTTCGGAGACGCGCCAGAAGCCGGCAGTCGTCGGACTTGCGCACCACTCCCATGATCATGGCTTGCCCTCCTCCCCAGGCCGGGAGCGATGAGCACGCTGCGGCCGTTGTAGCCAGACTCGATACGCAGGCTCAGCACTCGTATATTGTAGTCGCCGTCATGCCGAGCGTCGATTCATCGGCCATCGCTCGTGGCCGTTGCCAGATATTGGGGCCCGACCTCATCGAAAGGGGAGGGCCTCGCAAGCCAAGGTGTGCGCGAATGGAGCGAGGATCCCAGAGAATCATGCCTTGGGCGGGACGTATGGTTCTACCAAATACTTCTACAAAGAGGCAAACCCACATGAGCGCGTCAGTCAGAGCCATCGCACGCACGCACGACCCAGGATCCAAAATGCTCACTGAAAAGTTTTTGATCTTCTCCACGCCGCGCACCTCTTCCGTAAGGAGGGGCATCTTGACCAGGTGGAAGTCTTCCCCATACAGCTCCTCCATCTCGGCCACATACTTGTCCTGCATCGCCTTCCGCACCGCGCAGTGGTCGCAATTTGTGCCTGCGTAGAATACGCGTGGTGAGCCCATCTGGACAGTGAACAGGTGGACGCGTAGAATCGCTAACACTCACCCGGCTTGGGATACAGGAGCTGATTGCACACAATCGTGTGGGAGTCGATCTCGTACTGAGTCAACTCTTGAATGAGCCGCTCCGTCTCGTAGAGCGAGAGGAACTCGGCGATGAGCACGCAGACAAAGGTCGTGGTGTCCTGAGAAAAGACCAGAATTTCAGTATGGCGGTATACGTGTAGAACAGGACACATCTATGCCACTCACCGGGTCCTTGAATTGCGAGTTGACCTCGTTGATCACCTCGCGCATGCTCTCGAGCTTTTGGAACATGTCCTCCTGCACATTGGCCCCGCCGCCCATCATGCTCGACACTTGCCCAAGCATGGGCCCGAGGTTGCGACTGAAGCTGCTAAACTTGGACAGCGCCTTCTCCAGCACGGACGGGAAGCTGAGGAAGCGCAGCGTGTGGCCCGTCGGTGCCGTGTCAAAGACGATGACATCGTACTCCATGCTCTTGACCAGCTTCATGATCTCGGCAAAGCCCATCGCCTCGTCCACGCCCGGGATGGCAAACGCGAGGTCCTGCATGATGCCCTGCATCGCGCCACCCTGCCCATCGCTGCTGTTCACCATCTCTTGAATGCTCGAGACGGGGTCAATCTCCATCGCCGAGAGATTGTCAAACCCGTTGACCTTGGTGGGCTCCTTGCCAAACTTTTGCCCAAACGCGTCGGACAGGTTGTGCGCCGGATCCGTACTGATCAGAAGGACGCTCTTGCGCACCGATGCTAGTTGGACCGCCAGCGCACTGACAGCAGTGAGAACAACCTGTCAGCATGCCTGAGCTGAGAGGTACATTGCTCCAGGAGCTCACCTCGATGTGGACGTCTTGCCGACGCCGCCCTTGCCGCCGACAAAGATCCATCGGAGCGTCTTCTGGTCGAGTACGTTTTGCAGCGTAGGCTCGAGCTTGTCCGTCGCCGTCATGGTGAGAGTGTGGTTGTACGCTGTTGAAGTTGTTGGTGATGGTACTGGTGGTCGTGCGACAGGATGAGCAGCTGCTGAGGAAGTGGGAACCTTCGAGCATCCGTGCTGACTCTCACCCACGACGCGCCCTCACCGCCTCACTTCGGCGACGTCACCTCGTCACTGCGTAACGACTGCGGAGTGCGGACGCAGGCGCTGGCTCGCTGGATGATCCGGAACGCAGCAGCTGCTGCACCCGAAACTCAGCTTGCACGCATCCACCTCGATGACCACCACCATCGTCCATGTCGTCCTCACCATCCTCACCGGTGGTGCCGTCTGCCTGCGTGGTCAAGGCGCTGTGGATGCGCGGGTACGGGGGACCTTCTGTCGACCCGATATGGACGCGAATGTCGACGCCATCAGGAGGTGAGCACCCAGACCAAGCACATTCCTCGAGGACACGACCACCATCACCCGCTGTGGCTCCCTGGACCCCAGCAGTCGCGCCGCGCTCCATACTGTGAGTGCATCCAGAGCTGGCTGCATCTCTCGGGCACTGACGCGGTGTGTCTTCCGGCAGAGTGGGCACAGACGCGTCACTACCGTACCACGAGCTATGGCCACGACGCGTAGAAGTTGGGCAAGGAGCTGGATACGGCCCGCGCAGGCAGTGGACTCGCCAGCAGAGTCGAGCTCGAGACGAGTGCCTCCTGCAGCTGCTTGACGCTCGTACGACCCTGCCTCTGCGCAGGTGACGTGGCCATGCTGACCGCTTGCCTTTGGCCCAGTGCTCGTCTGCGCTGCGGCCGCTTTGTGGCAGTGCTCATCCTCTCTCCCCTCTTCCCCTCCCCTTTCCCTCCTTCTGCGCAAAGGTATGCGTACTCTAGCCCCCTCTCCAGCAGACGTTCGACATCGGTCGGGCTCTTTCTACGCTGGACGGCGACGGCTCTCAAGGCTTCATAAGCAAGCTGCTCATGGACTCAAGGCAACCCACTCATCAAGGAAGCTGCGCAGAAGGCAGAGTCACACAACTTGACCTTGACCTCAAGCATCAGCCTAGCCTTCGACAGCGTCGCATCCTCGTCCGAATGTGTCCGATGCGCTGCAATGTCGACCTGGTCGGTCAACAGCAATGGATGCGACCGACGTGCCCCCCGGACGCGACCTCCCCCCGGTCCCAATCCGGTCCACGAAGATGTTCATCCCTCGAGCCAACGCGACTATGGGCCCATCGAGATCAGCCAAGGCTGGACGGCGATGCCCGGACCACCCTCCCCGCCCGCTTGACAGATCTTCTAATGGCCCAGCCATCTAGGTGACCATGGCCCGAGCGGACGACAAGTTGGCCAGTGCGAAGGGGGACGGTCGAGCCATCAAAACATCTCACGGTGAGCCTATGAAACGGGTCTGGGTCGCCCAAGTTCCCCTCCCCCCTTCCTCCATCTCTCATTCAGACGTCGAGACCCACCTCCTTTGGCCTTCCAGCCCTTCCCAGCTCTACCCAGCCTTACCAGCACCACTACCCTCGCTTACCAGCGACTCCCACCACCCATCCTCCCCTCCTCTACCCACCGTCCTCCCCCTCATCCCATCTGCCACGATGTCCGACTACATCAACCCCTCGGCCTACGTCCACCCCCTGCGTCAGATCAAGTTCCACCCCACGGTCAAGACGTTCGTGAAGGTCCTCGACGGCTTCAACGGCGACTCGACCAAGAACCTCGTCTGGCACCCCGAGGTCCAGTTCCAGGGCATGGACATCTACAGGATCCCCGGCGTGGCCGAGGCCATCCGGGCCTTCGAAGCCAAGTATGGCAAGCTCGGCGATCCGTTCCAGAGCCTTTCGGATACGCTGCAGCGTGCCCTGCTCGACTTTGCGGAGGGAGTCGCGGCGCAGGAACGCATCTCCGATCTGTGCATTGGTGCCATGCTCTGCGTCGATGACGGGACGGAGCCGACGCCCGAGAAGCTCATCCGTCTGGCTCGCCAGGCTCGTGCGTCGGACGCGGAGCGGCACGACAACAACAACAACGACGACGACGACGAAGACGACGACGACGAGCACGACGACGACGATGTCGGCAATGCGAGCACGGAGCTCAACGTCCTGCCCGTCAGCGACGAGCTGGTCCTGTGCGGTGAAGAGCTGGCGACGGCGACGAGCAAGAAGCGTCGTCGTGCGTCGAGCCAGTCCAGCTGCAACTCGGAGCCGGAGCCGGAGTGGAGCCGCAAGGTCAAGCAGTGCATCGAGGCTCGTCGGGCGCTGGGGTACGCTACGCGTCCCTCGGGCCTGCCGGTGCCGACGGGTCGGCGCAGGGTCGGCGACCGCTTCGTCTACCTCGACACGGGCAAGCTCGACGAGGCGCAGCGCGAGACCGAGGCCGAGTCCAAGACGGAGGCCGTCGAGACTGTCGAGACGGTCGAGTTGCCCATCGCTTCGACGACGGTGCCGGCCGCGCCTGTGGGCCCCAAGACGCTGACTCGCAAGCGCTCGCTCATCCCGCGCCCCATCACGCCGCCCAGCACCCTCTCGCAAGCTTCGACGACGACGACGACGACGAGCGGCAACATCTTTGGCAGCACCCGCGGCACGAAGCGCCCCCTCTCGGTGGTGATCATTGAGACGGTGACGACGTCGCCTGCGTCGGCGGTGTGCACGCCTGTCAAGCCGTGCTCGTCGGTGCGGTTCCGCCGGATGGCGATGGGCAGTCGGTTGCCGATCCCTACGGCTCTGCTTGCGTGCTGATGTGCCTCGCACTCACTCGCACAGGCTCCTGGTCTGCCCAAGATTCAAGTGCGCCCTCTCGTCGCCTTCTACTTCTTCGTCAACGGTCTACTTGTTCGGAAGCCTCGGCCTTTTCTCTGCGTTCGACCTCGACTTCGACTTCTCGACCTCGTCTCGACCCGGACTCAGCCTCAGCCTCGACATCATCGAATACCCTGATCGTCAAAAGATACCTCGTGTCCAGCCTCTCCAAGAATCGGTTCCTCGTTCTCAAGAGTCGTCCAGCTCTTCGTTGCTCCTTGCCCCTCCATCATCAACGTTGCGACAGTCGGAGGGCACCATATCCCCGACCAGCTCATTCGCACGCGTGAGGGGTGCACTGCTCTCCTCTTCCTATTCTCTTCTGCGTGCTCCCCCTTGCTCGTGTTGCTCGTGTTGCTCGTGCTGTTGTTGCTGCTATTGCTCCTGTTGCGCTGCTTCTGAATGGTATCCTTGCTCCCCTCGCTGTGTCGAGGATGGCTACCATTAACCGTGGATGAGATGTTGTGGGTGTGACGAAGTGCCGGTCCGGGCCGGCGTGGTCGCCCCGTGCGGCAGTGCTGGATTGAATGAGGAGTGGAGGGTGCACTGGCCCCCGCGCTGGCTGGCTGTGAGATTGAGAGCACGACGCCCGCCGGCGGAGAGCGCAGCGGAGACTGGGCGAGTGAGGGCCGCATATGGGATGCGCCCGTTGCGTCTCCTGGACACGTACGACGTGTACGGCCAGCGTGGACCTCCTTCCCCTCCTTCGCAGCGACGACGACGGCGACGACGACGGCGCACACGCACGCAGACAGCAGCAGCAAGGACGACGACGGCACGCGTCCCCGCTGGCTTGGACAGGCAGCGCCCGGTACAAGAAGCAGCAGCACCACCTCGACGACACCCACCACCACCCACCACCCACACCACACACACCCACGCAAGCAGGCAGGCAGACAGGCAGACAGGCAACATGGCATCGTGGAAGCTCGGCAAGAAGCGCAACACCATCGAGACCCGCTCGCCAGGCGCTCTCGCCCTCGACCGCTCCGTCACGCCCACACCCGGCCAACCCGGCGTCGCAGGCAGCAGCATCGGACAGGGCGCAGAGCCCAGCACAAGCACAGGCGGGGCAGGCGCAGCCCTCGGCGGCAGGTCAGGCCTCCTCGCCATCAAGGTCGTCGACGCACAGAACCTCGCCCTGCCCCCGGGCGACCGTCTGCCGCCCGCCATCGAACGCGCCCTCGCCTCCTCACAGGCACAAGCACAAGCACAACAACAGGCACAAGCAGGAGCACAAACAGCACCAGGCCAACGGCAGTCCGTCCAGCGCCGACCCTGCTGGTGGCTCCCCTACCTCGTCCTCGAATTCGACCGCAACGAGATCCTCATCGACGCCATCGGAGGCACTATCGCCAACCCGACCTGGCTCTCCACCACCCACTTTGACGTCTCCAGGCCGTCCGAGATCTCGCTCCAGGTCTATCTGCGCACCAACGAGCGGCCCCATACAGTTACTGGTGCGGGTGCGGGTGCGGGCGCGGCGAATGGGGTGGATCCAGACAAGACGATGACCGACGCGCCGGGCGTCGCGGGCGGTGACGGCGCCAACGGGGCAGGCGATGCCGATGTCATGATGGGCGACACGGACCGCTTCCTCGGTGGCGTCAAGTTTGTCCCCGACTTTGACGACGCCGTGAGTACGAGGTCCCTCTCCCTGCACGCGCTTGTCCCCATGCCCTTTGAGTCGAACTCACCTGTGCTTCTCTCTCTCTCTCTCCCCTCCAGCTCGCTCAAAATCAGCTCATCACGTACAAGCTCCAGGGACCGGGGCTTAGCGCGGCGATCCGACTCCAGTTCACCTTCCACGCCAGTGCAGGCACCGGCTCAGGATCCGGCCTCACCATCGAGTCCTTTGAACTGCTCAAGGTCATTGGCAAAGGCAGCTTTGGCAAGGTGCGCGTTGCCGTATGAGGTGGTCCATTTTGACGTCGACCTCATCTGACGCGCCCTTTTCTGATTGCAGGTCATGCAAGTCCGCAAGCGCGACACGGGACGGATCTACGCGCTCAAAACGATCAGGAAAGCACACATCGTCTCGCGCTCCGAAGTCACTCACACCCTCGCCGAACGCACCGTCCTCGCAAGAGTCAACAACCCATTCATCGTCCCGCTCAAGTTCAGCTTCCAGTCCCCCGAGAAGCTCTACCTCGTCCTCGCCTTTGTCAATGGTGGCGAGCTCTTCCACCACCTCCAGCGCGAGGGCCGCTTCTCCGAGACGCGCTCCCGGTTCTACGCCGCCGAGCTCCTGTGCGCGCTGGAACACTTACACAGCTTCAACGTCGTCTACCGCGATCTCAAGCCCGAGAACATCCTGCTCGACTACACGGGCCACATTGCCCTCTGCGACTTTGGCCTGTGCAAGCTCGACATGACGGAGGAGCGCACGACGAACACGTTTTGCGGCACGCCCGAGTACCTCGCTCCCGAGCTGCTCGGCGGGGAGGGGTACACCAAGGCCGTCGACTGGTGGACGCTCGGCGTGCTCCTGTACGAGATGCTCACGGGCCTGCCGCCGTTCTACTCGGAGGACGTCAACGTCATGTACACGCGCATCCTGCAGGACCCACTCCGCTTCGGCGACGAGGTCAAGCCCGACGCGCGCGACTTGCTCGTGCAGCTCCTGGAGCGGGATCCGCGCAAGCGGCTGGGCAGCCAGGCGAACGGGGCGCAGCTCATCAAGGCGCATCCGTTCTTCTCCAAGCATATTGATTGGGACCTTCTCTTGGCCAAGAAGGTGCAGCCGCCGTTCAAGCCCGCCGTCGTGAGTCCCATCCTTGCTCCCCGTCGCGTCTCCTTCTGATGAGAAGATGGCAGAACTGACCACCCACCCCTCATCCGTACAGGCCTCCGCCATCGACACCTCCAACTTTGACCCCGAATTCACCTCCGAGCCCGCCCTCGACTCCGTCGTGGACGACAGCCACATGCTGAGCGCGACGATGCAGGAGCAGTTTGTCGGGTTCAGCTATACGGGCCCGCAGGACTTGGCCAATGCCGAGGCGGGGCGGGCGTAGTTCGAGGGAGAGGGGCGCTTGCTCTCTCCCTCTCTCGCCCGCTCTGCGCGCTCGAAGAGGGTATCGAGGTTATCAAGGTATCGAGGGACCGGATCGGACCAGGCGGACACTTTCTCTCCATCCTCGCGCCAGCGCAGAGTACACGACGCGACGCGACGCGACGCGACTCGATGGGTGGCGGCTACAGCAAGAGCAACGGCAACGGCTCACTCAGCACACGAGCACACCATTACGTTACCCACTCAAGCCGGCAGCCTTCAATCTCCATCTCAATCTCCATCTCCATTTCAATCTCCATCCCAATCTCAATCTCAACCTCGCCGTAATCTTCCCAAAGTCTCGACCTTCAACACGTCGCACACTCTCGGCTCGACCTCTTCCTCTCGCTCGCCCAAGCTCGACCTTCCCGTCCAGCCCCGTCGTACCCGTCGCCGACGACTGACGGGCCAAGCTGGGACGATGGCACGGATCCTCATCCCCATCGTTGTTCACCCCCATTTTCCCACGCTTTCCCTTGTCCCCTCCCCGCCATCATACCATCCATCGGTCACCGACCATCATCATCATCACCCTCATTATCACCATCACCATCATCGCCATCGTCATCTCGTTCTCGTTCCCGCGCGCGCTCCTCCTCGAGCGTGGCTCGCCCTCTCAACGACTGCGTCTTCCTTCAGCCTTCCGTCCAGAAACATTCTACCGTAATTCCAACAGGCCAGACTCCGGCGCACTCTCCCACCACCCAGACTCCATTACCCTCGCTAGAAGATCGCAGCGTGCAGGGAGCAGGGTGCAGCGTGCAGCGTGCAGGGTGCAGGTGGTAAAATGCAGGTTGCAGAGGTGCAGAAGAGCGCAGAAGTCGAATAATAGATAGTACAGGGGGGCAGGTGGTGGCGAACACCATCGCACCAGCACGATCTTCACCGTGCGAGGCTACGAGTAGATGTCGCGGTCGTGCCTGCCCTTGGGAGTTGGGAACGCGCCGCCGTTGCGTTGCGTTGCAGTTGTTCGTCTCCCCAGGGAACAGGGTGGGCATACCTTTTGTTGTGAATGACACAGAAGAGTGGGGTGTGTGTGTGTGTGTGAGAGAGAGAGAGAGAGAGAGAGAGAGCGGCACCGCGCGCGCGTGCTTGGGTAATTGGGTTGACGATGCTTGCCGCGGTCCGACGGCGACGGGAGGGACGGCGAGCTGGGCAGCAGCATGACTCAGTACGGGCCTGGAGAGCGCCTCGCCACGCGCGACGGCAACCTCGTACCACCCGTCCGCCTCGAGCCCTCGGTGGCTGCGCTATTTATTGCCACCGCCACCACCCCCCCTCGCCCGCCGATCATCCACGAGGCCATCAATGCCCTCCGAGCTCGACGCCAGATTGTGCGCCGAGGATATCTCGCGCAGACTGTCGTCGCCGAGCGACGAGGTGGACGAGTCGGGCAGGGAGAGGCCGCCGAGGTAGGTCAGGTAGGCGGGCTCTTGTTGGTGCGGAGGGTGGTGTGGGCGTCGGCGCGGGGTTCGGGCTTGGTGTTCGGGCGCGGCGGCGCTGCTGTCGCTGCTGCTCAGGGGTGTCGTAGGGCCCAGTTGGATCCCGATGCCATACTCGTGCTCCCCTGGCATGCCGAGACCGCTACCCGCTCGACCGCTTGGCCGACTGGGCCGGGAAGGCCGCCGTTCCAGATCGCCAGGCCGTTGTGGCCGTGGCGGAGGGCGAGGTTGGAGGGCAAGCTCCTGTGCCTCGGGGGGCGTCAGGGGCAGGCTGTACTCGGGCGCCCGGGCGGACGCCACAATGTCGGCTCGGCGCAAGGGGGCCCGAGACCGACTCGACGTGCTCTGATTCGACACGTGGGTGTGGGTTTGGCTCATGGAGTCGGACGTGGTGTCCATGTCCTTCTGCCTGGCACTCTTGGGAGATCGCGAGTTGACCATCGTCCACGATTCGGCTTCGGATTGCCAGGGCCGGCGGCCGGGCTCGCTTTTGTCCGACAGGAGCTCATGGAGAGGAGCCATCGAATGCGACTTGGACGGAGGAACCGGGGAGTGCTTGCTTGACGGTGTGCTAGCCGTCGACAATGCTCCTAACCGGCGCTCACCGCTGGTCTGCGGTGAGCGAGGGCTCGCCGAGAGCTTGCTCAGCCGGTGTGACCTCCCATCCGAGTTCTTGGAGGTCGTTTGCGATCGCTGCGCACCATCGCCGCCTTGAGAGCTCTGAAGAAGATTCACGAGCATGGGCTCATAAGTCCTCATCGTAATGCTGACGAACACCAGCGATCCAAACACGACCGCGCCCCACATTGCCTGGAGGAAGGCCACGTCGATGGTGACGCCAATCTTGTCCCGCTCGTGAAAGGTGTATGCCGACAACGCGAGCCAGAGGGTGATCTCGCTGAAATAGACAATAGCGATGCTGATCGTGACGGCTTGGAAGAGGAAGTGCTTGTAGGCTGCGCTCAAGTACTTTTCCGAGGTCTCCGAGTCCGGCGCAGCTCTGACGACGGCTGAGGGCTTGACGGGCGGGAAGAACGACGTGTTGGGCTGGTCCTTTTTGATGTCGTCCGCGTTGAGTCCCCAATGCTGGTCGACAATGTTGAGATCATCCTCGGCTTGCTGATAGTCGGAATTCTGGATGCGACTGCCGACAAAGTTGATGGCCAAGGACCTCAGTCGAGGCGTCTCGAGAGGCAACTTGATGCTCTCAATTTGCGACTTGGCTTGAGCCTCGAAGTAGGAGTTGGTGTCCGTAACCTTGTGCACCGGCGAGCTTTGCAGGGCGGCGATGACACGCTTCGCATTGCGCTCCCGGAGCGTCTTCAGTTGAGCCCGAAGCGGTAAGAGCAACCGCAAGTTGACGGAGACGTAGACGATGAAGAGGAGCACACACCAAGCGCTGCACAAAGAGAGCAAGGACGGGATCAGTCTGTTTGCTGTGCACTTTGCCACATCGCAAGCACGCGTACTCACAACCAGACGAACATGGAAACGGCGAGCCAGTAGAAGGCTTGGAGTTCATCACGCCAGATGTTCTGCAAGTCGAGCAGCATCGGCCGTGTGAGAACGGTGGCGTTGCGGTACTGCTCGTTCCACTGGCGGTACATTCGCGCGGCTTCTTCGCGGTGGGTGTTGCCAATGTAGGCCGGGCCGAAGACGGACAGCAGTTGCCCGAACGGAATGAGCAGGAAGAAAAAGCTTGAGACGAGGGGCTTTGGCAGAGGGATGGCAAAGCCGCAGATGTCTGTGTTGTTAGACACCTTGCCGCGAACTTGTGGCTGTGTGCTTGGCGGACGTGCATGCCAGACTCCAAACGAGCTCCAGATGGGCCCGGCGATCAGGGGCGACCAAGTCAGGCAGATCCAGAAGATCAGGTTTGGCAATGGTTCTTTCTCAATCTCCCAGGCCACGTAGACCTTGTTGATGCTGGTGTAGAAGATTGCCGGTCAGTCCGAAATGAGCGTGTAGACTCTGTCGGTCCGTTTGCACTCACAGGGTCAAGAACAAAATCGCGAACAGACCCTCGGCACCCGCGAAGATCATGATGGCGTTGGGCACGACCAGAGGGCCTCGTTCCGTTTGCTTGAGCCGGAGGAACCACATCGATCGTTGGAACAGTCGTCGTACGATGACGGCAATGGCACTGATCAGAATGCAACTTGCGATGCCCGTGACGACCTTGACATTTGTCCATATCGAGGGCACGCAGACGAACATGATCAGGTCGTGAAGCCATTTCCTGGCTGCTTCCACGGGTTGGTCGCTTTCCAGGAAGTTGGGTAACCGCGCGCGATCGGGTCCGCGGTAAAAGGATAGGATGGTGGGCGGCGGGGGCGGAGGTAGCGAGTAGGTGCTGTAAAGGTCCCCCATGTTGGCAATCTTGCGCGGATGCCTGCCAGGCCGCGTCGATGGAGTCTTGGAGGTCCCAGTGTCCTAGGAAGTCGAGAGCAGTCGTGGCCAGGCGAATGGGGCAGCGCGCCCGACTTGACGTGGCCCTTGACCTTGGCGTCCCTTTAAGGAATGCGCTTCGTGCCCTCTTGTGGACGACGCCCCGGGATCAAGATGAGCCCGAGCTGGAGGGTGTGGTGGGAGGTAGGTGGTGGTCACTGCGCACAAGCGAGCACCGACCTTGCGGGACCACGGGTCGAGGTCTCACGCCTGGGTATTTGAGGTATCAGGTTGGGGGTGGCAGAGACCCAGCACACCGCGCTTTGTGCCCGGTAGCAAGCCTTGCGACGGGTCGGTCTGACTTGATGGGACCGGTGTCAGAGTCGACAGACTCGCAGCGTAGGAGGAGCAGGAAGATCGTCGTGGGCCTTGCGATCCCGAATTTGGTGGGCGAGGGACTGGTTCAAATGTGTTGGCAGCGTCGTCCTCTTGACGGTCTTGTCTCAGTTCATATGCGAGCAGGTCTCGATCCTAGGTCCGCACCATGGCAAGACTGCACCGCTAGCCTGCGAGCTCGCTCCGCCTTGCACTGATATTTGAAGAGACCGGAGAGTCAGCGTTGTCGCGGGTTGCCCAGTCTGGGATGCGAGATCGATATTGACACCGCTGGTCACTTTGGGAAAAGAGAGACTGGTCAGGACCCCCTTGCCTTTATTACAAAGGGAGCGCGCGTGGCCACATCACTCACCCTCAGTCCGCTGTCGTCTGTCGACGTCCGAGCTGTCGCCTGTCGCGGCCCAATCCAGGCGCTTGCGCGCGCAAGCTCCTGTGCTCGGTCCATTGGGACTTGGGATTGGGGGGTCGGAGAGGGGTGGTTGTTGCAGGCATCTGCTCCGATGCCCGTACAGACCAGGTTGGGCCGACAAAGAAGACGGCAATCTGTTCCTCGGCACTTGAGATGCATGCCGGTGCTGCTGCTGCAGAGTGCACTGTGCAAAGTGCCGACCCCACAGTATGCAAGGCCGAGCGTGAGCACGATTGCACACCACACTGGCGGCAGAATTGCCTGGCGGAGAGCGAGACGCCACTCGAACCAGACTGGCGGGTAGAGTGGCGACCCTGCAGCAGCGCTGCCCAGCTGACAGCAAGAATTTGGTGCCTCGCTGGCGGGCTTGGATCTTGCAACTTGGAGTCCTTGTGGGCGACCTCGACATGGACTTGATCACTCACACAGGGCGGGCTGGTGGCGCGCCGTTGTTTGAGTCGCGGTGAACGAGGGTCGGGAACCGTCAACTGGATGTGCCGGGAGACGGGCAGAGACTGGCAACTCTGATCCCCCATCCGGAGCCGGACCGATGACCGAGGCTCGCACGATGTAGCTGAAGGTGTATACTGGCGGGCCGCTCAGTCGCTTTGAAGGAGACCGCGGACAGTTTGCTGGCCTGGCCATCTGGCTGCGTATTCGTAGGGTTACAGCACCAAGCCGGCACCCTGCAGGCCTGGGTCCGAACGACTTGGCTCCACCCTTTTGAGTGCTCTCATACAATTGTTTGGGTTCGCCAGTAGTCGCCTTGCTGCTGTGCTTTGATCACTGTCACAGGTTGAGTTTGGTCAACCATCTTGATCCCGTTCCCGACACTCGAACGGCAGACTCACCCGGGCCAAGCGCGGGAGCACACAGGTGCCTCGGTGAGGACTGAGGGAGTCGGCGCACCTGTGCGTCGGCGCTTCCGCCCGTGGTCACCCCGCAGATAGCATCCGCGAGGCGAGTGTTGCGAAAGTGCGAGCCGCTGTACGTCGCGAGTTACGTTGGGAAGACAGCGTCGCGACGCGTTGCTGGCGGTTCGTGTCGCGTTCTGGTCAAGAACCAAGGGGCATACGCGCCGCGCCACATGATGCCGAGAGAGTCCCGCTCCTTGCAGCTTGTCAAGGGCCCGTCCTGAACTATTCGTGATGGCCGAAGGAGGCGACATTCATCAATGCAGATCCATGATGAAAGTCCTGTGCGACTTGATGAAGCAGCCGGTTCGAGGCGGCATAAACTCGACCGCGACGGTGCGGGAAGGGGCCTCTGCGCCGGGTCCAAGCGTACGCTCGCCGTGATGCTGACGGTGCGGCATCGGCGCCGGCCGCATCGCCTACCGCTGCTTGGCCATGAACAACTGCTGTTGTTGCGCACGGATGCGAGCCTGAAGAAAAGACGCGTTCTGTCGGCATTGTGGGAGTGTAGTTGGCAATGCAATACGCGCGTACTCACCATCCCGAGTCGCGCCGGCGGACGTCCCTGCCTTGATGCGCTTGCGGCCATTCGGAGCGCACATTGTATCGAGTGCCGCTTGTGCGCCGAACGCTGGCAAGAGACCGGTTTGGAGTTTGAGCTGCGCGACTTGCTCTCGCTGCCAGACTCAGGCACGTCGATGCGCACCGGCCACGAGCGTCTTGACACCCGGCATCGTCCTCGAGAAGACCATCGTCCGCCGGCCTTGCCACGGTGCTGCTTGTTCCCTCCATCGTCGAGTCCTCCTTGTCGATTCGGACTCAAACGACGACACCTTGGAGCAGTGATGGGCGATGCGCATCGTCTCTGCGCTTCAGTCCTCCGACCCGCCTGCGGAGGCCGACTTCAATACAGCGTGGGCCACTTGTATGATCGACGGGCAGAGGCTGTAACTGGCCAGGGGCGTCGACGATACCAACAAGGGTGGGTACGAGGTCAAAGGCGGAGAGGGTGGCGGGGTGTGCAAGTCGTTCAGGACGCGGCGCGCTCGGGATGAGGCATGGCAAGAACGCCGAAGCCAAATCGCCGAAAGATCAACACCTTCTCGAGAATGAGGCGATGAGGGCAGGCTTCCACCATGTCGAACGTCAACCATGACCACGACGACCACGACGACGACGACGAGAACGTACGAGGTGTCGCACCACCTTGCCATCCTGGCCATGTCAGGCGCTCTCCCTTCCAAGCGCCCCCGCCCAAGACCGCGCGCCTTCCACAAACCCGCTCCCAGTGCCGCGTCGGATGCGCTACGATCCTCACCCGCGCCGCAACCCCTCGAACGGCTGGCAGCAGCAGCGCGCTCCCCATCGCCGGTCAAGTGCAAAGCCGATCCAGAGTTCGGCGTAAAGCGCGAGTCATCTCCTGGCTTTGAGTCCATACGCGCGCCATCGGCATCGGCGCGGGCTAGCAGCTCCACATCGGACCGCTCCTCGACAGCCATTCTAAGAGAGAGCAGAAACGGATCCACACACCAGGCGCGCAAGATTCCAGCCATTGACGACGACGACGACGACTTCTTCCGTCGCGCAAAGAGGCGGAACGGATCACAAGATGCATCGCGGATCGGCTTGAACCCTTTGGGCGTAGTCGAGGAACCGTCCTTGCTTGGCAAGGTGTTGCAAGAGTCCGATGAAAGTTCGGAGGCAGAGTCCGACTCTTCTCTGGCAAGAATGTCTCCCAACGGCACCAAGCGCGCCAAGCTCAAAAGCGGAGGGGCAGCCAAGGCATCTGCACTGCCGGCGTGGACCAAGGCGCCGGCGAAAAGCTCCAAGACGGACTCGAGCACGCCCCGGCTTGATGCGATCAGCATCGATGATTCCGACTCGGAGGGAGAGGGCGCGTCGAACGGGAAGAGCAAGGAGGATGAGGAGGAGCGGAGGAGACGCAAGGCCCTCAAGCGTCTTAGCCTCACGCCGCCGCCCAATATCAAAGCATACAGTACGTTTCAGAATTGTGCCAGTCTTTAAGACTCGAGCTGACCGGCGCGCGTCTACAGGCCACTCCGAATGGAACAGCTATATACAGGCGGCGGTGCATGGTCTGGAGGGAAAACGACAGATTGGGGACGACGACGAGCTTGAGGCGAGCAAGATGCGAGATCAGGATGACGACGACTTTGAGATTGAGGCGGTGACGCTCAATCCCAAGCTGGCCAGGCTCTTGGGCACCTCTGTCGGTGTCAAGTCTAGCACACGGAGACGAAGTGCCGCTCAGGAGATTCAGACGACGAAGGGGACCGAGACGACCTCACAGGCGCCTGAAGGAAGCGGACAGGGTAGTTCGGCAGATGCAGGGCCATCACGAGCTTCAGCACAAGTGAGTTCCACTGCCGTGTACGACAGGGTCGGTCCACAGCTCTCTGACCTTGACCGACCGACTGCCAGAGTCAAGATGAGCCCATTGTCGTGACCGACGGCTCCCAGTCGCGTACAACAACAAGGGCTGCTCGGGTCAGAAGGTCAGCGGCGGAGGCTGACAACGACTCGGACGATAGCATTACATTCCTGCCACGCGCACCAAGATCCTCAGCAAGTGACCGCAAAGGCGCGAGCACGGCTCACGACGCTCCTTCGCGCCGTCGGCAAGGTCCGACAGACGCCGACGAGGTGATCGCCATCAGCTCGCCACCAAGAGCAGCATCAGGGGACGAACACGGCCTAGCAGCAGGCGGGGCCGACGTCTCGCTCGACTTGAGGCCGCAAGAGCCCGTGGTGGAGAAGATTGTGATCAAGATCCATGGCAAGGCGGGTCTCAAGGTGTTGCGTCTCCGGCTGCCCAAGACGACCAAGGTGGCCAAGATGGCGTCGGCCGTTGCTGAGCGGGCGCTCAAGAAGGGCGTCATTAGCGCGGGTACGACGGTCAAGCTTGTCTTTGACGGCGAGGTGAGTGCTAGGAGGTCTTTCTCCAGAGTCGAGCAAGTCGCTGAACAGCGTTGTCTCCTTGGATGGGTGGAACAGGTGCTGGATCCCGAGGAGACACTAGAGAGCCTCGACCTTGAGGACGACGACCAGGTCGAGGCCGTGTGGTGATGGCCTTTGCCTCCGACCCGACGCCGTTCTGTGCTGCATCGCTGCCCTCTCTCGGCCCCCTCCTCATCCTGTTGTACAAGTACGCGCTGTTGTGACCTTAGCATACATATGCCCTATCGCCAGTTCGGATATCCATCGACATGATGATATCGTGATCATCCACGTGTGCTCGGCCGAGGGCGAGCTCGGAAGCATCTCCCCACTCCCAATGTCAACGTCATGGCCTCTCTCGAAGATGACGACGACGCCGACGGTGAGCTCGTCGTCCACGACGTCGAAGGACGCTCCCAACGGCCAGAGGAGGTGCGGCGCGCGCACTCACAGCACGGTGATGAAGAGCTTCCGGCGCTCGTCTTCGGACGCTGGCAGCAGCGCCAGCGGCAAGCGCAGGTCATCGACCCTCGACAGCGACGGCGGCGGGAGCAGGACGGAAGGCGGCCGGCCCCTTAGCCGCTGGCTGAGCAAGACCAACTCGCTCCTGGAGCAGATCACCAATGCGCCCGGCGCGCGCGACCCGGACTTGGCGGAGGAAGAGGCACGCGCGGCGGAAGAGGCGGAGCGCGTGCGCTGTCGGCAGTGCGGCGTCGTCTTCTCGGGCAAGAGCACGCTCAAGCAGCACTACGTCCTCTTTCCCAAGCACAACCCCGAGTACTCGGGCACGGGGCCCGAGTTTCCGGCGCCGTCGCCCTCGCTGTCGGCGTCGAGCAAGGTGACTTCGCCCACGTTTCCCTCGCGCTTTGACCTCGATGCCGACTCGGACGAGGAAGGCGGCGGAGAGGCCGACGAGCGCGGAGCGGGCCAGGGGACCGCCTCCCTCCTGCAACAGTCTCCCGCCGAACGGACTCGGTTCGTCTCCCAGTTCTCAGAGCTGCACCCGTCCTTCTACGAGCGCGACGTCGTCATCCGCCAGCACGACGCGGAGGGCGTGCCAGCCGGCTTGGGCGCCAAGATTGTCATTGGGCCCGGTCTAGGGATGACCTACAACCCGAACGCGCGATCAGCCTCCGGCTCCGCCGCCTCAACCTCGGCGCGCTCCGTCTCCTCTGCCAGAAGCGCGCCAGCATCGGTGCCGGTACCGCCGCATCACGTACGCTCGTACAGCGCCGATGCCGGCAGTGCGCACCACGACGCCTTTGACGGGTTCGAAGACGACTTTGTGGGCCACCAAGGTGCCGTCAAGCGGACGCCCATCGAACGATCTGCCACCGAGCCTGCGCTCCATATCGACACCATCCTCGAGCATCACGGGGAGGATGACGACGAGAGCGCTGAGGAGGGTCAAGGGCGCTTCGCCGCCAGCCCGACCTCAGACTCGGACGATGATGAGCTAGAAGACGAGCGTGGCGGCGGGAGCGGAGAGCGCTACGCTCGCCATCAGCGCTCATCCTCCTCAGCACCCACGACGCCGCCGCTCGAGCAGCCACGAAGGGAAAGCTTCGAGTCCGACGACACCTTCCTCGCGACGCCGGCTCTGGACGCGCCGCTTGATCTGCATGAAGATGATGAGGGCGTTGATGGCGCGGCCGAGGCGCGAGCGGGCGTGGACGCGCTGGCGGTCCATGACGATACGTCCTCAGTGACCAGGGACCCTCTGGATGAGTTTGACCGCGCCTTTGAAGAGGCTGGCCTCGTCGATGAGTCCACTTCCGCCACTGCCACAACCGACAGCAAAGAGCGTGCGTCTACGACCGCCGCCCTTCCTGACCCAGCACCAGCACCAGCACCAGCCGCTGTCGTTCCCCATCCAAAAGGTATCTCCGCCCGCCCAGCCCCCGCCATCCCAGCCATCTCCAAGGCCAAATCGGCACTGGCAGCTCGTCCAGCCCCACCGCCTCCCCCTCCCCCTCCTCCCGGCTCGAGCGGATCGGCGTCGTCGGCTCTGGCCTCGAGACCGGCCCCACCACCACCGCCGGTGGCCCCTGCTCCTGCCCCTGCACCTGGAGCGCCCCCGAGCGCAGGAACGACATCCCTCCCTCAGCAGCAGGAGCAACCGCAGAAGAAGAAACGCGCCCCACCACCGCCGCCGCCTCCTCGCCGGTCGGGCGGCTCGGCGGCGGCGGCGGCGGCGGCGGCGGCGACGGTGTCGAGCCGGTGATGGTTTCGATGAGGGCCGGGGTACTCCTCCGACCGTGCTCGTTGAGCCGCACTCGCTCGTTCCCTATCTTATTGACGCCCCTCCCCTTCCCTTCCCTTCCGTACCTCGCCGCTTCCTCCCCTCCTCTCCTCAGCCAGCTCCGGCTCGAAGGACGGACGTAACGGGGCGACGAAAAGAAGCAGCAGCGGCCTGCCCTTCCTTCTCATGGGAGATACATGAGGGCCCGACCCGCGCTCCCTCGTCCTGCGTCCGTCCCCGGCAACCCGGCATTTCCCGCTCCCGCTCGTATAGAGAGCTGACTGTACCGTCGTCTCCTGAATCCTGACTCGTCCCTTGTAGCCTGCCTCTCTCTCTCCTTCTGCCTCTGCGTGTGCCTCGCGCGCGCGTCAAGCGTCCACGCCAACGATGCGCAGAGAAGAAATGGACAATGAATGAATGAGTGTATCTATCGCCACCTCTGTGCTCACCCGGCCCGCGCCCGCCCACACAACACCCAAGGCACCATGCATCGCAGAGCAGCAAAGGGGAAGAGGGGAGTGAACAAACGGGGCAAGAACAAGTGTGTGTGTGTGTGTGTGTGTGTGTGTGTGTATACGAGCGGAAAGGACCAAGACGATACCGCTCGACTCAGCTAGCTCACCGTGACCACGCAGGCCAAGCCGCACCGCCGCCCCCTTGTGACGACGCCGCCGGCTGCTGTTGCTGCTGCTGGTGGTGCGGTGGCGGGGGAGGCGGTGGCCCCGACCCCGACCCCAGACTTTGTCCATACCCCTGCTGAGAATACCCCTGCTGGCCCAGCTGAGACGGGTACGAAGCATGATGCTGCTGCTGCCCTGCGGGCTGCGGAGAGGGGTGGGCATACCCGCCGCCATACTGCGGGCCGGACGGCGGTAGAGATGCGGGTGGTGGAGGAGGGTGCTGATACCCTCCCTGCTGGTACGACGACGCGTGGGGGGCCGACGGCGGGGGCGGGGGCGGCGCGCCGTATGGCGAGGGTGCGCCCTGGCTTGCGTACCCCCCTTGTTGATGCTGTTGGTATTGGGGCTGTTGATACTGCGACGCAGGCTGCGGTGGTGGCGGCGGCATGCCGTACGACGGGGCGCTCCCATGCCCACCTGTCGCCGCGTAGCTGTGCTGAGCCGCCGAAGGCGGAGCGCCAGGATTGTAGTGCGCTACGAAGGGCTGTGGTGGCGGTGGGGGCGGCACGCCGCTCGAGCCGCTCGAAGACGGCGCCGGAGCTGGAGATGGCGATGTGGGCCCACCGAGGGAGAGGCCTGCCAAACTGAGCGAATGCGGGCTCGAGTAGGGCTGTTGGCCTGCTGACGATGCTGCCGAGTAGGCCGAAGTGTGTCCACCATAGGAATTGTAAGGTGACGTCGAACACGGTGGTGGTGGCGGTGGCGGCGATGTATAATGGCTTCCTGACCCAGTAGCATGTGGCGGTGGTGCCCCGTACGGGCTCGTAGCCGCACCCGCTGGCGCTGAATGGTGCGGAGGCGATGTCATCACGCTTGAATACTGCTGCGCGAACGCAGACGTAGGTGGAACGCCAGCAGGTGGCATGGACGAGTGTGGCGGCTGTAGGCCATGGGCCGAGTTCAACGGGCTGGCAACGCGTGTTGAAGGCGCCTCCGTCACCGTGGCAAAGTATGAGGTGGCGGCTGAAGGCATCGGCGCGGGTTCCGGCCGGGCTGCCACCGTCTGCGCCGCCGACACCGCATAGGAGGATGCTCCCGGCGTAGGCGCCAGGCTGCCAGGGTGATGTTCGGGCTCACCGAGCTTGGCGTCCCACGAAAGCTCGTTGGCAAGTTTTTGGGCCGTCGCTCGTCGAGACGTGACAAAGCTGTCGGTATCTCGTCGCAGTTGCGTCGCGATGCTTTCGAGCTCGTCGTAGAATTGCAGTCCTCGGTGCACCGCAGCACGGACTTCGGCGTATCCATCGCGAGCCTTGCGGAGCCTCTCGACGAGCGCTTTGCGGGCACTCTTGCGCGCTTCATATAGAGTACGTGCTTCTCGACCGGGGCCCGACTCGGTGAGCTGCTTCCACAGCTCCGTCACCTCAGCCAGCACCGCCGTCTGCTGCTTGATACTGAGCGCAATGCGCTGCTGGTGCGGCTTGAATTTCTCGAGCTCAGCCTGAAAGAGGGAGCTCTCTTGACCGTTACTAGGCGTGTTGCGTCGATTCAGTATGAGCAGGTGTGAAATGTCGTCCGTTTGAATGCGTTCCTTGAGGTCGGCGAGCACGTCGGCACGCTCCTTCTTGATCTTTGGTAGCTTGGCCAACAGGGCCTCTAGCTGCTTGATCTGCGTCTGCATCCTCTCCTCCTCTTGAGCCGCGTTTGCACGCTTCTCATCCTCTGCATTGTCGTCCAAGTCGAGGAGGCTCGCTTCGGGTTTGTTAGCCGAGGCGGCACCCCGACCAGTGCTTGATGCTGCGCTGACGGCTTCCGCAAATGCTTGTTCGAGTGCATCCCGTCCGCGGCCTAAGAGCTTGACATCGGCCTTGATCTGGTTCCACAGGCCCTCAATCCGCTCGTCGTTGACCTTGGCGGCGACCAGAGCCTCCCGCTGAACCTTGAGCTCTTGCCTCAGCTCCTTGTTCTCCACCGCGCTCGGCGACTGCGTCCATCGATGTTCATACTTGAGACGATTCTGCTCGCATTCGCGCGTCTCTTCGTCAATGAGTCGGGCGCATGCGTCGAGCTCTTGGCCGGCCTTGTGCCGGTGCAGGTCGATCTGGTGTAGAGCCGTTTCGATGGCATCAGGAGTGTCGCCGAGGCCATCGGCACCGCGTGCGCCACCTCCGTGAGCTTCCTCCTCGGCCCACTTGAGTACCTCGGACCCTGGATCGGTGAGGTCCGCCACGGCGGCGTCGTTATTCCTGTACACGTTCAGTGCCGCCGGAAGGCCCATGTAGTCGAGGGCCGCCTGCAGCTCGCCGTTGGAGATGTCGTGTCGCTCCGACTCGGCCCGAGCGAGCTTGGCCTTCTCCTCCGAGTACATGCTGGCGCTCTCATGTACACCGAGAGGCACAAGCTCGGAGAAGAGGTCAACCTGACCGATGGCCTTCTGCACCTCGGGTGTTGCGTAGATGTCCTGGATCGAGATTGGAGTGGCAGCCACGAACTTGTCGACGGTCTCGAGGGCCGACTCGGAGGGTAGGATGTCGTGGTAGATGAGGTCGTTGTCTTTGATCGCCACGTCCTTGCGACCACTGCACAATGCGAGATGGGTTGAAACGAGGGCTGTGAGCGCGGTGCCGGCGTCCGATGGCAAGGTGGAAGGTGGCACGGGCGCGGCCAATAGAGACGAGTTGAAGGGAGCCATGAGCCGTGAGGCCTCGCGTGCAAAAGACTCGGCGAGAGTGAGACGGACGAGACACACGCCGTGGTCTCCCTTGGCGTCGTCCGCGAGTGCTCTGTAGTATTGAGTGACGGAGGCAAAGTATTTTGCCTTGACCTGGAGAGCAAGCAATGTCAGCCTTGTCATTCGACAAGCACTTGAGCCATCATGAACCTACCTGCAGCATCATGAGCCATAGCCTGTCGAAGACGCCCTTGTTGACCCACTCCTTCATGTCCTCGGACAGGGCCGAGTACATGGCCGCGACATGGGAGGCAATCTTGGCGACGAGGCCGTTGCCCTTGCGCTCCTCGACGGACTTCTCGAGGAAGACCTCGGACGCCTGAGCGAGCATGAGGTCGACGAGACACTTGATGACGTCGCGGCTCATGTCGGTGCTGGGTGCGTGGAGGAAGTTCTCGTTGATGTAGTTGAACATGCCGGCTGCCTGTCGGAAGGCGGTGTATGCCTTCTTGATGCCGTCGGGGTTGCCGGCGTGCCTGCCCTGGGAGGCGCCCAAGGAGGAGAGGGTGGCGGCAATGTTGAAGATGACGGACGCCTTTTCGTACGCAATGCTGTACTGGGAGATGTGCTTCTTGGAGAAGGCGTCCTTCCAGGGGAAGGGGATGCGCAGCTCGGGGAAGCGGAGCTCGAGCACCTCGAGACAGTGGAACCACTTGAGGAGGAGGTCGCGCTGGGTGGCAATGTTGCCTGCGCCGCCCTCCTTGACGGCATCCTGGCGGGCGCGGTTGAGGATGGCCAGGTGGTCGGCGTGCTGGGCGGCCGACTCGTCGCCGTAGCCGGTGCTGATGATGGCCCGGACCGGCGTGGCGAGGTCGACCTGCTCGGTGAGCTTGATGGGCACCGCGATGAGCGGGCACTGCTGCTCGGCCATGGCGTGTGTGTCGTCGTGCTCGTCGTCGTGCTCGCTGCTGGGGATGGTGGTGGGATGGCAATGGGGATGGAATGGATGGGGTCCTCGTCCCCCGTCCATGACGCAGCGCAAGGGACGCTCTCGCACGCACTCATCGGCCGATGAGCACGAGCCACGCGCAGGCGCAGCCCGCAGGCGATGCACGTGGACATCTAGCGGGGGAGGGCGCACTTGGTAACGCGAAGATCACCTTCGTACGTTGGCCACCACCACACCGATGCAGCCTCTGCAGACGATGACCCAGCAAGCCGGATCCCATCTCAATGTCGACGGCTGAGCCAACACCGCCAGCAACAGCAGCAGCGGAAGCAGCAGCAGATGCTGCAACAGCAACGGCCGCGCTCACCACGGCGCCCATGACGACGTCAAACGGAGCCAGCGGCGTCTCCTCCGTCATACCCGAGCCGCCCATCCTCCAGCCATACACGAGCCGCGACCGCCTGCTGCTCGCCCAGGCCGTGTACCAGGTCGGCGAGGAACCGCCAAACTGGACCAAGGTCAGCATGCTCCTCCTCAAGCATCCCCTCGTCAAGAATGACCCTCGCGCAGGCGCCAGTGTCGCCCAGACGCACGGCTCGGCGGGGGGCGGGCTTGCCGTGGTGGACACACCCGTCAGTCCGCAGAAGAAGTCACACGCACAGCCTACACCCGCACCGACGGGGAGCAGGACGCGCAGCTCGAGGTCACGCTCGGCAGCTGCCACCGCTCCCGCCGCAGCGTCAGCCGAGCCAGCGTCAGCCGAGCCAGCGCCAGCCGACGGCGATGTCGAGATGAAGGACGATGACCCCACCACCACCACCACCACCACCGAACGGAGACCCAGCAGCGGGAGCGACTCCCACTCTCACCACGTCGCAACAGGCTCACGCAGATCAAGTGCCGGCCAGCACCCCTCCCCACCCAGCTGGACCCCCGAAGACTGCGAGCGCACCTGGACCGCCCTGCTCGCCCTCAAGGGCCTCGGCGGCGCAGAGGCAGCCCAACAAGTCGACGCCCAAGCAGACACGGTACCCGAAAAGGCGAGCCAAGTCGGCCGCGTCGACCGCGCGACGCAGCTCCTCCTCGCCCGCATCCTCTACGTCGACCGCATGCTCGAGCTCAAGGCGGAGATTCAGCACACGGAAGAGCTGTACAGGTGTGTGTCGTCCCTGTTCCTGTTTGTGCGTGATGGGGTGCTGTCGAGCTCACTGCATTCTTGGCTGCTGGTCAGGAGCATCGAAGCCGAGATGAAGGCGGCCGAGGCTACTGCAGCATCGGAAGCGCAACCGAGCTGAAGCATGAAGCAGCACTGTTCACTCTGTTACGGGCTGGACGTCTGCGAACACGCAGCAGAGGTCTCAGCACGACGCGCGAGGGTGGTGTGACGCCGACCTCACTTCGCGTCCAAGATCAACACGCTCGCAGCATCCGGGGTCCAGAGCGGAACCCTGACGGCGCCTCGAGGAGCTTCTACGCGCTCAAAGCGGATATCCGCTCTTTGACGCAGCCCTCGCGACGGGTCCATCTTCGCTTCGCGTCGATCCTCCTCGACCGGTGTCGAGCGCGGCGACGCGCTGATCGCATGTGTGTGCTTCCGAAGCCGTAGGGTCGGTTCCAAGCCGCTCACGTCGAACCCTCGCGATGGAAGTATGTAGCACGCCTTCTCCTTGGCACGTCTGCAATGTACAGTACTCATCTCATGAGGGCGTCAAACGCCCTCATCGCCGACGCTACGCTGCCCGCCTCTGCTCCGCGCTGATTCTGCGAATGGGCGGAGGGGGAGCTTAGCTTCACTTCGCTCCTTGGGGCGAGAGGAGGGGAGGAAGGAGAAGGAGCATGGGGCAAAAAACGGTACTACCCACCCTCCTCGTCGTGGACACCGCCGCCGAGGTCGACGTCACGCCGCCCTGAGCAGCAAGGATGTCCCTCAACCCCGTATCAAGCCGGGCGCGCGAGTCCTCATCCCGCGCCTTGACGCCGACGCCCGCTTTCCTCCGCCCCGCCGTCGTTGTCGGAGTCGTTGTCGGAGTCGTCGTCCTTGATGGGCCTGTACCCGCCCGCGCACCCGCACCCGCACCTCCCCTCGCGACCGCCGCCCCCAGCCCCGGCCTCGTACTTTGACCCTTGGACGACGACGCCGCCGCCGCCGCCGACGATCTACCCGTCTTGAAGGTGGGCACAGATACGGCCCTACCCACGGACGAGGTGTCCTTCTTCTTGCCCTCCGCGCCCGTCGTCTTCGTCTTGGTCGAGGTGGTGGTGGTGGTGGTGGGTGGCGCCTTGCCCCTGGTGAGGCGCCTGCTGATCCCTGTGCGCGTCATTCCTTGTGCCCTCGCGCCGTGTCGTGTCGTGTTGTGTTGGGCTGGCGGGCGAGTGGCAAGGCTGCGCCTTGGTGGGCTGCGTTGACCTTTGAGAACGGTGGGCCGGTGGTAGGTGTTGGTACAGAGGTGGTGGTAGCGACGAGGATGCATCCTTCTTCTTGGGGGGGGGGGCGGTGGTGGCAACGCAAGAGAGGATGGGCACCGGACATCCGAAGCTCACTCCCAGCTCGTCGGCTTCCATCGCACACGGCGACACAAAAGGATGTCAGGATTACATTCAGAGGTGTGCATGCAAGAGGCGGCGTTGTACAATAGCTATGGAGAAGTTGTGCTACGGGCTCGTTGGGGAGGGGGTGGGAGGTATCAGTGTGTGCGAACGGGGTGGGTTTGAGAGTGTGCAGTTGAGGGGCACGTCATCTGGACGAGCAGTTCAGCTGGAGAGGAGCTCGTTGAGCACCGTCTCGTCCGTCACATTTCTGACGTTGGCACCGCGATAGTTGAGCTTCTTGAGCACCTCGATGACCTTGTCTCGTCCGAAGCCCTGCCGGTGCTGGGTGTCAGCTCGACTGGCACTGCTGTCCTTCAAGGCAATGAACTCACCATGGCCTCGAACTGCTCGACGTGCTCCTTCTTGAGCCCAGCCAGGATGATGGGATCTGGCTCGCTAGCACCGGTCCCGCCGCCGGCGTTGCCACTGGCGCTGCCACTCCGCGCCGCACTGGAAGACGAAGCCGACGGCCCCGAGGACGCGCTACCCGCCGCCGCCGAGCCGTTCGCGCGACCCTCGCGCGGCGGACGCGCCGACTCGGACCCATTCGCATAGATCTCGGTCCAGTACTTGGCCGTCTTTTGGAACGCGGCAAGATCGGAGAGGTAGACCTTGGCCACCTCGGCATCTTGTGGGTCGTTGGGCTCCGGTGAGCAGAGCAGCGAGCGGAGGGAGAGCAGCGTCGACTTGAGGGTGAGGACGGGCGACCAGGCGTCCTTGAGGATGTCGAGACAGATTGCGCCGGACGCGGAGGAGATGTTCGGGTGGTACACCTGCGATGACACCGAGCAAGGCATGTGAGTCGCGCTTACATCAGGGCGCTTTCAGGCCGCTTGCTAGCACTCACTCTGGTGATGAACTTCATGACTACGGGCTTGAATGGGTAGCCCTCTGGCACGACAATGTCCTGCGCATATCCAGACGATAGATGGATGCGCGTCAGCGTTTGCCCAAGGTCCAGCGCCAGGCCAGAGACCAGACCGGTCGTGCTTGCTACTCACCACATCGAAGACTCCGCCCTCGTACGGCGAGTTCTCCGGACCAGGAAACGTGCCGACGAGGTGGAAGGGGTTGTCGCCGACGGTGGCAATGTCGATGCTGCAGTTGCGGTCATTCTCAATGTCCCGGATCTCCTTGGTGATTCGGCGCAGGCGCGGGTCGGACATGATGGCGAGGAGTGCAGGGCTGCGATGGGCCTGGAGGATGCTGCGCTCGCGGCGGGGGAGCCCTGATGGCTTGTTGGCCGGGGCAGCAGACTGACTTGTGAGCTCGAGGAGGACGAGGAGCGCCAGGCGTGGTTGGTAGCGGGTTGCCTGGGGTCGTTGCTCGAGGGGATGGTGGATTGGTGGTGGTGGTTCGGGTTCAGGAAGCGTCCAGCTCGGACCGCCGCCAGCTGCGAAGCTTCGTCAAGCGCCGGCGCCCGCATCGCCGGCGGCTGACACGCCCGATCTACAAAATCCAACGCGTATACGAGTAACCGCTTCTGAGCGGCCGCCGACCAGTCAGTCGCTGATGGAGAAGAGGTTGCGCGCACCCCATGCTACAACAGGTTATGAGCCGTGCTGAGGACGTGCGATCGAGCCCCTGCGTATGCTCACCTTGGGAAGGTGGAGCCGACGTGCCGGCCAGAGCGCCGATGAGTCTTGCGAGACAGTACCTGTGTTGAGACACAGCGAGGAAGGGGGGGATGTGGGAAGATGCGGCATCTAACCATGCAGTGATGACCAACTTTTTTGTATTCCCAAAGTCTAGAGAAGAACAACGCTTAGGCGGGCGTATCAATCTCAATCCTTTTGCCTGTAATGATGCTGAGCAGGAGCCCTGGCATCTGCCGCGCCGATTGGAAGTGCATCGCGTAGCCGTGGAAGATTTGGGCGAGACTTGCGGGTACCGAGAGAGCTTCGTACGCCGCCCATCGTCGGGCGTGCTCCGCCTCGTCCTGCGTGTTGGCCCCGGCGCCGATTGGGTCGATGGGGACGAGCTCGATGCCTGCTGGCACGCGCGCCGGGTCCTTGATGCGCAGCATGAGCCCGAACAGGGGCAAGTGGTTGAGCAGCGCCAAGCCAACCTCGAGCACGCCCGCGCGCACGCCCACACGCCCCCACTCGGCCAACGCAAACGGCAGGTAGTACACCAGCACCGTCGGCAGCAGGAAGACGAGCAGCGTGAAGAAGACGGTGCCGAGCAGCCGCTGGTCGAGCTCGTACACGACCTTGTCCACCCGTCCGCCGCGCGACGCGTTGCGCTTCTTGCCGCGGAAGACTTGGAACAGGACGTCGATGGCGAACAGAAAGCCCGAGTAGAGGGCGCGCGACACGAGGTAGGCGAAATGGATGTGGAGCGTGTAGAGCGCTGTCAGGTCGGCGCAGAGGGCGAGGATGAAGGTCAGGCCGCCGACTTGGCCGCAAAGTCCGACGACGTCGATGAGTCGGGTAAGGACCGCCTCCGTGCCGAGGGCGAGACCGGGCGAGGTCGTAATGGATGACGACGTGGAAGACTGGTTGAGGACGAGGTCCGCCCATAGCAACGTGGTGCCGCTGTAGAAGGTGCCAAAGAAGCGCGCTAGCTCCGTGTTGAGCTTGAGGCCCGCCGGCCAGTTGCCGAGCCAATCGAGCAGATGGACGACGTCGTAGACCGTGTGTTGGCGCAGACTCGTAGCCAGCCAGCTCGCGATGGGCATCTTGTTGGTCCGTAAGAAGGTACCGACGGTACGCCCGAGGATGATGTCGTTCGCCACTAGCCAAACGCCGTTCCAGACGGAGTTGTACGATGGGCTGATGGCCCGTGTGGGTACAGCTCTGGAGAGCCTGAGCTGGCGCAGCTCTGTGGACAGCACTGGCCATATGAGCAGTTGGTGGAGACGTGTGTCGAGCTGGTGAGCTGTGGGAAATTGAAATCTGTCATTGATGGAGTCGTGTAGAGATGGCTAATGCGCGCTCAACGTACCTGTCGCGGATATGTCAACAAAGCGCCAGCGCCGCTTGCGGGTGAAGGAAAGGCGGACTTGGTAGGACAGTACTTGACGCAATAGGGTGAGCAGCCACCGAGCTATCGATGCCAGCCAGCCCAAGACTACGCGAGGTGAGAGGCGGGCCGACTTCAGAAACCGATCCGCTTCTTGTGCTGAAGTGCTTGCATCACTTTGACTGCGTCGTCTATGCTGATGTAGACTCGCGGAGGCCTCATTGATCTACAGTGGGAGTTGCGGTCCTGTCAGCCGTCGAATCTTGGGTAACACAGAAAGCAAGAGAACATACCAAGTCTAGGGCCAGGCGTACGCACGTCTCCGGTTGAGCAACGCCATGCACGCGGGCCCGCTCTGGTCCCCTGACAGGATCGGCAGCTACTGTGGCTTCGAGCGCGAGCTGTAAGAGGATATCGTCGGGCGACAAGGAGCTGGGTCGGAATGAGGTCTGTTTGGACGAGCTTGTCCTGACCAAATGAAGGTCTGGAGCGCTGGGTGGGGGCGGTGGGACGGCGTGCAAGGTGAAGTACTGGAGAGCTTCCGGCCGAGGTGTTGTGTAGTAGTAGAGCTGGACGGTGGTATTGCCTGCTTGTTCGAGTATGTCCTCATCGTTGATCCTGGTGACGGGAACGATGTGAGTTTGGAGTGCCTGCGGGTGAAGCATCGAAAGGACTCACCGCAACTGCGAGACGCGAAGAGCGTGGTGCATGTGCTGGCGCCGGACCAGTGAGCTCAGTGCTCCTTTCGTGAAATGTCCTGTCTTGACCTCGAGGTCGAGCTCGGTGGGCTTGACGCGAGCCTTGCCCTTGTCGTGGTCGGCTGGACGCCTGGTTTGCCTCGACACGCGCAGATGTCCAAGCGCCTGAAGGAGAGGCACCCTCTCTTGCGAGCCGCCTTGCTCGACACCGAGCTGTTCGCGCTCATGATTGCTGTCAAGCCCGGCGACGACAATTGTCGTGGCAGTCACCTTGTCGGCACGGGGTTGGCTGTGGGTGTGTACCCATCCGAGCAGGGTGTGGGCCTCATCCTCGTCTGACATCCTCCGGCGCTCCGATATCGCTGCTCTATGGAGGAGATTGAGGGGCAGGAAGATGCGCACTGCGGCTGCCATCAAGGCGCGCGCGTGTGTGTCTCTTGCGTGTGCGACAGCTCGTGGTGCTGAGGATGGTGAGCTCGACGGTGGTGGTGACCGCTGTGGGCGAGGTCCGAGCTCTGGCTTCGGGGCGGGCCAGGGTGCAGGCTGACGGTATCCATTCGGTGTCCCGTTGCCGCGTGCCAGATGGGCAGCACCGGCAGTGGCTGCTCTGTGCTGCGCCTGGAGTTGAGCCGCAAACGCATGCCATGACGCTGTCGCCATCGGAGACGCTGAGAGTCGTCCAGTGCCTCCCCTGCGCTCTCCCTGTGCGCCGTCGCAATGGATCCCTTCCTCCCCCAACACGTTTGCGTGATCCCCTCACACCACAGTCTTCACCACCTTCATCACCACCACCACCACCACCGTCAGCACCGACTGCCACCGCACACCACCCACCCATCCCTCGTCGTCCTCCCCCTCCCTCGTCAAGCAACAAGCGTACAGCAACAGCCATGTCTGCGCACTGGAAGGACGGTCTCGTCCTCAAGGTCGTCAACATTGTCGCCTTTGTCGTCTTCACGAGCAGCAATGCCTACTCATCCCTCGCCCCCGGCCAGCAGTTCGGCGCCTCCCAAAAGGTGACCTACTTCACCCCGGCGCCGTGGATCTTTGTCGTCTGGCCCATCATCCACCTCCTCCTCCTCGGCGCCCTCGTCTACCAGTTCTTCCCTGGTGAGTGTCATCACAAGCCTCGCGTGCCGTGTCGCAGCATGCTGACCCTTGACTCTGCTTGCAGCTGGCTACGGTCCCATTGTCGAGACGATTGGCTGGCGGCTGCCTGCGCTCGCGCTCCTGACCTCCATCTACTCTGGCTTCGCCGCCGGCCAGCACGCCCACGTCGTCAACGGCATCCTCGCCTTTGTCACGATTCTCATCGTCGCCGGCCTCGTCTCGCACATCTACCGCGACCTGCGCATCAAGCATGAGAACAAGAACCTCTTCGACGTGCTCTTCGTGAGCCTGCCGTTCAGCCTCTTCCACGGCTTTGTCGTCGTCCTCGTCTTCGTCTCTGCCTTTTCGGCCTTCGGTCGCGAGAAGGACGTCCATGCTGCCTTGGCTGCGGCTGTCGAGACGGTCATCTCGGTCGCCAAGCACGGCCACCACGAGCCGATCATCCCCACTCCTGGCGACGACGTTCACCGCCACCACGGTCCGGGCATTGCCACGAATGTGCTCGTCTTCCTCTCGCTCCTCTTCCTCGAGGCTACCAGCGCTGGCTGTGAGTACACTTCTGATTCCTCGTATGCTCTCACATCGCTGACCCCTGCTTCGTCTCCCTACACAGACGTCTTCTCGGGCAAGGGTGACGCTGCGGGAGCGGCCGTGATCACGTTCTCGCTCCTGGCCATCTTTGACCAGCAGCGCGACGCGCCCTTCATCCACTGGTCGGCGCTGGCCTTCTTCATCATCTCGCTCATTGCGCTGGTTCGTGCGCTGATTGCCACGTTCCAGAGCCGTGGCCGGATTGCGCTCTCTGATGAGGAGCGTGCGCCGCTCGTGGCTTGATCCGTCGGCACCCCTTCCAGTTCCCGTCGGCCGTCGGCGCTCTCAGCCAAGTCGACGAGGGTATCCACTCTGAACGTCTTTACCATCAAATCACCACGGCCTTCCTCACCCTACCGTCCGACCCGCCTATACGCCCGTGGTCACCCCCCTCCCCGTCTTCGTCTTCTCCCCTTTTCTTCTCTGATCTGTGAATGCTCGCCGCTTTCATTGTATGATGAGTGTTCCGAATCGAAGCTTCTTCTTCCTCTACCTGCCACCGTCGGCCGCCCCGGAAGGAAGGCGCGCTCTACAGCTGCGCAGCTGGGAAGCTGCCCTGGGCATCGAGGGCTCTTGTCTGGACACGGCGGACACGTTGCCTCGATGGGCATGTCGAAGAGCAGCAGCAGGATGACCTCGATTCGCAGTCGAGTTGCCCCGCCACACGCGGCGCCACGGGCGGACGTCGGCCGCCTGTTGACAACAAGGGAGGGAGGGGGTGGGGGTGCGGTTACCGTCGGGCGGCCGTTTCCAACGTGCCGCCCGCTGCGTGCTGGCCGACGCTCAGACCTCGCCGCGCCCCCGCCACGGCTGGGCGATGAGTTGGGCTGGGTGGAAGCAACACGCTGCCGGGCCGCGACGAGGCGGAGTCATCTCCCATCACACTCACTCACTCAGTCAGTGAGAGAGAGGCAGAGGCTGGAGAGAAGTCAGTCGCCTGGCTGGGCAACTGTACGAGTACTCGTATGATGAGTCTGCGGGGGCGGAGGCGACGGCGGCTCACGGCTGGCAGCGGGAATGGCGGTGGGAGATGAGGTGGACTGGCAGAGGGGGGCACTGGGGAAGGAGCAGGAGGGGGTGGGAAGCGGTCGTACACGTTACACGCGGTGCCCAGGGGTATAAGAAGGAGGGGGCCTCCCAACCGCCAGCACCACATCCCCCCTTCCCCCTCTCCACCACGCACCCCTCACCACCCTCGCCCTCGCCCTCGCCCTCCGCCTGTCCAGCATGGCATCGCCACAGTCTGACGCACAGGCAGCCGCGCCAGCAGCCAATGGCTCAGCGTCGTCCTCCTCGCCAGCACCAGCACCAGCATCATCGAATGGGCCCCTCGCGCCCAACGGCATGAACCAGCTTAAGGCAGCCCTGCTCTCTGTGCCAGGCACGCCCTCACGCACAGGCACGCCCGGCTCCGACCACAAGCTCGCCAACACAACGTGAGTACGGCGGCGACACGCTCGACCAGGTGTCGTACTCACCCGCTTGCTTGCTTGTGTGCTTCTCCAGGGGCTACACCGACACCGTCTTCGCAGGCAAGGCAGAACAGGCCAAGGAGGTCGCCGCCACGCTCAAGCACAAGGGCTTCATCCCACCCGGCCTCGTCGACGCCGAGGTCAACTGGTTCTACATGTGAGTCCAGTCGCCCTTCCTTCAGAGGCACACGCGCTCACTCGACGCGTCCCTACACAGGAACCTCGGCATCGACGACCGCTACTTTGCCGTCGAGTCGGTCAGCACGATTGCAGACCACGTCATGGCCCTCTATGGCGCCAAGATCCTCGCCTACACCAAGCACAGCAACACACTCGACATTGACCTCGAAAACGTCTCCGAGGACGGCGCCATCTTTATCCACTCCTCCCAGCCGGGAAAGAGTCAGACCGAGGGTCCGCAGTGGGAGAAGCGGTGAGTAGTTATGTCTCTTTCAACGCGCTCCTCCCAGAATTACAAGTACTGACGCGTCCATTGTGTCCCTCCTTCTTGCGGACCAGGATCGACGCCACCTATCTCGACAAGTCATCCGTCGCCAAGGCATTCCGGCTCGAGACGTTCCGTTCGGCAGGCACCGTATCCGCCAACTCGAAGCAGTCACTCCGCTGCTACTTCCTCTCGCGATGCCAGTTCGTCGAGCCCATCCCTTCCCCCGACTCGGATGCATACTCCGACATTCGCGCCGTGTCGGACAAGACGTTCCTTGCCAAGGCGTCCGAAAACACGCTCGCCATGTATCAGAGCGTGATGGAGGAGGTCCTGCGCAGGCAAGGACCCGTCATCGGTGAGTGCAAGCTACGCAGACGCGTCTGTATCGCCACCCTTACGACTGACACCTCTTGCCTTGCCACTCAGATCTGTACGAGGTCGAGGGCTCGCGCGAGCGCCGCGTCGTCATTGGATACAGGATGGGAACCACAACATCATACTTCTCGGCCCTTTCGGATCTATACCACTGGTACAACCTCTACAGCACGCGCAAGTACGTCGAGCAATTCGCCAACGGCGTGTCGATCATCTCCATCTACCTCAACCAGGTGCCCGGCGCGTCCCTCAGCTCCAAGATCCCGCCCATCGAGCACTCGATCCATCAAATCATCAAGGAGGCAAGTTTGATATATGTCTTACCGGAGAACCCCTTCTTCAAGCCGGCTCTGAGCGGCGCGGCGGGTCCGGACTCGACGAGCCCGGCGGTCCAAGAGGCCACGTACGCCTTCATCGTCTGGGTGTTCTGCCAGCACTTCTGCAACCGCCTCGGGCAAGCTTACCAAGCGCTCCGCAAAGTTCTCGATGAGACCGACAGCCAGCACGCCGCCATCTTGGACGACATCAAGAAGCGCTTCCGTGAAGATGCCTTCACGCGGCAGTCCATCCTCGAGGTCATCGATGCCCATCCGGACCTGATCAGGATGCTCTACGTGCACTTTGCCAATGTGCACTACCCCGCCGGCAGCGCCCACGGCGACCTCGCTCCGACCCTGTCCTACCAGCGCATCGTCCAGGAAGAGGTCCTGACCGACGCGCAAATGCTTGACCGCATCCGCAAGGTGGCGGTCAACGCGCACGAGCGCGCCGTGCTCGAGACGATCCTCCTCTTCAACAAGTCGGTGCTCAAGACCAACTTTTACGCCGTCCAGCACAAGGTCGCGCTCAGCTTCCGGCTCGACCCGCGCTTCCTGCCCGAGGTCGAGTACCCGTACACGCCTTTTGGCATCTTCTTCGTCGTCGGCTCCGACTTTCGCGGCTTCCACTGCCGCTTCAAGGACGTGGCGCGCGGAGGGATCCGGATCGTGCGCAGTCGGAACCGGGAGAACTACAGTATCAACCAGCGCATGCTCTTTGACGAGGTGTATGCGCTTGCTTACACGCAGCAGCAGAAGAACAAGGTGTGTGATTGGAAGGAGCTTGTCTTATCGTGCTGCGCTACGTGATTGACGCGTCTCTTTCTCTCTGTATAGGATCTGCCCGAAGGTGGCTCGAAGGGTGCCATCTTGCCCTCGCTCGAGGCGAACCCCGTAAGTCACGTCTGCCCATAGGTCTGTTATGCGCGACGGCTTACACGGGCATCTGTCTTGTATCAGAGACTTTGCTTTGAGAAGTACATCGACAGTATCCTTGATCTCATCCTTCCCAGCGAGGTGAGCATAGGCTGTTCCGAGCGCGTTGTCAGCCTTGCTGACCCGAGGTGAGGCTTTCCACTCCAGGACGGATCCATGGTCAATCTCTACAACGCGCCCGAGATCCTCTTCTTCGGCCCGGACGAGAACACGGCCGACTGCATGGACTGGACGGCGGATCACGCGCGCGAACGCGGCGCGCCGTTCTGGAAGTCGGTTTCGACGGGCAAGGGCGAGAAGATGGGCGGCATCCCGCACGACTTGTTCGGCATGACCTCGCTCTCGGTTCGGCAGTACGTCGTGGGCATCTATGACCGGCTTGGGTGGAAGGAGGAGGACGTCACCAAGGTGCAGACTGTGAGTCCAGCTTGGTCTTTCTCGTGAAGAGGTGGAAACACGTTGCTTACGTCGTAAATGATTCACTCTCCAGGGCGGGCCTGACGGCGACCTCGGCTCGAACGAGATCCTGCTCTCCCGCGACAAGACGGTGGCAGTGATCGACGGCTCCGGCGTAGCCCACGACCCGCAAGGCCTCGACCGCTCCGAGCTGGTCCGCCTCGCGCGCGCCCGCATCCCGATTGCCAACTTTGACAAGACCAAGCTGGGCAAGGAGGGATACATTGTCAAGGTCGAGGATACGGATGTGCGCTTGCCGTCGGGCGAGCTTGTGCCTGATGGTGTTGCGTTCCGCAACTCGGCGCATCTCATTTACAAGGCGGACCTGTTTGTGCCGTGCGGGTGAGTACTCTTGCATCGATGTTGGGATCTCTCGGCGACCGCGAATGGCGCTAATGCTGAGATCTTGACTTGGACAGCGGCCGACCCGAGGCGATCAACGTGAGCAATGTCGGCAAGCTGTTCAACAAGGAGGGCAAGTGTCACTACGACGCCGTCGTCGAGGGCGCCAACCTCTTCTGCTCCAAACAAGCCCGGCTCGAGCTCGAGAAGCGCGGGGTCATCCTCTTCCCGGACGCGTCGACAAACAAGGGCGGCGTCACCTCGTCCAGTCTCGAGGTGCTGGCCGGTCTCTCGCTCACGGATGAGGAGTGGGCGGAGCACATGATGCTGCGGGAGGAGGGCAAGCCGTCGGCGTTCTACCTCTCGTACGTGAGGGATATCCAGAACATCATCGGCAAGAACGCGGCTGCAGAGTGAGTCCTCTCGTCACTGACCGTGCTTGACTATTCTCTGACACTTCCCTCTTGGTGTCGACAGATTCAACGCGCTCTGGCGGGAGCACGAGAAGACACGCAAACCGCGCTCCGTCCTCTCCGCCGAGCTCTCGACGGCGCTCAACACGCTCGCAGACGAGCTCGAGTCGACAGACCTGTACTCGCAACCGAACCTGCGCACCGTTGTGCTCTCGCACGTCTTCCCGCCCACGCTGCTCAACCTCGTCGGGCTGGAGGAGCTCGGGCGGAGGGTGCCCGAGTCGTACCTCCGCTCGGCGTTTGCGGCGCGGCTGAGTGCCGAATTCGTGTACAAGTACGGGCCGGGGGCGAGCCATGTCGACTTTTACACCTTCTTGAACAGTCTCGGGGCGGCCAAGAAGTCGGCGGTGGCGGCGGCGGCGGCGGACGCATCTGCTACGGCGTGATGACAATTCTCGTCTCGACCACCCTTCAAACATTCACGGACTTTCTCTAATGACAAACGAACTCTCTTGACGTGTCTATCTCTGTATCTTCTGTCTCCATGGGCTCTCCCTGCTCCCCAATGTCACACCAGCTTTTCGTCCGTCGTGACTACCTGCATCTAAAAGGTCTATCAAGCACGGCAAGCCCTATCTACCGCTCCTCCGCCGCCTTGCTCTTGGCCTTGAGCATCATCAAGCTGAGCGGCCAGCGCATCCGGACCTCCTCCACGCCCCTCGGCACCCTCTCCCGCACGCGCGCCACGAAGCGCTGGACGACGTCGCGTCCCCCGTGCCGGGCCGCGTCGTCCGGGTGCGCGGCGAGGAAGTTGGACACGGCGGAGGCGGTGCGGAGGTACCGCTCTAGACCGTCCCAGGATACGACGAGGTCCATCGTCTTGCTTTCGCTGCTTGGGGCGGGGGATGGCCAGGCTGGATGGTGTGCGCTGGGGGGCAGGCCGGCGAGGGAGTACATGCTCCGCGTTGCGCTGGTGCGGTCCCATTTGTCTGTGATGAGGAGCTGGGTCGCCTCGTCGTTCGCATCTGCGTCGAGCTCCCACGGCCAGGGCACGTCGACGAGTCCGCGGTCGAGGATGGTCCGGCCGGGCCGCTCGAAGAAGGCACCGACATTGGTCACGCCCCCTTCTTCATCCTTTCGCCCCACCCACTCGCGCGCCTCGGCGCCCATGGTGGCAGGATCCGACAAGAAGGCGGATACCAGCCCGGCCGTCTGCTCCGCGTACTCGGGCAGGCTGAACTCGGCGTAGCCCCAAAAGGCGACCGTGCCCCCCGGCGCGATGGCGCGTCCGAGGGCGGGCCAGAGCTTGGCGTGGTGGAACCAGTGCACGGCTTGGGCGGCGATGATGAGGTCTGCGCTGCCTGGTGGGCAGTGCTGGGCCAGGTCTTCGGCGTGGCCTTGTATGTAGGCGATGGTGCCTAGCTTGTGCTGTGGCGCGGTGAGGGTGTCGAGGAGGAGGGTGCGTAACGGACTTGGGAGACCTTCTAGCGCACCGTTCCTGCCGCTCTCTTGTCCTTGCCTCAGCGCGGCCGAGTCGAGACGGATGGCACTGGCGACCATGTTCTTGCTAGGCTCCAAACCGGTGACGCGCCCAAAGTGTGCTTGGAGAGGAAGGGACGAAATGCCCGGTCCGCAACCTAGGTCCCATGCCGAGTTGAACTGCCCAATGCTGGACGATGAAGCGCTGGCTCTTGCACCGGACGATGATGCTATCGCAGGAGATGCTGGACGGGCGAGGGCCCGTGGGCCGTACCGGTGAAAGGCGAGGACCTCGTCGTAGAGCCAGAGCGGGTATGAGGGCCGGAAGGCGAGGTAGGCGGCCGCGTCAAAGGTGGCCTTGGAGAAGGTGGCCATTCTTGCGCTCCCTGCGGGTTGACAAGGAGGCGGCGGGCGAGGGGCGGGAGGGGGAGGGCCTGGGTATCAGCTTGGCTCCTGTCAGGGATGCTCGGGTGGGTCAACGCCGCCGAGGATGCTGGGTGGGATGGGGTGGTGGCCGTCGACCTCATCGCCAGGGGCATCGGCGTCGTCCGTCACGCCCACCACCACCGTCGCCAGCAACTGGGGCCCAACACCCGCCTCATCCTCTCCAACACGGCCACGGCACACTCATCGCGGTGCTCGCGGTCAGGAGGGGAGGTGCCTCTCACCATCGACGGACGATGAGGCGAACCAAGGAGAAGCCGCAACGGATGCCGAGGTAAAGCCGCTTGGTCCGCTATCCTCCTCATCGCGCACGGGGACGTCCATCACCCGTACCACCATCACCATTTTCGTCACCACGCCTCGACGCCTGGGAAGATCGCCCGCGGCCGGGCATCATGTCATCGACGCAGCCTCGTCCGCCGTTGGGAAGGCGCTCGACGTCGGGTCATCGCGTGCTTGTCCTCATCTCCGGCTCGGGTGAGTGCTTTCCTACTCTGACCGCGTCGAGGTTCAGTCGCCTACGCTCGTACCTTGGATGCTGCTATGGCTCACCTCTCTGCTTCTTGTCCTGTCTGCCTTCTCCATCTTGTCGTGGCCTGGACGCGTTCTTGATTGCTACAGGAACGAACTTCCAAGCGCTGATCGATGCCACGGTGCCACCGTCATCAAGAACAGCCTCGGCACAAGCAACAACTCACGACGACAGCAATTCAGAGCTTCTTCCAAACGCCCAAATCGTGGGCGTCATCAGCAACCGCAAGGCGGCCTTTGGCCTACAGCGTGCCCGGCTGAGTGCCGACCCACCCATCCCGACCGAGGTCTTCAGTCTCAAGGCCTTTCGGGATCAACGACGATCGGCGAGCCAAGGCGGTGGCAGCACCCAGACCGACGAGGACGAGTCTGCCGTCCGGGAAGCGTACGACGAGGCGCTCGCTACCCGCGTGCGATCGTACCAGCCCGACCTTGTCGTGCTGGCCGGCTTTATGCACATTGTGTCGCCACGGTTCCTCGCCACCCTGGGACACACCATCAAGCACCCTCAAGGTCCAGTTGCCACTACTCCAGATGGGGAGAGAATACCCACACCAGCGCCGGTGCCAATCATCAACCTTCACCCGGCCCTGCCTGGCCAGTTTGACGGCATTCAAGCCATCGAGCGCGCCTTTGCCGCGTTCCAAGAGGGCAAGATTGACAAGACGGGAGTCATGGTCCATCAAGTGATTGCAGAGGTCGACCGGGGCGCGCCCGTCGTCGTGGAGGAGATTCCGCTGCTGGGAGCGAATGGCGAGCGGCTGGTCGGCTCGGTGCAGGAGCTCGAGGACAAGATTCACGCGGTGGAACACCGGCTCATCGTCCGAGGTGCACGCGCTGTACTAGCAGGTCAATCGATATGAAGCATCGACGCTTGTCAGCTACTCGCACACCACTGCGTACAGCCAAGGCAAGAGGGTGAGCTCGTTGCCAGCCCTGCCTTGCGCGCCGCGGCCGTGTTGCCGTCCGGTTGGACCGTCTTGACGATGGCCGACTTGGGGAGCGGTGCACGGCGCACGGGGCCGTGACTGGTGGATGAAGGCCGAGGCGAGGGTCCAAGTTGCGCTTGCCGCTCTGCCAGGTTCTGCCAGTTTCCAACTGTGGTGGTGGTAAGAACGTGGGCGGGGGCGCTTCCTCTGGGTGCCGTGTGCAGAGGAGGCCGACGTGGGATCTTCCTATCCGTGGTTTAATGGGAGGTGGGGGCGGTGGTCGTGCGACAGCTGCCCTGCGCTGTGTGAGGAGGAGAGTCGGCGTTTTGGAAATAGAGCTGGATTCTGGGATGGCGCATGCGCACGACCCACCCTCCTCTTCTTCGTTTTCTTCTCGCTCGGGTGCGCCGGGCTGGAAGCGGGAAGAGCACCCTGGCACGCACGCACCCACCCGTATAAGAGGCACCACCTTCTCACCACCATCCCACCTTCGTACCCCCCACCCATCCTCACCAACCTCTTCGACCAGCGCAACGTCCATCGTGCTCGCACTCGTCCGAAGAAGTCTCTCCTCTACCCACTGCCACCGCACCATCCTCCGAAGACTCAGGTCAGTCCCTGCCCATCCGCCCTGTCCTTCTCCTCATCGTACTCATCGCTGACATGGACCCCCGTCTCAACAGTACCATGGCGCAATCCGCTGTCCTCGGCTTCCCGCGCATCGGCCCCCAGCGCGAGGTCAAGAAGGCCCTCGAGTCGTACTGGGGCGGCAAGTCGTCCAAGGACGACCTCCTCGCCGTCGCCAAGGAGCAGCGTCTCCTCACCTACAAGCTCATCAAGGACGCCGGCGTCGACATCATCCCCACCGGCACCTTCTCCCTCTACGACCACATCCTCGATGCCTCCAACACCTTTGGCATCATCCCCAAGGCCTACGCCTCCTCGGGGCTCGACAACCTCGACACCTACTTTGCCATGGCCCGTGGCCACCAGAAGGACGGCGTCGACCTCCCCGCCACCGAGATGAAGAAGTGGTTCGACTCCAACTACCACTACCTCGTCCCCGAGTTCTCCGAGTCCACCGAGTTCAAGCTCAACGAGCTCAAGCCCGTCAACGACTTTGTCGAGGCCAAGCAGGCCGGATACAACGCCCGCCCCGTCCTCATCGGTCCCGTAACCCTCCTCTACCTCGGCAAGGTCTCCGCCGACGCCAAGGACGCCGCCTTTGACCGCATCTCCCTCGCCCCCAAGCTCGCCACCGTCTACGCCGAGCTCCTCAAGAAGCTCGCCGAGGCCGGTGCCACCTCGGTCCAGATCGACGAGCCCGTCCTCGTCACCGACGCGGCCGAGAAGTACACCTCTGCCTTCCAGAGCGTGTACGACGTCCTCGCCAAGTCGGGCGTCAAGCTCATCCTCACCACCTACTTTGGCCGTCTCGCCAACAACCTCGAGATTGTCAAGAAGCTCCCCATCGCCGGTCTCCACCTCGACCTCGACCGCGCACCGGAGCAGCTCGACGAGGCCATCAACGCGTTCAAGAGCAGCGATGTCGTCCTCTCCCTCGGTCTCGTCTCTGGCCGCAACATCTGGAAGACGGACCTGAGTGCGGCCCTCGAGCAGGCCAAGAAGGCCGTCTCGGCCCTTGGCGCCGACCGCGTCATTGTCGCGACTTCGTCCTCGCTCCAGCACACGCCCATCACCCTCGCCAACGAGAAGAAGCTCAAGCCCGAGGTGCTCGACTGGTTCTCCTTCGCCGTCGAGAAGGCCGGCGAGGTGGCCACCATTGCCGCCGCGCTCCGCGACCCGCAGTCGGCCGCGGACCGGCTCAACGCCAACGCGGCTTCGATCAAGGCGCGTCGCGACTTTGAGAAGAACTCGGACCCGGCCGTGCGTGAGCGCGTCGCCGCCATCAAGCCCGAGGACCTCAAGCGCAAGTCGCCCTTCCCCGTCCGTCGCGAGATCCAGCGCAAGCACCTCAACCTGCCCCGCTTCCCCACCACCACCATCGGTTCCTTCCCTCAAACCAAGGAGATCCGCACCCAGCGTGCCAAGTTCACCAAGGGCGAGATCTCCCAGGCCGAGTACGAGAAGTTCCTCGAGGACGAGATCCGCCGCGTCGTTGAGAAGCAAGAGAAGCTGGGCCTCGATGTCCTTGTGCACGGTGAACCTGAGCGCAATGACATGGTTCAGTACTTCGGTGAGCTTCTCGATGGCTTTGTGTTTACTCAAAACGCGTGGGTGCAGTCCTTCGGCTCGCGCTACGTCCGTCCGCCAATCATCGTCTCGGACGTCAGCCGCCCCAAGCCGATGACCGTGCGCTGGTCGCAATTCGCCCAGAGCCTGACCAAGAAGACGATGAAGGGCATGCTCACGGGCCCGGTCACGATCCTCAACTGGTCGTTCCCTCGTGCCGACGTCTCTCGCGAGATCCAGAGCAAGCAGATCGCTCTCGCCCTCCGCGACGAGGTCATCGACCTCGAGAAGGCCGGCATTCGCGCTGTTCAGGTCGACGAGCCCGCCATCCGTGAGGGTCTCCCGCTCCGTCGCGAGGAGTGGGGCAACTACCTCCAGTGGGCCGTCGACTCGTTCCGTCTCTCGACGAGCGGCATCTCGGACGCGATGAACACGGCTTCGCACTTCTGCTACTCGGTGAGTACCTCCTGCGCCGCCCTACCTGTGCTTCCTGATCCACCTCGTCGCTGACGCGTCTTGGCGTGCTTCTCTTCTCAGGACTTCAACGACATCATGGACAGCGTCATTGCGCTCGACGCCGACATGATCTCGATCGAGAACTCCAAGTCGGACGCCAAGCTGCTGAACATCTTCAAGTCGACCAAGTACCCGAACGAGTGAGCATCCTTGCCTCCCCACTTCTTGAGCTATCCCGCTGACATGCATTCATTCCCCAGGATCGGACCGGGTGTGTTCGACATCCACTCGCCCCGTGTGCCCTCGGCGGACGAGATGTTCAAGCGCCTCAAGGATGCTGCCCAGTACATCGACAAGGACCTCCTCTGGGTCAACCCTGGTGAGCTCAAACATGACCAGCTCACCTGGTGCAAAAACTCATGTTTTTTTTTGGTCCCGGCACAGATTGCGGGCTTAAAACGAGGACCGACGAAGAGGCCGACGCGCAGCTGCAACAGCTGATCCTGGCGGCTGAGCGCGCGCGCAAGGAGCTCTGAGTATACAGGCTCTGAATACGCGGATTCGTCGTCGCCAATGGGCTGCGGCCAACCACGTACTCTCAAGGCCCGTCAAGAGCTCGCGAGCCCGTCAGGTCATCTCTCAGGCCGGCCGCCGCGACCTTGCAAGATCGCGGCCAACGAACCCCGTCACCGTTTCAACACGACAACTCTCAAACGACTCGTACACTCTCTATTCTCAGCTCTTGTGTCCAGCGCGCGCGCGCCTGGGCTGCGGCTCTTCGCGCGCCAGAATGTCGTCCCGTTCCAGTCCCTCCCATATACACCCCTTCGCATGATGTACTCTCAACAGCACGAATCAAAAGATCTTGTCTTTCCTTCATCTATGCAGAGTGTAGGAGGAGGAGGAGAGGGAGGAGGAGGACGGCCACACAGCGTGGGAAAGGGACAGTATTTGTCCGAGCAGGCCGCCACGCGGCATTCTCTCCGATCGTCCATCTCGCGCCATGCGCCTCGCCGATGTCGCGCCCAGAGGGAGGGCCCAAGCACCTCACACCACGCCGCCCTTGCGAGAGCTTCGACACTCACGCCTCGACAGTCGACACTCGCTCGGCCCCTTCGGCTTCGCGCTGCAAGCTGCCGACACGCGGGCTGGTTGGTGCGCGCGCGCGCGCTGGGCTGGCCGGCAGCGCCTGAGGCCCAAGGCTGACGAGTGACGAGTCGCGATCCTTCCACGATAGAGCGCCGAGTCACGTCGACGAGGGCGACGATCATCTCGACGTCCAAGGCACTTCTTGTATATGTCGGCGCGGTCGGCACTCGGCCTCGCCGCCCAGGTAGCGCCTGTCACAAAGACGTCGACGTCCATCTCCCGGCTCGGCGCTGGCAGCTTGTCATCCGGTCGTCGCGTCCTTGGCTCTCGGTCGACTGTATCACCACCTTCTGACAGCACGACAATGTCAAGCATGTCAGGCGCGCAGGTGGACAGCGCGCCGCTGGCGCCGCGCATTCCCATGCCATCCATCATCTACGGCACCGCATGGAAGGGACCCGCGTCGACGCCGCTGGTCTTCACCGCCCTGCGCACAGGCTTCCGCGCCGTCGACACGGCCGCCCAACTCAAGCACTACGACGAGGCCGCCGTCGGGCAGGGCATCCGGGACGCTCTCGCAGCTGCTGCAGCAGCCGACTCGTCCGAATCCGACTTTCATGGCCTCACACGCTCCCAGCTCTGGATCCAAACCAAGTGCACCCCGCCCGCGGGCCAGGATTGGAGCCGGCCGGTGCCGTACGAGCGACACGACCGACCCGCCGACGCGGTGCGCAAGAGCTTTGCGCTCAGCTTGTGGAACCTGGCCACGGACGAAGAGTGGAGGAGGAGGCATCCGCCGCCTGTGATGCCTGCGGCTGAGGATGCCAAGGGCAAGCAGCGCGACTTCTCGGGAAGCTCGAGCGAGGCGGGTGGGTCGGCGCAGCCGTCGCCGCTCGACGTGCTGTCGGATGCAGCTGTCTCGCTCCTCCCTCAACAAGGCGCACCTGGTGCGGCCTCGGGTGGTGAACGGCAAGGACGACCCGAGTACCCAGCGCCAGGCTCCAGTCTACATCCTCACCTTCGCCCAAGAACGTCGGTCTCGGAGCCCTACATCGACTCCTACCTGCTACACTCGCCCTTCGACTCGGTAGCTGCGACGATTGAGGCATGGCGCGAGATGGAGAACCTCGTCCGACTGGGCTGGATCCGGCGCATTGGTCTCAGTAACGTCTACGACCCGCACATCCTCCAATATCTGCGCCAACACTTCGTCAACACACCCAGCATTCCGTTGAATCACGCCGAGCTCGGGGGAGGACCGACGTACCCCATCGCGCCCACCATCTTGCAGAATCGGTGGCATAGCTCGACCCTGCACGACGTGGGCCTCTTCTCGCTGCTCTCGCCCACGCTGGACCCGAACGACTTCTCCGACATTGCCGGTCGGATTGCTTCTCAGAAGGAGGCAGCTCAAGGCGCGTTGCAAGCACTACGGGACAGCGTGCCGTCTCTGGAGCCGCGACAACTGGAGGCGGAGGAGCCGACGACGGACGATCCGGCCCAGATTCAGCCGGTGACATATCAAGCATTCTGGATCCTCACCGGCAACCCGAATCTGCTCACAAGGTCCATGGTCCACGACAATGTCGACATCCTCAACTCGTACCTCTCACACGGCTCCAATTCGGCACCCTCCCCCGAGCGGACGGGAGAGACGGAGCTCCAGCGCGCGATACGAACGACAAGATGGACGCCTCAGATGCTCCTCTACGCGACCGTCTCGCTCAGTCTGGGCGGCGTCATGGGCCTGTCGACCTCGGTGCTATGCGGCAGCACCGACGTCGTGCATATGCGCGAGGCTCTCGTCGCTGTCCATCGGGCGGAACAGCTTCGGGCTGCGGAGTCGGGACGGTCATACAGCGGCGTTGCGCTCGGACCCAAGGAGCGGGAGCGCGAGGAGGCGGCCAATGCTGCGCTCCGGGTTGCGGTGGAAGCTATACGGCGGGAGGTGTACGGCGAGTAGGGTTGGACTCAGCTCGTCGGCCTGGGTGCGAGTACTTAGGTCCAGATTGCTCGGCGGCCCACGGCCCAGGACTCAGGAGGGCCGCCGCGAGGTTGGCGAGCACTCGTATGTACGAGCACGCGTAGGGGTCTGGTATGAAATGAGGCGGGGTCTGACAGGCTGTCGCGCCTCGCGCTCGCGCCCCATACGGGCGCCCGTGATACGAACATGGCGCGCACGGCTCGCGTCACATCTACCAGCGCTAAGGTGCGATCGCTACAAGTGGAAGCGCTGGCGTCGAACCTCATTCAGATACAAGACGCTCGACTCTGAGGGGTGCTAATCGCTCTATGCTCCCACCCTCTCCCTGTCTCTTGGATCTTCACTCCCTCTCCTTACGAGTAGCTGGCCTCTATCACGTTCTCTTCCCCATCTTTCAGGATGTCAAAACCTCGCAAGAAGCTCATCGTCAAGGTCGGTCGGTTCAGTAGTGACGGACTGGGTTCGAGCTCGCTCGGAGAAGGCACACGTCGCGAGCCAAGGATGTTCCACCTCCTACATTACAATTGCGACGCGGCGCCTCAACTCTCCCAACTCACACGGGACGCGCTCCCATTCTGCTTTCCAAACGCGGCTCGGCATCACCATTTGGCTCCGAACGCCATGCTGGCTCTCACCACTCCGACCTCGTCGGATGCGGGTCACGGGCAGCCAGGAGCTGGCTCGAACGGCTCTACACACTCAGCGCCGTTGACGACGAGCGGCAAGCACGGAGCGGACGGTCCTCAATCTCCACGTTTACGATCTTCCGATGTGTGCTGCGCATACCTCGACCAAGACTCAGACCTCGTGCTGTTGCGGGACTCGATGGACTGGCTGGCTTTGCTCTTGACGGAGGCGCCACGCCACAAGGACGCGGTCATCGTCAAGATCCAACTCTTACTCCGGACAGAAGTGCAGGCACTTGGGTGAGTACTCGTTATTGAGTGGCACCATATGAGAGCGTGTACTCACAATACCGGTACGTTGGCAGATATGTTCTACCCCCTCCGTTGCCCGCATCGCCGACCACACCGACAGGGATCACACCGCCGTCGCACCACAAGCTGACAAACGGTGATTCCGTGTCGTCGGCAGAAAGCCTGGCACCGCCAGTCACGTCGGCGCCACCGCCTCTAAACCGGTCGAGCTCGGAACCAGCTCCCGAGCCTGGGGCTACAGCAAAGCAAGCGCCCAATGCCACTCGGCGGAGGAACAGCATCCTGTCGGACACGACGACAAGCGACGGTACGGGGTTCGCTGTCTCCACTTCTGACGCCGACTCTGCCAGTCCGAGGACACGCATGCGCGCGGTCCGCGAGCCCGCATCGCCCCCGCCGGCTGTGCCTCCCATGCCGAGCAACTTGGCTTCGACGTTGGCGTCGCCTCCGAAGGCATCCTCAGGGGATCAGCACGCCCAAGGGATGTTTTCTTCGCCACCGGTGCGAACCCTCCGCAAGGGAGCCTCGACGAACGGTCTGCGTGCGCTGGCGTTGCTTGATCAGAATGGCCATCTGCAGAGCCAGCTTGGTCAAGGGACTGGCTCGGATCACAGTCACGCACCACATCACCGACTCGCGGCCCGGAATGCGCACGATCACCCGTCGATTGTTTCAGCCCCCAGCACCAAGACGACGTTTGGTTCCGCCTACGACGATGACGTACGGAACCGCGGTCATCGACCCGACTTTGGCGACGGCGTCGGTCTGGCGCTGACGACGGGACCGACGCCGCCATCGACTCACGACCTGGCTCAGGGTGAGCCCATTGAGTCGCTCGTGACGGTGCACGAGCATGCCGATGAGACCGATCATCAAGAGGAGCTCCTTGCCGGCTCGGGCTGGTCGGGACCCATCGGAAGCGGGACGACGTTGCGTCGGACGCCTTCCGCGGCGTCGTCAATTCACATCAATACGTCTGGCATCCCCAGCGCCATGTCAGAGGAAGAGGACGAGTCCATCTTGTTCTGGGGCATGTCGGATGCTGAGGCGCAGCATAGCTGGAGTGGGCAGGGAGCGGGGGCGGGGGTTAGGCTGGCTGCTGGGACGGCCAATGCGCCGCAGACGAGTGCGGGCGGCGCGCCGTTGAAGATTCGGACGTGGGAGTATCGCTGGCCGTTGGGTCAAGCTGGCTCTGGCGACGCCGCGGATGATGCTGGCGGTAATCATCACCGGATTCGGGCTGCCTTCCTGCCATCACGACGCCTGGTGAGTTGTCCCTTGACAGCTTTGCGCTTGATCGCTGCGAGCCCTAGGCTGACGTTTGTCCTCACTTGCTCTGGTCTCAGGCCCAGTCGAACAAGGTGCTACTCGCTCGCGCGGCCTTGATCACGTCGCTGCCTGTCAGTGGCAACTATGTCAGCGTTCAACAAGGCCGTAGCCCCGAGTACGCCGACATGAACGACTTGCTCGAGCTACCCTTCCGCGCCTTCTCGTCGGACGACCAAGCGTACATCCTCCAACAGTGGGCACGCCCCAACGCGGCGCCCAATTCTAGGGATGGCATGAATGCCAATGTCCCGGGCAGTCCGGCTTTGGTGTCGACGGCGTCTTTTCCATCAGGATCGGCGGCAGCCTTTCAACATGGTCACGGCAGCGGTAGCGGCAGTGGCAGTGGCAACGGTCACGGCCATGGCCACGGTACCCACAAGACGAATGGGGCTGCGACGTCCAACTCGCCCGCTCGTTCGGCAGCGGTAGTCGAGACGCATCGGCCTCGAGCCGACTCGGCTCTTCAGGATTCGCACTACCAAGCTGGCAAGGTGTCCAGCTCCTCAGGAGGAACTGCCGGACATGGAGCAGGAGGCGGCAAGGCCGGCAACGGTGCCGGTGTACACCTACACAGCCCTCACGCGTCCGGCGGCAACACCGTCCCGAACACGCAACAACAAGCGGCAGCAGCGTCCGCAGGCGCCAACGATCCGGGTTTTCAACTTCGAATGCGCGAGCTACGAGAGATTGAGGAGGGCCGCAGACGACATGCGCTGGCGAAGGGTGCTGGGCATGCGGGTCGGAACCATGGGGGCGTGTCCGGGTCGGGGCGAGGAGGGGAGTAGGATGCGTTCTGGGCCGGACGCGGCGGCCTTGACACCCTTCTCTTGTACTGAGCAGCACCATCTTGTCAGGTGTGCACACATTCGTTGTCATCGTATTCTTGATTGTACGCGTCGACGCTGGCATCGACCGGGTTGGTGAGGTGTTCGTACTTGCTTCTCGCGCCGAGGAGGATGAGGGTGCGGATAAAGTCATACCTCTCCGCAACGCTGTGAGCGCCTTGACCTTCGTCGAGGCCGACGACCATCATCATCATCGTCAGCAACGAGCGACTCAAGGCAGCAGGCAGTCAAGGCGACAGTCGGTACGAGGAAGCGGCGAATACGGCGACTGAGTGCGCGTGGCCGCTCAAACTCAAGCCGCCATGGCATCCCAAGCAGGTGCGCCTGCTGGACAGGCAGCTTCGGGTGCAGCACCATCATCAACCGATACGAACGGCAGCAGCAGTCGACGGCGAGGAGGAGCAGCGGCCAGCATGGCGGGATCGACGGGCGCAGGACCTGGCACACCCGTCGCGAGCGTGACCTACTCTGCTTCGACGGCGCTGATGCACTCGGCGCTGCCCGGCCATCTCTTCACGACGCTGGCACCCCACTTGCCCTTGCACAACCTGCACTGGAGACCCGACCCGCCTCTCAACTACTCGTCCTTTGGGCCGAGCTCAGTCGGTGTGGGAGCAGCAGCGGTCGCCTCCTCATCTGGGACATCAGGATCAGCTGCTACAGCCGGTGCGAATGCAGTCACGGCGGGCACAACAAGTGCAGCAGGGACCAATCCTATCCGGACCATCCAGTCGCTGCCGCTTTCCTTCGAGCCCTTTTCCGTCGCCCAGGCGCGCGCGCAGCAGATCCAGCAACGACAGTACAACCCTACCGCGCCACAGAATGCAACTTCGCAGCTCCTCGATCCCGCCTATCCGTTCGTGCACCTCTTCCTCGTCGTCTGCCCAGACTCGGACACGTACCGGACGACGGTGCGCAATGAGATTCGGTCCTGGCTGCTCGGTATCGGCGCATTCACGGAGGCGCTCAAGGTCAGCGCGGGCAGCCTTGCCGAAGACGGGAACGGGGGCGAAACGCAGGGTGCAGGCGCAACGTCCTCGTCGACGTCAAAGACGGACAAGCACTCGTCGCTGCCGGCTTCTGGCGAACCCGAATTTCTCATCGTGCTTATCACGGCTCCGGAGGGGATGCCTGACCTCTCAGAAGATCCCGTGGGAGCCGCGCGGTCGGGCACTCCTCCCGTCGGCAACGCCCAGGACGGCAGTGCAGGCGCCAGTACATCAGGCTCGGCTCCACCACTTCCACCCAAACCAGGCAAGCCCGCTCGAAGCTCGACCGGCTCAACTTTGAGTACCAGCGGCACAGGCTTCTTCAGCAGCATGACCGCAAGCAAGAGCAAGGGTGTTTCCGCCGTGCTCGAGAAGATGCGCGCCGACTTCAACGCCAACAAGAGGGAAAGGTGAGCTCTCATGTCGCTTGCGGACAACCCGAAGTGGAAGCTGATCATGGTTCGCGTCCGCCTCGTTAGAGTTGTCCACGTATCTCGGCTGCCTCCGCTTCCATCGAGACCAGTCGCCGCTCCAGGCTCCGCCCCAGCGGAAGACGATACGCCCGTGACACCGCTGACAGCATCCGCTCAACTTGATCCGACGATCTTCATGGACCTACTCACACGCCTCAAGGAATGCTCGTCCAACTCGCTCAGCACGGTGCTCAAGACACGCATGGCCAGCATACGCGCTCTTCTTCACAAGATCGAAGTACTCGAGCCTGGGCCCGCTTCGCCATACTGGCGTGGCAGACCCAATGTCACTACGGGCGCCGGTGGCGAGGAGGAAGATGAAGGTGCACGCCTCTTTGCGCACTACATTCAGTCTCAGGCATTCGTGCTCAGATGCCTGGAGGGTCTAGGGCTATGGGAAGATGCGCTGGAGGGCTGGAACAGCGTGGCGGACACCTACATGAGGCTTGTGCTTGGTGCGTATCACGACTGTTGATCGCTGGCCCACGCTCCTCAGCTGAACGTGATTCCATGGTCTTACAGGCGGACACGACCCTTTTGCGCCATCCGGAGCCACCATTCTCTCTGCGGCCATATCTCAGATAGCGTTACCAATGCCTCATCCTGCCCTGCTCAGGATCGGAAGCGCGCCGGCGATCAGCTCGTCAACGCCCCACCTAGTCGATCCGACCGACCTGCTACCCACTCTTCCTAGCACGGCAACAGCCGCACTAGAGTTCCGCATCGCGCTGTACACGAGGAGGGCGACAATACAGGGTGCTTACCTTGGCAAGGTCCTTCACGTTCTGCAGGAGGGAGCGAACGAGGTCCGGGCTATCGGTCGCAGCTTGGTACGGCAGCAAGAACACCGGCGAGCATCAAAAGGACGACCTGAAAGCTCGGACGACGTCGATACCGGTCATCCGGACCTCGAGGCTGAGGTGTGGACCTATCAGGCGGCGCTGCAACTCTCGCGCACTTGTGACAGCTGGATCTCTGAGCCCGGTGACAGCGAGCCCGGTTCCGCCAATGCCTCGTCATCGTCGCTCCACCTTGGGAACGCGTCGTCCTCTGGTCACGGCAAGGCCATCCAACCATCCCACACCTCACCAGCATTTCATGCGGCCCGCGCTGAGACGCTCGAGGTGGCGCGTCGGCAGATGGATCGGATGGGCATCTGTGTTGGCTGGCTGCCCGCTCGAGAGCCGTGGCTGACTGGCTTCGGCAGTCATCCGAGTCTGTTGACGGCGAACAAGCAGCCCTCGGATGACCCCAATCTCAAGGACGACGTCGTTGTACCCGACGCTGTGCGAGCCCTCTTCTCAAGTCGGGAGATCTTCGACCTGCGATATACCTCACTCACGGAGCGAGTGCTTGCGGCATGTATGCTCGCCTCCTCTTCGACATCCGCCTCTGGATCATCCCTTTCGGCCGTGCCCAGCTCCCTGACGGCCGGCTCAAGTGGCGGTGGCGGTCTCGGTGGCACAGCTGGTCGGCGGCGACATGTGCTCTTCTTACGCATCGTGTGCGCCTCGATCGACCTTCTGCGGCATCGGTGGAAGGAGGCGTATACGGCGTTGGGTCCTCTCGCCGACTCCTGTGCACCGACCGTGTCGGGACCGGTACCAATCGCGAGTCCATCTGGCATGCTTCGCGTCGGAGGCTCGGCGGGCAGCGGCTGGCCTGCCATGGAGGCTGAGCTTCGGGCACAGTGCTTGCGCTGCCATGCTGCGCTGGACATGCATCGTGATCGTGCTTGGGTCGGGGCCGTGGTCGCGTGGTTGAGGGCGACGATTGGCTCAAGGATGGCGTCGCCGCTCTCTGTTCTGCAACCATCAATTCCGGCGCCAGAGGGCAGGAACCAAGACAACACAGACCAGGACTCGGCATTGCTCGAGCGTGTGGATGAGGCCACAGTCTTCACCGCCCTCAGGTCGGCATCGGCGGCGCTCGAGAAGGAGGTGGCGGTGTCTGGCTTCTCGCCATTCGAGGTACTGCCGGCGGAGAGGACTGCCACACGACAACCGATGGAGGCCTCCGAGCAAGCGACCGACACCGAAACATTGGACACTGACGGACACTTGCTCAAGGTTCGCGTGCGGTCGGCACTCGCCACCGACGTGCAAGTCGACGATGTCAGGCTTTGCCTGAAGAGTGACGAGCGCGAGCAACTCTGGTTCACTAGCGGCAAGCTGACGCTACGAGCGGGTGGCAAGCAGCAAGTGCTCCAGCTTTACTGCGCCAGCTATGCACCAGGAACGTACACCGTCGACGTCGCTCAAGTCCGCATAGCCAAGGTCATCTTCCAGATACCCCTGCTGCCGCATTCGGCCGCTCCGACCAGCGGTGCCGACGTCAACACGTCGTACGCACCGGGTCGACTCTTGACCTCGCCAGGGGCGCGAAGCGTTCCAGCGCCCGTCAGTCTTCACACAGGCGTACGATCCGGTATGCCGTTCTTCGTCCACATTCCCGAAGATGCGGAAGCGATGCAGGCTAGCGTCGGTTTGCCTGAGGTGATCAGACTAGGGGAGCGACGATGCGGCATCATCGAGATCAAGACAGGTCGCAATCAGGTGGCAAGCGCCGAGATTGCTCTGCTATTGTTACACGATGCTGCTGGTGGCGGCTCGACGACGATGGCAGGCCTGATGGAGGCCGAGCTCGTAGCGTCCAAGGATCACGGCGACACATCAGCATCACACCAGCCTGAGTTGATCCTTCCATCATCAGCATCTGCTCAAGCGGAGGGGACGACTGCTCCCGGCAAGATCCGCCTCAAGAACCTCGCCGCCTATACGACCACGAGACTGCAATTCCCGCTACTCGAGGCCGCCTCTACGGGGACGGCAAGGCTGATGCTCAGCATCGACTACTACAGCACAACACAACTCGACGCAGAGACAAAAGCATCGCCGTCCCCTCCGCGACGACAGTTCCGCCGCGTGCAAGACCTCTTCGTCGCTTTGCCGCTAGGAGTCAACGCACAGGACTTCTTCCGCCTCGACTACATGCTGTGCAAGTTTACGATCACCAGCGCGGGCGGAAGTCAGCTGCAGGTCAAACCTCCAAGCCTGGAGCCGGTTCAACGAGCAGGTGCGGAGGCGGGGTCGGATAGTGGTGCCGATCGCGATCAACTCGTCGTGCACGCGCCGTCGAGGGAAGGCGCCGACGGACCAGACGATGATGATGACCAAGGAATCTCTGTCGCGCCCAAGCACCCAGCCTCGTTCGTCTTCCGCCTGGCGCCCAAAGACGCCAAGGTACATTCACAGCGGCGCAACCCTACCGTCTTTGAGCTTACGCTGAGCTACCGATCTCGGTTGGTCTCTGATGCGGCGTCCGCGATCTTGCACGACGTAGAGCCCTCGGCGGCCGAGCGCTGGCAGACCATCGTCATACCGGTCGAGGTGCCAGCGATGGATCTGGTCAACGAGGTCGACTTCCAATTCGATCCCACGCAAGCGGGATCGTCGTCCAAGCCGCCGTCCTTGCTCGGAGGTCAGCCTGTGCGGGCGCACTTTACGATTACCAGCTCCCAGCGCTGGCGGACTCAACGAGTGCAGAAGGACGAGAACCACGACGGCGGCGATGAGGACGCGTCGTCGCGCTCCGGGAGCGACGCGGCGGTAACGCTTCTCTACGAGATTGTGTCCGACCTCGATACCTGGTTGATTTGCGGCTCCACGAGGGGCACCCTTCGAGTCCACGGCGGTACAAATCAAGGTAGCAAGCCCGTCTCTCCACCACGGCTCGAGATCACATTGATCCCACTACGAGAGGGTATGCTGCCGCTACCTCAGTTGGCGCTCAAGCCGCTCGAGCCAGAGGGCACGACGTGCGAGACATACATGATCAACGCCAGCGCGCGCGTCATGGTGAGCCTCGCCCGCCGACAAGTCGACACGGCGCTTTCGGAGCCCGCATTGGCGGCTTCGAATCGCGCGTTGAGGGTTGCTTGAGCCCAGCTACGCATGTGGTAGCATTGAAGACAATGTCTGCAATCATATACATGATTAGAAGGGCCGGCGTCTCCACCCGAGGAAGACCCTAGCCAGCTTGGGCGCGAGCCAGGCGGAGAGCGGCACGCGGAGAGGTAAAAGCGTCTTGACGAAGACGTAAGCCGCTACGGCGTCTCGGACCTGTCCGAAGCGGATATCGCTCGCCACGTTTTGGGCACGACGCGAGAAGCCGAGCTTGTGCAGGGCCGTCTTGGTCACGTTGCCGCCGCCGCCGTCTGCGTCTTGGGAGTGGGCACTGGCTTTGAAGGACTTGGCCGCTTCGTCTGCAATCTCCTCTTCTTCCTTGGCCAGGGCTGCTTCTGACTGCTTCTTGACGCCACCACTTGGGCTATCGGCCTCGCTGTTGGCTCCTCGAGCGAGGGAGGTCACCCATGCCACGGCATCGGTCGTCGACTTGGCTCCACGCCACGCCGTCTTGCTTGCGCTCCGCACGGTAAATTCGAGCAAGTCTTCAAAGGTCGCCGTCTGCAATCCGGCCTCGTCTCCTGCCTTGTTCTTGCTCTTGCCATCCTTGTTCGAGGCGATGCGGTGGCCGTGGTGAGCAGCCCAGGCGTTGAACCCTGGCACAGAGGCTGCGAGGGCACTGGGGACCGGCTTGGCGAGCAACCATGCAGTCTGCGGACCGGCAAGGAGGGCGTTGGCACCGCCCGTTGGGCCGAGATGGTGAATGACGAAGTAGGTAGGTGGAAGGAGCGCCCAGGCGATGCCGAGGTGGGACACCACAAAGGCGGTTCCGACGAGGAAGGGATGGCGCCGGAGGAGGACCATTCCTCGTGGCAATGCAGTGGTCGAAGTTGAGGATGAACCGGCGCCGAGCTTGGCACCTGTGCTCGTTGAGGATGACGCGGTCGTGCCCGGAGGCGGCGGCGGTGAGGGAGATACCCCTTGGGCACTGAGCAAGGGTGAGCGCCAGTGGAAGTGAGCCCGCTGAGGGACATGGCTTGATGATGTTCGGGAGTTCACCATGGCGCTGATCCCGTTCCATCGCATCGCGGTGGCCATCGCCGGCGGCCAACTGGATCCGCATCGCCACGAAGCCGCGTACAACGACGCGCCATCTGTGCCCGACATGGTTGCCGATGTCCTGTGCTTGTCGTGTTGGTGATGCCGTGTAAGGCGGTGGCCGTCGTCAATGAAGAGCTTTGGAGGGTTGCGATCCGGGTCCACCACGTCAACGCGCGTCACGGTTCCCACGCCACGGCCCCAGACAAAGGGATTCGAACTGGGCAGCACAGGAGCGTGCTTAGAACCTGGGACCCTTCGGCTTCGACCCTTTGATGGTGTCGAATCGAGAGGGTTGTCCAAGTGTGAATGCCGCATCGTTTAGGAGGCTGATCGCCCTTCGACCGTCTTTACACGGCCAAGGGTGGGCTTGTTTGGTCGTCGTCGCCTCGGAGAGCTACAGGTCGAGAGGACGTTGTCGACAGTGGCGACCTTAGCGCAAACACCGCCTAAGGTCCGCTAGGCGGCGCTGCGGTGAATGGCAGTGGGTCGTGGACCCGCGTTGAAGGCACGAAGCTGCCCTGCTGGTCCCGTTGAGCGATGTGCCGACGTGTTCGTTCCGGGAGGCATTACGACTCCGGTATCGGCGAGCAGGCGCCAAAAGCGAGCATCAAGGCTCTTCAAGCGGCATGCCCTTTGCCTTCGCACGCTGGCGGCGCGGCCACACCGCTGAGTATCGCGTTCGCCTTCAGGCGTGTGCCCCAGCTAGCTTGGTGAAGGCGACGAGCTTGAGGTCGATGATGGCGAGGGCCAAGGAGTGAACCCAGACGTAGACGTGGCCGGTGGCGAGCCTGAGATTGCTCTGTAGATGCCGCGTTTGCAAAGACGTACAGTCGCCGTGCTCTGCGCATCGTCCAGGCTCTCGCTTGCTGTCTGTGTCGGACAAGGCAGTCTGCAAGCTTGGAAGGTCGCCGTCTTACTCCTTGGTGGAGCTGGTCGATTTAGAGGCATCACCATTGTCTCGTCGTGCTTCCCAGTGGGCCTTGCCGTACGTCGCGGCGACAAGAAGCGGGAACACCAGCGTGGCATCGGCGCATACCTGCCGAGTCCAAAAGAACATCAGCTTTGGCATTCGAGCTCCATCAACCTGCGCATCAGTGAATGGAATGCTTACCTTGACCGCCTTGGCATCAGCCCGAATCTTGCCCCAGCTGACCGCCTCGTCCGGCCGTGCGCCGGCGTCGGAGCCATCAAACTCCTGACCGGTATTGATGTACACGGCCCAGTCGGCGCCGTTGCGGAACAGCATCGCATTGGCAATCTGATGCTTGCACACCCCACCTCCGAGGATGATCATGCCCGCCTTGGCCGCCTTGACCGAGAGGTCGTTGAGCCGCCGGATATCGCGCACGAGGTCGATGGTCAGGTTGGGGTTCTTGTACGAGTGGAAGTAGAGCATGTCGCCTAGCGAGCCGTCTGTCAGGGCGGGGCAGAAGACGGGAATGTTGTTCTTGCTGGCCCAGTAGAGCACGGAGCGCTCGTCGTTGATCTCCCGCCCGAGACGCTCGATGACAGTCGAGGGCGACCATGCATTGGTGACCGAATCGCCTTGCTCTTCGCGCATCTTGTCCAGAATGGGGATCACCCAGTCTTCAAACTTGCAATAGTTGTCGTTGGGCACAATGAGGTTGCCGATCCGATTGAGTCCTTGCTCTCGCAGCTGAGCGCCAGGTAGATGGAAGTCGCCCAGATACGTGGGACCCAGACACTTGATGATGTCCTCCTCGATGCCACCTGCCGTGGTGACAAGCGCCGAGACGTATTTGTGCTTGACGAGGAAGAGAATGACCTCGCGCAAGCCGGACGAGATCAGGTTGGACGTGTAGCCCAGAAAGACGGTCGCCTTGCGCTGTGCGCGATACTCGGGCTGGTTCTCCTCCTCGTTCGGGTCGGCGTCGGGCTCGAGGGGCTCCTTGTCGAGGGACCATGTGCGCATGTCGTTGATGATGTCCACAGCCCGCGACAATGCCGTCGCTTGGAAGCCGACGGTCGCGTACGCGGCCAGGAGCGAGTCGAGCGTCTGCGCATCGTCAAAGCTGGGTCCTCGAATCTGGGGCGTCGACTCGGGTAGGCTGACGGAGGGGACGAAGACGGCGGCTTGGGCCGTGCTGCTCACGGTTGCTTCCTGTCCGTTCGTGCTCATCTTGACTGGAGGTTTTGGAGCTCGCTGCTGGGGTCCCGTTGCTGTCGCTGCTTGCCCACGCCAGCGCGCTGTTCCGATGCGCGCCGTCTTGCTTCGTGGCCGAGATGGAGGAGGATACTAGCGAGTGTGCTCCAATGTATCAAGAGGTAGATGGTGGAAGTGCTCTGGAAGACGTCCTGGAAGTGTTGCTGTTGCTCAACCTGCCCGATGGTCCAAATTTCCTTCTCGATCCGAAAGGTGGCCTTCCCCGCTATCCAGGTTGGGGTGCAGCTTGCGATACCAAGACACTAATCTCGGCCTCAGCTAGGGACTCTGTAACGGTCTATCGATACATCACTTCCATCAAGGCAAGACAGCCATGCAAAGCTAGCCAAGGAGACGACGGCCGTTGCATTTGCATCTCGAACAACACCCAGTTGCAGCGAAAGGGATGGTCGATTGCAGACCTACTTGGTGTGGTGGATTCGAACCTTGGCTGCTGAGATGTAGTCGTAGTTGCTGTAGAGACATAGACACAGTCAGGAGGCATGCTCATCATCGAGTGCGGACGGGAGGACTAGATCGTTCTCACCTGGCGTACGACTTCCTGTAGCATCAAAAGCGAGCACCAGACAGTACGGACGAGGACAGTCAGTGATCGGAAGGCTGTAGCATCAAGAGCCCAGAGCCTCCAGCTACTCACGGAGGGATCCTAGGCCGGTTCGGCTCCGAGACAAAGTACGGCCAGCCCTGCTTCTCGCAAAAGTGGATCGCATCCTCCTTGCTCCGGAAGGTCAGGCTCGTGCCTTGCATGTAGTCGCCGCTCGATGCCCAGCCCATCAGCGGGTTCTCCCACCGCGCCGAGCCGGGCAGGATGTCAAAGTCGACGCGCCAGTACGCCGTGCCCGCCTTGCCGGACGAGGTGGCCGTCTTGGCGGGCCGGAAGATGCGCACGGAGCGATGGCGCAGGGCCGGAGGGGCGTCCGAGACGAGATCGGCGGGCACGGGGTGGGCATCGCGCTCGGCTTGCTCGGCGGGCAGGTTGCGCTCGTTGCTGCCGCTCTGGACGGTGGTCAGGCCCGTGTCGGGGTTGCTGCTGTCGGACGAACCCGACGCGCCGGCGCGGGCGGTGGCAGAGGTGTGCAGCTTGGAAATGGACGGGGCGGCGGTGCGCAGGTGGTTGGCGCCGGCAAGAGTGCCGCTGGCGCTGCGCAGCGAGGTGCGCAGCATGGCAGATGCGAGGGTCATCGTGACCAGCTTGATAGACACTGTGTTTGACAGCGTGCGGGTGACCGTCCTTGGTGATGGTGGTGGTGGTCCTCGCTATGCTGATGCTCGCCGTCGGCAGCGTGGTGACCGGCGGTGAGCCAGCCGTGCTCGGCCGAGGCCAGGAGGGGGACGGCCGCATGCGAACACGCCCGCCCACCTCAGCACAGGCCGCCGCGCGTCGCCCGTCGCAGCGAGGGCCGACGACGACGAGCAGCATTTTCTTGACCATCACGACCACCACGACCTCGCCCTTGTCATCGTCAACACGCACCCGCAACATGTTCTTGACTCGCTCAGAGTACGGTGAGTCTGGCAGAGGGCGCGGGATGAGCGCCATCTTGTTGAGCCCAGGCTGACCTCCTTATGCACTCATCGTAGACCGTGGCGTGTCCACCTTCTCCCCCGAAGGTCGTATCTTTCAGGTGAGCCTCTCGCCATATGGACACTGCCACGAAGGGGTGCGAGATGACTGACATCTCTGCTGCTGTCTGAATCGGCGTCCTTCCAGGTCGAGTGCGTACCCATCCTCACCTTGCACAAGGTCAGCGCGACGCGATGCTCCGTACTTACTTTCCTCGACTCCCTGTCCCCAGGTATGCACTCGAAGCTATCAGACTCGGCTCCACAACCATCGGCGTCTCCACGCCCGAAGGCGTGGTCCTAGGCGTCGAGAAGCGCGTCCAATCCTCCCTCCTCGAATCCACCTCCATCGAAAAGATCATGGAGATCGACACCCACCTCGGCTGCGCCATGTCCGGTCTCACCGCCGACGCGCGGACAATGATTGAGCATGCGCGGGTGACGAGCCAGAACCACGCTTTTACGTACGACGAGGAGATCAAGGTGTCGAGCGTCACGCAGGCCGTGTGTGACTTGGCGTTGAGGTTTGGCGAGTCGACGCAGGATGACGAGCCGCTCATGGTGAGTCCTTCCCCCTGATGCTTTCCCGTCGTGAATTGGAGTGACTCACTCAGATCCTTAATGCCTTTGCCAGTCTCGCCCCTTCGGAGTGGCCCTGTTGATTGCAGGCATCGACGAGAAGGGCCCACAACTCTTCCATGCGGATCCCTCTGGCACCATGAACCGCTACCAGGCCATGGCCATGGGCTCGGGCTCGGAGGGTGCATTCACAGAACTGCAAGACAAGTACAAGAAGGTGAGTCGCGAGCCGCTCGTCGCTGCTCAGCCACTCGACTGAGTTTGATCTCTCCCGCACGTCTCTCCAGGACATGACGCTGCGCGACGCCAGCCTGCTGACACTCCGGGTGCTCAAGCAGGTGATGGAGGAGAAGCTCGACGAGCACAACGTCCAGCTTGCCGTCGTAACGCCGCGGACGAACAAGCAGGGCCGGCCAAGTGGCCAGTTCCGCATCTTGCCCGAGGCGGAGCTCAAGGAGCTTGTCGAGGCCATGTAATGTCATCGCTCTGTCCTTGCCTCTCTCTCTCTCTCTGTGGCTGCCACGGTCAATGCACTCGACGTAGGAGCTGGACGAGCCTGCCCGCACGCACGTCTCCCTCCCACGTGAGCAGAGAAAGGGTCATACCATGTCTTCGTCCGGGTCAAACACACCTTTACACCGTCTGTCGAGCTCGCGGGCGAGGCCGAGCCAGGCCCAGCGCTCGCCGACCTCGTTGGGCCACCACCAGTTGATGGCGACGCACAGGCCGCCGTCGGGAGCATCGTTACTTGCATCGTCAGAAGTGCAGTGTGGCGCGTCCTCCTCCTGCTCGACGGCATGGAACCATCCCGCAGGGAGGTAGAGCATCTGCCCTGCTTTCACTGTGATGCGGAGCGGATCGAGCTGGGTGCGGTACCGGTCCCATCGGCGTTGTGCCGCGTGGGGGGGCGGTGGTCGTTCGGCACCGGGTTGTTCGCTGAGGGATGCTGTGCTTGACGAGGGGTGCTTGCGAGGCGGGAGGGGGTCGATGGGGATCCAGGGTGTGGGTATGCCGCCTTGTACGGGCTCCAGGACGAAGTTGGGCTCGGTGCCTTTGCCATTGGTGGGTGGCGAGCGCGTCGTCCATTGGTACACATCGTAGAAGGTGTCTGTGGAGTCAAAGCAGATGCTCAGTGCATGGGCTGGGCACATGGCATACCAGGTCCGAACATACCTTCTGGACTGAGGAAATGGGCCTCTGTCGGCGGGAGGACGGTAAACGTCTTGGTGCCTCTTACGACGAGGAAGAGGTTCTCGTACGGGTCCTTGTGGGTGCTGGACCGGCTGTGGGAGGTGCCGATCCAGATGTTGGTTGCCTCTGGCTGTGCGTTGATGGCCTCGCTGGCCCAGTCGGGGTAGGACGATGCTGGCGTTGAGCTGGAGGGTGAGAATGCGAGGTCGTCGAGTAAAGGCGCGAGGGCGGCGTCCTGTGTCAGGTTTGAGTTCTGCGATTGGAGGTATGCGGCGGGTCGGCGTGGATCCTGTCCAGGAGGCTGCGGTTGGAGGGCCTTGATCAGCTCGTCGAAGGACATGGTGACCTCGCACGGCAGGGCAAAGACGACGCGTCGAGGCTGGTGCTCGTCCTCGAGGTAGACGAGGTCGTCGGCGCGTCCGTTGGGCGTGAGGGCCACTGCCAAGCGGGGTGGTTGTCCATCACCCTGGCTGGTTGCACTTTGCATGCGCTTGCGGAGGTACGCTGTCGACTGCCACTCGTGCCAGAGCCGTGTCCTGTCTGGGAGGGCGCCATGGATGAGGACGGGGGTGTGGGCGGTGAGCAGGCGGGCAAACTCGAGTGGTGTTGGGGGCTGGGCGAGAGTCGGTGGCCAGTGTTGGTGCTGGTTACGCTGTCGCAGTGGCACCCCTGTGAGCTCGCGGGCGTGGACGGCGAAGCGCAGCAGGCTGTCGTCGAGCTCGTCTGTTGATACTGTCGCCATTGCCCTTTGCCTTGTGCCCGTGGGTGGTGCTCATGGTCATGGTCATGGTCATGGTACCACCGCATCGGGGGGACCCGCGTTGCCACCGACGCGGTACCGACCCAGAGTGGCACGGGCGCCCGCGCCCCACTCGCAGCGGAGAGAGGACGTGGTGCTGGAATGTCAACACCACGACGGTGCCACTCACCAACACCATCGTCCATCGCATCCTCGAGTCCCTCGACAGCAGCAGCAGCAGCGTCGAACACGGCGGACGGCCACGCAGCGCACGGGGCCCAGCAACGCAGCAGCAGCAGCACAGCCTGGGGCTCGGCGTGAGCAGCTCGCCGGGGCGACGATCGACAGCGGCAGCCTCAACCACGACGGCGACGAGGAGGACAACGACGACGATGGCCGAGCTGCTGCTGCGGCTGTTCCAGTCCGACTTCTTCACGCCGGCGCTGGGCGTGTCGTACCTGCGCTTCTACGCGGACTCGGTCGGCATCACCTGGCACCTCATCCACCTCCTGCGCACGCGCTTCCCCGCCGCGGACCTCGCCTTCTACTGGCCGCAGCTCTGCCATCTGCTCCTCTCCACGCCGCACTCCGAGTCGCTCGCGCTCGAGACGTACATCCTCGACATTGCCGCCGCCGACCCGCACACGGCCCTCATCACCTCGTGGAGCTTCCAGGCCGCCCTCCGCGACCTCGCCGGACAGCCCAACACGCCCGCGTTTCGCATCTGCCAGCGCATCCTCAACCACTGCCACCACATCCTCTTCCACACCCCGGACCTCGACCACTTCCTCCTCGCATCCGCAGCCGAGTCCGCACAGCACGCCCAGACCCAGCAGGCACGGCAGCGCAAGGAGCTGCTCGACCGCGAGGCCCACTCACGCCTCCTCCAACAGCTCGGCGCGTCCTCGTCCGACAGTGACGTCGCCCTCTCCCTGCCAGCCACCGCGCCGTCTTCATCAGCGACAGCTTCGGCAGCGGCCAAGGCAGCCCTCAGTCATCAGCAGCGGCCCTTCCTCTCAGCACCGTCCACACCGCCAGAGCCATCAGGGTCCTCAGCATCGGCATCGTCGACGCCCAAGGGTCTGCCTTACCTACGACCAGCGACTTCGACCTTTCTCTCGCAGCAACTGCCGTCATCGCTACTACCCGCCCTCTTGCGCAGGTCAGCAAGGCCCAAGGTGCTCCCCTCCAATGCGCTCACCACCGTCGTCGGAGCGGGCGCCATCCTGGCGTCGGTTCCCGGTCAGCCACTGCTGACCAGGGAGACCGCCATGGTGGCCGTCCTGCAGGGAATGAAGGCCCACGATCGCTTCCAGGTGCCGACGCGTCTCACAGACGAAGGCGACGAGGTCTTCAGCGAGAATGACGACGTCGATCCGAATCTTGGGCCAGACGGGCGATTACCCTTGTTCGGTATTCAGCGCCCACCTCCGCCAAAGAACCCAAACGCGGTCCCGGGACCGCCCCAACCGCCTCCCACGCCGCTGGCAGCAGCCGTCGCGCCTCGAAGATCCAACCATGCTCCCGCCTCGGCGTCAGCTTCGAGCATATTCTTGCCGGGCTCGGCATCCCATCCTCACCGGGGAGCTCATCAGCACATCAACGGACGCGGAGGACGACCCGCCATCAATCTCGCCGCATTGCCCAAGGCATACCTATCCTCTCTGCTCCGGACACACTACTTCCGCGCTCAGACGCGCATGCTCCAACACTTGCAAGACATCTCTACAAGGCTGCTCGCCTTTCCCAAACTAGAACGACTGGCGGCGCTGCGGACCGAGCTCACTTCGCTCAACCATACCCTACCCGCCGATGTGTGCTTGCCGCTCTGGTGCGAGTGTGGACCCGACTCGAGCACGACTGCAGCCGTGGCACGTGCGGAGCTCAATGCGAACGCGGCCGTGGCAGCCGCCGCTGCGGCTGACAACGATGCCTATGCGTACACCTCGAGCGCGCTCGGCTCGTCAAGAACATATGACGAGTCGCGATCTAGACACTTGGACAGTGGGGTCGACCTTGGTCGGGACGGCGGCACGGCTGGTTCCAAGACGCGCGGTGCGGCGGCAAGGCATAGCGACGGCGTCGCGGCCGCCCCAACGGCGTTCCTCTCGGAACATGTGGCCAAGCCGCCCGTCAGGCACCATCGCATCGTGCGCATCGACCCCGCCGAGGCCGTCGTCCTCAACTCGGCCGACCGGGCGCCGTACCTGCTCCACATCGAGGTCCTCCGCAACGACCTCGACTTTGATCCGGACCGGCGCGGGAATCGGGAGCTGTGCGAGCGCCTCGTGCGCGGTGAGCAGGAAGGGCGCGCGCGGCGCGAGCAGCGTTGGCGGGAGAGTAGTGGTGACCAGAGCGTCACTGGTGCGGAGGGGGCAGACGCTTCGAATGCGACTTGGAGTGGGCGAGCGGCGTCCGGTCGGCTGTCTTCGACCTCGGGCGCGTCTGGGCATGCGGGCAGCAGTCGGCATCCGTCCTCATCCTCCATGTCGGCCGTGGCGTTGTCGGACGGCCGGGCATCAGCGGTACCGGCCGACAAGGCTCTACCCAGCCTACCACCCCCTTCCAAACTGTCGAAAGGCTCGGATGGCTCGTCGGCTGGGTCAGGGCGGGATGCAGGCTCCATACAACCTGCCGGCGGGGTCAATCCGATGTCGGAGCCTGGCGCAGGACCGTCGCCTGCCTTGGCGGACCCCGAGGGTCCTCTTGAGACCATGTTCGCAGACTTGGCAATGGGCGATGTGGGTCAGCGCGGCAACGAGGAGGCGCTGGCGGCGGCGGCGGCCTCTCTCGCCGCCACATCCGATGGACGGGGAAGCGTCGACGCGGGTACCAGCGTCCATGATGACGATGAGGACGGTACCAAGGCCAAGAAGAGCATGGCCGGCGAAGATCTGGCCACCGTGATGCGAGCCGTCAACAAGGACGACCCCTCGGCCGCCATCTTCCGCGAATCGTGGGAGTCGAAAAAGGCGCGCATCCGCAAAGCCTCGCCCTACGGCCACCTGCCCGAATGGGACGTCTTCTCGATGATCGTCAAGACGGGCGCCGATCTGCGACAGGAACAGCTCGCCGTCCAGCTCATCCACGAGTTTGGGCGCATCTGGGCGAGCACGGGCTCGGCGTGCTGGGTGCGCTACTTCCGCATCTTGGTCACGGGCGACGAGTCCGGGCTGATGGAGACGATTACGGATGCGGTGTCGGTGCATTCGATCAAGAAGGAGGCGTACTCGAGGAGGCTGGTCGCGGGGACGGAGGGAGCGGCGACCGCGGCGGCGGCGACGGCGGGTGGTGCCGGCAGTACGAGCCATGCGGGAGGGTCGACGACGGGTCAAGGCGCAGCGGGCGCGGGGGCGACTGCGAGTCTGTCGACGAGTGCGACGGCAGCGGCGGGGTCGTCTGCGCATGCATCTGCTTCCACGTCCGGGGAGCGGCCAGCCCAGCCTGCCCAGCCGGCGCCTGCGCCGGCGCCGGCCGCACCCGGTCGTATGCAGACATACAGCTTGTTCGAGCACTTCCAGGAGGTGAGCGTAGGAATTCTGTCTACACACCTTCGCTTCGACTGACCATCCCTCTCTCTCGGCAGACATTCGGCGAGCCTGACTCGGCCCGCTACCGCGAGGCGCAGAACAACTTTATCGAGTCGCTGGCGGGCTACTCGATCGTGTGCTACCTGCTGCAGATCAAGGATCGGCATAACGGGAACATACTGATCGATCATCAGGGCCACATCATCCGTGAGTACTTGTCCTCTATCCCACTTCGTTCCTACCCCTCCCTCTCGCGGCTGCTCACACGGCCTCCCCACCTCGTCCAGACATCGACTTTGGCTTCATGCTCGGCCTCTCGCCCGGCGGCGTCGGCTTCGAAGCGGCGCCCTTCAAGTTCCCGCAAGAGTACATTGACATCTTGGGCGGCGCCGGCAGCGAGGCGTACGAGAAGTTCAAGGCGCTCATGCGGTCTGGGTTCCGCGACGTGCGCAAGAATGCCGAGCGTGTCATTATGATTGTTGAGCTCATGCAGAAGGGTGCGTACGGCGGTCCTCTCTCTCTCCCTCTCTCGCGCCTTGGGAGGATCTCGACGTTCGCGAGCCCAGCTGACCCCGACTCCTACATCACAGAGTCCAAACTGCCGTGCTTTGCGCTCAACGAGCAGTGCGCGACGCAGCTCCGGGACCGCTTCCAGCTCGGGCTGAGCCAGGCCCAATGCGACGAGTTTGTCGACCGGCTCGTGCTCACCTCGGCGGGCAGCGTCTATACGCGGCTGTACGACCGCTACCAGAGTTTTACGCAGGGCATCTTGTAAGCCCGCCCCCGTCCGTGCTGTTTCTAGACATCCAATGTCAAGCGGCACCCGCACCCCTGACGCACTGGTTGATTAGCAATGCTTCACGACGGCCGACGCCGGCTTCGGTACCGCTGTAGGAGAGCGTCGCTCCAGCCCGGGCGCTCGAGAATCTCCCTCGCCCGCGCCTCCGTCCATCGCACGTTGCCCCACGCGCCCCAGCCGGCTTGGAAGCGCTGCCAGCTGACAATGGCGAGCTCCCAGTCGGCCCAGAGATGCTCAAAGGTAGAGGCTGCGGCTGATCGTCGTCGGGCTTCGAGCGCTTGGTCCCTTGTGAACGAGGCGCCGGGCTCGGTGCTGATCTCGCTCGTCCACGCCGGCGCCGGCTCGGCCTTGAGGGCGTCCCTAAAGTGCGAGTAGTAGTACTCCAACAGCGCGCGCTCCCCATCCCCATGCAGCGCCCTCCGACCGAGGGAGGTGGTGAGGAACTTGGCCAGATCAGAGACGCCGAGTCCGCGTCCTACGAACTGGAAATCGTACGCGGCGGCGTGGGTGCCCTCGGCGTTGAAGGCTAGGTTGGCCGCTTTGACGTCGCCGTGGAGGAGGGTCTGTCCCGCGCGCGGGACGCCCTCCGCCTCTCCCCCTGGCTCTGGCTCGACATCGGGACCGAGCGCCCAGTCGACGGCGTGGGCAAGCTCGCCTTTGAGGCCCAACTGGGCCCAGAAGGAGTCGTCAGGGATCGCGCGGAGCTCGTCGAGACGCGTCGCGACGTAGGTGTAGCTGCCGATCTGCCAGACGCCCCTCCCGTTCCATCCGCTTTGCTCTCCCCTGGGCGTACCTTTCACCCTGGCCGCGCCCGCACTAGCGGCAGCGGTAGCGCGCGCGACCTCGAGCGGCGGTGGACACTCGTCCGAAGGCTTGCCAGGGGCGTATCCGACAAAGTGGGCGTGGAAATGGGCCAGCCAGCGGAGGGCCGCCTTGGTCTGCTCGTCGGTGAGGGTATCTCGAGCCTGCTCGGCGAGGAAGGGAAAGCCCATGTGCCGGACGTCGTCGAGGAGCATCGCCTGCGCGGATGACGCGTCCGCCGTCTCCTCGTCGACGTCGACGGCGCGCACGTACGGCAGCGAGGCGTGCTGCGTGGCCCACGAGGTGGCGATGCCGACATGCGGACTGCTCACGCTCGAGGCTCGGAGGGACGCCGCGAGCGAGGATGCATACCAGTTGGCCTCGACGCGGAAGCTGAGCAGCTTGCGCAGGTCGCCCTCCTTGACGTCGTCGACGGCACCGTCCCCGTCTTGATCCCTGGCCGGCTGGGGCGGTCGCACGAGCTTGAGGATGAGATGGAGCGTCTCGCCTTGCGCCGTCTTGAGCTCGACCTCTGCAATGCAACCGTAGCCCGCCCAGAGCTGGGCGACCTCGACGACGCGGACTACGACGGCACCTTGTAGCGCGGGCGCGTCCTTGAGAAGCTGTCGCACCACGGCGGCAGCATGGCTCATCGTCGGATGTGCTCACCGTCGTCGTCGTCGTCGTCGTCGAGGACGTCCCCGACGGCGAGCGACGAGGACGTGCACGGTGGCAACTCTCTTCAACCTTGCCGGCCAATCAGAGTCACCTTGCTCCTTCACAGAAGCCAAGGGCGAGCGCAATGGACCTTGACGTAAAGACGTGAATTGGAAGCTGGTGACAGGAAGACAAGACAATGTCGAAAAGCAGCTAGGCGTTCACAGAAACTTGCCATTCTGGCTCGCGTAGCCCAGCCCATCGCCCATCCGAAGGCCCGAGTAGATGACACCGTCGATGATGGAAAAGACGGTCAGGATACCGCCGACAATGGCGCACAGGCTTGTCAGGAAATGCCCGAGGGACGCCTTGGTCTCCTGTTGCACCACCTTGAGCGCACTGATCTCAAAGTTGATGAAGACGCCCGGTACGCCAATGTAGCCGTGCGAGACCTTGGGGTGGCCGGCTGAGTTCCCGGACGGGCTGTTGGGGCTCAGGCCTGCTGCTGCCGCCGCGTTGTGTGCGGGGTCCAGGTCGCGCTCGTAGGAAGTGACAGAGTACTGATGTGTCTTCAGCTGCTCCCCCGACAGAGTGCGGTGCTCGGTTGGGACGACCTTGAGGAAGTACTGCATGTCGAGGCATACGTCTCTTGGTCAGGACCTGCTTCAAGAGCACAACGCAAAGAAGATCGACGCACCTGGAACATGTAGTTGCTGACCTCGGTGTGAGCCCGCACACCGGCCAGAGGATCTACAACACCGAGCCTAGCCTTGACGGCGGTGGCAGGCGTCGCTACTGCGCCCTTCTTCAGCTTCGAAGGAGTCTCGCGCTGTACAGGGTGCTCGCCCTTTTCCGCAAGGCGTACGTGGTGGATCCAGTCAATCGTCTCGAATTCTTCCGCCGAGCCAAACCCGAAGGCGTGGATGATGTGGCCAAAGTCCTGGATAAGTGTGCAAAGGGATGAGCTCCTCCATCAAGCCAGAGTCACGGTTGGCCGTAAACAACTCACATGATGGGCCACACCTGCCTTGCCGGCGAGGTACGGCACAAAGTCGTGCATGGCCACTGTATTCTTCTGGAACGCCCGCCCCGGACTGAGGTGGAAGTTGCCCACAACCTTGTTGACGTGAATCTTGCCGGCCACGTTGCAGCCCTCCGTGTTCTGCTCCTTGATTTTGTCTGACCAGTGTTCCTCGATGCATTGGTCTATGTGGTCCGGAGTGTCAAAGGACCAGCCGCGCCGGACGTATGCTTCGCGGACATCGTCACAGCTGTTGCAGCAGCCTGTCGCTGGTGGCTCGCCACCATAGCAGGAGCCACAGTAGTTGGGTCCGCGGACGGCGGCCAGACGAGCGGCCTCGCCCTGGACGTTGCGGTTGCCCTCGTCGATTGGGTTGCCAGAGGGCGACAATCGAGTACGTTGGACATCTTGATGGATGTCGGACTGGATCTCGCCCGAGATGTCCATGACGTCCAAGCTGAGCAGGTAGCAGGGTACGCGCGGGAAGGTGATGTTGAGGTTGGCTGTCAGGCGCTCGCCTCTTGACAGGTCCACGACGAGGGACGACTTGACGTGCACGCGTCGATAGTCGGCATATTCGCTGATGGTCAGGATGAGGATGAGGAAGCCGGCGAGGAAGGTGAGGAAGGCACCTGTGCTTGTCCTGATCCGGACATCGTCCATCGTGCGCCCGAAGGCATCGATGCCGCGCAACCGGTTGAAGACACCGCCACCCTTGCCCATGGTAGCGTGTTGGTGAGGGTGGAATGCCCGCTACTGCTACCGTTCCACAAAGACACGCTGGACACACGCACACACGCGCGCACACCACCGACCTCTCGCCGCAGAGGGATAGGAAGAACGAAGCCGCACCCAGAATCTGCCGCCGGGTCGTCGCTGTTGAGCGCGGTGTTGTTGTATGAGTACGAGTACGAGTATTGCCAGGTGGTGGACGATGAGAAGGACGGGCGGACCCCGCGCTGGCGTTGAGCTGGTGAGGTGGAGCTGGGTTGCTCCCTGGCGGCGAGGGAGCCGATGGGGAAGCCGTGGGCTGGTGTAGTCACGTGTAGTCCAGAACGCGCCCGATCCCACAACTCTGCCGCGCGGGCGGCCGGGCGAGCGCGCCATGATCACCACCAGTCCACCACCTTCAGGGCATCATCACAGTCAACAAGCGCCCGCCGTCGATGGTGTGGGACCGTCTGCTCAAGATCGGCGTGGCGCCTTGGATGCGCCCACGATGCGCGGCGCGCGTCCGCGCGTCGAGACCGTGAGAAGCGGGGTCCGCCGTCCCTCCATGCCCAAGGGTGAGCATTGAGCAACCTGTTGATCCTCCTCCGTTCCCCACGCTGACAATTGACGAGTCTGAGCAGACATGGGCCTGGGGCATCGACGACTCTCGCAGTCGTACTGCACTCTGCGCGCCATGGCGCAAGCTTGCCGCCCGCCGCATCGATGAGGCGATGGCGAGGAGAGCATCGGGTGAGTGTTACTCTGCCACAATTCACATGCGGTTCGGAGAGCTGCATCATTTCACAGGAGGCACTAGCAATGGTTCTTCAGGTTGTGCCTTGTGGATCGCCGTTCGCCAATGGCCTCCTCCGGAACGGGGCCGTACGGGAAGCGCCCGCCCCCGAAGATTGCGCAAGCGGCTTACGAGGACGACGCTTGCTGCGTTGCCCTCTCGGTCGGCACGATCCTCAAGCCTGAGGTGAGCTACTAGGCGAGCCCTCCAAGAGTTACGAAATGCTTGACTGACGTCGATGGTCTCACAGTTGTTGGCGACCGACGACGGGTGACCGCCCGCTTCGCCGTGCGACAAGTGGATCGATCTCCGGCCTCCATTGCCTATTACTCCATGGGGATACAGGAGAGGGGGCTCCGCGCTCAGCGCAATGGCCCCTGGCCGCGACCTCCGCCGCTGCCGGTCGACTGGGGTCACGATCCAGCACCAACCCCGCCTCATCAGCCCACCAACACAGCCAGCTAGGGTGGGGGAATTACTTCAAGCATCAAGACCTCGTCTCGCGGTTGTGCTTTCTGACTCGCGAGCGACGGTGGAGGCTTAAGGCACAGGGGCCACTGAGCCGGAGTCGGCAGTGGGCAAGGCTGGGGTTAGACGAGTGTTCATTACGATGGGGCAGTGACGACGGACGAGGGGCAAGGTCCTTGGCTTGTGCTGGGCCAGGTGCTGTATTGTGCAGTCTGTAGCAACGGCCACTGCCGCAGCATGCGGTGCGGTGCGTTGCGCGGTTCTGACACTTGCCTTGCGCGTCTGTTCCATCGCCCCAAGCCGGGAACGAGAACGGGCGAAGGGGCTGTCGCAGTCAGTTGATGCGCTGCGGGCGAGCCAGCTCCGCTCCGCCCCTCACCGACTCGCCCTCCTCTGGCCAGATTTGCTATGCATCGCGGCGCCGGGCGGTGACCGAAGAGCAGCGCGCCGCCGCCCTCGCCGTTCACGACCTCACCCCTTGCCGTGGGTCGCGCCATCATGCTATAGAGCTTTGCCCTCCTCGCCACTGCCATCGACCTCGACGACCGCCACCATCCCTCCCGTCAAGCATCCCACCGGGGACGTCGACGACGACGCCGAAGACCCTCTGTCCGACCTCGACCTCGATCTCGATTGTCGGCCCACAAGGCTTCGCGACCCGACTTGACTTCGTGTTCTCTCTCATCCGACTCCCCCTCCTCTCCCTTCATACCCTCGACCTCAAGCTCGACCTCCTTCTCATCACCTCGACTCTCCAAAAGCGGAACTGGCCTCATCTCGCAAGAAGCAATCCACCTTAAAAGCAAATACAATCCGGCGCTGCGGCCCTTTCCGAACCCAGCAGAGCGACCCTCTGGACGTCGTCTCGGATCTTCGTACCTGACCTTCCACGGACACTGCATCCGCTCCGTCGCCACGTCGTCGCGTCTTGGACCGTAGCGCGCCGCTTTTCGACTTCGCCCCGTGCTCCTGAACGGTCCGGCTATCGACGTATCGACCTCGACTGCTCTTTGCTGCCGCTGCTTGCTGTCTCTGCCTCGTCAAGTTCGCTTTTTCCTTCAGCACCATGGCCGACCGACCCGCGACGGCGGCCTCCTCGTACGGCTCTCGCGATGTCGTTCGTCAGCGGAATGCACCCACCCCCGTTGGGCCTCCCACGGAAGGGCGCTTCATCCCCGGTGAGACGCCCATCGGTTTCCTCGCCGCTCGCAAGACATTCTACGGCAAGAAGCACGTCGGCAGGAAGCTTGGCTTCTGCTGCATGTTCCTCGCACCGCCCATCATCATCATCGCCTTGGTCATCGCATTGATCCCGGTCCTCTGGGCCGTCGCTATCCATGCCCTGCACACGTCGCAGATCCACGTCTACTCGTCCAACCTGACGACACTGGAGAACAACACCTTCCCTCTAACCCTTGATGGCCAAGTGAGTAGTACCCTTGACCTGTCCTCCCTTTGTGACTCTTGTCTGACGAACTTCGGCCAACGACTCCTCCTACAGATCAAGAAGACCGGTATCTTCCCTGCACACATCTTCTTCCGCGAGCCGGTTCAAGTCTTCTGGAACACGCCTCCTCCCAACCTAGTGGAGAAGCGTTTGGGAGAGTTCAACCTGCAGCGTGTCGGTGCTGCGGCAGGTCATGCTCGTCTCAGGCAGGTGAGCAGCTTCTCTTATGAAGTGATCGACCGAGCCGAGTATGGCTGACACTTGATGTTGCACTTCCTTTCCTTCGTCTAGCTGACCCGCTTCAACATCACCGACGAGGATGCCTTCGGCCAGTTCACGGAGTTCCTCATCACCAAGGAGGAGTTCACCTGGAACTTGAACTGCTCCAACGTGCACGTCGAGGCTTTCAGCTTCTTGCCTACCTTCAAGAACCTCCAGTTCCAGAAGCACGTCGTGTTCAAGGGCATGGCCAACTTCACGGACATCAAGATCCTGGACTTCCAGCTACCTGGCGATGACCCAGCGGGTGGTATCACTCTTGCGGTCAAGACGGCTCTCACCAACCCGTCGCCGTTTGGTGTCGAGATTGGCAACCTGAACCTCGACCTCTACTACAAGGGCATGTTCCTCGGTCCCGCTACGGCCACCAACTTGAACCTCACTACCGGAGTCAACGTCGTTGACCTTCGAGGTCGCTTGGTCCCTCACACGGGTAACCAGACCGAGCTTGACCTCATGGGCGAGCTGTTCACGGGCTACCTCAACGGAGACACCCTCCCTACGGAAGCCTACGGTCGATCCACCACCCAAACCAATGGGGACGTGATCTCCTGGTTGTCTCGCGGTATCCAAGCGCTGGTGCTCCAAGTCCCTCTCAAGTCGCCCGAGCCAATCGAGCCCATCAAGGCCATCGGCATCGACTACCTCAGCCTTGTGTACAACCAGCAAACGCCATGGAGCCCAGAGATCTTCTCTCGGGCCCTGACCGGTACGATCGGGCTCCCATTCGGCTTCTCGCTGGACATCGTGAGCACCTCCAACTCGATCACGATCCTCTACGAGAACAACACGGTTGGCTCGCTCGACGGCGCATTCTCGAACTCGTCGACTCGGCTCGACTTGGTCAGCGCTGGTCAGACGGCTGGTACACTTGACATCACCCTGCCGCAGACGCCGCTGAGGCTGCCCAACGACACGGAAGCTGCTCACCAGCAACTCATCCTGTTCCAAAACGCCTTCACCTACGGTGATGCGGCTGGTTTCCAGCTCAACGGTTCGGCTCGTGCCTTGACGAACACGCCCATCGGTCAGGTTCTTCTGAACGGCATCAAGTTCAACGTGCCTACGGGCCTGCGCGGCCTCGATGCGCTAACTAAGTACCCGACGGTGATCAACAGCGTCGACGTGATTGGTGGCACTCGGGACGCCCTGCAACTGAACGTCAACACGAGCCTGGTCAACCCCTCGAACCTGAACCTCTCTGTCGGTGACACCACCTTCCTGCTCTACAATCAGGTCGAGCTTGGCAACGTCACGTTGCCCAACCTCAACCTCCAGATTGGCCTCAACACCGTCATTGGCAGGTCGAACTTTGACCCCAACCGCGATCCGATCGGCATCGAGACCCTCAATCGTTTCGTGTCTGGCCAGAACACGCTCTTGAACATCACGGCGTTCAACCAGTCGAGCAACATTGCCTCGTTGGCTCCCACTCTCAGCGGCCTCAGGCTCAACGCCACGCTTCCGGGTTTGAAGGAGACCCTGGTGCAGTATGCCAACTTGACCGTTCTGGACACCACCGGTATCGTCAACGACATCGCACAGACCCGCGTCGGTCTCAACAACCCGTTCACGGCGCCGTTGACCATCAGCCGCATTCGCTCGAACGTCTCGTCGCACGGCATCTTTGTCGCATCCATCGACACGCCTCTGACCTTCCAGGCTGCGGGCAAGACGGTGACGGGTTCGCCCTCGTTCCCGCTCACGCTCAACCTCTACCCGCCTGACATCTTCGCCCTCGTTCGCGCCCTCGTCGTTCAATCCGGACAGAACGTCGCGCAGATCGACGGCATCGTCGCTCTCGGCGGGTACACGCTCACGCCTGTGACGGATGCCAACACGGCGATTCGACCGGACGTTCAGCGGCGCAGTCTCCCTGCAGCGGAGCGCGAAGTTGGCGAGTCTGACTCGGAGGAGCGCGACTTGTTCGTGCGGGAGGAGGACAGCGAGCTTGGTCACATGCTTATGGATGTGCGAGGCAACCCTGGCGCGGTTCCGGACCTGTTCGAGGAGGACGGTCTCGTCACTCGTGACTCGAACCAGCTCTCCAAGCGCGACAACATCTACACCGGCTTCAACCTTCCCTCGTACATCGACCGGGCCTTCGAGTTTGCCACCACCAACATCCAGATTCAGTCGGATGTTACCATCGGCGAGTACTCGACATCGCTTTCCTTCAGTCAGCTCGATGTTCCGCTCAACACGGATGCAACCCTCAACAAGCTGCTGCCGATCCTGGCCCAGCCGATCGTCCAGAAGATCGTCGACGGCTCCATTCTCGGCATCAACACCGTCACAATCCTGAACCCGCAACAGACCTCGTTCGCCACTGCGCTTACCGGTAGCATCACCAACGCGGGACCATTCGACGCCGTAATCAGCTTCCCTCGCGGACTGACGATCAGCTGGGAGGGTCAACCGTTGGGTTCAATCGCCTTCCCCAACATCACCCTTGTGGGCGATGTCGGAGCACAGATCGACCTCACCGCGCAGTTCCAGGTCGCAGATGTCGGTCGCCTCACCGAGTTCTCCAAGGTGCTGTTGACGCAGCCGAGCTTTGTGTGGACCATTACGGGCGAAGACCTTGTTGTTGACGCCATCGGCATCTCTGTGGGCAACATCACCTTGACGAAGGAGGTGCAGCTGAGGGGCTTCAATGGTCTCCGTGGCGACGTTATTATCAACTCCTACGACTTGCCGTCCAACGACCCCGCTGGCGGCATCACTCTCGTTGCCAACACGGTCATCAACAACCCCTCGTCGGTCGGTGTTCAGCTCTCGCGCTTCGGCGTCAACGTCGATGTGAACAACACGTTCATCGGACCTCAGGCGGCGGCCTCCGAGTTCACCTTGGCGCCGCTGGCCCAGACGCCGCTCCAGCTCCGTGGTCGACTCATTCCTCAAACTGGAAGCGGGCTCGATGTGCTGTCCGCCCTTTTCTCACGAGTCGTGGCTGGCCTTACCACGGACTTGGTCGTCAACGGTGACTACGCCGGTCCCGCAAGCGTAACCTGGCTCAACGACGCCATCAAGGTGCTGTCAATTCCGGTCGTATTGCCGGCGATCAAGTTTGAGGTCATCAAGAGCATCACCCTCAACCAGCTGTCGCTCTTCTTCAACGAGCAGAACCCTTGGGCTCCTCCAGCAAGCTCGGACAACACTGTTGCCGGCTTCTTCTTGCCCTTCGGCTTCCCGATCAACATTCAGACGGTTCAGGGTCTCTTCACCACCGAGTACCTCAACACGGACGTGGCCACGCTCAACATTCCGCGGAGCAATGCTCAGACGGATGTGGCGAACCGCATCATTACGCTGCAGTTCCAGAACGTGCCGCTCGCTTCGCCCAACAACGCGCACAGGCAGTTCTCCCAGTTCTTGGCCGATACCACCTCTCAAGAGCGGGTCAACTTTGAGCTCAAGGGCACGACCACGGCCGGCGCTTCTACGGCAGCTGGTTTCGTCACCATCTCGGACATTCCCTTCGATGTCGACACGTCGCTCGCCGGTCTGCAGAACCTCAACGCCCGGCCAGCCATCGTCTCGAACCTGGATGTTTTCCGAGGCTACCCGTCCTACCTTGAGATCACGCTTACGACCACGCTCTTCAACCCCTCGAACATCACCATCGGTACCGGCACTGTTCAGTTCAACACTTTGTACGAGGGTCAAGTGATCGGTCAGGCTGTCATCAACAACCTCGTGTTGGTGCCCGGCAACAACGACGTGCCCACTGCGCTTCGCTACGCTCCCCGCGGCGGCGCAGCCATGGCCGCTGGTCAAGAGGTTCTGGAGAACTACATTCAGAACATCACCTCCACGGTCATCGTCGCTGGCTACGACGGGTCAACGCCGATTGCGTCGCTGAAGCAGGCTCTCTCCGGCATCGAGCTGAGGACCAACATCCCTTCGCTCGGCAAGCTGCTCATCACGCAGACGTCCCTGGAGATCCCGGCCAACATTGGCTTCACGGGCATCGCCGAGGCTTCGTTCGTGCTGGCCAACCCGTTCACTGCCTCCATCATCCTGTACAAGGTCAACGCGGTCGCTTCGTACAAGGGCTTTGTACTCGGTACCATCAACGCCGACCTCGGCCGGAACCCGATCCGCGCGCCTGGCCGCCAGACCATCACGTCCCCCGACCTGCCGTTCCAGTTCACTCGCAACCTCACTGCCATCGTGGGCTTCCTGACGGAACGTGCGGACGACACTCAGATCGGTGACGGCTTCTTGCCGCTCATTCTCCTCTTCCCCTACATCACTGATGAGGAGTACAACGGCCCGATCACGGCGGTGCCGCGGAACGGCTCCGTACCTTGCAGCTCGGGTAATGAGCCGGATGTCAAGGGCGCCATTCTCAGGCTGCTCCAAGGCTTGGTGACGGACCTGGACATTACCTCGGACACCGGTCTCGACGAGTTCCGCACGTCTCTCAGCTTCGAGCAGAACTCTGTTCCGACAAAGACGGACCAGAGCGCTCTGAACTTGATCACCCTCGTCGGTCCCGAGATCGTCAACAACATTGTCTCGCAATCCGAGCTCAGCTTCTCGCAGGCCAACCTGACGAATCTCGCTGACGACGGCTTCCGTGTCAGCCTCTTGGGATCGCTCACCGGTACGGGCCCCCTTGACGCTTACATCGAGTTCACCGAGCCGGTCACCATCACTTGGGAGGGTCGCAAGATCGCCACCATCGAGCTGGACCCGATCTGCGCTCTGTCCAATGAGGGCGTGCCAGAGTACCGAACTACTGCTCAGGTCACGATCACGGATCAGAAGCAGTTCACGCAGTTCACGATTGCCGCTTTGAAGGACGAGAGCTTCGACTGGACCATCTCGACGGACAAGCTCCGTGTGACCGCCCTTGGATTCCAGTTCGACAACGTCCCACTGTCGAAGGTGGTCACTTTCCAGGCGTTCAACAACCTGCCTGGCGTCACAATCAGCAACTTCGACATCCCGAGCCAAAACCAGGGCTGCAACAACTGCTTGAACATTGTCACCGACTCCGTCATTCCCTCGCCCGCGACTTTGGGTATCGAGCTCGGCACGGCGAACTTCGAGATTGAGTTCATGGGCACAGATGTGAGTGTGATGGCGGATGGGTTATGCATCAAGGTGGCTGACTCTGTTGTCTCGTTTAGGTTGGTCCGGTCTCGTCCAATGGTCTCACGCTCGCCCCGCAAGCCGAGACGGACACTACGTTGCGCGGTTACATCAAGGAGCAAAGAAACGCGGACGACCTCAAGAACCTTGGTATCTTGTTCAGCCAGTACCTCGCTGGTGAAAACAGCACGCTACAGGTCAAGGGCGTCAGCGTTATCTCACCGTTCCAGCCCAACAAGCCCGTAAGCTGGCTGACGGCGGCCTTCAAGACGTTGACTTTGAACGTCGTCCTACCCGGTCGCGTGTACACCATCATTTCTGCGATCACGATCGACGACCTGGAGGTGTTCATCAACGGTGATCCAGCCGACTCGTACACGGTTCCTTCGAACAACGACCGGACGGTGGCGACGTTCTCGAATCCGTTCAACTTCGACCTCACGCCGGTCACGGTTGGACCCAACATTGTCATCAACTACCAAGGAGTTGACACGGCCCGGCTCGACCTTCGTCCTCGAGCCAACTTGGTGTCTGCCGAGACCTCTTCGGGTCCTAACGACAACGCCGACATCGTGCTCAACTGGAAGAACAAGGACATTACAGCAATTGACCGGGCATCTTTCCGGGCTTTCTTCGCTCAGCTCACCGACAGGCAAACTGGCGCATTCCGTCTCGATGGCTCTACGGATGTGCTTGCCGGGACGGTCATCGGCAACGTGCTTATCACAGGTATTCCGATCAACGTCAACACCACTTTGGATGGCATCAACTCCTTCGGTGGTCGCGCCGAAGCCGACAACGTTGTGGTCCGCTCCGCGACGGCAGACGCGATCAACATCTCGCTGGATGTCACGCTCAACAACCCGAGCGACCTGACGGTGCACACCCTCGACACCGAACTGCCGGTCTTCTACAACGGTCTGGACGGTCGAGGAGAATCTACTCAAGTTGGCCGCGCCATCATTCCCAAGTTGGATCTTGCACCTGGCCCCAACACTGTCGCCGCCCAGTTCCGCTACTCGCCCGCTGGCGACAACAACACCGTCGCCCAAGAGCTCATCCAAGCCTACATCCAACCGCAGAACGGCGGCACCGAGCCCATTACGGCCAACGTCTCGATTCGCGGCGTACCAAACGCTAACCCGGCTTTGACTCCATACGAGTCGTTGTCGGAGGCCATCGAGGGCTTGAGCCTGTCCGCTGGCATTCCGGGCATTGCTTCGCGTATCGTCACGAGGGTTTACGTTACCATCGATCTGCTGCAACTGTTCTCGAACAACGGCAAGGCGATCGTGCGGACTCGCTTCGACGCGATCAACGACCTGCCTGTGCCGATCAAGATTGTCCAGCTGGACACTGATATCACATCTGACGGTGACGACGAGGTGCCGGCGGCCCGCTTCGAAGAGAGATTCGCCGACCTAGTCCTGCCTGCTGCCTCGTCCACTGGCAACCCGACAGCAACGGTCACCTCGCCGACATTCAATGTGTATCTCCAGCAAGGTCTTGTTGACCCCAGGAGTTTCGGTCTCCTTTCGGGCTTTGTCAACCTCCGCAACTTGATCCGAGCGCAGTGAGTATTTGATGTTACTTCGCCACTCGAGCAGTACTGACTGTTGTCCATCTTTCCTTCCGCAGAGTCGACGGTGCTTACAACCTGAATGGCCTGCGTTACCTTGAGAAGCAGGTGCCGACCAGTTACAGCGTCGCCATTGGCGACGGTGAGCCCACAACCTACGACAGCACAGACGATTTGCTCCCAGCCATCATCAATGGCGTTCTTGGCCTGACCGGTGTCCAAGTCGATCAGCTCCTTGGCAACCTTACTCAGGGCACACTGCAGGACCTTCTCGACAATGATTCGTTCTTCAACAACTTCCTCGGACCGGACGGCGCGTTCTGCAAGGGCACGTTGTCCCTCGTTGGTCAGCTTCTGAACTGCCCAAAGCCCTCTACAACGACGTCGGCCCCTACAGCGACGACGACGACATCGGCCGCCACAGCAACGACGACCACGTCGGCAAACGCGGCTGATGCCACCACTACCGAAGCAGCTGCCTCGGGGGCGACCACGGCGAGGACCACGAACACCGCCGCCGACGCTACGACCACGACCGCAAGCAGGACCACGACAACAGCGGCCCGAACGTCGACGACAGGCACCCAGACATAGGAAGGGATGACATCTCGAGCGAGACCATCCAACCCAACCCGCACACTCATTCACACCACACTCAAACCCAAGCACGCTCGCTCCGCATCAAGATAACCCACAATCCCTCCCTCTCACCATTCGTTCAAGACGTGGCATTATCCCTCACCACCCTCATTCATCCGACTCGATACAGTCCAACACCCAACCAACACTCGTCGACGCCCCCACGCTCGTTCCCACCGCCGACACGCGCCAAGCATCACCCCCTCCCCGACGCTCCTTTGGCCAGTCCACGTCCGTTCCTTCCCCGGTTTTCCCGCCCTTCCTCCCCTCCCTTCCTTGGTGCCTCGGTGAGGCTTTCCGCGCGCTTGGCTCTGGACCGGACCGTTCGCGCTCGCCCGCTTCCGCTCCCGCTCCGCCTCCCCTATTCTCCCCGTTGGCGCGACGCGGGCGGCGCGGCGCGGACCCAGCTTTGGTTGGGTCCTTCTTTCTTATTCGCGTGTCTGTCTCTCTGTGTCTCTTTCGCCGTTCTCTCCTTTTGGTAGGAATACCAGCGCGATTGGATCAAGTTCTGGCTGGCTGGTAGTGATGTGTTTGACAAGCAACTGGGATGATAGAGATTTCGGTTCGGATGGGGATGGGGGAGGGTAGGCTAGGAATGGGTAGTAGTAGCAAGTAGCAGGGGTGCGAATGCCAACGTGAACAATGATACAGAGAGGACGTGCTCCGTAGTACGCTCCGCGGGGCGATGGTGGTTGAGTCTTCGCTCGGCGTGCGTTGCGTGAGAAAGGGGGAGGGAGAGCTTCCGCCTCCTCGCACGTCAACACACGGTACAGCCCGACGCGAACCACCACGACGAGCGAAGCTCCTCGATCCAGTAGACGACGAGCCGGAGCCGGAGCCGGGCGGAGCGGATGGAGAGCAGCCGTGCCTTTTCGTGCTCGTCGATTGGGCTGTGTTCGCCAGAGCGGTACGGTCAGCTCGAGGAACGAAGGAACCAGGAACCCCACAGGATCGGACTCACATCACAAGCGCCATCCAGTACGCCAGCCGCCCAATCTCGCTCCGGGACGGCATCGGCCCGTAGGACTGGTTGAGCCTCGTCAGCAGCAGGGGCGCCGAGCCGGAGCGGAGCGTGTCGATGAAGGCTACGCAGACGTCGACGAGCTCGTCGATGGACGGGTGGGCGGCGACGAGCATGGGGCGGACGATCGGGGCGGGGGCGGGGGCGGGGGCGGGCGTTGTGGATCCTCTTGTGGTGGTGGAAGGCGCCTCGGAGCTTGCTCTTGGCGTGCCACCCGGGGCGGCTTGGTTGGCACCGCCAGCGGTGGCGCCGACACTGGCGGATGCCTCACGGAGAGGAGCACTCGCCGTAAAGTCGGGCGAGGTCGACATGTCCTCAACTTGTCCGGAGGCCGGCACGGACGCCGGCGGTTGCGTTTGTGCTTGCGCTTGCGGTTGCGATTGCTGGGCGGGGGAACGAAGGGCCGCTTGCGCCAGGGTGTCGGCCACACCGACATTGAGTCCGAGCACGTAGCCCGCCCGGTCCGTCGCAGGCACGTCGGCCGGCCCCTGTCCTCCTGCCCCACCAGCAACACTCATCGAGCCGGTAGAGCTCATGGAGGGGGAGGGATCCACCGCGCCCGCCGCCCTCGCAGCCCGATTGACAAGCTCCACAAACGTCCGCTCCATCTCCCGCTCCTCCTCCTCATCCACATCCTCGATGCGCTCCACCCTCCCGACGCAGTAGCCGTCCAGCGAGCCCGTCTCGAGCACGCGGAAGCGGTACGAGCCGACCGTCTCGATCATGGAGCGGCCGTCGGGGAGCATCTGGACCGAGCGAATCTCGAGCATCGTCCCGTACTCGTACATCCCCGGTGCGGCCGGCGTCGAGGTTCGAGCAGGCATCACCATGCCAAACCTGTCAAGTCCATGTAGTCAGTACCAACCAAGCAAGCAAGAAGGGCGTCGAGCATGTTGTACTCACCTAGGGTTGCCGCTCTCGAGACACCGCCGGATCATGAGCCGATAGCGGGGCTCATAGATGTGCAACACCGTGGGCATCTCCGGGTAGGCGAGCGTGCAGACAAAGATGGGCGTCGAGAGTCGTGCGCGCGCCTCGTCCTCCTCCGCCGCCAGACGACGCTCCTTGTACAGACTGGGTAACTCCCAGCTGGTCGGTTTGGAGCCATTCAGCCGAAGTACAGGGCTGTGGTGTTCCTCAGCTTGGAGCATGTCATCGCCACTGCTGATGGAGCCCTGTTCGGTCCGGAGATGTGCGCCGAACTTGGGACCATGCTTATCGGTTGGCGTCGAGCGGTCGATTTCGAGCGTGAGGACGTCGGTCAAGCCCTTGGCCGTGGGATGCTCGTGCCAGAACCCCCAAGGAGGCATCTTGGCCCTGCAGAGCGGACACCGATCCGAGTGGTCGATGTTGCGGGCGAAGCAGCCACGGCAGAAGGTGTGACCGCACGGAGTGGTGAGGGGCTCGTAGAGGAGCAGATAGCACAGCTGGCACTCGAGCACGTCGAGCAAAGCAGTGTGCAGTTCGGACACTTGCTGTTGTTGTGCAACGTCATCGGCCGACGAGGAGGCGGAGGATGAAGCCGGCGAACAAGCGTTGCTCCTTGGGTGAGAATGGTGCTCGTCCACGTCCTCATTGTCATCGTCAAGCAATGTCTGAAGGGAGGTGTCCAACTCAAGTTCGGAGACCGCCTTGAGGGCCATCGTCTTGGCTCCAGCCCAGCGGTCGTAGGCCGTGGCGGAAGCGACGGAGCCGGCCCCACCTCGGTGCATTCTCCTCGTCTTGCGCCTGGGAAGAGAGGCCAAGCTGGCTCCGTGCTCGACATCGCTGTCGAAGTCCGAGCTGGAAGGTGTACCCGGGTTGGAATGCGAGGTGGCTCGGATGCCGCCTGCTGCGCCTGACTCCCTGCCGGACTCGGAGCCACCGAGGAGAGGCAGGGCCGAGCGTGCGATGGCGACACGGTCTCGCTGGAAGCGGACGTGGGTGGGTGGGGTCTTGTTGATGTTGCTGCTACTACAGTCGTCGGCATAGTCGGAGGGATGGGACGCAGAAGTGGCTCCTTGTCGGTGTGTGGTGCTTGAGGTCCTTGAGCTGTTCCGTGGTTGTAGTTGAGATGGCTCCGGTGAGGACGCCGGTTGGGTAAGAGTGCGCAAGAGGGAGATGACCTTGTTGAGGGTGACGTCGCTGCGAAGACTGTTGGCATCGCAAGTGGCTCGAGCGGCTGCCGATGCTTGCGGCGACACTGGCAGGTCTGGATCGATGGGCAGCGCATGGGTGGCAGCAGCGAGACCGGACCGGAGGGTGGACGAAGACGAGCCAGTGGCTGCTGGTGATGCTTGATTGTGCACCAAGGGGTGCATGGCAAGTGCATTGCCTGTCCCAGCTGGCCACTTTGCGTCTGTTGCACCCTCTTGCGCTGATGCTGCTCCTGCTGACGACGATGCGGGTGCTGCTTGCCTTGGTGATCTTGGCTGTGCTGGCAAGATGGCGAGGTTGGTGGCGTGGTCGGGCACGCCGACAATGAAGCCATCGAGAGACGGCGGCAGGGCTGACGAAGCACTGGAGGCGAGGCCCGCGGCGGCTCCGTTGGCAGTGGGCGGCAGTGGCACGGCGGTGTAGGCGTTGAGGGGCGGTCTCGCGCTAGGAGCCGACTCTGCTTGCCGTGCTGATGATGATTGGTGGAGAGGCAGGGCTGCGTAGCGGGCGTGGAAGCCTGTCCATACGCCAATGCCGCGGCCGATGGCAGAGCGCGGGCAGCCTTCGACGGCACAGGCGACGGCACCTGGGCAGAGCGGCAGCCGGGGAGGCAGCGGGGCGTCGTCGTCGTCGTCGTCGTCGTCGTGTTCGGTGCGCTCCTCGTCGTGGTGGGAGACGAGGGCGAGTGCGGCGCGGTTGCAGGCTGCGACGCGGGCGTGCACGCATGCTGAGCAGAGCGAGTGACCGCAGGGGAGCGTGATGGGCTCTGCGAGGGTGTGGGCGCAGGCTGGGCAGCGCAGCTGGGCGAGCAGGATGGCTGCGACTCGGACTGCGAGGGGCTGCTGCTGTTGTTGCTGCTGCTGCTGCTGCTGCTGTACGCTGTTCATGCTGGCGGCGTGGTACTCGCACGGCGGTGACCGTGACGACGATGCGGCCATGGCGGGCGGGCGCGCGGTGCTCGGTGAGTGCCGGCAGCAGCAGCAGCGGCACCGTCGTCGGCGTCGTCGTCGTCGTCGTTGCTGCTGCTGAGGTCGTTGCTGCGGGTGCTGAGCACAGAGACCAGGATGCTGACCCGAGGTGGTGTGCGTGTGCGGGTGCGAGTGAGTGCGAGTGCAGCAGTGCGATGGCCACTCGTCAGCACGCGCTCCCCATCGTCCCCCTCCCAAGTCGCACAGCGGGCGCACCGAGCTGTGATAATCATGCAGGCTGACATCGCATCCCACCCACACACCTTGGTCAGCCACCGGGCCGAGCAGCCGGTCACAGTCACGTGTCGACACCCAGAACGGTTCACCCGTTCCACCCCCACCCACAGGCCACCATCAACCACCTCGACATCAACACCGACGACGGCCATCTCAACGTCCACAACGACGGCATTGGCGAGGTCAACGATGGCATCGCCAGGCGCAGCAGCAGCAGTGGGAGGGGGCGCTGCATCAGGGGCAGCACCATCATCAACACCCGCGGCACCAGCACTCGATGCCATCCTCCTCCTCGAACAGCCCCTCGCCCATCTGCCCTACGACCAGCTCACCACCCTCCTACGCACTCAACAGCGTCTCCTCAGCCGCGAGCTCGGCCAGGTCCAGGCCAGCCTCGTCGAGCTGGCAGCCGCAGCATCAGCGCCATCAGCACCGGGCTCGGCCAGGATCGCACCCGACGTCGCCGCCGAGCACCTCGACCAGAACATCAAGCGCATCAAGGCCCTCAAGCGCAGACTCGCCCAGCTCAACGCAGGCACCAAGACGGCACTCAACTCGGCATCAGCTCGATATGCTCATCTGCAGTCCCTCCATACCATTGCCTCCACGGCCGACCCAGCCTTTCAGCAATGGTCGGCAACCCGGCTCCAGCGCGTCCTCGTCGACTACATGCTCCGGAACGCGGCCACCCAGGCCGCAGCACAGCTCACCTCGGCCGCGGGCATCGGACCCCTCGTCGACACCGCCCTCTTTGCCGAACTCGACAGGCTCGAGGCATCCCTCTACCCGCCCACCTCCCCGCCTTCCAGCACCGACCCGGAGCAGCCCTGTCTCCGAGCCCTGGCATGGTGTGCCGAGAACAAGCCCGCCCTCGACGCCGTCGGATCACGGCTCGAATTTGACCTCCGCATGCAAGTCTACATCGAACTCGCGCGCACCCGGACGCCGGACAATCTGCGCGCCGCCATTGCCTACCTCCGGACGCATCTCTTGCCCCTGCTCGATGCCGAGGACGACCATCTCGCTGATGGCAGGCGCGATGGGGAAGACGAAGCCCTAGCCAACGGCACCGACCCTCTACACTCGCTCCCAGCCTCGCAGGGCTACACATCCCCCGTCTCGCGCAAGAAGCAAGTCTCCCGCGCCCTGGGTCTCCTAGCCTGCTCGCCCTCCAGCCTGGCCTATGCAGACCTCTACCACCAGGACCGCTGGGCCTCCCTGCGCGCCCAACTCCGCGCCTGCGCCCTCCGCATCCACTCCCTCCCCGCCCAGCCCATGCTCCACATCGCCCTCTCTGCGGGCCTGTCCTCGCTCAAGCTGCCGGCATGCTTCCAGGACAATGACGAGGAGGATGGAGGGGAGGAGGTGGGCGGTCAGCGCGAGACGCTCCGTCGTGGGGAGGAGGCCCTGCTCGATTCCGAGGGGGCGGTAGCGGCGCTCGAGGGGGAGACGGCGCGGGCGGTACAGCGTGCGGTGGAACTGGCGGGACGCGCGGCGGTGGAGGTGAGCATTCCCCAGCCTGTGGGTCCGCCTTCTCTCGAGCTTGCCACCACGCCGGCGTCGGCGTCGGCGTCGGCTGGCCTCGCGCGGGGTACCGGTACCGCCGCCAGCAGCACCGCCATCGAGCACCACACCTCCCACCGGCCCACCTCGACCTCGACCTCGACCTCGACCCTGACAAGGCTCAGGACAGGGACAAAAGCACCAACCGCCCCGCACCACCCACCCCATCTCCGCGACGGCAACCCGGACTGTCCCACGTGCGAGCGGGCGGGGCTCGGCATCCTCGCGCGCGAGGTGCCCTGGTCGCACCACGAGAACTCGACGATTGTGTGCCGGCTGGGCGGGCACGTCATGTCGGAGGACGATCCGCCGATGTGTCTGCCCAATGGGCGGGTGTACTCCCGCAGTGTGAGTTGCGCCTTCTGCTTGCCTTGCTGTTGATTTCGTTATCCATGGGAAGGCTGACTCTTTGGACCTGCCTACCTTGCAGGCACTCGAGGAGCTCGCGCTCAAGAGCGCAGACGGGCAGACGATTACCGATCCGCGCACAGGCGACGTGTACCCCTTCTCGGCCCTGCGCAAGATGTACATCTCGTGACTCCCCGCCTGCATCGTTGCGCCGTGTCTCCCTCCCGCTGTACTCTGTGTTCCCTCACTGTACTCTCGCAAGCATCGTCACGCTGTTTACGGATGGTGATCCTGAAAGGGAGTACGCTGTGATTCAAGGATGGAAAGGCGAAGGGGAGTCACCGAGGCTGATCGGAGAGAACGACTCGACGTTCCGCTCAGAGCTTTTGCATGGCTGTAAGTGAGACGGGTGATGAGCGTGTGCACAAGGATGTCCCCAAAGCAGGGAGCCGTGAGGAAGGACTCACCAGCAATGTCGGTGGACTGGACGTAGTCCTCAAACTCCTGGACCTGCTCCTGGAGCTCGTCAAGCGAGACCTTGTCGTCCTCAATGACAATGGTGATCTGGAGCTTCTTGACACCGTATCCGACGGGGACCAACTTGGACGCGCCCCAGACGAGGCCATCCTTCTCGATCGAGCGCACGGCCTTCTCGAGCTCGGCCATGTCCGTCTCGTCGTCCCAGGGCTTGACCTCAAAGGTGACGACGGACTTGGCGGCGGCGCGGGGGCCCTTGGCGGCCTTCTTGGCGTTGTACTCGGCCACGCGCTCGGCCTTGATGCGCTCGTTCTCGGCGTCCTCCTCCTCGTCGTCGGAGCCGAAGAGGTCGATGTCGTCGTCGTCGTCGCCACCGGCGGCGGCGCCGGAGGAGGAGGAGGAGGAAGGGGCGGCGGCGAGGAGGGAGGCGACCTTGGAGGCGTCGCCCTTGAGGGAGTCGAACTCCTTCTCCCAGGAGCCAATGTGGGAGTACCAGCGTGCGGTGTGCGGGTACTTCTTGGCGTCGGGCGCCGTCTTGATGGCCTTGTAGACGCTGACGTCGGCCTGGGTGGGCGCGTAGCTGTTCGTGCCATGGGGAGGAGGGCGGTAAGAGTGGTGTCAGCGTCGGTAGCCAAGCAGGGGATTTGCCACGGGCGGTGAAGGGTTGGGAGGGTCAGAGGTCATTTAGCAGAGTGTTGTCGTCAACGCAGAAGAGAGTCGCGGTGTCTTACGCCGCTGGGGCTCGGAAACACGGACCAAATGGGTAAAGGTATCATCGTGGAGAGAGGAGGAGGAGGAGGAGGAGGAGGAGGAGGAGGGTGTGGATGACAACCGACTCACCCGTCAATGTACGACTTGTCGGCGAGGAAGCTCTCGAGCTGGGCGATGCCGGCGTCGGTGGCAAAGTCGGGCTGCGACATGGTCGATGCTGGGGAGGTGTTGACGATGAGAGGGTGTTGGAGGGATACGAGGTGGTGGTGGTCGTCGTCGTCCTGGTCGATGCCGTGCACGAGGTCCGTGGCCAGAAGAAAAGTATACGGAGCGCCCAGAGAGGGCTCGAGCGAGCGTCGTGGAGGCACGTGATGTGCTCGGCGTTCGACGCAGGAATGAAGCGCCGACTGGGTATCAAGACGATTACAAGTGACGCACGGAGGTGCCTCCCACCTCACCGTCCATCCCACCGCCATCGCCGCCCTCGCCATCGACAACGACGACGACGACGACGACGCGGAGCCCAGCACAGCGAGCGATGAGGCCGACACGGCTGGCCTCGCCGTGCTCCGCCCACCGCCGCCGCGTCGGGACGAGCGCAATGCGCAGCGCCTGGCTCGCACTGCTGCTCATCAGCGTCCTCCTCCTCACCATCGTCGACGCGGAGGCCAGCGGCCACGACGCTGCCACAGCGGCAGGAGCACCGCGGCTGCATCACCCACAACGACCTGCGCTCTCGCCAGAAGAGGCCCTCGAGCGCAAGCGCGATGCCTTCCTCTTTGGGCCCGCCTACACCGACAACGCAGAGGCAGCCGCAGCCGCCATCGCAGCCAAGGTGGGCCAAAAGCACGCAGACACAGCACCGGCCTCGCCACCCACAGCCCAGTCCAAGACGGGGACAGAGCGCGCGCAGACGAGTGCTCAGTCGGACAAGCAGTCGAGCGGCTGGTTCGGTGGCGGCAGGGGCTCCTCCTCGGACAAGAAGGCAAAGCGAAAGGAACTGAAATCCAAGTCGAACAGCACCGTCGCCAGGGTGGGAACGGGCATCGCACACTCGTCCCAGGGCGCCGCCTCGGCCCTCTCTGGCGCAGCCCACGTCCTCCTCGCCGGTCTGCGCATCATCACCGCCGTCGTGCTCGCCATCCTCTCCGGCGGTTTCGCCATCCTGCTCTGGCCGCTCCTCTACCTCGTCTGGCCACCGCTTGCCATCATCCTCGACCCCGTCTACATGACCATCTCCTACCTCTACTCCTTCTGGATCGCAACACCCGCGCGCACCCTCTTCAGCCTCCTCCGCGTCCTCTACCCGATGTACCTCTTCCTCGGCGCAGCCGTGCTGACGGGTCTCGGACTCGGCTTCTTTGCCACGGGCGGCGTCGTCATTGGCAACACCTTACTGCCCGTGCCACCGGAGAAGGACCAATCGAAAGACGACTCGGGAGCAGACAAGGATGCGTCGTACAAGGCGGCCCCCAAGCGACGAAAGAGCCTTCTCGACAAGGCCATCGCCAAGAAGGAGCGCGAGTGGAAGCGTCAGCAAGAGATGCGACAGCAGAATCAACAGAGTCAACCGTATCAACAACAGCACCCAACGGCCTCACAGCCAAGCAACTACGACTACTTCAGAGGTGCAGGTCCAGGTCCAGGTCCAGGTCCAGGTCCAGGTCCAGGTCTCTCTCGCATGGGCGGACCCACGAGCCCGACCACGACGCTGCGCCCGATCCCCAGCCCGACGAGCCCACAGCAAGTCCGGGCCAACCTGCGCGAGGACAGCCGGTCCCTCTCGCCCATTGCACTGGCGCGGCGGTCCAAGGCGGCCGCTTCCTCGGCGCTGGCGGGGGCGAATCCCTCCTCGGCCTCGTCCCAGTCGGGAGGAGCAGCCCAGCATGGGACGAGCAAAGGTTCGCGCCATGGAAGCTCTGATGCCCACGCGCTGGCGCGCAGTCCCATCGAAGAGCGCGAGCGCTATCTGTCTGGCTCTCGCAGTGGTGGAGGCAGTGGCTCTGGCGGGAGTGGTGGGCTCCCATCGTCGAGTCATGCAGGTTCAGGATTGGGTCCGCCACTGGGTAGGAGCGAGAGCTCTGGTTCGTCGGCGTACGGCGGCGGGCCCTACTTCGTCTCCCCTTCGCCGGGCACGTCGCCACGCGTGCAGACGTACGGCCTGTCGTCCTCCTCTTCTTCCTCGGCGGCGGCGGCCAACTCGAGCGCGAGTGCGCTCCACCAGCGCGGCAAGAGGAGTAGTGGTCATGGTCGGTCGGGATATCCTTCGACGTAGGGAGGGGGAAGGGGGGGGGGGGGCAAGGCAAGGCGTAGGGCCGGGCACTGGCATGATGACCCCGCCTTGTTGGCCTCGAATATCATCGATATCCTTCCGGTCCTCTCTTTCACCAGCGCACGCATCGCGAGGTACAGCCTCCCAGATTCCCTTCCCATCAGCCTTGTTACCCAGTCACTTCAAGCTGTGTTGTACTCTCTCCCTAGTCCCTCGCTCTCCGACTCGGAACCCAACTGAACGTCTCTCAGCCAGCCAGCCAGCCAACGCTGGCCACGCTGTCATCTAGTCGTACGCAAGCGTGGCAAGGTGGAAGTTGTAGTAGTCGATTGAGGTGACGGATGACACCAAACGGAATGGGATGAATACGTCGGAAAGGTAGGAAGGACTTGGGGGTATCTGAAGCTCATCAGTCATCACGCTGCGCCGCCACCACCACTGCTCGCCTCGCGCTCCCTCACAAGACGCGCCACGAGCCCACTCGGAGGCGCGCCTGGGCCCATATCGCCGCCTGTCCGAGCCTCGTCGTCGGCGCCGGCGCCGACGCCCGCGTTGGCGTTGGGTCCGGCACTCGCGCGTGGCGTCCGCGTTGATGCTGATGAGCCGCGCGGTGGGCGTGCTTGCGCATGAGAAGGAGCCGTTGCACTGGCGGCTGTGCCGCCGCCGCCGCCGCCGCCGCCTTGTGCTGAGCTCGTACCCGCCTCCGAAGCTGGCGCCGCACCACCCGCGCTCGCAAGGCCAGCCGGGGCCACAGGCCGGGTGGTGGGCGCCGCGTTGACAGGCTGCCGAGCGACCGCCGCAATGCCAGCGGCAAAGTCGGCGCCCGAGCTCAAGGAAGGCTGCATTTCCCACTCCTCGCTCAGTCGTCCCTCCGAGATGTGCTCCGCTCCCCCACCGCCGCCGCCGCCGCCACCGCCATCCTGTCCGCCCGCGTGGGCGTTGCCCAGCGCGCTGACGTCCACATTGGACGTGGACGGACTCGGGTTCTGACTCGTCGTCGAAGGGTTGCTCGCTGATCCCAAGCCGGAGCCGGAGCCGGACCCCATCGTGCGACCGAAGAGGGAGAAGCGCTTCTTGCCCCCGCTCGCCCGGCTGGTCGCCGCCCCCAGGGCAGCCGAGAGGATGGCGGAGCCTGACACCCCTGATGTGGGCGGAGCTTGCGAGCCCGAGGGGACGGATGGCAGCGCAGGCGACCGCGCGCTCATGATGCCGTTGCGGAGCTGTGTAGGGTTCGCAGCACCCGGGACCATCTCACTCTTGCTCGGTCCCGTCGTCGCCCTAGGCCGCGTCAGCGCGCTCAAGGAGCTGCCGACCCCTCCAGACGTCGCGTTGCGCTGGCCCACAGAATTGGAGGCAGGGCCGGGTCCGGCATCGCCGTCTTCATCGAGGGAACCTCGCGTCTCTGCCGTGAGATGCTGATAAGGTCCTTGAGCAGTGGTCGTCGGCTGGGAAGTCAACGCTCCCTTGTACTGCGAAATTCCCGATGTCGTAGTCGAGGCACGAGTCCGTCCGTGAGGGCCGTCATTCATCTCTTCCCGCGCCTCTGTTACTGGCGAGTTGGCCCCGCCCTTGCGCCGTTGATCGAGCTGCTGACGCCCTAGCTCGTACTTGTTCAAGCCCATCACCGTTCGCAGGGAGCGAATCTGCAGTGCCTCCGCACCGCACAGAGTGGCGGCCTCGAAGAGCATCACGGCATAGCGGTGCCTGAGCTCTATGCTCAGGTTGTTGCGCACAGGGTCGTATGCTGTCAAGGCTGAACCCGCGTACATGCTGGCGTCGATAGCCAGGCCACCTTTTGCACGCGCCGCGAAGGCTGAGAGGGACGTTGACGTCGGCGTCGCGTTTCTGGACGCAAGTCGGGATTCCGTTGACGGTGCGGACAATTCGGTGGAGATGACCACATGCGCTGCATGGACGCACCAACGGACGAGCTCGGGTAGCTCGTACGTGGTCCCCAGAATCAGGAGCGAGGCGAGCACCACTGGGTGTCGTTGAAGAGCTGTGCAGATGTTCTTGGTGTAAAGGAACTCCAGCATCGCGAGCACGACGGGTGATGGTTCGGGGAAGATGAGTTGTCGTGGCGTCATTCGGGGATCTGGAGCTCGTCGGCCAATGGGGCCGGTAGACTTGCCAGTCGTTGTGCTGGGCTCATCGTCGGCAATCGAGGATTCCGTTGCCGGAGCTGTAGCCGCAGCGTTGCTGCCACCAGTTTCATTCGACCGAGTCCTGTCGCCGTCATCAGAGGTCGCAGGCTGCATGGTTGATGAGTCGTTCGGCCCGCCCGACGCGGTCGATGGTGAGGAGGACTGCGCTGGGCTTGTCGGGCTACCTGCGAACCGCTTCGCCCGCTTCCGGAACTCCCGCATACGCTCGGCGAACCACGGCCAGCGCCGTTCGAGGACGACCCTGTCGCAACCAAGCCAAAGGCCGTCCGAGCAGATGATCTCAAAGTCACCTCGGCCACCAAATGATAGAGGCGCGAATGGTAGCGTTGTCGCCTGTTTCGGTAGAGTCGAACCTGTAGCCTCGGCCGGTGAGACGTTCTGAGCCGTGAGCGTACTGCTCTCATCCCGAGAGGATACCGGCTCTGCATTGTCGGTCGGTGTCACGCCACCGGTAGGCGCCAAGCGTTGCTGCCGCAACGACCCAGCTCCTGAGCCGGCGCTTGATGTTGTCGCTGAGCTGTTTGAACGCAGACGTGTCATCCCGAACTTCGATAGTGACGTTGGACGAGCAGCAGAATGTGCTGCTTTCCCGTCATCGCGCGAGCCTGTTGAATCGGATGGTTGGGAGAAGGAGACCGGAACCAGACCGCCTTGTGCGCTTGAGCGCAACTTGGCAAGGCCGAGCTCTGTCGCCAGTGACGTGGCGTACGATGACGCTGTCGCTGATGATTGTTGACCTGGCGTTGCGGACACCTGATCCGCTGCTAGGCCGATTGATGGTGTTGGGGGTTGATAAATGCCCCAGCTTTCGAGGTCCACAATGACCACATGGTCGCAATTGACTTGGCGATGGTTGTAGTCGTTGACGAGGTCGCGATCGCGGTGACCCAGGATGATGAGTTTGTTTCCTTGTGACCAGACCCTTGAGGAACCACCCTTGGGCGGAAGCTGGAACCCCTTTGCATTGTTGGCCGCATCAGTTGGATGACCCTGCTTGTCGTAACCGCCTGCTTGAGTATGTATAGTCGATGCACTTGGAGTTGCGCCGGGCCAGACGACGGCGCGATTCCAGCTTCCGGTGCTCAAGATGTTGCCCAGGTCGATGCGAGACCAGATGAGGGTCGGCAAGTGCAAGCTCCATATTGAGAAGCTCTGCGAGGTGTTCGCAAGATAGGTGCCCGAGACGATCAAGTGCTCGCCGACTACTGTGCCCGTAGGAAACCGAAGGCCCGGTGGTAGCATCGACCCTCTCATCGAGGAGGAGATCTCTCGAAAGTGAAGAGCAATGTCGACTTCACCCTTGTCTTGACCCCGAGATGAGCTTCTATCGAGGTCCACATCGTCCTCGGTCGCACCGCTCGGCCGCCTCGTCCTGAGCGAAACGACTTCGATCTCTCGCTTGACGTCCGTGAAGTGATAATTCGAGTAAAGGTACAAGGGCGATCCGATTGTTGGGGACTCCGCTTCGGGCCCGCCTGCGAATGTCGATCTTGCCCGACTTCCGGTAGTGCCCTGGACGGGAGATGCGGCGACCTGTGACATCGGCAGGAGGTACGTTGGGACGTGAGGTCGATCCAGTTCGTACAAGTAGTTGTTGGAATCGTCCGCAGTTGCGTCGAAACCGCCAGCGGACGCCCCATCATCGCTCTCCAGTTGCGATGTGCCCATGATCGAGGATCCGGCCTGCGAGTGGACTGACAGATTTGCAGTCGATGCGTGAGCCGCGTGCCCGTGAAGTCCTGAGAGACCAGCTGAAGCAGAGTTGGTGTTGTCGGCGGTGGTAGAACCGTCTCCACCCGTCAACGCGACCGGTGCCGCATTCGTCGGAGCGGTTGCTGGCCAGGTTGTCGCGCTCACTGAGAGCACCGACGGTCGACTTGCTGCACTGTCGGAGCGGCTGCGATCCCCCTTGCGCTCGAAGGCGATTGTGTCCACGCTCGAGCTGCTACCGGGGGACATTATGGCCGGACTTTGCATCGGCCCTGTTCCCGCCATATCTTGGGTTGCTTCGGTAATTCGGAGTGCGGAATGAATGTCCTCTAAAGGCGCCTTGTGTCCCATCGACACGGAGCTCGGAGGTGATGCCACCAGGGAGCGGTAGCTGCCGCACTGCTTTCCAAAGCTCTGTTGAGCGACCCAGGTACGGGAAGGTAGGTGGAATACGTCCACCTTCTCGATGTAGGCGTTGGCAGCATTCTGACCTCCGAGTACGACCAGGAAGTCGGTGCTGACTGCAGAGAGATGCGCGTAGCGGGCCGTTGGTCGCAGAGCTCCCGGATGCTCGGGTTCAGGAGCAGCGGGAGCGAAGTCGAGGTCCCATTCGTTCTTGATGAGGTCGTATGCGAGGACGTCGTCGAGAACGCACAAGTCGTCGTAGTGCTGCGAAGAAGCTTTGGTGGAACCGCTCTCTGCGGCTGACGATGACTCGGATACTAGATGCTCCGAGCGCGTAAGGCCCGCTGGCTTGTAGCCCATGCCTCCGTAAATGATGAGCTTGTCGTTCCACACGTCTGCTGAGTGAAAGTAGCGCGGCGAGGGTAGGCGCTTACGTTGAGGGTCGTCGCGCTGTTGAGGTGTAGCGATTTTGTACCAGACGAGCGTGTCGAGATCGAGGTACCACATATCCGCGACCATCCGACGGGTACTGACGAGACGACCGCCAAAGACGTACAGTCTAGCTTTCGGAGCGGTGGTGACCCGGGGAGGCGTCGTTCTGGACGAGCTCGTCTGTTGCCGGTTCGCGTCCGAGCCGGAATCATTGCCAGCGCTCGATGAGGATGTGTTCGTAATGTCGCCCGCGTGCCAGGAAACGAAGGGCATTTGCACGCAGGTGATGGATGCTCCCTAAGGATGGGCGAAAGCAGGGTGGTCAGTAGAAATCCATTTCCACTTGTGCCACGAGGCCGCAACTCACAACGAGCGGTGGGGGAACGTCGCCGGTGCAGGCATGCCATCTGGAGGCAAAAGCTATGAGGGGGTGTTGTCGGTCCATCTTGGCTCAGCCTAGGCGATCTTCCTGTCGTTGTCGAAGAGAGGTAGGGACTACTGCCGTGGGCCGGCGCGCACCGCGGCGCTGACAGTCAGCTTGGCAGGCAGGTTCGCCGCGCAGCGCCTTGCGACTCGGGTGTCCAGCGTGGAGCAGCTTTGACAGGTTGCCCAGGGCTTCGAGTTGCGAGCACCTTGTACGGAGAGAAGGCGGACGCGCCCGCGCGCGTCGCTCAGCGTGGGCTGCCTTCGTCGCTGGCAGCCTCAGTACGAGCTGCGTGACACGACGACGTCGTGGCTGCGAGACGCGGGTGCGAGGCTCGATGGTGAGTGCGCGTGGATGATGGTCGTCCGCGTCGTTGTGTTGAGGTCGCTGGTGCTCGAGCGCAAGTGCGACCGCGACGGCCGTCGTGGTTGGCGCTACGGTGGCCGTCCGCATTGTGAGGCAGCCCCGTCGGAGCTCCGAAGCTGCACCACGTGGAGTCTATGGTCCAGGTCGTCCGGGCGGGACGGCTCCATTCGGCGTCGCGCGCACGCACCTCGTCGTTGACAACCATTGCCCACCTCGTCCATCCAGCCAGCGCACCTGAGCACCGGCGTGGTGGACTGTCACGCGATCCTTTGACGCTGCTGAGGTGCTATCGTGCCGGCAGCGGAGATGGCCATGGCGCGGCATCAAGGCATCGACCCTTGGCGCGCGCCATGACTCGCGACCACGGCGTCGACGCGGCTCAGCGAGGCGCCAACACGTCCTCGAGGGTGCAATGAATGGTGAGCACACACCACGACGTCTCCCTGCTTCATCGTCCCAATCATGGTCCGCTGACGCGCAACGCCTCGCCCTCTCTGCAGTGCTTTTCTCTATGCCAGTCCGCAACGGGACAGGCTCGCACCCTTCACGGGTTGGTATGCTTGCAAGCATCGTCTTCAGCACGTAGGTCATGGACCATATCGCCGGCACCCAGCATCTCCATGCGCGCAGTGCAAGTCTGCGAGACCTCCCAGCACCAGTCAGCAGCCGCCAACCGCCGTCGTCCTTTGGTGCGCGGGCGTGTGCTCCTTGTCCGGAGCGCTGGTGCCCAACCGGTTCAGAACAACTCGCCAGTCGCCAGTCGCCACTCGATCCAGCCAGCAAGCATCCCTTGGTCAAGTTCACAAGATGAGGCCAGCTTGAGCAAGCAGACCTCTCCCAACGGGGTGTCGCGAGGGTCCATACTCCATCGTCCCCTTGCGCAACGTTATTGGCGGAAGATACGCGCATGTCGACGGCGGCTTCCTGTCTAGATGACCTGAAGGACTCTCACGAGCACGGGCACCTCCATCAATAGGCCTGTCAGGGTGCCAGGCTGCCAAATGCCAAGGTGCAACAGCGAGGCAGCAACCGACCAGTGATTCTGGCTTCCCCTGCTTGCTGCCAAGTGCCAGCTGCGTTTTCCCAGTGAGTCTGCAGCTCAGTGCTGCAACGCGGAGACACTCTGAAACAGCTTCCGCACGATTACAGGTACGACGATCAGCGTGCTCACCACCCTGTCTTGCGTTTGGACCCGTAGATGCGCCAAAGTGCTTGCGACCACAGCGCCCACATCAAAACCCATCAGGAGCGGCCAGCCAGCTTGGGTCGCACACGGGCCGGCCGCGACCATCCGCCCGCACCTTGCTGTTCGATGCCACGAGAGCAAGACAACTGGGATGTTCGCGTCGAGGCGGCGCGGGCCGACACTCGATGGGTGGCCGCGGCCGTGTGCGAAATTGCCCCACACTCAGAGGTCAGCTCTCGCAGCATTCACGGCCAGAGCCATACACACTGCAGGCTACACCGGGCTGAAGCATCTCGTACAGGCTGCTTTGCGAGCGCTGTCCCAGTGAGTATAGTTTTCTGTGAACACCTTCGAGGCCCAACCAGCTGACGAACTCGCGTGCGGTGAGCGCCCCCTTCCCAGCAGTCCCCGAGTGCAATAGGTGGCGCAGGAGCGGGTGCAATCAACAGCCGGGAGGAGCAAGATTGAGCCTGGTTCTGCATTCGAGGCGCCACGATTGAATGTTCCCCGGCTCGGCTTCAGTTGGGGAAGCTGTCAAACGGCACCGGGCCACAGGCGTGCCACTCAAGCTCAAACACGCGGAGATCAGCGTGACATTGTACGCTGGAACGCCCACCTCTCGTCTCGTTTGCGGGCACACCACGGCCACGGAAGCACCCGCGCTACATTGGCACCTGGTCTTCTCGTTGCACCCTCGCCTCGAGCACTCGACGGGGGAACGGGCCCGACTGCCTGGCGGGCGGCGGCTAGCAGGCCATCCTTAGGGGACGAGGTGCCGCTCTTCCTCGCTGAAGATGCCGCTCGCCGTCTTGCCGAGGTAGCCATCCAGACGCTCCTCTTTGTCCTCCCCCCTCACCGTCCACCTTCCTCTCCCCATCTCTTCCTCGTCCCCCCTCCCTGCCGGCCATCCTCGTGGAAGACCTTCCCTTCTTCATCAAGGTCAACCTCCCTCCCGACCACCACCTTCTCGACCCGTTACGCTCAAGATTGTCGCGCCGTCGGTGGCCAACTCACATTCCTTCACATCGATCCCTCCAGTTCGACATCTCTCATCGCGGCCGCCACCTATCTCGATACTCGCGTTCCCTCTCTCTCAGACCCGCTAGAAGGGGCCGCCAACATGGCAGACACGTACGGGTCTCGCGCGGCTCTCCGCCAACGGGCGGCCACGCCTGAACTGGGCCCGTCGACGGCAGGTCGCTTCCAGCCCGGCCGTCACCCCATCGGTTTCCTTGCCGCTCGCAAGACATTCTACGGCAAGAAGCACTTCGGTAGCAAGCTCGGATTCTGCTGCGTAGCTCTCGCTCCTCCAAGTGAGTATGACATCGCTTTTCGTGTGGTAACTCACTCTCGCGCTGACAGGACGCTCTCCTCCTCACAGTCATCATCATTGCCTTGATCATCGCTCTCATCCCCGTCGTCTGGGCGGTGGGTATGCACGCCCTCAACACGGCGCAGATCCACGTCTACTCGGCCAACATTACCCAACTATCCAACACTTCGTTCCCTATCACGCTCGATGGCCAGGTAAGTATTGAGCTCGCAGACCTTTCAGTCTTCCCACAAAGTGGCTCAACACGCATGTCTCCTCCTTTCACAGGTCAAGAAAACGGGTATCTTCCCGGCTGAAGCATTCTTCCGCGAGCCCGTTGACGTGTACTGGATGACGCCTCCGCCAAACATGGAGGAGCGTCACCTCGGATCGATGAACCTCTCTCGCCTTGGAATTGCTGCTGGCCACGCTCGTCTGCGACAGGTAAGTGTTCTTTCTGTACTCATCCCTTGAAAGGATGGCGAAAGCTCACGTCCACGTCCGTCTGCCAGGCCACCACCTTCCAAGTTCGTGATGAGGAGGCGTTCGGAGAGTTTGCCAAGTTCCTCGTCTCCCAAGAGGAGTTCACCTGGAAGCTCAACACCACCAACGTCCACGTCAAGGCGTTTGGTTTCTTGCCCACGTTCAAGAACCTCGGCTTCAAGAAGCACGTGGTTCTGAAGGGCATGGCCAACTTCACCGACATCTCGATCCAGGACTTCCAGCTGCCAGGGGACGACCCAGCGGGTGGTATCACTCTTGCGGTCAAGACGGCTCTCACCAACCCCTCGCCCTTCGGTGTTGAGATCGGCTCACTCAACCTCGACCTCTTCTACGAGGGCATGTACCTCGGCCCTGGTTCGGCCAAGAACTTGAACATCACTCCAGGTGTCAACCTCATCGACCTGAACGGTCGCCTTGTGCCTCACCAAGACAACCAGACCGAGCTCGACATGCTCGGCAAGCTGTTCACTTCTTACCTGAACAATGAGGTGGTTCCGGCCGAGGCTCGCGGTGTCTCTACTTCCATGGCAAACGGCGAGATCATCTCCTGGCTTTCGGAGGGTATCAAGGCTTTGAACATCAAGGTGCCTATCAAGTCTCCGCAGCCAATCAACCCCATTCAGGGTATCAACCTCAACGAGCTCGGTCTTGTGTACAACAAGGACGAGCCCTGGTCGCCTGAAGTCTTCTCCAAGCTGCTTCAAGCTACCATTGCTCTTCCCTTCGGCTTCTCGCTCGACATTGTCGGTACCAAGCAGACCATCGCCCTTCAGTTCAACAACAACACAATCGGCACCATTGCTGGCGCTTTCTCGAACTCCACCACCCATCTTGACCTTATCAGTGCTGGTCAAACGGCCGGTACTATCAACATCACGCTGCCCCAGTCCAAGTTGCAGCTCGTCAACAACTCGGTGGAGGCGGAGCAGGCCTTTGTTCTCTTCCAGAATGCTTTCACGTACACGGATGGTGCTGGTTTCAACCTTCAAGGCGAAGCAAGTGCAGTCACCAACACCCCGCTCGGACAGGTGCTCCTTAACGGCATCAAGTTCGCTGTGCCGTCCGGTCTCAAGGGTCTTGAGGGCTTGACGAAGTACCCAACTGTGATCTCCAGTGTGGACGTCACTAACGGCTTCAGCGACGCACTCGAGCTTGCCGTTCAGACCACGATCATCAACCCCTCGAACCTGAACCTGAGCGTGGGCGACACGACGTTCCAGCTCTCGCGCGAGGTCGTGCTGGGCAATGTCACCCTTAACAACCTGAACCTCAACATCGGCGCCAACAACGTGTCGGCCCGCTCCATGTTCGACCCCAACCGTGCGCCTCAGGGTGTCGACACACTCAACCGCTTCATCTCGGGTCTTCCTACCACGTTGAACATCACCGGTTTCGAAGGCTCGAGCGACATTGTCTCCTTGGAGCCAACTCTCAAGGGCTTGCGCCTGAACGCCACCTTGCCGGGCTTGCAGGAGAAGCTGATCAAGTACGCCAACCTGTCTGTCTTGGACACCACTGGCATTACCAACGACATTGCCAACGGCTACGTCGGCCTGAACAACCCCTTCTCGAGCCAACTTCGCATTGTCAACATTCGCTCGAACGTGTCTTCCCACGGCATCCACGTTGCAGACATCAACACCGGTATCAACTTCCAGGCGGGTGGAAAGCGTGTCACAGACTCGCCCCCCATCCCCATCCTGCTCAACTTGAACCCTCCGGACATCTTCGCCCTCCTTCGCGCCCTCGTCGTCCAGTCCGGTCAAGACGTCGCTCCGCTTGATGCGATCGTTAACCTCGCAGGCTACCAGCTTACGCCCGTCACCGATGCCAACACCGGCCCTCGTCCTGCCAGCCGATCGCTCAAGGAGGATGCCGAGTTGGAGAACGGCCCTTCGTTCATCCGCGAGGAGGACAGCGAGCTCGCCCACATGTTGATGGATGTTCGCACGAACCCGGGTCTCTTCTCCGACGTCGAGGAGGAGGAGCGAGACGAGATGACGGCCGCGCCACTCATCAAGCGCGGTCTCTTCACTGGCTTCGACCTTCCTTCGTACGTGCAGAAGGCGTTCTCGGTGGCGACAGCAAACGTTCAGGTCGACACCACTGTCTTCGTTGGCGACTACCCGACCAACCTCACCATCTCGCAGCTTGATGTGCCGCTCAACACCGATGCCTCGCTGAACAAGCTTCTGCCGGTGCTTGCTGGACCTATTGTCCAGAAGCTCATCGACCAGGCCGTGCTCAACATCGACAGCGTCATTATCAACGACCCTCAAGAGACTGAGTTCGGCACGACTCTGACTGGCTCCGTGACAAACGCTGGACCATTCGACGCTGAGATCACCTTCCCTGCTGGTCTCACCGTCCAATGGGAGGGTCGCACCCTTGGCTCCATCTCGCTACCTGGCATCAGTGTTGTTGGCGACGCCGGCGGCTCGCTCAACTCGAACGCCAATTTCCGAGTCCTGGACCAAGGCGCGATCGGAGACTTCGCCAAGGCTCTGCTTACCCAAGAGAGCTTCGTGTGGCAGATCTCTGCCCAGAACGTCAGCGTCAAGGCGCTCGGCATCGAGATCGGCGGCGTCGCCTTGACCAAGCAAGTCAGCCTTCGCGGCTTCAACGGCCTCAAGAACGCCGTTGCCATTCAATCGTTCGATTTGCCCGCCAACGACCCTGCCGGTGGTATCCACCTCGACGTGCAGTCCACGATCAACAACCCGAGTCAAGTCGGTATCTCGCTCAGCAGGTTCGGCATTCAGGTGTTCAACAACGGCGTGTTCCTCGGCCCGCAAGCAGCCGCCGAGCCCTTCACTTTGGCTCCGGGTGCCACGTCCCCGCTCAAGCTCTCTGGCCGGCTCATTCGCCAGACGACGCCGGAGGGCCAGCAGACACTGTCCAACTTGTTCTCGGATGTCGTTCACGGCAAGTCTCCCGCCCTCGTGGTGAACGGTGACTACGCCGGTCCCGAGTCGGTCACTTGGCTCAACGACGCCATTAAGGTTCTATCCATCCCGGTCTCGCTGCCGCCGCAGAACTTCGATGTGATCTCGTCGATCACCTTGAACCAGTTCTCGCTGTTCTTCACGCCACCAACCACCTGGGCACCGGAGACCGCCTCCTCGCTCATCACGGCAGGCTTCTACCTCCCCTTCGCCTTCCCCATCGACATTACCTCCGTCGGCGGTCGGTTCGTGGACAACTACCAGAACACGGATGTCGGTGTGCTCAACATCCCGCAGACGCCGGCAACGACGGATGTCAACAGCCGTATTATCACACTGGCTTACACTGGCATTCCCCTCGTCGTTCCGGGCAATGCCCACAGCCAGTTCTCTGCTTTCGTGGCCGATGCCACTCGTCAAGACCGCATTGACTTCAGACTGCTCGGCACTGCGACGGCATCCGCCGAAACTGCTGCTGGCCCTGTCACCATCTCGGACCTCGACTTCAACGTCGGGTCGTCCCTGGCTGGTGTTCAGAACCTCAACGCTCGCCCGGCCATCGTCTCGAACCTGGATGTTGCCCGTGGCTTCAGCGACTACCTGTTGCTGACGTTGACGACCACCCTGTTCAACCCGTCGAACCTTACTGTCGGCACCGGCGATGTGCAGTTCAACACCGTCTACAAGGGAAAGGTCATCGGTCAGGTCGTGATCAACGACCTCGTCCTCAAGCCCGGCGAGAATGTTATCAACACAAACCTGCGCTTCGACCCTCGTGGTAACGCAGCGGTGGCAGCTGGTCGTGAGGTGCTCGAGAACTACGTTGCCAACTTGACGTCAACCGTGGCCGTTTCTGGCTCTCGCGACTCGACACCCATCGACTCGCTCAAGCAGGCGCTCTCGGGCATTGCTATCAACGCTGACGTGCCGGCCTTGAACAAGCTCCTTATCGTCAGCACGGCCTTGAGCATCCCGGCGGACGTTGCGAAGACGTCGACTGCATTCGTGTCGTTCACGCTGGACAACCCCTTCTCGGCGACTATCAACCTGTACAAGGTCGACGCTACGGCTTCCTACGAAGGCATCGTGCTCGGCAACATCGACACATCGTTGAGCAACCCCATCCGGGCCCCTGGCAAGCAGCAGGTCACGTCCGACCAGCTGCCGTTCCAGCTGACCAAGAACTTGAACGACCTTGTTAAGTTCATCATCGTCGCTGGTCAGAACACTGGCACCGACCTTGGTCCCCTCCCTGGCCTTCTCGGTCAGCTCGACGGCGCGACCACTTACAACGGCAAGGTCACTTCTGGCCCCGACACTGGCACGAACCAGTGCGCTTCGGGTGGCGGCTTTGACATCAACAAGGCCATTTTGTCGCTTCTCAACGGGCTCCGCACCGATGTCACGGTCGACACTGACCTTGGCCTTGACGACTACCGCACCTCGCTCTCGTTCACTCAGAAGGGCACGCCTACCAAGACTGATGACACTGCCCTCCGTCTCATCGGTCTCGTCGCTCCGCCAATCGTGCAGAAGATTGTCGACCAGACCCAGCTTTCGTTCAACCTCGCCAACGCCACCGACCTCACCGATGACGGATTCAAAGTCAGTCTTCAAGGTTCAGTGTCTGACTCTGGTCCCTTCGATGCTTTCATCGAGTTCCTCGAGCCTCTCACCGTCATCTGGCAAGGCTCAGCCATTGCCACCATCAACCTCCCCGGCATCTGTGCTGAGGCCAACAAGGGTGTGCCGGACTACAGGTCCGAGGGCACTCTCAAGATCACCGACCAGGATCGCTTCGCTGACTTTGCGACGAGCATCTTGCACACCGAGAGCTTCACTTGGACGGTCACCACGGACAAGCTCCGCGTGCACGCCTTGGGCCTTCAGTTCGACAACGTCAACCTCACCAAGTCTGTCACATTCGCGGCCTTCAACGACCTGCCGGGCGTCACCATCAAGTCCTTCGACATCCCTGGCCAGACTGACGATGCGCTCAAGATTTCCACGACGTCCATCATCCCGTCGAAGGCTGCCCTTGGTATCGAGCTTGGCAACGCTCAGTTCGACATCCGATTCCAGGGTCTCGACGTGAGTTCTGTCCGAGACTGCGCTTCTGGCTCTGCTCCTGTCGCTTACACTTCCCTTCATTTCCCACAGATCGGCACGGTCTCGGCTGCTGACTTGTTCCTCGCGCCCAAGACGGACAACAGCGTTGCTCTGAACGGCTTCATCAACCGCCAGACGAGCGATGACGACCTCAAGAAGCTGGGTGCTTTGTTCTCTGCCTTCCTTCAGGGCAAGGACCAGGCCCTCCTCATTCGTGGTGTCAGCGTCACCTCACCCGCTCAAGCCACGCCTGTGAAGTGGTTGACGGCTGCGTTCCAGTCGCTCAACCTGAACGTCACGCTTCCGGGCAAGAAGTACAACGTCATCACCGACATCCAGATCAGCGATCTGGCGGTCGACATCACTGGCAACCCAGACGATTCGTACACCCTGCCGGCCAGCTCTGACTCGACGAAGGCCACGTTCGCCAACCCCTTCAGCTTCTCGCTCACTCCAGTTCAGGCCAGCACCAACATCATCATCAACTACCAGGGCCAAGATGCGGCGAGCCTCAAGCTCGACAACATCGACACCGCGGGTGCCGGCACCTCGACGGGCCCCAACGACCCCGGTACACTCAACCTGGCCTTTAAGAACAAGGACATCGTGGCAATCGACAAGGGCACCTTCCGGGCATTCCTTGCTCAGCTCACGGACAAGGCCGATGCAACGTTCACTCTTGCTGGTTCGGCCGATGTGGTTGGCAAGACTGTCATCGGTAACGTCCCGATCAGCGGCATTCCTGTGAACACCAACACCACGTTGAAGGGCATTGACTCCTTCGGCGGCAAGGCTCCCATCGGTAGCTTGGAGATCTCCGGCTCGACCCCCGACTACATCTCCCTCGACATCGAGGTCAACCTCAACAACCCGAGCAACCTCACTGTCAAGACCAAGGATGTGTCATTGCCGTCCTTCTACGGCGATGCCGAGGTTGGCCGCACCATCATCGACGCTCTCGACCTCCGCCCGGGCAACAACACGGTCAAGGCGGAGTTCAGGTACCAACCGTCGGACAAGGACGCCGTTGCTGCTTCGGGCCTGCTTACCAAGTATCTCGAACCCGTCAACGGCAACACGGGCGCTCAGACCGCTCAGATCTCGGTACACGGCTTCCCAGGCGCTAATCCGCCACCGACGCCGTACGAGTCGCTCGAGGATGCGCTCAACGGCGTTTCCATCACGTCGAGCGTGCCGGGTCTTGGCGCCCGTATCGTCACCTCGGTGTCGGTTTCGCTGAACATCAAGGATCTCTTCCGTGGTCCGGGAGGCAAGCCTCAGGGTTACGCCAAGATCAAGGCCAAGAATGTGCTGCCCATCGGCATCACCCTCACTCACATCAAGAGCACGGTCAGCGCTCCCAACAGTGATGGTGTCTATCACGACCTTGCCCAGTTGGACCAGGATCTGACCTTGAACCTGCCGGCATCGCCAGCTACTGGCACGCCGGGTGAGGAGATTACCTCGGACTTGATTGGCCCGGTTGCCGTCGGCGTCTACACCTTGCCCGTCAACCCCGACAATGGTCAGGCTACCGACCTGCTCGGCAGCTCCATCAACCTTGACAACACGATCACGACCAAGTGAGTATGCTCGACGCCATGCAGTGAGATGTCTTCAGCTTACAATTGACCTTATCTACAGGCTTGACGGAGGCTACGTTATTCAGTCGCTCAAGTACAAGGAGAACAACGTCGACAGCTCAGCCACCATCACGGCGATGGGCCAGACTCTTGTTCAGGGCACCGATGTCGGTGAAATCGCTGGTGCCATTGTTGGCTACTTCCTGGACATCGACATCGCGAAGGCCAACTACGCGTTGGGTTACCTCACCAACGACACCATCGCGACCTTGATCAAATCCGACAACGTTTTCGCCATCACGCTCAACCAGGACGGCAACGGCGTTACGGCTCTGTGCAAGGCCACCGACATTCCTCTTGATGTCCGCCAGACTTGGGACCCTACTTGCACGAAGAACCCCACCGACGGTGCTCGTTTGGCGCCCGCGACGACGTCGACCTCCTCCACAGCCGAGTCGACGGCGGCCACGACGGCGGCGTCGACCGGTAGCGCGAGCGCGAGCGAGCCTGCTGCCACGACGGCGACGACCACCAAGGCGGAGGCCCCGAGCTCGACCACCAAGGCGGCTGAGCCCAAGACCACGTCCCAGGCGGCTGCCACGTCCACCAAGGCGGAGAGCGCCGCGCCCGAGAAGGCCAGCTCGGCTGAGTCGGCCACTTCGACGGCTTGAGGTTGAGAGTCACGTATATTATTCTCCCCTGATCCTCCGACATATCTCGGCCACATCATCCAGAACCCCACCGCACGCCCCCCCTTCCACACAGTCACTCCTTTGTTGACTCGTCTTTCTGGCTCTCTCAACTTCGCTTTCTTGGATGGCTTCACACTGGCTCTTGGTGTCCTCCTTTGCCTGAGTCTGAGATGCCTAATGCGGTGGATAACGGGGGTATCTCTGCGGGCAGGGAGGCAGGTACCTCTACTACAGAGGTGCGTGCCATCATCATCCTGAAAAGGGAGGCATCGCTCCTCGTCGGGTATCAACGAACCCACTCCTCAAAGCGTTCAAGTCTCGCTGTCCAGATCCAGCAAGTCCGTCTGCTCCGAGCCCTGGCGCCGGTACTGCTCGCGGTACACCTGGCGCTTGTACTCTGTCGAGCGCGGGTCGAGCGGCGTCGGCGCGAGGGACTGAAGGGACGCCTCGGAGCTCATGGCGCCGTGGCCGCTCCCGCTCCCGCTGAGGCTGTCCGAGCCTAGGCCTGTATCGGCGCTGGAGCCCGTGCGGCTCAGACTTGGGACGTCGGAGCGCGAGAAGAGGGATGCGACGTCGTCTTCCGCGTGTTCCCCTGCTTGATGTTGTTGGCGTTCATCATCGTCTTGGTCTTCGTAAGCGTAGTAGGCATGCTTGTCCGTCTCTTCACCATTCCGGTAAGCGTGATTGCCACCACCGTCACCGTTGGGGAGGAAGGGCAACGGGGCTCGATGGGAGGTCGTCGCTCGAAGCGTCCGCTGGTGATCCTCGTCGTATGTGCTATCCGCTCCATTCATCCTCGGCCAGCGCTCCGAGTCCCACCCGCGTTGACTCGAGGCCATGCTCGCCGGCGCCCGGATCGTCCGCGTACCCGCCGTGCCCGTACGCGCTGCGCCCGAGCGAGCGTCCGAACCAGGCCTCGAGGCATATCCATATCGCGATGGCCCACACGCCGCCGAACCACCACCACCACCACCAGCACGGAGCGTGCCCCCACCCAAACTGCGCCCGCCCGTGCTGCGCGGACCCAGGGCCGAGCCCGGTTGGGAGGCAGGCCGAGGCTCGTCCTCGTCCAGCACCGGCACCTGTGCTCGGCTCGTAACGTGGTAGATCCTCGGCCGCGAGTACGAAGCTGCGATCGATTCGGGCCGGCTGCGGGGCGGTGTGCTGGTCGTGCTTGCGCCGGCGCTGGCGCTGGCGTTGGCGGCTGCCACGGCGGCTGCGGCGCCTATGCTGGTCAAGCCTGCCGCAAGGCCAAGTCCTGAGGAATGTCCAGCGCCGCTCATGGAGATGCCGACGCCGGACAGAGACCGGGCGACCGAGAGTCGAGACGGTGAGGAGAGCCTTTCCGACAAGGTGCTCGCCCCGTCCTTCGGTGGCGGTGTCCAGCCATTGGGCACATGCCCTCGATAGGACTGCTCGTTGGGATACCCACTCGAAGAAGATGGGTAGGATCCACCGACTCCTCGACCCGGATCATTAAGAGATTTGGCCGGATGCCTTGTGCTTGTCATCTTGCTATGACTCGTATCATGCTCTCTTTCTGGCCTTGTTGACCTGATGCTACGATCTTGCGCTGTGGAGCCACAAGGAGGCACTTCAGCAAAGTTGAATCCAGCCTGCAGATGCCTGAAGATAAACTCACCACTTCGATGATCTGGAGCGGGCCAACCTGTCTCCTTGCCGACGCCAGTATCCTTGCGACTTCGACGCGAAGTCGAGCTGACTTTGCGCGATCGTCTACTGGGTCCCCCCGAGCCGTTCATCTTGTCGAAAATCGTCTTTCGAGTACCATTCGTCACCCCCAAGTTGAGGGTGAACCCGCCAAAGGTGTTGCTGCCAGCCTCCGAGCCGAATGCACTCGACACGAAGGGGTCGACGTCTTCTTCTTCTTCCTCCTCTTCTTCTGACGGCTCATCCAAAGCCGCCGAGTCTTCGAGCTCTTCTGAGCTCGCCTCCGAATCATCATCCGAGGTGCTCTCGTCGAGAGAGTCGACGGGTGAGTGTTCATAATGATGATGCTCATCGTGACGACCGTTCGGCAAGCCATTCTGGCCTGGATGGTGTTCGAAGTACGACCGAGATTCGTCGTGGTGGTAGTTGACTCTGCTGTTGTCGATGGCCGCTGGAAGCCCCCGACCTGCTTCTTCCTCCTCTGATCCTTGCCCTCCATCCTCGTCGTCTGCCAGGCCACCGAGCCCTCCCAGCCCATGGTGGCCAGCTTGTAATAGCCTGCCCAAGCCACTGAAGCCGCTTTTGAACAGGGCTCGATCGAGATCGACTTCGTCGGGACGGAGGCCGTAGGTTGGATCGTATTCCTCAATGTCCCGAAGCGTTTGGGAGCCATGCTGATCATCGACACCGGGCAGCATGGGAGCGGGACTGGGATGATGGCTAGCCGATCGGAGGCTGCCCACCTTGCGGCCTGAAGTCGATGAGGAGCTCGGCGTCTTGGGCAACTTGCGTGTACCAGTTTGACTGCGGGTGTGAACATCTTTGGCCACGGTGCGCGGTCTTGATGATGGACTACTGGTTCGTGGCCTTCTAGTTCCGTTGACGCCGCGCGTTGGGGACATGGGCGGCAGTGTTGATGGCGATGAGGACAGCACACCCATAGCAGGCGCTGCCGCTGCCGCGCCTTGAGATCGCTTTCGCGAACGCGACGGTGTTGGCTCGATGTGCACTGGCTTGGTCGACGAGCTTGCCTTCGTAGGCTTGGCTATTGACGAGGGTTTGAGCGGCAAGTCAGCGCCCTTTGCCGACGGCGCGTTGCTTGCGCCTGTACGATTTGACGAGGATGCAGACGCGTTGGTAGCAGCGGCGTCGCGCGTTCGAGCTAGCCAGCTCTGGGAGAGGCGGTGTATGATGCCGGGCAGGTCCTCCCTAAACATCTCGCGGAGCTGGCCCTCGATCTCCTGCTGGAGATACTTTTGGATGACGGCGACTCCGTCAAAGGTGCTGCTGACGTCGACGCTCTCGAGGGGATCGTTCTTGAAGACGAGGGTGACGCCCTTGGACTTGGAGATGACGAGGACGACGATGGCTCGCAGGCGGACCTGGCTGAGACGGAGGTGCATGGGCACGATCAGGGGCGAGGCGGCGAAGAGGATGCCGCGCGAGGCCGAGGCGGCGACGGACGTTGTGTTGGAGCGGAAGATGGAGAGCTCTGGCCTGGCCGGTGGTCTGCTGAGGGGGTTGGCCTGGACCTTGGTGGAGAGGATGAGGTGGGCGTCGCCGTTGTACGTGAGCCGGAAGATGCCGCGGAAGCGGTCCGTGGTGAGGTCTCCGATCTCGAGGATGTCGAGCTCGGGCGGGATGGAGCCCATGTTGAGCTCCTTGACCTTGATGTCGTCGGCGATGACCTTGGGCCGCGGGCCCTTGTTGAGGGCGCTGTTGAGCATGCGCGCGGCGTGCGCATGGAAGTCGGGCCCAAACTCGGGCCACTCGAAGCGGAACGACATGGCCAGCGACGCGGGCCCTTCGCGCGAGCAGCAGAGGCAGCTCACGCCGTGCGTCCGCAGGCGTGGCTGGTGGAGAGGGTGGTGGTGTAGCCAGCCAGGTCGACGTCGGGGCCGCCGAGGATGAGGTCGACGAGGTCAAAGTCGAGATCGGGGCCAGGTCAGCTCGGCGGGGTGCGGGCGGGCGCCGCGGAGGCGCGACGGCGCGTCCTACTCGGCCCGAATAGCTACCCCTCGGTGCAGTAGTCTTTGGCGTCAGACTCGGGAGTCTCAGAGTCTGCTTGAGGAGGCACGTCGCGTCCCCGCTCGCTGATGAGACGCCCGCCCAGTCACCCGCCTCCGCGTCCGCCAGTTGGTCCGTTGACCCACCCACCCACTCATTGTGCCGCCCGCCTGCCCCGACCTCACCGCATCGCATCGCATCCCGCCTTGCTGCGTGTCGGCCGCCGACGTCGAGGTGGACGACGTCGACATCGAGTGGGAAGCCGCGCCCGCCGTCCAGCCAGCCAGCCTCGCAGCCAGGCCAGAGGTGAGTGAGGAGACGGGTGCGTGCGCTGCCGTCGACGTCGATGCTCATTCCGTGCTTCCTTCCCACAGACCGGACATCTTGGCAAGGCCGCCTTGCCCTGACAGCACCGCACGGGGCTCACTGCCGCACCACCGCCATGCCGCCGCCGCCGCCATCGTCGTCGTCTGCCAAGGTCGCGGTGCAAGGCGCGGCCGCGGACGCAGCTGGCATCGCTGCCTACGACGACTCGGCCAAGCGCCGACGACTCGACGATGCATCCGCCCAGGCTGCCGCCACGGCCTCCTACCGCGCCCACCAGCAGCATGCGCACCAGCACGAACCAGCCAGCCGACGCCCGCACGCCCACGACTCGGGCCGCCGGGGCTCGTCCCTCTCACCGCCGCCCTCGCACGCCTACGCAAGCAGCAGCCTCGGTCCTTCGCGCTCCCACCACAGCGGGCTCCAGCCGTTGCCCTCGGCAGGCAGCGGCACCACGTCGGCATCCGACTCACGCTCGCCGCTGCCTTCCGCCGGCGCAACGCCAGGATCAGCGGGCGCCTTCCCCAACGCGCCCTCGCCCACCACGTCGCTCGCCCGACGGAGGGGTGACGTCGCCCAGGCCAAGGCCTCGCGCTTGCACATCCACACCGGCTCGTCCCCCTCCGCCGGCGCCACCGCTACCTTTCCATCACACGCCCAACAGCAGCAATCAGCCTTACCGCCAACGCTGCCGCCCATCGAGTCGGCTCGCGAACAATCCAGCAGCGGTACCGCAAGCTCGCTCTACCCTCCCTTGCCTCAACAGCACGGCGACCGAGGGGGACTCTATCATCACGGCTCCTCGCACTACAGTCAGGGCTACCCATCCGCCCGGAGCGCACCTCCTTACAAGGTCACATTTGGCGATGATGCAGCCCTGCCTCCGATCCATCCCTCCAATGCTGACCGGCACGGCGGCCCATCCCCGTATCACTCCCGCTCCCGTGCCGGCGCCGGCACGGCAGGCCAAGACCCTTATGCTTCCTCGCAAGCCCATCAAGGCCGCAGCGGGTACTATCAAGATGGTTCGTCGACGCCAACTACATACGCTCGCGGTACAACGGGCGGAAGTTCCCGCTACGACGACAATGCCGGAACACTGCCGGCATCTTCGCGGGCTGCTGGCCCTCCCGCTTCAACTGCTGGCGCCGGCGTAGCTTCTGCATCTCGTGGCGGCGTACCGGGACGAACGGGACCGTCGCAAAACGGGGCACCGACCAACGGTGGTCCGTCGGCCTCGTCGAGCTTCCCACCGGGCTTTGTCCCTCACACAGCCACGCTGCCATCGCCCGCCTACCACACGATGCGTGCTCAGCAGCATCAAGCCGGGCTTGCGCATCAGATCTACGGATCTCGAGCGGCAGGTGGTAACAACGGAGTTGGCCCCAGCGCCAGTAGCTCCGGTACCCACGGTACAGAACGCGGCGATGGAGCGGGAGGCGCCGGCGCCGGTACGCATGGTCCTGCGATCCCACGGACGGCTGGCTTGGTCCCTCCCCGGACGGCACAGCCACTGCCAGAGCATCTGGGTGGCCTTCCACCGAGCGCCAAATCGTCGTTCCTCTCCCTGTTCGCGTCCTTCTACGACTCGCTGTCGGACAGCCGCACGCTCAAGGCCACGCTCGAAGACCAAGTACGCCGGAGCAATGCCCTGCTCGCCACGCTTCAGCGGTCGCGTGAGGTCCTCGAGGAAGTTGTCGAGCGTCGCGTGGGGGAGGTGCGACGCGAGCTTGGGGCCAAGGTTCGCGAGCTGGAGGATCGAGTTCGTGTGCTCGAGGGCAGGAGCCCGTTGCCTCCTGCACCACCAGCTTTGGGTGTCAACGGGGCCAGCGGGTCGGGTATGGACGTCGACGGTGATGACAATGCTACCCTCGCTGGGCGTGCCGACGGCGCCAACGTGACGTCCTCCCCCGACAAGTCTGCGGCAACCTTGAGCAACGCGATTCCTGCGCCGCTCAACGCGTCGGCGCCTGGGCCGGCTGAGCAGGTCAAGGAGGCACTGCATGGCGTCTTGTCGGCCGCTGCTGAGGAGGAGGCCGAGGTGGACCAACTCATGAGCGATGGCGGCCCTGGTCCTGACGAAGACGGTGGCGGTGCGTCTTCCACGGCTGGCGGTGCGAACGCTTCCAAGCGGACGGCGACGCGGACGACGGCGGCGCCGGCGGCACGCAAGGGTGGTGGCGTGGCCAAAACGGCGGGTTCGGCGGCCGAAGCGACGGAGAAGGACAAGGACCATGCCTCGTCGGTCGGTGGCTCCAAGGCGGACGTAGCCGGGAACAAGACGCGTGCAGGCGGCCCTGCTTCTACCGCTGCGACACAACCTGCCGGTTCGGAGAATAGCGCGACGGTGTCGGCCTCGACCAAGAGGACGCGGAGGGGCACCAACACGGGTCCCACACCCGCGGCGACAGCCTCGACGTCAGCGAGTTCGACCACACCGGCGGCTGTGGCGACGTCGGAGCGATGACACCCGTCCATACTCATCCAAGCAGACGTTCCGACTCTCTGATACGCACATTCTCCGCCCCGACCTCTGGAGCTGACATATCGCCTGGGCTCGTCGGACAAGGACGACGACAACGAATCTTACTCTCCGACTCGTGTATGTCTGCCGGATCTCTGCCCCTCTGTCTCCGTCTCCTTCCCCTCTGCACTCCCTTGCCGTGAATCAATGGATGACTCGGACGCTTTCGGCACGCATATCGAGTACGTAGTACCACTGTGGACAGGAAGGGGAGGAGGATGATGATGTGGAACTCCGAGGTCGTGGGAATCAGGTCGTCGCGAGTCCGGAGGAAGATCATCCACTTCATCCGCCACACCCGCGGCAACCTCGTCACGGACGACGTCCACCTGCGACGACAGTCCAACGTCGGACCAGCAGTGTGCTGCCGGGTCGAAGCGGAAGCTCACCCTCCCCGCCGGCCGGGCGCGCTGGGCGCTAAGCGTAACGGAACGGCAGCACGGCATCGCGCCCGCAAGGCTCAATGCCACCTCACGACCCAACCGGCATGCGCTTCACCGGCGGGCGCTCATCAGCGCGTCGGCGCGTCGACGTGTCTGCGACGGGTCGATGTTGATGCGCAGACGCGGTGATGTCTGTCTCCTTGACTCCCTCGCACCTCGCACTTCCGGGGCGAGGGCGATAGACGCCCGGGACGAGGGTAGAGAGGTGGTGTCCGTGTCACAACATCGTCCAGCTGAGCGCTGCGCATCGCGGCACGGCGCGCCCCGTCGTCTGCGTACGCGAGGGCTCGATGCCAGTTGAAAGTCCTTGGTTATCGTATAAGTAGTGCTCACCCCTCTCCTTCCCATTGCCTTGCTCCCAGCATCCTCCTCACTCTGACTTCTTGTTCCTTTTGCATCTCGTCTCTTCTACTATACCCTTGCACTCCTGCAGATATCCATAGTACCTTCACGTACAAGCTTAGCAACTGTCAAGCTATTGGCTCACCATGTTCAAGCACGCCTTTCTCACCACTGCGGCGGCCGTGACCCTCCTCGCCACCTCCCAAGTACGCGCAGATGCCAGCTCGGCCAACTTCAATCTCAACAACCTGCCCAAGTGAGTCGACCTTCTGACAGGGTACGAAGCTTATGGCGAAAGGTCTGATCACAGTCTTGTCCCCAAACAGGACCTGGCAGGATGGCCAGTCGGGAACAAATCAGTGCGAGCAGTGGATGCCCTCGTCTCAAGACTCCCTGTCCCAGAATGCATTCATCAATGTGAGTGGACTGCATCCCTCTTCGTTAAACGTGCTGACCTTTGTACTGCCTTCTCATCCAGTCCGCGGTTGACTTCTGTCTGTGGTCAGTACCTGCCCTTCCCCTCTGCCCACCGCTCGTATCAACCCTAGGCTGACAGACCGTGATCCCCTGCTCTTCCTCAGGGCACCACGCTCGCCGGGTACCATCGGCGACACAGAGCGCGACGAGGTCGCCTGGTGCACCAAGCCAGGCTACGGCACCCGTCTCATCCCCGACGGCACCTTGCACTCTGTCCACTTCGTACAGACGAAGAGCTACGTGCAAGTCACGGGAACGGGCGATTTCACCAAGATCAACATTGTTCAAGGCGATGAGGGCGGCGAGCTCGATCCGCATGGTGCTGATGGTACGTTTCCTTTCCAATCTTATTGAGCAGCTGGTGAAAAGGTTCGGTCGGTATTGACGATCCTTTATCAATGTCCCTCTGGTACAGGAAACGGCAATCCCATCGGCGGCATCGTCTTCACGTCGGCGTACGGCGGTAAGACGCAGCAAATCCACCAGTGGACCAACTTCATGAGCAGCACCGAGTACTGTTTCAAGGTCAGTGATTGTCCGAATCCTGCCGGTTTAATATCCTGCTGATCATACTGTTGAATATGCTACAGGCATGCATCGATGCTCCCGACGCCGAGAAGCAGTGTGCTCATCAGTACGACTTGCTCGGCTGTTCTTGGAACATGCCGGCAAACTATGGTGAGCCCAAGGAAGCGCACACGATCTCTACCTCGCTTTCACCATTGACTGACCGAGATGTGACTGGACCCAGACTCCGGCTTTGAAGAATGCCAAGGCGACGTAGCCCAGTACCCAGGCATCTACGGCGCCTCGACATACTACCAGAACGAAGACGGGAGCAACGCACCGCCACCCCATCCCGCCCCCGCCTCTTACAACTGCGCGGCGGCGCCGAGTCCGGCGGCAGGCGTGACGGCTACGATGACGGGCTACTCCTTCAGCACCGCCACCTCTACCTCATCCGCGCCGGGCCCTGCGTCATCGGGCTCGGACTCAGGCTCGGGCACAGGCACGGGTACGCCGACAAGCGCATCAGCACCAAGCAGCAGCATCACGACGCCCGCGCCGCGCGTGTCGACCTCGCTCGCGAGCTTGATCACCGTCGTGCTGCCTCCCCAGTTCGGCGCCGGCCTGTCGACGAGCACGGCCACCAGTGTCTACATGGCGGGAATCTCGCCCTCCTCTTTGGGCGCCCAGACGGGCGGTGCAGCGGGCCAGCGATATGGCGGCGCAGGCGGCCTTTTGGCTACCGGCTGTGCGGGTGTAATGATGGTGATGCTCGCCTTGCTTGCATGAGCTTGGCCCTCATTCCCTCTGAGTCTTGACATACCCCCTTATGGACCTTATTATGAATGCCTCTGGATCCACCACACTAATTCCTGCTAATCACTGCACATTTCTACCTCAATGGACACAGCATTGCGAGCATTCTTTCGGCTTTGAATTCGTTGCGTTGCGCGACGCGTGCTCTTCGGAATTGAGGGCTGGCCTTACTCCTCATCGGAGAGATCGACCATGGGCCGACCGTCGTCCTCGTCCTGACCGCGATGCCCCTGCCGTGCCTCGCGCGAGTAGAGGGACCAATCGACCTCCTGTCCGTCCTCCTCCTCGCCCTCGCCCTCCTCGTCCACAACCGCCGCGCGGCCCTCGGGCCCGGAGCGCTGAAAGAGCTGTCGACCGGTAGGCTTGCTCCTCATCCTCCTAAACTCCTCCTTCTCCTTGGCGCTCATGCCCTTCATGAGCGCTTCCTCCTCGGCCGCCTTGGCGGCTGCACGCTCGGCGTCAAACTTCTTCCTCCATTCTAGGAAGCGCTCGACGGTCACTGCTGTGCCTTTGAACTTTTGTTGTTCGGCCTGGAAGATTGGGAACATGGGGTAGACGGGATGGAGCTCGTCAGCTCTCCAAGGCGGGTAAGGGCGCCTTGCCCTTTTTAAAGGTGAAGATACTCACCTCAATCTCGGCATCACGCGCTCGTATTCTCTCCTCCTCGGCACGCATGACTCTTCTCCGTAGGTAGGAGGTGAGCTCCTCCCGCAAGTGCGATGCGAGCGTGAAGACCATGGCCATGCCGAGACAGTCGCTCTCGCCCTGGGCCATTCGCAAAGAGGTCAACCCCAAGGTCAGTAAGTTTCTCGTTGCAGAGACAGATCTGGGTAGATGGACGACGTACCAGTGCCCGCACCGAGCCGAGCAGCTCTTCGATAGCCCCTTCGTCCAGCTCGCCGTCGACGATGTCGATTTGCATCTCGGGCAGTGCGTCTGGGTAGTCGTCTACATACGTGATCTGTAAGGACAGCGTTGGCGCTGCACATAAGGGAAAGGAAGAGTCTGGTCAGCTTGGGCCATTGGCAAGGGCATGCTAGCAGAGCTCACCATCCTCGCGCTCCTCGCCGGTGAGCGCATCTCGGTCCGGCTCGATGCGAATCTTGAGCACCTCGTCCGAAACGCCTGCGGAATCACAAGGACATGGGAGAGCAGGTTCAAGTCAGCTCCACGTACCCCGTGCTGGAACGGCGCAAGCGGAGCAGGAGATCATTCGCTTCTGTACGCACGCTCGAGTTCGTCGTCCATGTAGATGGACTGGAGCACCTCGAGCTCATCGTCAATCGTTTGCTTGCGCTCCTCCGCCGTCGGCATCGTCGCAGACCGTCGAAGAGGGGTCGATGCGCAGCGCAGGGAGCCGGCCGGGCGCTGGGATCAGGGGCGCTGGTTTGACAGTCTGGCGTATTTGAAGCTTGGAGCGTTCGAGGTGGTGGTCGTGAGGAAGGAAGGTCTGGCCGTGCGCTGCTCGCTGATGTTGTCGGTGCCCATGCGGTGCCCGATTCACATCACAACGCCGGCGCATACTCTTCACCCCAAATGTTGACAGCAAAACGACGTTTCGATGGCGAGGGAGAGGACAGTATACAGTAGAGGAGGCAGGCAGTATCGGTCTGGGTCAAGGAGGAAGTGGAGCGCGAAGAGGGGTAGCCTGCGTAGGCTGACGGTGTCGGGACATCGTTCGCGGGAACACGGACAGCTTCGTACTTGGAGATCGTATACCGAGTCGGGGTCGAGTCCATCGTTTCTTCAGGCGCCGTCTTGACAGTCATCCGCGACTCTGGAGGACAGGTTGGCGTACTTGCTGGTAAGCCCATCCAGTCTACGCGGGCGGCAAGACGTTCTGAGCGAAGGCGCCAATGACGTTGCCCGGCGGACGGTACTGGCAGACGACAAAGGTGGCCTGGGTGCCAAAGCCGGAGCCAAAGCCGAGCTGCTGGGGCGTGCACTGCGTGTTGCGGGCACAGCCCACGGTAGTGCTTGCGGCCCAGACAAGCTGAGAATGAGAAGAGAAAAAGAGGCGTTAGCCATGCTTTCATACCAGCTAGGTCCTGAGCGAATGGACGTACTTGAGTGAAGTGACCCGTCGCCGACGAGAAGCCTGGGTTGTCAAAGTCGTAGTCTCTGATCTCGTTGTACCTGAGTATGCATGAGAGAGGATGAGCTCGCACTCCTTACGCACAAAGGCTGGATGGTACACTCACCAACTAGCAATGGCGCTCGTGTACGAATAGTCACCCGTACCAGCAGCCAAGTTCTCCTGCGCACCAGGATTGCAAAGAGTCAGCGTTGGGACCTGCCCACAAAGGACCAAGCCGAAGTACACTCACGCCATAGTCGCCCTGCGAGTGCTCAAACACGCACGTCGACGCCACAGCCTGCGCCGAGGCAGCTAGCGCAGCGTCCCAGGTGAAAGCGGGCACATTGTGCAGAGCACGGTACTGGTTCGAGCGGCTCAGAGCCAGCTGCTGGTCAGCCGTGAGGTCGCCGGTCGGAACCACGGTCGGCGTCACCGTCGTGGTCGTCGTGGTGGGCACACCCGTCGTGGTGGTGGTGGGCACCGGTGTGCCGATGGTCGACGTGCGCGACGGAGTGGTGGTTGGGGTCGAGCTTGACCGAGTGGACGTAGAGCTGCGGCTGGTGGTGCTCCGCGTCGAGGTCGGCCGCGGCGTCGGGTTCACGGTGCCCTGACCTGGATAGCCAGGGTAGATCCTGTGTCATGTCGAACCGCCTTGTGGTCAGATCGCTTCAAGGCCTGCTGACGGGATCCCAGACTCACAGAGCACAGTTGTTCGGGTTGCGCCAGTAATCCCAGAACGGCTAAAGAGGACATCGAAGTCAGCATTGAGTGACCGACTGCGTCCATGATCAACTCACGATGGTGCAGCGCTGACGAGCCTGCAGACCGGTTTGATTGGCCTCCTCCTCGACGACGGGAGCACCGTACGCAATGGCCGGCACCAAGCTGAGCAGCACGAGCACGGAGGCGATCGATCCCTTCATCTCTGAGTGTGAGAGGGTTGTCCGGCTTGGAGTTGGCGAGAGGTGAGAGATGACTAGGTGTAGTATGGTCGAGAAGGGTATCGGATGAGGGCACAAATGAGCAACAAGACCATTCTGGAGGTCAGTCTTTATAGCATCACGTCCATAGCATCGCTCACTCACCTCTACATGGATGGCATCGACGGCGATGTTGAACCGGACAGTCCTTGCATCGCTCCATGCGCGCACAACGTCGGCAACATTGTTGAGCAGCCTGTACGCGTGCAAAGTGCAGAGGCGTGCGCATGCCGCTTCGAGTCAGGGCAGCCTCATCGTACCACTGAGGCAAGAAACTCACACTAGCTTGAAGATGTACGCGAGTCCCTGTATCGCCCAATGGGGATGATGATCCGTTCGTGGGCCGAGGTCGGGAATGTGGATAAGGAGGGAGGGACGGCTCAGCGGGTTGGAGCGTGGGAAACTCGGATAAAGAATGCTGAGACAGGTCAGCTAAACAAACAAGATCGTCAGCGTTCGATCTCCTTCACACGCGTACGTGTCTCACAATATTCGCCCCAAGTGCCCATCATCCACTATTCCGCGCATGACGCTTGCTGAGAGTTGCTGCAAATCGATGACCATCCTGGACGGACCAGCGCTCCGCCTACGGCTGGGTGAGATCCTCCGGGGCCACGCCCACGGGCAGGTAGTCCTTGTCGGCCAGCTCAGCACGCGTAAAGGCGCCAACGCCTTTCGCCAACTGCGCACGGGCTTCTTGAGCTTCGTGAGCGTTCAGCCTTTGAGGCGCAGATCGGCTGCCGTCTTGTCCAATGCGGCTCGGCGAAGCTGAACCGACAGCCGCGCGGAGATCCCTTGGCAGCTGACCGGGCAGGACGACAACGTGCACCGCGTTGGTCCGGCCGGGTAGCGCTGATTGTGTAGCTGAGGCGGCAGCCTTGGCGAGCGTCTCGGCAAGGTCGATGGCCGCGAGGATGTGCGCCTTGCAGCCGCGAGCCCGCGCAGAAACAATGACGTACGCCTCCAACGTCAGATCGAGCACCGAAACGAGGGGTTCGCCGCCTTGATCGGTGCCGTCGTCGTTGAGCTGCAGCGCTGACAAGGTTGCCAGCTGAGGAGGCTCAGGCGTGGCCTGCTCAGGCCGGAGCCGTATGAGCACAGGCACTGCTTGCTCGTTGCTCAGGAGCGGGGCATGACGATGGTGCCAAGCCGAGGCATATCCTTCTGCGCCGGTCTTCAGGTCGAGCTGGTTCCTGAATAGGTCGTCTTCGGCGCCCTCTTCGTTGATCCTAACCCGAGATCCGCGGTTGCTGGATGCGTCTGGACCGGATCTGAGCAGTTTGTTGGCGAATTGCTCAGCACTTTGACGCTGCGCGCTCGTAGAACCATGACCGTGCCACACGAAGACAGCCCCGGCCAAGATGATAATGGCGCTTTGGGCCGAGCACAGGCTCGATGTAGCCTGCGGGAAGAGTGAACGCTTCAGCACGCTCCTCTAAGAGCTCATTGTGTGCCGACTCTTCAACTCACCACAGGAATGGCCTGAATCGTCGTCGCCGCGCCGACGCGCCGAACTGCGAACATCGCCGGAGCCGATTGGGAGTACGCGCCCGCTGGGGGTTCGCCCTTGCTGGTTGCGTGTGTCTTGCGGAACGCCTGCACGGCCGCCACGACTGCATTGACATCGACTTTGGGCTGAACTGTGCTTGTTGCCTTGCGTTCTTGAATCGGTGACGTGCCAGGTGTGATCGTGATTGAGCCGCGGCGCTCTAGGACTTTGCGAGTGCCCTCGACGATGATGCGATGTTCAACAGCATGTATGCGATCCTCCAGCTCGGCCAGGCTACGCAGCCCGTCCATCGCGACCTTCTCCACGATGATTGGTGCTCCCGCATCGACTTGGGCGATGACTTCATGTACCATCACACCCGTGTGATCGATATGACCGGCTTGGTAGGCATCGTATGCACGCTCGATGGCGTGAGCGCCGTCGAATTGGCCGGGCAAGGCGGGATGAAGGTTGATGATCGGCACCGGCGCCTTGTCACCAGAGGTCACCGTGTTGTCGCCATGTCCGAGCACGCCCAGGAAGCGGGGCGAAACGATGTGCATGAATCCAGCCAGCACGATGATGTCGGGCTTGTACGTGAGTGCCAATTTGGCGAGCGCCTCGTCGTACTCGTCACGACTGGCCGATGATCCAACTTGATCCTTGAAGGCTTTGAGGCTGAAGACGACGGCAGGAATCGGCGGATCGGCGGCGCGCGCACGCTCGAGGCCAAAGGCCGCCTTGCGATTTGAGATCACGCCAACAATCTGAGCGTTCGGGATGCCACCGCCCAAAGCTGGGATAGTAGCATCAATCAGAGCTTGGAAGTTCGTACCTGCGCGTCAACAGAGATGCAGTCAGGGTCCAGCGTCGCGTGGCCGTCGAATGACGAGTGCTCTCACCTGAGCCTGAGATCAGCACCAGGATGCGTTTGCCGGATGTTGAGCGCCTGCCTTTCGCCGGCTCCGCCCTCTTCTCGATCGTCTGGCTCTGACTCGGCAGGGCACCGCGCGAAGGCGGAGGGACGTTTGTCGCTGCGTATGCATTCTTGTCCGGGCTCGGCGGCCGAGGAAGAGGGTTCCGTGCTAGAGGTGAGTCTGCAGTGTCGTCGAGTAAGCCCGTGGCAGGGCCAACGGGTGTTGGTGGAGAGAAGGAGGGGATGCTGATCTCTTCGTATTTGCTTGTCGGAGCCGCGACAGTCGATGCAGTCCCACGACTTTTGCGCATGGCCGCTCCGCGCGGTCGATTGGCTGTGAGAGGCTTCAACACCTGCACCTCTGCTGATGTTGCGGGACTGTCGTTGCGCACGCTATCAACGGCAACTGCTGCCGGATCGCCTGAACCGCTCGAGCTGGCGTGGAAGGATCGATCTGCCCCCAAAGCAGCGGGTGGCATCGGTCCGCCCAGTCCTGGTAATCGAACAGGGCTTCGCGGCTCAGATGACTCTACCGACTTTTGTCCTTGCGCGCCTCCTCTTTCAGCCGGTCCAGGGCTGCTTGCAGCGGCGGCACTGTCCTTGACGAGACCTGGGAGCGCATTGGCGAAGCGCCCTGGTCGCCATGGGTTCTCCATGGGCGGAGAGCTGGCACCGACTGATGCGGGAGTGGGGGAGGATGCTGAAAAGCTGGGCGCGCTCCACTCCTTTTGAGGACTGAGCCGCCCTGGCACGCGATCGTTGACGGCCTGAGAGGAAGGCAACGTCAGACCTGCAGGCGCGGAGGCGAGCGTGCCAGCCTTTGCGCCGTGTGCCCAGCGATCTCTCAGCGCGGCCAAGCCGGCTGCTGGGGAGGTAGTCGATGGTGAGGTCGGACCGTCGGTCGACGTTGCCGATCCCGAGAGTTGGCGCTCCTGCGCCTCTCTGATGCGCTGTCCGACCATGCCCTTGGCGCTGAGCCTTGACAGGCTCGCCGTGGGAAACTTGTCAGAAGTTGTCGAAGCCGACGTCGTTGAGTTGGGAGTTGGGGATTGAACAACGGACGTCTGGGAGGCGATTGTGGTCGCGCTGCTTGGTGCTGAAGCCGGCGAAGGCTCTGTCAGAGTCCAGCCCCGCTTCGGCGGAGAGCTTGCCGCAGGCGCAGGAGACGGTACCTCTCCTTGGAACGCTTTCGGCGCGGTCTCCATCGCGGTGGAGCTCAGCTTCTTGGATTGTGATGGTCGTCGCACTAGACTGACACCGGCAGCAGAGATCGGCGTTCCGCCTCCCGTCGTCTGTTGCGCGATTGGCGTGGGTGTAGCAGCCACGTCAGGGGTGGCAGCCTGCGCATCTACCGAGGAAGGTGTGCTTGCGGCCGATGAACCCGCGTTGGCGAGTGAGCGCGCAAAAGCGGAGGGCGGACCCATCTCCTTGGTGGGACTCAGTCGAGGCAGAGGAGCTGATGACGTTGAGGTCGACGTGGAGGATCCCATGGCGTTCGCCCGCGCCGCGAGAAAAGCGGCCAAGGGCTTGTTGGGTGAGGAGGGTGACGCTCCCTTTGCGTCCGTCTCTTGGGGTGTGGCCGAGGTTGGGGCTAAGCCAGGCAACGCGATGCCTCTTCGCATGGGTGATGAGCCGTCATGTTCACGCAGAAAGGTCTCTGCTTCAGGTGGTGCGCTCCTGCCGTCGCCCTGGAGCTTGCCCAGGCGTGGTCCGGCTGCCTTGCCTCCAATGAAGTTGGCGAGCGAGACTGGTCCTCCCGCTGGGGCATGGGTGGCTCCCGTGGGGCCGGCCTGACCGCCGTACCTGCTGAGCACGTTGGTGCTGCGAGCGGCGCTGTTGCTGGCGCTATCAGACGCGGTGCTCATGCTGCTTGCTGTTGTGCTAATGTTGGTACCCGTGGGCTTGCGGTCATCGTAACTCTGGACGATGTCGTCGCTGCCCGACGTTCCAACTGGCGCAGCGTCGAGATGAGATGAGGGATCCGACCACAACACGACGAGAGACGGCGCAAAGCGGCAGAGGAGTGTCAGCGCGTCGTTCCTGCCTTCAACCCATCGAGAGCGTGCTCACCTGCGCCGTTACTGCCGTTGCCGCTGCCGGTGCCGTCCTTGACGATGCCGTCCTTGACGATGCCGTCCTTGACGATGCCGCGCTCGATGAGGCGGGATCTCCGATGGATCCGCTCGAGTCGGCTCTGCGCGATCTCGTCTTCGAGCGACGGCGACGTGGGCGTCGATGCCGACGACGGCGGTGGGCCCGCTGCTGCCATTGTGGGTCAGCGTCGAGGGTGGGTGGTGAAGCGGTCAAGGTGCCAGCCAGGGTACGGCGAAAGGGTGTTGGGGTTGAGCTCCTGTATGTGTTGTGCTTTGGGCAGGACGGCGAGGCGCGCTCGGACGACGCGATCACGTGAGCCCACTCGATTCGCCGGCGCTGCCGTCATCTTCGCGCTGCTCGAACAGCAGAGGCCGGTCATCGCTGTTCTCGATGCCGCCGACGTCCATCTCGACGACGAGGCAGCAGCAGCAACCGAGGCCACGATGAAGACATCGACCGTCGTCACTGTCACGGCGGCCACGGTGCTCAGCGCCGGCGTCGCGTACGCCTTCTACTTCGACTACAAGCGCCGCAACGACACCGCCTTCCGCAAGTCGCTCCGCAAGCAGTCCAAGAAGGCGGCCTCGTCCTCGTCCGCGGCCAAGGGCGCACGCACCCCCGCCGAGCGAGCGGCAGCCCTCGATCGCGCCTATGCAGAGGTCAAGCGCGCGCAAAAGGAGGAGGCCCCCAAGGACATGGCCTCCCTCCGCGCCTACTTTGATCGGCAGGTCAGCCTCGGCGAGACGCTCAGCGCAGCCGGTCCCCAGGCCCACTTTGACGCCGCCGTCGCCTTTACCAAGGCGCTCCACGTCTACGTCGAGCCTCTCGAACTGCTCGAGATCTACGGCAAGGCCTTAAACAAGGAGGTGTACCAGATCGTCATGGAGCTCATCGCCAAAGATGTGAGTGTGCATCTCCTTCCAAGCTCGCCTCAGCATGGGCTAACATCCTTTGTACGCGCCCTATCTCATAGATGATCGAGAACAGCGCAGCTGGTGCTGGTGCAGCATCGGCAGGTGCGAGCTCCTCTAGCAAGCTGGCGGACATTGACGATGACGACGCGCCTACCAAGCCGGCTACCGCAGCAACTGCGCCAACCGATACTACCACTGCCACTACGACGGCCCCCTCAGAGCCTGCCGTGCCAGCAACAGCACCGACTGCAGGCGCGCCGCCCTCAGCACCCTCCCTCGATGACGACGTGCTCGCCTCGCACACCGGACCAGCGAGCACAACCTCGTCTCAAGAGTGGGAGGCCGTCAGCGCCTCGAGTGCGCTTGGTCACGGTGGCGTCTCGTCTGCGACGTCCCAGACGCAACTCGCCCAGGCACCTGTGCCGGCAGCAACGTCCACGGTAGACTCGACGCTGGACTCATTGGTAGCTGCAACCGAGGAGGCCTCTGCACCAGCTCCGACTCTTGCACCAGCGCACGCTGCCGCCCCCGTCGTTTCCGAGGTCGATGCCGTGGCCGAGGAAGAGGATCTACAATCAGCTGCACAGGCTGTCGCCGACGACGCGAATGCGAACGGAGGCAATGGCGAGCTTCTCGAGGAGCTTGAGCCGGACGCGATTGGCGAGGAGACGACGACTGGCGTGCCTACAGCTGATGTCGCGACTGGCTCAATCCCGAGCGCAGACACGACCCCGTCGGCGTCCTTCCTCTCCGAGTCTCAGCCGTCGGCAGCTGGCTCCTTCACGACGGCTTCGGCAAGCACCGACTCGTGGACGTCGGCTACGGTCCCACGCTCGCCGAGCGGCGGCAACCGGGACCAGCCTCGATGGAGCTGATTGGCTCCCATGTTGCCCTCATGCCCCACATACATCCGCAAGGCAAAGGCAGCACGCTGACCGATCATGATGGACGTTTCATGCCTACCCCACCTCTTTCACGAACACACCCCTGCACTCCCAGCACATGACCCTCACCCGTCCGATGTGCGTGACCTCGTACCTAGACGTGTCCATTGACCTTGCCTGCGACGTAGAGGACAAGTGTACGATCGTGCGTGGATGAGACGGTACCTTGACACGCTAATAAGCGTGTAGGAGAGCCCAAACGCCCAGCATCTCGCCCACCGTACGCACCACGGCATCATCACCCTCATCCAGCGGGCCATCCGCATTCCAAACCACGATGCCGCTTTGACCCACCGCCTTGGCCAGCTCGCTATTTTGGTGCTGGTGCGGAGGACCCGACGAGGTCGTCATCGAGGTCGATAGACGGCCTACGACGCGCAGCTTGGCAAGGCCCTCGATCGCGTCTGATTGGGCTTGGTGCTGACCCGCCGCCGCCGCTGGCGTCGTCTCGTGCTCGTGCGAGGGGGCCAACGCGGTCGGCCGCAGGGAGGACGGCAGTTCACCGAGCATCAGGTCGACGCGCTCTTCAAAGGTCCACCGCTTCGCCCACACCCGCTTTGCTCTACCAGTACTGGTGCCGGTGGTGTTGCTCGTCTTGGCTGGACTCGGCTTCGAGCTCCTGGTACGAGGACTTGCTTCCACCTCGCCCTCGCCTCCGCCCTCGCCCTCGCCCTCGACGTCCGATTCGCCCTCCGCATCGCGCTCCGAGCCACTCAAAGACCCGTCGCTCAGGCTCAGCGTCTTCTCCTCGACAGCAATAGCCTTGGACACCTGCTTGGTCGCCACCACCGCCACCCTCTCGCCCTCCGGATCCGGCTTGACGTGCCCATTCTCGTATTCGCGCAGGTTCTTCGGGACGCTCTTCTTCCGAGGTGAGGAACGCGTACCCTTCCGTGCTGGCGACGATTTGGCCGAGGCTTGCACCTTCCGCTTGGGTCCGAATTGAGACTCGTCCGCCACGTCCGCCAAGATGCTGGACGAACCGCTCGAGCTCCCCCGATGACCAGATAGCTCCCAACGAGAGGACGCCTTGCGAGGGCTCTCGATCAGGACCTCTACCTTGGTCCCCGTCGGACTATTGCTGATTGAAGACGGTCGGCGTGTCAACGATTGTTGACGCCCATCGTGTCCATCGGAATCAGGATCCACATCTTTCCTTGGCCGGCCGACAGACGCCGATGACTCTGAAAGGCGCTTGACGGGAGACCGGGACCGTGAAGACCGGCGTGGCGAGGAGGAGGATTCCTCGAGGGTCGAATTGGCAGGGGACGATGATTTGTTGCTGTCTCGTCCCTTCGAGCCGGCAAGCCACTGGCGCATCGCACTAGCACCCGCCGACGCTGCCTGACCCGAGAGCGTCTTGCTGCCTCCTGCCGTTCCTTTTGCCCTGCTAGGAAGCATCGTAGGTTTAGAAGAGATCGCTTTCGCTCCTGATGCGCGCTGCAAGGAGGACGCGCCGGACACTGGCTTGACAGGAGGGTCGTCATCGCTGTACCGTTTGGGCAGCGCGCCTTTGGCGCGTCCGCTCTTGCGCCTCGTCGCGTCTGCGTCAACCTTGGCCGAGGCTTCGCCTGTGCCATATACGACACTGTTTTCATCTACCTCCTTGCGAGAGTCATAGCGTGGACTCTTCAGGTCTTGTGTATCGTCGACTGTGGACACAGAGGGAGCTGGTGACGGCGAGTGTGATGGTGGGATGACGGTTGCTTCTGTGCTCAAATTGTCCGCGTCCTCTCCGCCCGCGCGGTCTTGACGATGTCGTCGCGTCGCAAATGGCCCTCCCCCAACGAGCTTGCCGCCTCCGTGCCCGAAGTAAGCCGAAGTTGAGCTCGAGCCACCGTCGGCGAGCAGCGCATCCGTCGTCCCTTGGTCACTTTGCTGGTCCCACCCTAGCTCCATGGCTTGAGCGGCAAGAGAGGCTGTGTAGGCAGCTTGAGCGGCAGTTTGAGCGAGTGCCTCAGGGTTGGGGATCGGAGTGATTGCATCGCCGTCCACAAGGGTGGGATCGAGAAAGGCGTTTGCGGCGGCATATGCTGCCATGGCCGCAGTGCCCTCGTCCTCTTCGTCCTCATCGTCCATGCTGAATGATTGCGGAGCTGTTTTGATGGCTCTTGCCTGTTGAGGTCGCGAGACGCTTTGGTACATTGGTGGCGGTTGAAGGCCTAGTGGATTATCTGCAACGTCTGACGTTGGGCGGATCTCGCTAGAAGGCGCCTTTGATGTCTGCGCAGCCACGGTCTTTGTTTGCGGCCGTGGTCGAGGCCGTGGACGGGGCTTGGCCTTCTTGCGGACTCGGTCCTCTTCATCTTCGTCGGACTCCTCCTCGCCATCGCCTTGTCCATCAGAAGCGCGCTCGTCTGGTCGATATTCATCCGCCGAGTCATCGACGGCACCGACATCGTAGCGCAAGTCGTCTGGCAAGTCCTCGTCCTCCTCGTCGTGCGGTGCATCTATGTCGTCGAGGTCGGAGGGCTCCGTCCACGCTTCGGCAGTCGAGACTTGACCTCCAGCAGAGCCAGCCTGCGGCATGACGCCCCTGCCAGATCCGGTCGATGCTGGCTCTCCGACCTTGTCGTTGACGGTAGCCTGCTTCGCGCGAAGACGCTTGTCCCGGTCTCGGCGTGCCTCAGCTTCCGACCGCCTACTCTCCAGATGGATAGCCCTTTTGCGCTCGCGTTCGTCCACCAGGCGCGCCTGTTGTACGGCTCGCTGCTTGCGAGCATATACGGCATCCTGCTCCGCCGCCGATGGTTTGAGGACGATGGCCCCCGCCCAGCCGGGTGGCAGGCTAAGAGGTGTACCGTAGAGCTTGCGCCCGCGGAACGCTGTTGTGAGCAGAGACCGTCCGCAGCTCGCGCTACCGTGGGCCGCCGTTGTCTCGATAGCTGGCTCAGTACCCAGGACGAGGTAGCTGTCGACGGCCGCTGCACCGTTGTAGTCGATGTGGAAGGGCATCAGGTGGGCGACGAGGGCTGGGAAGCTCGTCGACGGAGCGGGTGCCACGAGGACGGGGACAAGGTCATCGCTGGTGATGTCGCCCTTGTTGCCGCCGCTGCCTGCGCCTGACATGCGCTGCATCATCGGCGTGCGCTGTCCTTGCGGACGCTGTGACTTCCGCCGTTGAGAATGGTGAGCTCGTCGAGGTGCTCTGCCATCTTCCAGCGGCGGTCAACTCGAGTGGACCGGCGCCATGTTTGGAAGTCAACACACACCTGCGGACCCGCGTGTTGAACGCGACGCGTCGTGACTCACGTGAGCCATTTCGAGATGATGAAGCTCACGTCAGCTTGACGCCGCACAGACACTTGCTCGCCCCCTCCCTCTTGCTCCGTCCTTCAGCCCGACCACGACGACCGGTACTGCCAGCTCGACGCTCCCGCGGATCCAGCGCACGCAGTGTCTGACTTGGCGCAAGGTGAATGCTGCGACTGAGCGCCGGCTTTGCATCGCAAGTGCGCCGTGTCACCGCGTCCGTGACTCGATCGTTCACCACCTCCTCATTGGCCGGCTCAACGATCCTCCTCCTTCGCAGCCATATAGCAAGCCCTGCCACCTCGTACCCTCCCCGTCTGCTCCCACTTCCTCCAGCGCAAGCTCGTCTCAAGCTCAACGCCCGGTGTCGAAGCATGTCGAACGCTCAAGCAGAATCCAAGGCAGATGAGACGCTCGACCGCGTCACGGATCATCAGCAATACCATACCGAAGGCCTCGACCGTGCCGACCTCAACGACAATCCCCTGCTCCAGTTCCACGCCTGGTTCAAGCATGCCCGGGAGTCTGGCATCAAGGAGCCCGAAGCCATGACACTCGCTACCGTCAATCTCGCCCCGTCGACATCGTCCCCAACCGGATTCATCGCCCGGCCCTCGTCTCGCGTCGTCCTGCTCAAGGAGCTCGACTCGAGAGGGTTCCTCTTCTTCACAAACTACGCCTCGCGCAAGTCGGCCGAGCTCCTCGCCAATCCCTACGCGTCGCTCACATTCTACTGGGAGCCGATTCACCGCTCCGTCCGCGTCGTCGGCCGCGCCGAGCAGCTCGAGCCGGACCGCAGCGATGCCTACTACGCCAGTCGGCCGCGCGGCTCTCAACTGGGCGCATGGGCGAGCCCACAGAGCCAGACGATTGGATCGCGCTCCGAGCTCGAAGAGCGCGTTGCGCAGGTCGAGCGCGAGTGGGACGGCAAGGACACGATCCAGCGCCCGCCATTCTGGGGCGGTTGGCGCATCGTTCCTGACGAAATCGAGTTCTGGATGGGCCGCGAGTCCCGACTGCATGACCGCTTCAGGTGCGTGATGCTTCTCAAGCTCGCTGCAGTCGCCCTGGGCCTGTTGCTGATCGTGCTTTGCCCATGTCACAGATGTACGCGGACCGAGGAGAGTGGCTCTTGGAAAGTCGACCGGCTAGGGCCTTGAAGCTCGGAGCGCGAGGCCCATCGCGTAGCACTTCACGGTCTTCCATCAAGCACGCAAGTCTTGGAAGCTTTGTAGGCCGGGGATCATTGTCGTACTCACAGCCTTCTACGTGACCATGCCTCAGAGAGAGACATGCCAGCTTGTCGAATGTCTCACCTGCTTGTCGACCTCCTCGTCTCCGACTCTGCTGCTTGTCCCAGTCGCGTCAAGCTGACTCGTAACCGTGGTTGTAGAACCTGTGTGCTGTGCAGCGTGAACAGAAGGAGCGATGCTGGACGAGATGCTGGAAGTGGTGAGCAGATGAGCGATGAGCAGCCCTCTCGGCGAATCATCCGGACGACCAAACGAGCTCACGCTCCTCGTCGGCGTCGACGACCACCATCCCGCCTCACATCACACCGCTTCCTCAAACACACCCCGATGGCCAAGTGACACGGACCGCAGCTCAAGTCAGCAAAGCCGGACTCGACAAGGCTGCCAACTGCCGATGATGGCCCCCGCCTTGCTCGGGCTTGGGGCCGGCACTGGGGGTCGCGACCCGCGGAACACCATCAAGCGGCAAGCCGTGGCTGCCTGGTGAATCCCACACCTCACCCTCGTGAGTCGTGCACCACCGTCGCCTTGACGGAGATAGCATCGCCAAGTTGCCACGATCTTGCCAGCTCGCTTGCGCGGTAGATCGCCTCCGAATCGACGTGGGTCACGGATGTCATGATTCGTGAAGCAGTTTGGTCTACGGCCAATGGACCCACAAGTGAGTGGTAGCGTCACATAGTCCAGCCATTGCTTAATCTGACGGCTCGAAGATCGCAGGCTCGTAGCGTCCGCTCGTCATTCAAAGTACATGCCACACCTATATCCTCCAAGAAGTACGCACGCGTCCGTTGTTCCACGCTCACGCCGGCCGCCGGCGAACCGATCGAACTTCAAGCTCACACCTTTGGGACTTTGGGAGCAACACGCGGCCCTTCACACGCGGCGCCTCAGGCGGGGTCTCCAAGATCCAGGTCGGGGTTCTCGAACCCCCAACACCCCACGTTTGCGCAATTGTCTCGCATCTCCAAGCTCGCAAGTTCGACGCCAAAGAACCTGCCAAAGCAACTCCCTGATGCCTGAGCAGGGTGGCTTGGCTTGCCAGGAGACCTCCTCATCACACAGTCAAACACAGCAAGCTCCGCTCCTTCAACGGCAACCTACAAGCGCGACGGCGTCATCCGACGCGGTCGAGGTCACGGATACCTGGTCGCAGACTCGCAGCCCTTTGAACCTTGGGGGTTGGGGCCTACGGGTGGTCTTTGGTCGAGTGAATGCTCTCGAAGCGGCAGGGATGCTCTCGCCAGATGCAAACGGTGCTTCACCCGACGGCCGACGGAATGCGGCACTCATCGTTCATCAAGTCTCCGTCGACCGCCAATGAGCATTCGGCTCAACTGGTCTTCAGTACGAGTTTTTCAGCTCGAGGTCCACAAGCACGCGCATCTCTGGAGGCTCGAGACCTGGAGCCGAGCTGAGAAGCGGACACAGGCGGTCCGGTGGCGATCAAACATATTCGAATCATTGTGGAGTGGTGCTGTGCTCGAGCAACGGAGCTGTGGGTCCGTGGGTGCGTACTGTAAGCGTGCACAGATTATACCGCCGTCATCAGACTTGCTGAGTGCTGATGCATCCTCACCCAGCAGGTACAGACATCGCGCGGGATCACTCAGGCAAGCGTTCTCCACGATCTCAGACCTCACTGCTTTCGATGGACAAGTCCCCGGCCGACCGAGCGGACGCGTTACCGCCGCGAGTCCTCGACGAGCATTCCAGTGATCAGGCTTTCATCAGACTCGGGCAGATGCTCGGGCATCAGGGCGCGCGTGCGGCCAGGTCTCAACGACGCCCAATTAACTGCGCCGGACTGCTCAGAGCAACATCAGACTTGTCTCTCAAGGTCTCAAGCCCGACTTCACGGCCAACGCCTACAGCCACACATAAGATTGCGAAGTCCAACGCGACTTCGGGCTACGCGGGCCACATGCATGTGGTGGTCCAGCTTTCACACTTGTTGGGCGGCAGCAACTTGTCGCTATGGTCGGATGGCGGAAGCAGCGGCAACACATGCTGCAATCGTACAGCCCGCCCTCAATCGACCTGTGACTCCATTCCCTTGCCCTTCGGGCGCGGGTTGCTCATGATGTCGACATTCAACCCGAACCAACGGCGCGAACACAGCAAAAGTGCGTCGACTGGGGCGGCGGGGGCTTGCGGTCCAAGTTCCTCAAAACGAGGTTTTGGCTTCTAGCCAGAATGATGCCTTTGCTTCACGCCTCACAGTCTCACACGTGTGTGAGGCGTCTTGCGGAAAGGACGCCGCCCCGCTTCACACATCGGCACCACAAGCCCAAGGCCTTCGTCACCTCGACCCGCGCCAGCTCGCGGCTCGCGGCTATCGGCCAGGCAATCTACAAGGCAGCTCGCCCTCGACATTGCGACTCCTTTGCCGCAGCCCTCGCCCCCTCCTGTGCCCCTGGTGCCAGAACGTCGTTCTGTAGTTTGCTCGTGGCTCCTGCCTCGGAGCTTGCCTAGGCATACTGCATAGCTGACATCTCTACTGTTCACCGATCAGCATGCTCATTGCTCAAGCGCCTCAAGAGTCAGATCCCGTAGTTACAGCACCAGTCTGTGGTACTATAAGAGCAAGAGCTTCAGTCCCTCCGGATCACCGCGCCCCCCCCCCCTCCCTCCAGACAGCGTCTCCTCTTCTACCTCAATCCGCCCTCTCATCCCGCTTGCTGGCCAACAACCCCGACCCCTCGTCATCCAACCAACTCCCTATCAACATGAAGGTCACCACCATCGTCGCCGCTCTCTCGCTCGCCGCCGTCGCTGCGGCCGTGCCCATGCCTGGTGCCCCCAAGCACACGACCACCACCAAGAAGACCACCACCACCAAGGCTGCCTGCGTCTCCGGCAAGGTCATCATCGTCGGCTGGGGCCCCTACGCCGCCTCGGTCACTGTTGGTGCTGACGGCAAGTTCTACGGCGCTGGTGCCTCGTCGCCGTTCGGTGAGTACCCATCGTGATGGCTTCCCAAGCGGGTGCGGTTGCTGACGCTCGATGATTGTATTCCTCAGGTGCTGCCTCCGCTGGTGCCGGTCTCTGCCCTGGCGCCACCGCCACCGCCACCGCCTCGTCGCCCTTCGGCTCGGCCGGTGCCGGCGCTGGTGTCAACCCCAAGCCCACCGCCTCCGCCTCGGCTGGCTCGCCCTTCGGCGGCACGGCCAACGCTGGTGCCAACCCCAAGTCGGCCTCTGCCACCGCCTCTGGCACCAAGATCCCCATCACCTACACCACCAAGACCCTCTAAGCAGATCGATCTCTGAGCGGCGCTCGCGGTCGTCAAGTCCACCTTTGACTCGCGAGTCCTCAGCGGCCTGTGTTCACTTCAACCTTCCTCCGCGATAGACCCCCGACACCACGACGGACGCTGTCTCATCCTCCAACCGTTTCCACGACGGGCGGTGGTTGCAACGCGATCATCCTCCCTGGGAGGCACGCTTCGGCGGAGCATCAGCGGGCATCCCCTTGTATTTATGCCTCGCTCATGTAGCGTGCCCCCCTCCCCCTCCCCCATCATCATTTATTGTCCAAGTCAACCTTTGCCCATGTCATATGTTCTTTACCACGCGGTGCGCGCTGCGGTCTGGATGGATGAGTAAGATTGTACCCATACTGGTGCTCGTCGATGCCACCGGCAGCCCTCGAAGCCCCATGGTCTCCTCCTGGACAAGGGGGCGTGGGGACTACTGGGGTCTGGGGAGGCACGGGCGCGATCCAATCATTACGCGAGAATCCACGCCATGCGCGTCTTCCATGGAACAAGGGAAGCAAACACATCGCTGTCTTAGCGACGATTGTCCCGCTCCACCGGCGATTGACCGCAGACCATGAGTCTCGCGTCTCAACATTGCCGCGTTAGGCTTGCCAGCACGTGACTTGTCTTAGGTGGACGCGTCCATGGACGCGCAACGCGTCGGCCGCCGGCGCTTGGAAAGCTGCGTCGACAGGAACAACACCTCGGCCAACACGGGCTCGAGACAGCGACTACTCGACGACGACCATCACTCAGCCAGCCTGAAGCAGCCTCTGCACTTCCACTACGCCCAGCTCAGCTCCCTCACCATGCTCACCAGCCAGAGCGTGTCGCTACTCACGGCGCCATCACGGGATGAAGCGCCTTCGTACCTCCTCTTGCAAGTTCCCAAGGAGCTGCTTGCTGTCTTCGACCCACCGGCCCGTTCGACACAGAGCGATGTGATGTCAGTTGACGCGCAAACGTCTGTCGCTCACAAGCGCAAGCGTAGCCCTGATGACATCGGCACCCAGCAACCAGAAAGGCGATGGTGAGTCTCGTGGAGCAGGTCTTGGGGAGACACAACGGCCCAGCTCTCTGACGTCTGCATTCTCGCAGCTTCACAATCAATGGCCGGCACTCGGACTCGGCCGTGCTTTGCACCGACACGGCGTCGTACACCGTCCGCCAAATCGCTCAAAGCAACAGTCTGCTGCTCATGACGCCGGGCTCTCAGATGGCAAGCGGCGAGACGACGCTGCAGCTACAAGCCAGCCTGGAAACGATGCTCGAACTCGTCCCGACAGTCCCTCGGCTCGCGCGCATTCCGGAACTACTGCGACACATGGCCTACGAGGGTCCAGAAGAGGAGGAAGAACTACAGGCAGCAGTGCAACAGGAGGCGGCCGCGGCATCATCCTCGACAGCAAGCCGAAAGTATCGGACGTATACGCACCGGCAGCTACGAAGCATCGTGCAAGCCAGCGAGGCCGAATTTGCTCGCGCCTTGATTGAGTACAGAGTCATTCAGATGGGCTGTGAGTGTCGAGGCTAGTTGCGAGCTTCTGAGGTGATGTTTGCCTGACAAGCATCTTGCTCCTCCCGCCGCTCAGCACGGCTCCGCCTAATCTCATCAAATACCGAACGAGGGTCATCAAGCTGATCCATGCCCAGCTGATGCTTGACGCGATCAAGCCTGGACAGGTGCCTCTTGATGCCATTGTCAAGGCCCTTGCCGAGGAAAGCAAGGTCCCTAAAGAGATCACTCGCGCCGCGCTTACGCTCTGGTACGGCCAACTCAAGGATCCGTCTGCATCGGATTCCGGTTCTTCCCAAGGCGTACAAGTGGAGTTGAGGTCCGCTGACATCGCTCGCGATGTTGGGCTTGAGGTTCTGAGCAGACACAGAGTGAGTGGCTGGTGGCCTGCTGAGTCTTCTGCCACTTTCTGACCTCTTGCCGTCGCTCTCACAGCACCCAACTTCGCTCCCTGCTTACCTAGCCGTCTGGAAGCAGGAGGTTGGCGAACTCTTCGAGGATCACGTCGACATAGGACTCCTCCGGGGACAATTGCTGCTCCATCCATCACCGCTCCCGCCAGCAGCATTCTCAGCAGCCTCAGCTTCCGGAAGCCTTCCTACCGCATCCAAGCCTTCCAGTGCGGACGCGCTTGAGCTGGTACGGCCCAGCACGGTGCAGTACTACCCAGCTTCGCTCTTACCAAGCGACCCTGCCCAACGCTTCGCAGAGCTCTTCCTCACAAGACCACACTGGACTCAGGAAGAGTTGCTTCCCTTCCTCGAGGACCTCGCCCCAGGCGCGGGCCTTTCGGCGACGTCCACCAACAGTACGCCGGAAGAAGAGCAATCGCGCAAGAGTAAGCGTAAGGCTATCGACGCGCTCTTGGTCAAGTTCACGCGTTCGCGTTCGGTCAAGGTTGCCGAGCCAGCGGCGGCGACGGGCCTTCAAGGCGACGATGAGAACGACCTTGATACAGCACGCGATGCTGGCGGCCTTGCCTCCAAGCGCACGGGCTTGATGGGCCGTTCGGCCTCGCGCAAGAAGATTACGACCGGAGCTGTGCCAGTCTCAGCAAGCAGTCAAGTGATCAAGAGGTCAAGGTGTACAGCGCTCGCATGAAGTACTGAGGCTCGGACTGCTGTCCGGGCTGCGCTGGTCAGTGCATCGTCACCTACTTCTCCGGTCAGTGCGAGTTACGACACACGATCCTGCATCGACGTCCCTCGAAGGCGAAATTCGTCGACTTCAGACGACGGCCGTGCCCACATCATTATCGCAACTTGAAGCAAGGCGGAGTCTGTCGATTCAATTGATGGACGATGACCCACTCAAGGTCAACCTGTGCATGGCCTCAAGCTCGAAAGTATTCCTCGAATGGAGCGGACCTGCATCGTAATTATCGACCACTTGAAGTCGTCCGACCACTGCAACACGAAGTCATCCTCCTCAAGGCCCACCTACCTCCACGTGCTCGACTGGCTTGCTTCGACGTTCCGATACTTGCAACCATCAGTCACGAGCTCACGGCTGTTCTCGTGAAAGCGACTGCAACACCAGTACGACGAGGTCATTGTGTTTCCTCGACTGCTCGCCGGGCTTCTGGCTCCAAGTCCCCGACCGAGACGTCGGTTCGAATGGACGTGCCGAGTCGCAGTTCATGTCGAGCGTAGTTCAAAGGCCGGTACTGCCCGTCCACGAAACCTGATGCCCAACCCTGCTGGACTCAAGCGGCGGCTCAGAACCAAGTACCAGTTTGACGGCCACTTTCCCGAGCGTCGAGCAAGCAAGGACGAAGAAGTCGAACATGATGGAATCGCGGATTCCTCCTCGTACGACCATGAGACATGGAAAATGACACTTTGTCACGGCTCGCCGCACGGCTCCGGATGCTGCCGATGTTTCGAGCGTTCATCGGCACTCAGGCGCCGCGGCAGGCACCACCCAGAAGCCCCAGGGGCCGAACAGACCAGAACAGACGGAACAGTGCTCAGTGTGTTGCGCTAGCCAAGGTTGGTGTGAGTTTCAGATTGGCGACGGACGTTCTCCGAACCGTGACCATGGAACACCATCCTCCTCCACACTCCATCAACAGGGGCGGACGGAATCACTTTCGCGACACTACCATGCCCTACGACGATGGCTCGCATCTTTCGCGAGATCAAGTGCGTGCGCGCGCACGGCAAGCGGGCTCCGTCAATGCCACGGCATCAATCGACATTTTCATCGGCATTTCTGGTGTACAACCTCGCTATTCCGCGACCTTCTCCGTCAACACGGCATGCGACGCTACTGCGAGGACGGGACCCTCGTCTGGCCGATCAATTGGACTCCTAAGTCCTAGACCAGTTCCACAAGGCTAGCAGCACCAATTACTGGAGCGCAGGATGACCTGGACGACTTGCGGGTTGCGATGCCGAGCTGCCGGCTAGGCGTCTGGAGGTTTCGCACCAATGACTCTGGTCTGGCCACGTCGCGACCGTCGGGCACGGACTACGAAGACATGGACGTTGTCGTGACTCGTGCGCGACGCAGTGCACCGCGTCATGGCAATGCGAATCTGCCGGCGCGACGACCGAATCAGTGCAATACGTGATACGAGACGCGACGCACCTCAATCTCTCCACCTTGGGTGTTTGAGATGTGGCGGTGGCACACGCAACTCGCACTGCCACACGCACCGCGGTTCAGAACAAAGGTCTGGCCCGTCTGCGGTGCAAGGCCAGAGTCGCAGGTCACAGCTGCGACAAGCCAAAAGACGTGACATGCGACGAATGACCCGACCAGCATGGATGAACAGGAGCGATTTTGAAGATTCAAGAAAAGAAGAACGGCCTTCGAACTCGATCGCATCTTGAAGCTGGTCTAAAACTAGTACGAAAATCGACAGGGGCTTGCTGCAGCGTGCAGTCTGCATCACGTCGTCTCGGACTTCGCACACCGCCTTGTCCCGTCCGACAGGCGCATCACATGGCACAAGGATCAGGATCCACGGTTCGGAACGCGCAAATTACCAGGCCACGGTGGGGTCGACCGGAGGACGGCTGCCTTCCAATTGGTTCCACATGGTGATGATTCCTCCCTCCTCCGTGCTTCGATCGGACGACGGTCAGCATCCCAGCAGGGTGGGCTTGAAAAGCAGCCTGGCCGGAGTCCGGACAACGTGATTCGGACACGGCCGTCCTTTCTTGTCGTCCGAGGGTGGCTTCGTCAAGGCTGCATGGCTGCACGACCGAGACCGGCATGCCCCACCATATAGTCGCCTTGGCAAGGAGGCCTGCGAGCACGAAGTACGCGCGGCCCAGGGGTGCAACGGCAGGGAACGGGTCCATCATGGCAACCACATGCACTCTGCCACAAGCGACACATCGCGCGAACCGGCCACGCTCCGCTATTAGGGACCAAATCTCTGATTCTCTCGCCAGCTTGTCGTGCCAGCTTCAAAGCCTTCAAGCGTTTCAAGCCGTCCCAACTTTTCCAAAGCTGCGGTCGAGTGTCAACCTGCCGGCTCTGTTTGACCACGGCATCGAACGAGACACAGGCGCGGTGCATGTGGCTTGGAATTTACAGATCAAGCCCTCAAACTCCAAAGGCACCCAGTCCTCTGAGCACTTCGGCTGCCTGTCGGTTCCATCCATGATCGTCGGCCGGCCGCGAATTAGCATCCCTCGGGCACCACAGCGCATATCGAACCCAGAGTTGGCCGGCCAGGCACTTGCTCTGCTGTACGACTCTGCGGCCGCCGGGAGGGAGGGCCGGCCCAAGCAGGGCAGCTCTCCCCATGTCTGCAGCTAGCGAGACGATCGTCGCCTGGTCCCTTGTGGATCATCGTACGGGATCGCCGGCCGACGGGTCTCTGGGCCACCCTCGTCAAGCGATGTTGTCGGTCTACCGTCTAACCCGCCTGCGACCTCGCTCGCGGTGTCCGGCACGCACATCAAGGCCGAGATCTGAGACCCAGGTCGACCAGGGTTCTTCGGTACCAAGTCGTCGTCGCCGGTGGTCACGAATGTCTCGACGGACGACTCCTCGGGCCAGTTGGGACGATGGGGACGGGGCGAGCAAGAGCATACGGTTGATGGACAAGAATCAGTGGAAAAAGGAGAAGTGAGGGGCCACGCAGCCTTTGACTGCATCACCCAGTCTGCGCGCATGCTCGCTGCACTGGTGCACTGGCTATACGGCACGAGCCGTGGCCCGTGAGGCTCGCGCTCGTGCCTGATTCAACACTACAGTGGTGTAGAGGTCGCGACTGGCCACGGGTGCTGGGCTCCGAGAGACGGGGGAGGAGGGACGATCCATTCACCATTGGCAAACCCCCTGCCTCATAGTGAGGGAGCCGGCAGTGTTTTCGCCGACGAGGTGGACCAAGGTGAGCACCACCGCGGCACTCGGGCTTGGAGGTCATCAGCAGCACTGACGGACTCTCTGCATGTCGTCTTGCAGTCCTTGCAGCGAAGCCACTGGACGTCCGACCGACCCACTCCCACATGAGCAGATCACGTCTCACGACGGAGAGACGAGAGTCCAGACGGGTGAGTCAGTCCCGGGTGAGGTGACGATCTGAACCTGAGTGGAACATGGACTGAGCGTTTCACTCCTCCAAGCACTCTGTGCCATTTTGGAGCCGGAACCTCTATGCGCTGCAAGCCCGGCCGGGTCTGCAGTCGCCAACCTGTTCAGACTTCAGAGTGCACTTACTCTGCAGTTTGCGAGGTGTGCGCACGCATAGGAGACGTCCCTCGCGCTAGACGAGGAGACGTACCGCAGCATGGCCCGTATTGCAAAGCCACCACGTCCCAACGAAGGTGTGCATGGATGCAGCTGATCTCTTCTCCTCCCTCCTCTGGCCCCATCCTCCCGCTTTGTTGACTGTGGGTGAGGGCCGAGGGACGAGCTGACCCCCCTCCTTCACCTTTTAAAAGGCATCCTGCATCTGCCCCATCCCCATCACCCGCCCCCCCCCCCCCCCCCCCCCTTCACCTACCACACCCTACTCCCCTCCTCCCCTCCTCAGCTGTTGTCAGGCCATCCATCTCGCTCCCCTGGCTTCCCGGCGCACACATTCTTTTGACACCTCCTCATCCTACTAGCTTCGAATTCGGTCTTCCACCAATCCTCATCAACCCACTCACTCTCAACACGATGAAGTACCTCGCCCTTCTCGCAGTCGCCCTTGCAATCACCCTCCCGGCCGTCGCCGCCGAGGAGGACGCCCAGCGCCTTCGCCGGCACCACGCCGTCGCTGAGCGCGACGTCGTCGGCCAGGAGGTCCACGCGGCCGCCGAGGAGCGTCACCTGTGGGGTGTGAGTGTTAAACACTCTCGTCAAACGTCTTCATACCGTGACTGACTGGACTTTGCATGCATTTTCTTCTAGGGCTTCGGCGGTTTCCAACAGTGGTCTGGCTGGAACAAGCCTCCGTGCACCAAGACCTACACCCGCCCCCAGTACACGCTTCCTCCTCAACCCACCTGGACCAAGACCTGCTCCAAGCCTCAGCAGACCACCACCACCACCCAGCCTGCTCCTGAGCCCACTGTGACCGTCATCCCTGGCCAACCCGGCACCCCTGGTACTCCTGGTACCCCTGGTACGCCCGGCACCCCCGGCACTCCGGGCACGCCTGGCACTCCCGGCCCCTGGCAGCGGCGGCTCGCCCAGCACCCCGTCCACCACCACGACTCCTCAGCCGACTGGTGGCTCTGGCACCCCTGGTACCCCCGGCTCGCCTGGCACCCCCGGCTCGCCTGGCACCCCCGGTTCGCCTGGCTCGCCCGGCAGCCCCGGCTCGCCTGGCACCCCTGGCGGCGGCACGACCCCGGGCACCCCCGGTACCCCCGGCGAGCCTGGTACGCCCGGCACCCCCGGCACTCCTGGCACCCCGGGCACGCCCGGTACCCCCGGTACCGCCGGCACGCCTGGCTCCACCACCACCAAGAAGGCCACGACGACCAAGAAGTCGACGACGACCAAGGCTACCGCCACGGGCACCCCTGGCACCCCCGGCACACCCGGTACCCCCGGCACCCCTGGCACACCCGGCACCCCTGGTTCCCCCGGCTCGCCTGGCACACCCGGCACGCCCGCCACGACGATCACCATCACGCCCACGCAGACCCCCACCCCGACCTCGAGCACGGCGCAGCCCCCGGCAACGACGGAGCCGTCCAAGTCGTGCACCAAGACGTGGGCGATCCCGACCAAGAAGCCGTGCGGCCTGCACCACTTCCACCACTGCGGTGGCAAGCCGTGCTTCAAGTCGCACTTCCACTTCCACTGAGCAGTGCTCCACCCCCCCCCCCCCCCCCCCCCCCCCAACCTCTAGTTCAGAGGCTCTCAGTGTGTCGTGCGTGCGTGCGTGCCGAGGTTGTTCCCTTGGGCTCTCTCTCGGAGTAGGCAAGCGGGTGGGAAGAGGAGGAGGAGCGGAGGGAGATTCCCAGGATGGAGGAGCGAGGGCGAGTCGAGTCAACAGTCATCCCTTGGTACACCCAAGCGGGACGTTGACCTCGACGCCCTCGTCCGCATCTCTGAATCTCCCCTCCCTTCTTCCCTTCCCCCATCTCGCACCCCCTTCCAGAGTAGAGTCCAGGGCTCACTAGAGCATACGGCCCCCTACACTCCCCCCTCCCCACCTTGTCTTCGTCTTCATTTGCACCACCGATACTACTACCACACACCTACTACTACCTCTCGTAGCTACACGGACCTGGTCTCCCTTTTCTACTTTGTGTTCTCACCTCCCCCGGCTCGTGTGTTTTGTAAGGTCTTTCCCCTCCATCCCCCTCCTTTCCTCCCTAAACCGGAGCCCTCCCCATCCCCTTCCCCCACGTCATCCATCATTCGCCGTCCCGACTTTGGGTAGTGCTAGTGGGTCTGATTGAAAAAGGCTGTGCGAGGTAGAGCGAGGAGGAGGTGAGAATCGGTGATACGGAGGGTCGGGAGACCTTGCCGTCTCGTCCGTCAATCAGCATCAATAGACGAAGACGAGGATGCGCCTTCCGCCAGATCGATGTACATTGCATTCGAACGAGTACTGCATTGTCCTCAATTGTCGCGTCGCGTCCATACGAGTGGGTGGTGAACCGGTGACCGTGTCCGAGCATGAGGGGGGAAGGACGACGAAGAAGAGGGGCTTGGGAGCCGACCTCGTCCTCATGTCCCTGTCCCTGTCCCCGCCCCACTCCCACTCCCACTCCCACTCCCGCCCCCACTCCCAAAGCCAAGCTTGTTTAGCAGTCGTCTGGGCCCGCCGTGATGCGCTCCACCGGCACCGCCGCTGTTGCTGCCTTTGCCGGGCGATTGTTGCTGCGGGTGCGCGGACGAGTGCGAGTATGCATCCCCCGTCCCCGTCGTTGTAGTCGCTGCTGTCGCGCCAACACCGCCCGACCATGGCGATTGGTTCGGTGGTGGCGGTGGCGGTGGCGGTGCCCCGTAAGGCGCATGGGACGAAGGCGGCAAGGGTGGGACGGGCTGGGGCGTCCACCTCCCCTCGCGCCGCACCGACATCGTCTTGGGCGGGCGGCGCGGCCCATTCGACGTCGACGTCGATGTCGACGGTGCTGCACCTTGGCCACCACTCTTGCCGAGTCGAAAGTGGCTTAGCGAGGCGAGGAAGGGTGATGAGGAGGACGTGGTGGGGGGCGAGGTGGACGGCGGGGAGGACGCGCTACCGCCTATGCTGCTGGATGAGGGCCTGGCTTTGGGCTCGAGCTCCGGCAGGCGGTCCTTGCTGAGGATGATGGATAGGGTGCTTGGCGGTTTGTAGGACGTGTGCGGGTCGGTGCCGGCTGATGTAGAGCCCGTCGCGCTGTCATTACGAACAATTACATTGTTCAGTTGTCCGCGTGCAAGCATGAAGGTATGGGCAAAAGGGAGGAGGTACACACCTGCTCGAGGGTTCGTTGAGCTGGATACGCCTGCGCGGCGTCTCGTCGACGGGTGCCGTAGTGCGCTTGTCGTCCTTGGCGCTGTCCTCGTCTGTGCGAACGTATTGGAACAACTCGCCTTCGATGCTACCCCTTGCCGTCGACGTCAGCTCTACGAATGAAAAGCAGGGTCAGCACAAAGGGTCAAGCGTGCGTGACGCGGACAAGAGACTCACTCCACCATCCTGCCTTGACCTCGGCCGCGACGCCGACGGCCTTTTGAGCGGCATCGGGTCGGTCTGGGGTCGCCCGGAGAATGATCAGATCGCACCCTTGTCCCCCGGCCGACTCGGGCTGGAGGAGGGCGAGGGCGGCGGCGACGTAGGAGGCGGGTGAGCCGTGTGGCGTGATGAGTAGCTCGTTGGGCGCGAGGGGTATTGCCGTGTCCGGGCCTTGGGAGCTCGAGGAGGGAGCCAGGCTGTGTCCTGGCCGTGGGCTTGTGGCGGGTCCACCGGTGACGGACTCCTGCCGTTGAGGGTGGCCGTGCCAGCATCGGCGCCGGCTGTGCTGCCGACGAGGGTGGATAGGAACGGGTTGGTCCCTGGCGTGCGGTGGTCCTCGTCGAACTCGGCGTCGAGGAGGGTCATGAGGCTGGCGATGAGGGCGATTTCGAGACCGCGTGGGTCGGCGACCTCGAGCCTGGCAAAGTTGTGGTCGTAGATGTCGATGGCGCGCGTAGTCAGGAGCTGTGCGCTGCTTCCTTGCCGGCTTGACGAGGGCCCGGGAGAGGTTGTACTTGTTGGATGAGCGAGGGCGATGCTGATGGGCGGATCGGGATGCCTGAGCACCGAGGCTGCGTAGGAGCTCCCGCCGCGTCCCCTCTCCCTGCGCCAGCGAATGACAATGGCACCGTCCGCATCGTCGCCCGCGCCTCCCTCTTCGTTCCACTCGAGGCGCCATTCGCCCTGGTTGAAGGCGGCGATGGTGCCGCCCTGCTTGGCGAGGACGACGGCCTTGTCTGGGTTGTGGAGTGCCATCGTCTTGGCTCGCTCTGCGCTGCTGGGTGCGGTGCACGATGCCAGGGTTGCGTCGCCGAAGCGCGGGTCGGTGAGGAGGACGTCGTAGATGGGCGAGGCGAGTGCGCGGTGGTGCGAGTAGAGCGGTGTGAGAGGCGATGCTGAAGCTGCGGCGGCGGTGAGCTCGGCAGCGTCGATGAGGTCGGTGACGCCTGCGTCGTGGGGGCGCGCCTGTGCGACGAGCGTGAAGCACGCGATGTCCAGCGACATCTTGCTGCCTTGAACCCCTGCCGATGTCGAGATGGACGTCGTCGTCGCCGAGTTGGACAGCCTCGTCCTCGTCCTGGCCAAGAGGGTAGTGGGAGGTGGTGATGGCCCGGGCGGCGCACAGCCTCACCGTGTGCTAGTGGCTAGCGGGGGCGGTCAATCTAACACCTAAGCCCCGTTTCCTCAGCGTCATCGTCGGCATCGTCGTCCTCCTCATCCTCATCCTCGTCCTCGCCATCAACGACGACACCCACTGCCATCGACACTCACCCAGCGAGCACACGATGGCAGGCAGCGACAGTGGGACGATGACGCCCGAGCTCACATCGAGCCAGCTGGGCACCTTTGGCATCCAAGGCAGCCCGCTCCAGAGCGTCTACGTCCCAGCACGCACCAGCAGCAAGAGCAGCAACACCAAGGACGAGCACAGCCATGACCTCGTCCTCACCCGCAACGCACAGGGAGGAGGAGCCCATACCAGCAGCGCCAGCTCGGCCGTCGTGCGCGGCATGCTCAGCGACTACGACGGACGCGACGCCATCCTGGTGAGTACCCAGCATGACCGCAGAGACACCAAGCACGTCGCTGATGGTACAACATCTCCCTCAGGCCCTCGCCCAGACGGCCCTGCTCACCGCCCACCACGCCCTCGCCAGGCCGCCGCCCAGGCTGGTCACCCGTCTGCTGAACAGCAGCCAGAGCGAGGCCCGCCCAGACAAGGCCGTATCCACGTACACCCTCAAGCAGGTCTACCTCGCCCAAGAGATCCTCGCCAGCGTACGCAGGTGCCTCGTCGTCGGCAGATGGATCGCCGACCTGTACGCCTTCTCAAGCGCACAGCTCGCTCGCGCAACCAGCAAGACGCAAGACGAGGACTCGCCCCGGCAGACGGCGGCCACCTCCCAAGGCTTCCTCCTCGACCCACCCATCTCACTCTCCGACCTGGCAAGACTCGCCCAGTACGGTCTCGCTCTCGAGGACGTCCTGCCTCTCGCAGGTGCAGCGTCCCCCTCTTCACAACATCGTCGCCAGCTTACATCGACTCAAGCACAATCAAGCCCAACAGCGGCGACGCGACGGACTCCAGGAGATGACGCCGCATCGGCCACATCCTCAGTCCCTCGCACCATTCGGCAGCGCATCCTGCCCTTTGGAGAGGTACGCCCACCCATGCACGAAGGAGAGGATGCCGTCTTTGCAAGCGCACTCCTCGGCGACGGGGACACGTCCCAAGATCTTTCATCATCACAAAGTCGAGGCGGGCTCGAACCTGAGCTAGAGGTAGAGGCGAGCTGGGAGAATGTACAAGCGCACACGGAGCGGCGACGCGTCGAGTCCGCCCAAAGCTCAGCCCTGGCCCGGCCAAGAGGGAGGCCGGTGATGCTGTCGAGGAGGACGATGAGGACAGCGACGTTGTTCAAGACGCAACGGGTGCGGGCGGCCAGCTCGTTCGCTACAGTGCAGACGAGGAAGCCTTGCTCAACATCGAAGATGTCGACCCGACGGATCTCTCCACGCCACTGCCTCCCATCCCTTCCTCGCCCTCCTCCTCAACAGCCTCAGCCCGAGCCCGCAAGTCGTCGTCGCACTCCCACTCGCACCCGTCCTCCTCTGCATCCTCAAGATCCAGCGCGCTGGACACCTGGCTCAGCACGTGGGAGACGCGTCTCGAGCTCCTCCTCTTCGGCACAGGCACCCTGGCCGAGCTCGCCGACGTCCTCGCCTTCCTCAGCGGGTCCTCCCTGACCTGGCGCTGGTTCCGCCGGTCCTACCTGAGCCGCGTCGCGCCCCACGTCTCGCGCTTCCCCTCCGTCCGTGCCGCTGTCGGCGGCGCACTCGGAGGGGAGGGAGTCGCCCTCAGCTCCGAGGGGCCCCTCCGCATGATCAGCCGCCGCCAAAGACGCGGCCTCGAGCGCGGCGCCCTCTACCTCTCAACACTCTCCACCCTGCTCACCCTCATCCTCCTCCGTCTCAAGCGTGCGCGCGCGAAGCGGCGCCGGCGCGAGGTGGTGCGGCGCATGCGGGCCGTGTGGGATGGGATGGAGTGGGAGGAAGGGGCGCGCGCGAGGGCGCTTGCGCAGGCTGGGTTGGGGAGTGTCTTGGTCCTTCGCGGTCGCGATTGCGACCGGAGCCAGGGCGAGGAGGCCACGGACGGCAAGGACAGCGAGGACGACGACGACACGGCGCGAATGCTAGCCAGCCTCACCC